>CM076584.1:140680881-141304376 GCA_034641835.2 Pinus albicaulis | reverse complement strand
CTTGGCCTTGTTAAGTGTCTCTGAACATTGTTCTATGTGAACCCAAGTGTAAACCCAGACGAACCTATTGATCCTTCACGCACTCACGGCTTTCTCAACGGCTTCCATGCCTTACACAGCCTTGGCGTCCCTCAGAATTTTCGCGAACTCCAACGAATCTGGCGAACTTTCGAACAATGCAAGTATCTTAACAGCAATATAAAGCACACAGAGTGATAACACTTAGATGCGGAAATCCAGATGAAAACTTCTTCTCTCTTTATTATCAAAATGCTTCACAATCAGATTACAATGTCTCTGTATCAGAGATTGATTGTCTCGGCTTTTACTGGACTTATGATACTCACGAATGAGCGATCTTTACCAGAGGCTACCTGGCCGATTAACAGACTCTGTCTCAGAGCTTATGACTTATAACACACAAACATATAGACTGACTAATGAACTGGCCACTTTAGGTTCTGATGTATGCCGAGCACCTACACCCGCAGGCTTCTCAGTTCAACCTATAGACTGTGAGTAAAGACTCCGTGATGCGAGCAGATCGCAAGAATTGCGCAGACGCAGAGCAGGGAGAGAATACTCGGCCTCTAAACACAACACACAAGACTCAAACAACCGGTGCCTAAAAATGAGCCTAACCTCTCCTTATATAGGAATGAGAGGGGGACAAACATTACTATGCACCGTCCGATTATTGACACTTGGCAGAAGATCATCGTTTTCGGGTAACACCAAGAGGTGACATCCGCACGGAGATCTGTCATACCGACAAACTAAAGTGCTACTGGATACACTGTGGATACCTTACAAGGCCCACGAGGAATCAAACTTTATTGATTACACATTGGATACTTTTTGGACGAAGGAAAAGTCCAAGAGAAAAGCTTCGTCACTATACACCCGTGACTAGGGATCATTATTTTACATAGGGAAAACCTTTCATGAGTGGGGCCCCCGAGGACAACTTGTACTGGTTTCTGCTGCTGCAGGTTCATCAAGAATTTTAATGCCCGGATATCTGAGAGGATAGAACTCATCATCCCAAGCTTTTGTATATATTCTTCGGACAATCATGGGCTTGTTAAGTACTATCTGATGCTTGATCTTCGTCATGACTAACCACTGATGGTGCATTTGCATATGCATTTTTAATATAGGATTTCCTAACAATTTATGTTCCAGACTGATAATTTCACCCGCCGTTTTACAGGGATAGTGAAAACATTCACCAGCTGGCCCTGTAAGACAATCATCACAAAACAATCGGCGATATGATTCATAAAAGTTAGGATCCATACTATACGACCTAACACCATAATGATACCACCAGTTTGTTAACCATGGAATTTGTGACTCTTTTTCATTGATCCATGTAAGGGCAAATTTCAGCTTGGTGTAGTGAGTTTCTTCTGGTCCGTCTTTATTAAGTAAATCCCACCACAATCTCTCATAACCTGCAAAATTGTAAACGGTGTCAGGAAATAAAAGCTTTGGATCATCATGCGGCCATGAAGTGAACTTGCCATGAATGTACGGGCCGATCTTTCTGACTCTCTTGATTACAAAAGATTTGTAATACTCTTTGGATTTGTCGCTGCCTCCAGTACTGATGACATACAGATCCCAAAAATCCTCTGAAAGTGACCTCTCAGCTTCATGTGAAGCTGCCATACTATGTGAATACATCATTTCATGTATCCACCGATTTCCCTTCGGGTACACTTTCCTTCCTGGAACTAAGTGTTGTAAATCAGTATGATTCTGTAAATTTCCATCAAGCACTTGTGTGTTACGGAGGATCAAAGTTAGCCTCCATTTTTCTGTATACACAGGCCAAGGTTCATCATCTGCAATGTACCTGAGTTCTTCTCTTTTGTTGGCGTGATTCCATTCTATTAGAATGACCATGCAATGAAGCTGCACTTTTTCTTCAAGGTCATTCTCATGTTCTTGATGCTGGATGTATTCCCTGCTTAAGAAATCTGGAATACAATTGTCAGAACCTCTAATATGTTCAACTTTAAAACTGAAATATGCAAAAAGAGCTTGCCACCGTGCAAATTTTGCATCTTCTGGGTTCTTGATCTCCTTCGTTAGCACCTTTTCCAATGCCTTAGCATCTGTTCTAAGCAGGAAATTCTTATTAGCCAAATGTACAGAAAACTTCTTCATACAATTCCAAGCTGCTTTTACCTCTTTTTCTATAGGAGCATAGTTTATCTCTTCTTTGCTCCAAACTCCAGAGACAAATAGAACAACTTGTTCTTTTTCTTTCGGATCGTCTTCTGTTGGATTTTGTTTCAAGACACCTCCCCAACCAATATTACTGGCGTCTGTTTCAACAATCTTGAAATAATTATCATCAGCAACATACAGTATGGGCAGATTTCTTACCTTAGACTTGATTTCTCTGACTGCCTGGGTGTGCTTGTCAGTCCAGGGTTTTGGGTTCTTTCTCAATCTTTGATTCAACAGAGATCTGTCAATGGCACAATCAGGATAAAAATTGCTCACATAGTTGAGGCAACCCAAAAACCTCTGCAACTGGGTTTTGTCTATGATGACATCTGGAAATTTATCTGCAAATTCCAGTGCATGTTTCTGCAGAGCAATCTGGCCATTTTCTATTTCATGTCCTAAGAACTTAATCTTAGTTTTGCACAATTCCATTTTCTTTTTACTTAGGACAAGGCCATTCCTTTTGACCAATTTCATAAATATTTTCAGATGTCTAAAATGGTCATTCAAATTCTTTGAAAATATTAGCAGATCGTCAATATATGCAAGCAACCAATCTGCATAGGGCTTGAAAATAGAATCCATTACCTATTGGAATTTGGATGGCGCATGCTTCAGTCCAAAAGGCATCACGTTCCATTCATAATGTCCATGAGGGACACTGAATGCAGTCTTCCATCTGTCACCTTCTGCAATGGCAACCTGCCAGAAGCCAGACTTCAAATCAAACTTGGAAAATATTTTAGCTCCTGAAATTCTCCTTATCAAATCTCCTTTATGAGGAATTGGATAAGTGTCATCTGCTAATACATTATTCAGAGGCTTATAATTTATCACTAATCTTGGAACTCCTCTGACTTGCTCACTTCTTTTATTCACATAGAATCCATAGCAGTTCCATGGGCTACTGGATTCTCTGATTAGCTTCTTCTGTAGAAGCTGCTCAATTTCTTTCTGGCAATACTGCCTGTCTTGGACAGACATAGGAATGTTCCTTGACCTACAAGGCTTGCCAGTATATCCCTCCTTGTAGGGTAATTCAATGTTATGCTACTTTCTGTGCCAAAAGGCATTCGGCTCTTCAGAGAAGCATGTATCTTCAAATTCCTTCTGAATTTCAGCAATCTTCTTTTGAACCTCTGGAGAGCTCAATTGTTCTTCAATTCTGATAGTCTCCTTGTGGTCTTTGAGATCAACCAGGCTTTTCTCAACTACCTGAAGTTTCTTTTCTTTTTCTTTCATCATCTGCACCATGGGTGAGATTCTGTTTCTAGACACATATGGCAATTCAAATCTTTGACCAGAAACAGTAATAAAGATTCCTGCAGATCCATCAGGAAATCTAAACGACCCATGTGGTTCTATTGCTGCCAAAAATATATTACCCAAAATACAATCTACTGGAATGTCAGAGACTGCTAAGGATAATTTAACACATTTTGAATCAAAACAGACAGTGGCTGTAGAAACTTCAAACTTCAATTGCTTCATTCCTAATCCCTGAACTTCTTTTTCTGTTGTATTCCAATATCTCGAAGAGATTATATGCTTAGATATAAGGTTAAGATCAGAACCAGAATTAATTAAAGCAATAACCTTATAAAGATTACCAGCAACACAGAGATTTACCAGAATATGGTGCTGCTGATATTGAACTGCGAGGACTTGCATGTCCCCAATTTCACTAAAGCCTGATGAAAGAAATTTGCCTGATGCAGTATGGACTTCAGTGTGTGGCTGAGTATGCAGAGTATAATTTGTCGGCTGTTTCGACAAAACTGCTGTCGATGATGTAGGCTGTTGTGCATTTTGGGATTTTAAGACAACAAGTTCATTTTTGATGTTGCGCACCTCAGTTTTCAGGTCATGTATATCCTTGCTCACCTCCCCCAAAGTGAGTCCACGAGCTTTGCTATGTTGTTGGAGATACGTCTTGGTATTTCGCTCATAAGAAGCTTTGACAAAATTGGGCTTCTTAGAGGAACTGGAAGAATGAGAAGAACCAGGAAGATTATTCATGTAAGCAGAAAGGAGAGCATTTTTCAAATCTCCTTCATCCATGGCACGGATCTGAGCAAAATTTTTTAAATCATCGTCATCAGTTTGGGTCATGAGAACATGAGGGGGGTCTTCAACGGCGGAGGAGTAAGAAGACTCAGAATCAGATTCAGAAGAATCACATTTACAGGGATCTGGGTCTGAGCAATGGCAATACATATTGACTTGCTCTTCGGAAGAGGAAGAAGAGTAGTCATCGGAAGAAGAGCTGTCAACGATGGCATGTTGCTGTAAGGACAGACGACGACCTGGATAGGATGGACAGTCAGAAATCCTATGAGAAGTAGATTTACAATAGGCACAGGCGTCAGGATCTTGGTTGACAGTGGTCTGGGATGTAGAAGGCTGTTTATTCTTTGCATACTTAGCAGAGTTTTTACCTAAACCTCTTTTTGATTCTAAGACAGTAGGACACATATTGGAAGTATGTCCCTTTTGACCACATAACCAGCATTCAACATCTTGCATTTTGGCTACTTTAGCATCTCTGGGCCAAATATCATGACGCTGGTAATAATGGGTACTAGGCCTCCATCTGGATGGGCGCTTGGGAGCCTTAGGTCTTTTGTGCTCCTTAGGTCTGCGAAGCTCTCTTATTTTAGTAGAGCTTAATCTATAAGTAGACTTACTTTTCTTGTAAGCCTTCTTTGCTTGTCTCTTGTGCTTCCTTCTGTGCACAAGGGGATCATCCACTGTGATGCCATACTTACTGCAAAAGGATTTAGTACCAGGAAGTCTGTTCAATTTGTCAATAGACTTCTGCATCTTTGACCTGGTACACAAAGAAATCAAAACTTTTGTTATAATACCATAAAAGTCTCCCCACACATAAGTCTCCATAGGCAAAGGGAAGGCTTCTTCCATCTTTAAGATGTCTACTAGCTTAGAAGGCAATGCTGCTAGATAGACTTGCTTCCATAATAAATTCTTGGGATCTTTTACCAAGAATATTCTTTGAATCCAATCTCGATGGAAGTTTTCATATTGATTGATGTTGTTGCATTTCAGGTTCATCAAAATCATCTCATGTTTATCTGATGCAACATATTCTAAACCACAAAAATGTTCTTGGATCAATGCTGTGAGAGCACTGATCATGTTGGTCTGTGCAGTGCCGTCAAGGTTAAACATGATGTCACCCTGTTCATCCTTCAGAATCTCTTTCTCCATTCTTTCAATCAACGCAGGAGAGGATTCGAGTTCCCACCATCTAGCCAGTGTGCCAGTAAAACATTGCATGATTGTTTTACAGGCCTCAATCTCACTCTTTCCTTCTACACACATCAACTTATATTCAATGATCATTTGATCCAATATTTGTATGATATGATGTGCAGACATGTTATCAATGTTCCATTCTTTGTGACTTCCTTCATGGAACGTTTCTCTCTGTGGAACCTTTCCTGCACCATAAAGGTCAGGGGGTGCATGTCTAGTGAACTGTGGCTCTAAGGGCTCATAGATAGGAAAGACATGTTTCTCAGACTCTGAGTCTTTCATGACTTCAACAATAGTAATCTTCTCAGATTTTTCTTCAACTAGCTGTGACTCAGGTTTAGACTCTGACACAGGGGTAAGAGACAACTGAGGAACTTCTCTTGGCAGGAGATGAGGAAACCTTGAGACAGGAGGAAATCACTCAAGCTTAGGGATCTCATGAGGCACGACACTTTTTCCTTTTCTAGCAATAAATGACATTGGAATGGGTTTGCTGGCTTTCTTGACATTCAACCCTTCAAATTTTTCAGACAGTTTATAAACAGACTGACTGGTGGCAATTGACTAGTCAATTACACAATTTTCAATCTCATCAAATTTAATAAAAGAATTTTCTGAAATACTCCTAACTACTTGAAGGTCACACTGTACAGAATTTAAGACTCTATGTACATCATTCACAGAAACTTGAACTGAATCAATCTGGTCCTTGACCAGAGCAGTCTTTGCAACATTCTTCTCCAATCCTGTTAGTGCAGTATTGGTCCAATTTATCTGCTCACTCACCTTTTGAACTCTTCCTTCAGAACCCATCAAAGAATTATCATGCTAGACCAAAGGACTAGAATGAGCTGTGTTAGATCCTTCTCCTAACACAATACTTCTGAAAGGAGGATATGTAGTGGAGGTCTCAATCTTACTGCCATCAGAACATTTTTGTGGATTAGAATATGTTGCTGCAGATAAGCATGAGATGATATTGATGAATCTGAAATGCAACAACATCAATCAGTATGAAGACTTCCATCATGATTGGATACAGAGAATATTCTTGGTAAAAGATCCCAAGAATCTGTTGTGGAAGCAAGTCTATCTAGCAGCCCTGCCTTCAAAGCTAGTAGACATTTTAAAGATGGAAGAAGCCTTCCCTTTACTCATGGAAACTTATGTGTGGGGAGAACTCTATGGTATTATAACAAATTTTTTGATTTCTTTGTGTACCAGGTCAAAGATGCAGAAGTTTATTGACAAATTGAACAGAATTCCTGGTACTAAATCTTTTTGCAGTAAATATGGCATCACAGTGGATGATCCTCTTGTGCACAGAAGGAAGCACAAGCGGCAAGCGAAGAAGGCTTACAAGAGAAGTAAGTCTACTTACAAATTAAGCTCTGCCAAGAGAAGAGAGCTTCGCAGACCTAAAGAACACAAAAGACCTAAGGCTCCCAGACGCCCATCCAGATGGAGGCCTAATACCCATTATTACCAGCCTCATGATATTCGGCCTAAAGATGTTAAAGTAGCCAAAATGCAAGATGTTGAATGTTTGTTATGTGGTCAAAAGGGACATACTTCCAATATGTGTCCTACTGCCTTAGAGTCAAAAAGAGGTTTAGGTAAAAAGTCTGCTAAGTATGCAAAGAATAAACAACCTTCCACTTCCCAGACCACTGTCAAGCAATATCCAGACGCCTGTGCTTATTGTAAATCTACTTCTCATAGGATTTCTGACTGTCCATCATATCCAGGTCGTCGTCTGTCCTTACAGCAACATGCCATAGTTGACAGTTCTTCCTCTGATGACCACTCTTCTTCCTCTTCAGAAGAGCAAGTCAATATGTATTGCCATTGCTCAGACCCAGATGCCTATAAATGTGATTCTTCTGAGTTTGATTCTGAGTCTTCTTACTCCTCCGCCATTGAAGACCTGCCTCATGTCCTCATGGCACAAACTGATGATGATTTAAAAGTTTTTGCTCAAATTCGTGCCATGGATGAAGGAGATTTGAAAAATGCTCTCCTTTCTGCTTACATGAAGAATCTTCCTGGTTCCTCATTCTTCTGGTTCCTCTAAGAAGCCCAATTTTGTCGAAGCTTCTTATGAGCGAAATACCAAGACGTATCTCCAACAACATAGCAAAGCTCGTGGACTCACTTTGGGGGAGGTGAGCAAGGAGATACATGATCTGAAAACTGAGGTGCGCAACATAAAAAATGAACTTGCTGTCTTAAAATCCCAGAATGCACAGCAGCCGACATCATCGACAGCAGTGTTGTCAAAGACGCCGACAAATTATATTCTGCACACTCAGCCACATACTGAAGTCCAAACTTCATCGGGCAAATTTGTTTCATCAGGCTTCAGTGAAATTGGGGATATGCAAGTCCTCGCAGTTCAGTATCAGCAGCATCATATTCTGGTAAATCTTTGTGTTGCTGGTCATATTTATAAGGTTATTGCTTTAATTGATTCTGGTTCTGATCTTAACCTTATATCCAAGCATATAATCCCCTCGAGATATTGGACTACAGCAGAAAAAGAAGTTCAGGGATTAGGAATGAAGCAATTGAAGTTTGAAGTTTCCACAGCCACTGTCTGCTTTGATTCCAAATGTGTGAAATTGTCTTTAGCAGTCTCAGATATTCCTGTTGATTGTATTTTGGGGAATGTGTTTTTACTTGTGATGAGAGCCACATGAATTCATTTAGTGGTGGTAATGGATCTCATAGGAATCTTAGATACTTATTTACGGCAAAAGATTTGAATTGCCATATGTTTCCAGAAATAGAATCTCACCCATGGTGCAGGTGATGAAAGAAAAAGAAAAGAAACTTCAAGCAGTGGAAAAAAGCCGGGTAGAACTCAAAGATCATAAAGAAACCCTCAGAGTTGAAGAACAATTGAGTTCACCAGAGGTTCAGAAGAAGACTGATGAAATTCAAAAGGAATTTGAAGAAACATGCTGCTCTGAAGAGCCAAATGCCTTCTGGCATAGAAAGCAGTATAGCATTGAATTACCCTACAAGGAGGGATATACTGGCAAGCATTGTAGGTCAAGGAACATCCCTATGTCTGTCCAGGACAGGCAGCATTGTCAGGAAGAAATTGAACAACTTCTACAAAAGAAGTTAATCAGAGAATCCAGTAGCCCATGGAACTGCTATGGATTCTATGTGAATAAGAGAAGCGAGCAAGTCAGAGGCGTTCCAAGATTAGTGATTAATTATAAGCCTCTGAATAATGTATTAGCAGATGACACCTATCCGATCCCTCACAAAGGTGATCTGATAAGAAGAATTTCAGGAGCTAAGGTGTTTTCCAAGTTTGATCTAAAGTCTGGCTTCTGGCAGGTTGCCATTGCAGAAGGTGACAGATGGAAGACTGCATTCAGTGTCCCTCATGGACATTATGGATGGAACGTGATGCCTTTCGGATTGAAGCATGCTCCATCCAAATTCCAAAAGGTAATGGATTCCATCTTCAAGCCTTATGCAAAATGGTTACTAGCTTATATAGATGATCTGCTAATTTTCTCAAAGAATTTGAATGACCATTTCAGACATCTAAAATTTTTTATGAAGTTGGTCAAAAGAAATGGTCTTGTCCTAAGTAAGAAAAAAATGGAATTGTGCAAAACCAAGATTAAGTTCTTAGGACATGAAATAGAAAATGGCCAAATTGCTCTACAAAAACATGCGCTGGAATTTGCAGACAAGTTTCCAGATGTCATTATAGACAAAACCTAGTTACAGAGGTTTTTGGGTTGCCTCAACTATGTGAGCAATTTCTACCCTGACTGTGCCATTGACAGATCTCTGCTGAATCAGAGATTGAGAAAGAACCCAAAGCCTTGGATTGACAAGCACACCCAAGCAGTCAAAGAAATCAAGTCCAAGGTTAGGAATCTGCCCATATTGTATGTTGCTGATGATAATTACTTTAAGATTGTTGAAACAGATGCCAAAAATATTGGTTGGGGAGGTGTGCTAAAACAAAAGCCTACAGAAGACGATCCAAAAGATAAAGAACAGGTTGTTCTGTTTGTCTCTGGAGTTTGGAGCAAAGCCGAGAAAAATTATGCTCCTATTGAAAAAGAGGTAAAAGCAGCCTGGTATTGCATGAAAAAGTTTTCTGTACATTTGGCTAATAAGAATTTCCTGCTTAGAACAGATGCTAAGGCATTGGAAAAAGTGCTAACAAAGGAGATCAAGAACCCAGAAGATGAAAAATTTGCACGATGGCAAGCTCTTTAATAATTTATTTCTCATATCTTTATTTCATGTCCATATATAGTGCAAGTGTTTGGAAAGGTAGTCATTGGGCTATATGCTCAAGCTAGATGGAATCAACTGATCCTAGAATATTATATGAAGATTTAGAGTGGGGATAAATTTGTAGCCTAATTTGAAGCATTTATGTAAATTCTATTTTATGGGATTTGGTGGGAAAGAAATTCCACTGTTTTCAATTCATGAGATATTCAAGTAAAAATTTTAGTTGGTTTGATTCTAAAGCTCTATAACTAATACAAAGTGGCTCCAAAGTAGAATAAAAAGAGTAATCTAGTAATTCCTTCATTGGATTATGGCATCCCATGGGTTTCTATGATGGAGCTTCTCAGGGCCACCCCCTATTTGTAGGATCGATGTAGTTTTATATCATTGTCATTCTCACTTGATGAATATTTGATATGTTATAGGTCATGGGACTAATAATCAAGCAGAAATTGTAGCTTTAAGAATGCCCCTCTCTATTGCCTCCCTGAATTAAAAAAAAAAACAAGTGATGGGGTACTCAAAATTGTTGATTGATTGGGAAAACAACAAATTTGAAGTTGAAAATATCTTCTTGCACTTTCTTTTTAGGAAATTCAAGAGACTATGCTTTCCTTTGAATGGTTATCTTTCAATCAATGGTGCTCAAAGAGCTCAACTCAAAATTAGATGCTCTCTATAAGGAAGATCCAGAGCTCCCTGTTGGTTTGTTTGGTAACCCATAATTTGTGGATGGAGAGGAACATGAATCAATCACTAGTAAAAAATGATGAAATTAGTGACTAGGTGACTAAAAACATTAGTCACCACAATTATTTAAAGTGAATTACTACTAAAATTGAGCAACTTTAAGTGATCGAACTAAAAATGACTAGCTTAAACAACTAATTTATTCTAGGGATAAAATTTACGACTGGATAATAAATGACCCAAATAAAAACAACTAACTTAAAAAAGGATTAACGTAAATGTTTGTTATAGTCCAGGAATAAAAATATGACCATCTAACAAGTACAACAAGTATATTAATTAGTCATTTACGCTAGTCATTTTTAATTGTTTCATTCCAGAAATGAAAAATTGCAATTTTGATATTGAAGCGTTACATTTCACTAAATTTTAACACTCTAGCTGGATTCAAAGACCCCATGGTCTCTGAAAGAAATTATAGCATTAAGATTTAGAGACAAAGGGTTCTCTAAATCCATCTAGTTTTAAAATTTAGGTAGATGAATTCAATTACCCCTTAGAGGAGTCTATGAATCCATTTATAATACTAAAATTATAATAGTTTTATACTTTATATATATCTTTTTTTTTTGTCAAGTTGTTTGTGATCCTCCAGGCTTGACCTGTAGCTTGAGGAGCCGTGACCCAAGGGCATCTAATTAGCCGTCAAAGTCACCCGGGGATCGCACCTGACTTGGGCCACACCAGCCCTTAGCTAACTAGATTTTTTAGCATGTCTCCTTCCCCTTAACACATGACACAACCACCCCTCGTGAGGTTTAATCTTGGGTCACCTTGCTGACAAGGCCCATCCTCAACCAATTGTGGTAGTGAGACTTGTCATTATACCATATATATAATATTACAATATATAATAGGTTTATTACCCTTTTACCATATTATTATTATTATTATCCAATTTTAAGGTCACGACCAAGCGATACTCCAAATTGGTGTATGAGAGCCCTTGTTTGTGGAACAAGGGACCCACCTTCGGGCAACGATTTGACTACTAAGTCTGCAAAGACATACATACTTTACCCCCTCTGGTTTAAGAGGAAAGACACACTCTTAACCATTAAACCACCTCAAACTATATAATAATTTATAAAATATAATAATTTTTTACTAATCCTTCTTCTCATACCATTATACTATTGGTTTATTACACTATATAATAGTTTATACTTTAATATTAATCCTTCTTCTCATACCATTGTACCATTGGTTTATTACACTATATAATAGTTTATAATATATAATTAATTTATAATATATAATGGTTTTAATATATAATAGTTTCATGCATTGGTAATGTAAAGAGATTTGGATATATGACATTCATGCACAGTTGTACTAACTTACGAATTTTGGTTTGGCCATATACAGGAATATCCAATTGGTGTGTTTAGATTATTACTATCACAATTGTGCAAATAATCAAACACTAAGGGCGGACAATTGTCCGAGCACCGATTTTTCGATATTTGGTTGTTTGGTAGGAGATTTAGGAGGCCCATTCTTAATAATTGCTTGGCAATAATGGCAATACAGATCATGGCTAGTGGATTGGTAATACCGACAATAGAGAGCAGGGCTGGTGCTGATTCGCGTTGTGGTTTTCATATGGGTTACCTCTGCCAAAGTTACTCAGGTATGTACTACCCGAACCTGGACCACCAGAGAAGAATTTCGTGTGTAATTTTCTTCATTACAAATTCTCAAATTTGGTAGGCTGTATAAAGAGTTATGGATTTTTTATAAAGAACCAATCGAATTAAAGGGCAAATTATCTACCTTCCTTGCCCTAAATTTACATCCTATGATGGGGACTCACCCCACAACCATTAGATGTGCACTATGTTCTGTGCTCATTTTTTTTTATTCCTTAAAAATCCCCAGCAAGAATATCAGAGAATGAGTTATTTCTAATCTCATTGTTAACAACAATGCATGATCTTGATGGTCATATGCTGGAGCCTGTTGTGGAAACTATTTCTAATTGATGTAGTTGCCACATGCTGTTACAGGTCAATCCGATTAAACAAGAGATTTTACGTGTATGCATTTTTTCGGAATGTGATTCATATTGGAATTTTCATGAGATGAAATAATAAGTTCGATTCTGAAGTTGTTGTGGATATCTGAGCAACCAAGGGATAGGCCCAATGTCAATTGGTATACATGTGAACAAATTAAATTATAGTAGTATACAGAGCCCTGTGTAGTCAGTTTTGTCTACATCGTAGACATGTGAGCTCTCACAAAACTCTGTAAAAGCTGCCACGCATTCTTTTGAGTTTGGTTCTTTGACAATATGATCTGGGTCAGACGTTCTTGCACAAAAAAAATTAAATGGAGGTTTATGGTCAGTTATAAATGGTCATAAGTACTTTGAGCTTTTCCAACATAGAAGACTAGGAGTTTTTTTTTTTTTTTAAATTTTGAGTTGACAAGGTTCAGGGTTCAAGTACATGTTACCTTCTTGCAATTCAGTGTGTAATTTTTTATTTGATTGGGATCTTGGTTGAAGGTTCAAACCATTTGTGTGCCTTTATAGATGGGAGGATGTCTCATTTTATTGAGCCATTTACAACTAGCATCAGATAGTCATTGCCCCTACAAGTTGTCAACAAACCTAAAGGAAATCCATTGAAATTGACTCTCATGGTCTACTTAGGATCGGAAGTAGAGTATGCTTTCCCAATTTCTGTTTTTTTGGCTTTGAAATTCTATGAAGGTAACAACTTCTTATGAATTTATTATCAACACTATCAATATGATTGCTAGTGGTCATGGAAGGTAATGTGCTAGTTTAATCGTTCTTCCTTTTCAACACTTAATTGAAATGAAAATAATTGGACCACTTAATGTGGTGTGCATTCTTAATCTTGATCAATGTTCAAAGGATTGGTGAGACTTGTTATTGATATGAATGACGATCTATTTTCCACTCAAAAAATGTCTACAATGATGTGTTGTTTGAACCAATGTGTACATATCTTGGTCATATATTGTGTAATTAAGAATGCTTGAAAAAATATTGGGATGGTGTGCAACTGGTCTTCATGTTGCATCAATGACGTACTCATGAAATTTTGACAAGAATATATGTTGATATCGAGGGTTTGTTGAATGTGAGGTAATGAAAGAATAGTAGTAGTCACAACTTGACACTTGATCTTTGAACAATATTTGCTGTGAATTTCCCTAACTAAAATTGAATTGGTCATTTTAGTGCATTAAGAGGGTGCATGACATTGGAAAAATACAAAAGAAATATCTTTAGATAATTTTCCATTTCCATGAAGATTTGTAGGTTGTGAATGTTCTTTAGTAGTGGTTAGTTGGCAATAGTTGAAATCTTTTTTAGAGCAATGTTGAATCAATCTTGGTTCTTGCAAAATCTAATATGCACTAGTTTTGTATGCTTGAATGTATGTTGCTCTGTATTGATTAATTCATTTTCTATTCATAATAATAACAATATTTGATCCAAGTGTTTCAAATGGTACTCCCAAGTTTTACTAAAAACTAGTATGTTATTCAAGTACACAATCACAAAATAGTTAAGATGCAATGTGAGCACTTTGTTCAATATCCTTGTGAATGTCATAGGGGCACAAATTATATCGAATGACTTCACCAACCATTGAAAAAATCCTTGTCGTGGCTAAATATGTTTCTTTCATATATCTTCGAGCTTGATACAGATTTAGTTGTACCCAAATTTTAGGTTAAGCTTACTAATATAAATACCTTCATGAATGTAATCGATTAGGTTCTTGGTGCATGACAATGAAAACCATTTCTTGATGGTGTTTCTATTCAATAGAGAATAATACATTATCCATGTGTCATCCTTCTTTGGAAACAAAAAATAACAGATCCACAAAGCAATGAGTTGGTTCATATTTGGCCATTATTTATTAAGTCCTGTATCTATCTCTTCATCTCCTAGTTTTCCAACAAAAATTCCTTGCACAATGACTCATTCAATAGCACAAAAACTTGTTGCAACTCATTGATGTGTTGGATGGCATGGCTTGGAGGAATCATGTGTAGTTCCCATAACAAATTGAAATAGTGCTACAATAACTTCTCCAACTTGTTTTATTCTTCTGACTTCTCATATGTGCTGGATATGTATGCAACAAGGCCTTAGGGTATTGTTGTTGGTTGACCACTGGAGAGTGGCACTATCCTATGCTCACAAGACTATTAAAGAAATATGTATTGAAGCTTTTTATTAGCCTCTAGCCTTTAGTGGTTGAATTAACAACAAGGGAGTTGGATATTTTTATGTGGTCATTGAGTATTTTTGGCCTTTTTTTACTAGTATTTGATTATACATTGACAATAGACTATCTGAATCCCAGAGATATGAATAGTTGAATATAATATCATGGACATCGAATGAAACAACATTAAACTCCACTTCATCTACATTATCTATCGAGATGGGGAACTTCATCCACTTTTACACGCACATTTAGAAAGTACTTATTCTTGCTAAGAAAAACCAAGGGGTAGGGTTAAGTATGCATGATTGGACGTAGATTATGCTTCTTTATCACTTCTTTTGAGATGATGTCTCATTGGTTTCTAGTGTCAAACACTAAAGTCACAAGATCCTTCCCAAGCTGGATGTTAATGGAGAACAGTTTCCAACTCTTTGTGTAACTAGGATGTACAATTTCCATCAAATAGATGCAATCCATCACACTATTAGATATCGATATCTGTTTCACTCCTTACTCTATCATGATCGACATTTGATGCTTCTCTATAATGTAGTGTCCAACATCCATCTTTGGAATGTCCATTGCACTTATCGATAGTGATAAAGGGGAGAATTTGTCTTCCTTAATGTGGTGTTGGTATTCTACTACAAAATTTTGTTGAATGGCTTAATGGTCATACCATCTTTTGCAATGGTCATCCTTCCTTAATTGGAATTAGTGGCAACAAGATTATTAAGGTTCCTCCAATTTTTTGTAGCCTTTGCTAACCTAGATTTTTGATAGGCATATGAAAGAGTGCAAATGTAAAGCATCTCAAACTCCATCTAAATTGGTGCAATTAGTCCACCAATGACCTTGGTTGCTAGTTTTTCTTTCTGGTCCATTGTATAGTGGTTGGACTTCTGGATGTTGGAATTTA
The DNA here is from genome assembly GCA_034641835.2 of Pinus albicaulis. Lineage (NCBI taxonomy): Eukaryota > Viridiplantae > Streptophyta > Pinopsida > Pinales > Pinaceae > Pinus > Pinus albicaulis. The sequence continues at coordinate 141,288,692 of CM076584.1, read as the reverse complement.
CTATTTGGTTGGACCTGTATTCCCTCTATTGGTGTTGCACCATATGATAATCAACAAGATTAATTTATTCTTGGTAGTGTGATGTTGAATTTATTCCATGTCATGGTTTATGCAGCATTGAGGGTCACTCTGTTATCATGTAGATTATCACATAGAAAAGCTTCTTTGTGCACATTGCACGAATAATTTTGCAAAGGAAAGTTTAAATCTTCACACGTGAATTAATTGACTACATAAAAGGAATCCAACTAACACATCCAATTGTCCAATTGCAAGAAGTCCATCTGATCATCGTGGGATGAAATATCCACATTCATTCCCACTTTGAGAGAGGAACCCAGATTCATTAGCGAGCCTCCTCCAATACTACTTGATTTTGAGTTTGGAAAGAAGCCTGTAAATTTTAAACACATGATGTCAAATTCTGCAGCAAATGAGTGATATTAGTTATCGTTCAATCCATAGACTCAATCTTCATATTCATATTGGGAAATATTGGTGTTGACTCTTGAGTAGTTCAATGCGACTGCATTTCTTCCTCCATTTAATTCGTTCTTTGAGAATGAGTCTTTTCCATAAATTATGTATAATATTTAGCAACTTCTTGCAAAAAAATTCACTGATACCAAATTGATTCCAATTGCATGCTACCAGAAGCTGCACATCCATAATAATTACAATGACTAAATCTTATATACATAGTCCCTAAAAAGCGGTGCAACAATTACTTAAGAAATACAAACAAATAAAATGATTTCAAGAAATGATGATAAATTGGGCAGTGGCTCAACTAGTAATTCTCATTTAAAGAATAAGCTTGTACAACATTATATGGACAACATGAAGCTTTAGATAAACACTAACTATCCCATAGCCTACTAACTGTATGAATCCAACTTAACCGTTTTACTATTAGAAATTGTGGTATAAATAATACATCCCAAGGGAATGTGAAGTATTTCATGTCCCTTCTGTTCATATCCAATAGAAAATTAGTGTATAGGTGTTGGGAAGATGAAGAGACAGAGAAGAAGATAGTGATCTTTAATGATTTTTGGGTTTCCATGTGTAACCATTAGATGAGCTGCTCGTCCACTTTAGTCTGCCTAGTCCACTTTAGTCTGCCTATTTTGAATTGAACTGGGTGTGACTAAGATGAAAGGCCCATGCTAAAGTAGTGCAACAAATTAAATGCAACCTAAATTCTGAATAGTGCAAGTAGGTTGCACTGTGCAGTGCTCAAAATATTGAGTTTAAGCACATCCATAACACAATTCTCGATTGTGATTTTTATACATGCCAAAACTGTGTGCATGAACTTTGAGATACTTTTTTAGGTTTAATTCACTAGCATGATTCCTTCAACCATGGATTTAGTGAACCTCTGAATCCATCCAGGGTCAACTTTAATTTGATTTTCCACGGGTTTGGTCATAGGTTAGAGTTACTCATAATGTAGGTTTCTACTTTGGTTAATTCTTGATGCGCAATGATGATTTGTTCCTATTTACAACATTAGTTCATTTAGTTTCTGGGTGGGATGATAGAATTTTTCATTTTCAATATGGATAAGTTTCTATCGGCAATTTGGAAATTTCATATGCTTCTCATTGTGTAGACGGTCTAACTAATTATGAAAGTTGGATACTGTAATAATTTACTCATCTGCAATTAGTGAAATATGATTTATCATTTTGCTTCAGCACTTAAGGTAGAAAAATTCCATAAATTCTAAATCTGGAGAATTTTGTAGAGAAATTGCAAGTCCATTAATATTTTTTTCGTTTCATCTCCCCACACTACTTTTTGTTGTTTCTTTGGGCTTTTCCTAAATGTGTGTTTTAGTGTGGAAGGGCCACATTGTTTTCATACAAGAATATTCTAAAGACCTATCCTTTTAGGACTTGTTGCTTTGTTTGGTCATTTTATCCATTTCAAGCCATTTATTTGGGTTATTAATGAATCCATATAAATTACCAAGGTTGGACATTCAACAATGTTTGTAGAGTGTTGTGGATTGCTTGAAGATTTTCTTTTTAAGGGTGTACTCTTGTTCGATCATGCATATCACTTTTCATAGTCTTGTGGGACTCTTATACCATGCTCATGTCATTTGGGAGATAATTGATGTAGAGTGCAGCAAGGCTTGCCTAAAAGTTGCATAGGAATCTGAGCACTTGTTTAAAGATGTTAATTTCCTTTTTCATCCATATTACTTCAGGCCTATGCCTTTCACCAGATTATTTTTCTGCTCGATTTTGTACATCAAAACTACATGTTATGGTCCACGACTATCGTTTTGTTGTCTTGTATATGTTCTCTCTAGCGACATTTTAATGGTATTGATTTATTTGGACTGTTTCTCAATGTGTATCAAGTCCTAAGGAAGGACATTCAGTGATTTGTGTAGAATGTTGTGTAACACCTTCCAAAGGTTTTCTCTTTTAGGGTTATGGCCTTGTTGTTTTAGTTATCCATATTACTTTTCATTTCTCTTGGACTCTTATTCAATGTTTTGGTTATCCAGTAGATACTTACTGTAGAAAGAATCAATGCTTGCTTAGATATTGTGAAGGATCCTCAACACGTGCTTAAAATATATTAATTAATGCCTTATTTGTATGGTCCATGGATATCATTTTGTTGTTCCGTATATGTTCTCTCTAATGAAATTTCAATGGTATTGATTGTAGGGAGATTACTAGGAACACTGTGTAACCTGGTAGATAGGTTTGGTCAAAATTCCCTTCTCTAAGGCTGTCAGTAACAACATCTGCATGTGAAAAGGGTTTAGTTGAGGGTGGAAAAGGATCTTTTTGAGCTAAAATGCCTCGGTTTAAACACCAATGTTGTAATCAAGGGTTATATGCATCATTCTTGTGTATTTTGTCTACCAGATTCTAGATAAGGTATGTTGTAGAATTTGGTGTAATAATATTGTGTATTACTAGTAAACGAATTGAAGGTTCAACTAGGATCAGATTTCCCTTGCACATAAGAAGGCCATCAATTATATTGAGATGATTAGCTTTGATATAATTCATTTGTATATTAATTGTGAGAACTATTACATAAAACAGGGAACTCTCTTATCTTGAGGAGGACCGAGTTTCCTATATCCCAATGCTAATATTTGCAACACCATAGGGACATGCTATCTTCCCTCTTAGACTAATGAGAACCCCATCGACTCCTGCTATTTCGGGGTTTCATTTCAAGGCACCATCAAAAAAAAAAATGAAGGCTTTTTGAGTATGATTCCATTGATGAAATTATTGTGGACTTCTATGAAGCTGCCAACATGATTGTGGACATACTTACCTCAATCTCTGGGTCGGGAAGAAGAACAAGAATATCTAAAATTAAATTGATCCTGCAATTGAAGTTATTACTTTTATAGATCTTGATCTGGAATGAATTTAATCCCTTTTGAATTAATATGTTTAGATAGAAGTGCTTTAGCTTTAATTTCCACCATCTCCATTTCACTCATAATCTATTTGGAATATGGCACGATTTTTTTCTAGTCAGATTTACAACATACAAATTTAGAGAATGAAAACTAGACCATTTAAAAAGAGGCTTGCAATGAAAGGACCTTATGTAATGACTATGACACGTCCAAAATAGTTGCTTTAGTGAATTTGAATACTTGAACCAAACCTCAATGCCATTTACCACCACTAACCAAGCTGCCATGGTGAAATGGAAATCTAAAAACAAACAATGAGAAGATTCCAAACTAAAAATGCAAAGAGCACACTGTGAGGGACCCTGGATTCCTCTCCTTTTCATATTTTCGGAGGTTAATATGTTGTCATAAGATAGGATCCAATAGAAAATATTAATCTTTTGCAAGGCATATAAATGCCATATTTTGCTCCATATTGAGGCTTTGTGGGGAAGTGAACAACGAGAAAGTTGTTGGCATAGTTCTGCTTAACTGAATACTCAGCTAAACCCCACCCTCTACAGTCTGATTCCTCTAGGGTCTTAAGGGAACAACCATGCAATTTATGTTCCATTGAGGCCACTAAATGGAACAAGTGTGAAGGTGGTGCCCCAAAATCCCACCCTCTCAATAATCCTAAAGCTCTGTCCCATGAAGAAATGTCAAAAAGGGATTTTTCTCCTTGTTGTCAAATCATATATTTGAATGAGTGAGATCCCTGAGAGTTAAGCAGTTGGTGACCCATGATGTCATTCTTCCAAATATTGATATTTTACCATTTCCTAAAATCCTGGTAAATTGATCCATTATTATTGGAATGTCAGATTTCATAAGTCTCCAAATGGATGGCCATCCTCTCGCTTGGAGAATATCATCTGGAGACTACTTTATTTCCTGTATGGAATATTTTTTGCGCAACTGCAAAACTTTTTTCCACCATTCATACTTCCCTGACACTCGCCTTCATAGGAGATTAGCACCCATTGATAGAATCCTTGATTCCAAGCCCACCATGAGATTTGGGTTCCTAGACAATAGACCAGTTAACCAAGTGAAATATTTGAAGTTAGATTTATCTCCACTAGAGAAATCATCTTAATTCTTAAGTCAGAGTTTTCTTAAAAATCACCTAAGCAAGCATTGGAGAAAATTTATATATTGGAAACATCTAAATTGGAATTATTTGCAGGGAGAGTTTTTCTCCTTGGGAAGATAATAATTTTTATGGAACAGTCCAAAGCGAGAGATCATTCTCATGCCATTCTTATTTCCTGTTATGTGTCTAATATTAATATCTTTTTGGAAACACGAATAAATATTGTCTATAAAATCCACCAAGGAATAAAGCCTTTGTCCTGTTGAATGCTGTGTCCTACCATTTGTGGTGAGAAAAAATAGTAGAATTAAGGCCTCCTTAGTAAAGAAAAAATATCTATTGTCTCCACCTCTCTCCAACAAGGTGGACATCTCCTTGGAACTTGTTGTGCCCTTCATTGGAGGACCTCCCAGTTCAAGGATTTGTTACTGAATGCTAATCACATAAAAATTTTAGACTTCATATGTGATTTGACTTTCCAGAATATCCCCTACCACGAAGTTGCTTATGATCCCTCTTCTTCATACATAGCATTATCCAAGACTTGTCATGAATTTACCTGAAGAAGGGTTTTTGGAATACCTCCCATTTCAAGGATTGATTACCTAATGCTAATCACATAAAAAATTTAGAGTTCATAGGAGCTTTCAATTTCAAAAATATCCCCCAACAAAAAATTTCTTAGGATAGCTCTTCTTCATACATAGTATTATCCAATACTTGTCATGAATTTACCTGAAGAAGGGATTTTGGATCATACTTAATAGATATACTCCATTTTTAGTTTGATAGGACTCTATGCCAACTTCATAATATAGCCTTGAGAATAGATAGCATCAACACCTTCCAAGCCAAGGAAGTCAACACTCAACCAACTTCCTGGTCATAGTGTTGGAGTAGTTGTCCTTGCCAAGTTTATTAGTACAAAAATTTCTTGTTCATTCAATAAATTTAGCATATGCTAGGAAAGATGTAATTTCATTGTATATTTATAAGAATAATTAGGTGATTACAAGAACTGTGTAATGGTGTGGTTGGTCTTCAAAAGTAAAAATTCATTTTCTTTCAAGAGTCTGTTAGGGTCTTCAATTGATGAAGCAAGACATGGCCTCCAAAGATCCACTCCTCCTGGATAATGTAGTTGTAGAAAATTATACAAAATACATGTATGTCCTAGATTCCCCCAATCTAACAATATGCTAATATTAAATACATAATCTCTTCTACTAATCTTTTCATAAATTTAAAACACAATCACCAATTACAATATCATGAAGAAAGATCAATCACACACAACACAGATAATTTCTCGGGGAAAGCTTACAGCTAAAAACCCCACTATTTTCTATTGTATATTATATCATGGATCATGAAACAATTACATACAAAGCTACAATCCAATAGCTCTCAGTACATGAGCTAATTGTCTCATACTGTCATACAAAAATTGGCAAGTTCCTTAGCCAATTTACCGTCTCCAGACAACCTGCCTCCACTGCGCAATACCTGATGGTAAAGAACCCTTGAATGAATGATTCTTGCCTACCTTGACTGCACAATCCTCATAGGCACATTGTATGTGTGCAACCGGATAATGTCACAACTAATAGTTTACTACCCTTTCACCTAAAACTCAACTAGGTCTCCACTGGATTTGACATGCATGCAACTAATAATAGTAAAAACATCAGTTGCATGTGAGACCACTTATTGTGAATTAATTAATAATTAATTCAATTGATATCTCACTAGTGTATCATCAGTTACAACTAGCACAACTAAATTTAACTCACTTAACTGAATTTAACTGATTTACAACTTGCATTAACTAATGCACCACTACACTTCCAACTCTATTACAACTAGAATCACTCTGTTATAAATCAAGTCAACCTGCATGTCCCACCAACCAACCTCTTAACTCGAAATTCCTTTGACTAACTGATTTTCCACTTCAGTTAACTATTTCCAAGGGCTCATTGAGAATATATTATTGTTTATTGTCCAACTAATATTAAGGGATAATAGTAGTCGACATGCATTTATACATAGACATGCAATCTATAAATAGACATGCATTATATAAATATAACTTGAACATACATCTATAAATAGACATGCATCTATAAATAGATTTTTCTCATGCATCTATAAATATAGGTCCACCTAAAAATAACCTTTGTGGGCCCCACCTAGTGTAGGTGCTTAATTTCCATTAGGATCACGGATGTTGTTTCTGGATGCCAATTTCACTGTTTCTTGTTGCAAACTTCAACACTCCCTCTCAACAAGAAAGGAATGTCCTTGCATGGGACATGAAACTCCATGCATTCAACATGCAACCCTTGCATGCGCCATGAAACTCCATGCATGTGACATGCAACTCCATGCATGTGACATGAAACCCTTTCATGTGACATGCAACTCCATGCATGCGACATGCAACTCATGCATGCAACACTTCTCTAGTGTTTCTCGCACATGCAACTCTTGCATGCAACACTTCGCTAGTGTTTATCACACATGAAACTCTTACATGCAACACTTCGCTAGTGTTTATCGCACATGCAACACTTCACTAGTGTTTATCACACATGCAACCTTTGCAATCAACAGTGCTGAAACTAAATAGCCTCCAAAAAACTGAATCAATATAATGTATCTGTCATCAAATTCTTCTGACTTGCTACTAGCTACTGTACATGTCTACTAGATCCTCTGCACTGCTGACACCTGCATCCATGCACTCTGCACTTGTTGCCAACTCTGGTCCACGGTCCTGTATCTAACACTATCACTTTGATTTCATGTCCTGACGACATCTGACTGCATCAATCCAAATGATCCTGCTACTACTGCTCTGTGGGCTCCTAGTAGCCAATTTTGATTCATGAGATCCACACGATCTCAATGAATCCTGCCCAAAATTTCTTCTTGGGATTATTCATGCCTGTTGCCCCACCTATCACCTGGTGGTATAGCTGCATGCACTCCCTCTGCCCATCTGGCTCAAAATTTCTCTGCATGAGTAGTTGTTCCCACTCCATGATCCTCCGCATGTGGTTGCTCCACATCTTTAGGTTCAATCTTACTTGCATGCAAATCCAGTTCCCTCTCAAGGGTCAATTGCATGGCTTTCTCACACTTCCCCATGGTTGGAAGCTCTGTAGAAATCACATCTACATCAAGTCTATAGAGATTCTTCACACGAATCCAAATCTTCTTGACTTGATTTATGGCTTTATGGCTTTATGCCAAAGGAAGGCCTTACCTTCACTAAAGACCACATCATAGCCTTTATCTTCCAACATTGCAACTGAAACTAAATTTTTCGTTAAGCCTAGTACATGCATTACATATTTTAAAAAGAAGGGTTTACCTAAATTCCTTTGTAAGCAACTGTACCAATCTCGGTAGTGCTATACCTTTTGTCATTACCCATTTCGAAATGCATGTGGAGGTCCTTCTCCTCCAAGCTACTGAAAATTTCTCTGTCTCCCTTCATGTGGAAAGATGCACCGCTATCCAAGTACCACATCGAACTCATGACACTTGACACCATGCATTAAATAAGTGAGAAGTCAAGCTCAAATTGTGAGGAAAGGGCCTCACCAGCTGCAACTCCAGCAATATTCTTGTTCTTCTTATTTTGTGGACAATTTGTGGCAATATGTGCATGCTCGTGATAGTGAAAACACTTCACTTTGGACATGTTGTGCTCCTTTCCATCTTCATCGATCTCAGATTTAGAATGGAATTTCTTCCCCTTCCACTTATTCACCTTGGAATCCAAAGTAAAATCCTCTTCATCATCATGCTTTGATGAAGAGCCATCTCTGGTGTTCCGCCTAAACTCCTCCTGCACCAGATCCAACAACAGTCATTCCCAATCCGACAATTTTTCCCGTCCGTTGACAGAGTCTTCATAACTGTGCCAACTCTTAGGAAGTCCTAGGAGAGCCAAACTCACCAAATCATCATCAGCGACAATCATTCCTACACTCCCAAGTTCATCCCGACATTGGAAAAACTGTGTTAAGTATACCAGAATAGTGTCGTTCTTTTCCATCTTGATCTTCCTGAGTTTATCTTTGAGCGCCAATTTCCTATGGTCGCTACTGCTTTGGAATAGATCTGTCAAAGCCTTCCATATATCATGTGGTGTGGCTTTCCCATGGAGGCTTGAGACAATGTGGTCTCGTACTCCCTCCAAAAGTATCCTCCTTGCCTTTGCCACTTTCTTTCGCCATGCATCAAGATTTGCAGCATCTGCAGCATCTAGCTTAGGAACATCTTTTTCAATGAATTCCTTCAAGCCATTTTCTTCGAGTATTGCCTCCATCCTGTCCTTCCAAGAAATTTAGTTTGATTTTCCCTCAATCTCATACTCTAAACTCAAGCCATTTAAATCCATTTCGATCTTGAATCAACCGTAGCGCCAAGAAAGCCTTTCTACAAATTCGAATTCTTTCCACCAACAAACTTAGCTCCTGCTTCACTTTTGCAATTTCCTATTCTCTGATACCATGTGGAAAATTATAAAAAATATATGTATGTATTGGATTCTCTTGATGTAACATATGCTACTGTTAAATATAGAATCTCTTCTACTAATATTTGCAGAAATTTAAAACACAATCACCAATTACAATATCATGAAGAAAGATCAACCAGACACAACACAGATAATTTTTTGGGAAAGCTTGCAGCTAAAAACCCCACTATCTTCTATTGTATATTATATCATGGATCATGAAAAAATTACATACAAAGCTCCAATCCAAGAGCTCTCAGTACATGAGCTAATTTTCTCACACTGTCATACAAAAATTAGCAAGTTCCTTAGCCAATTTACTGTCTCCAGATAGCCTGCCTCCACTGCACAATCCTTGATGGTAAAGAACCCTTGAATGAATGATTCTTGCCCACCTTGACTGCGCAATCCTCACAGGCACATCCAATGTGTGTGTGGTTTCATGTGTGCAACCGGATAATGTAACAACTGATAGTTTACTACCCTTTCACCTAGAACTCAAATGGGTCTCCACTGGATCTGACATGCATGCAGCTAATAATAGTAAAAACATCAGTTGCATGTGAGACCACTGATTGTGAATTAGTTAATAATTAACTCACTTGATCTCTCACTAGTGTAACTTCATTTAAAACTAGCACAACTGAATTTAACTCACTTAACTGAGTTAAACTGATTTAAAACTTACATTAACTAATGCACCACTACACTTCCAACTCTGTTACAACTAGAATCACTCTGTTATAACTCAAGTCAACCTGCATGTCCCACCAACCGACCTCTTAACTCAAAATTCCTTTAGCTAACTGATTTTCCACTTGAGTTAACTATTTCCAAGTGCTCATTGAGAATATATTATTGTTTATTGTCCAAATAATATTAAGGGATAATAATAGTCAACATGCATCTATAAATAGACATGAAATCTATAAATAGAACTTGCACATACATCTATAAATAGACATACATCTATAAATAGAATTTTCTCATGCACCTATAAATAGAAATCCACCTAAAAATAATCTGTGTGGGACCCACCTAGTGTAGGTGCTTAATTTTCACTGGGATCAAGGATGTTGTTTCCGGATGCCAATTTCATTGTTTCTTGTTACAAAATTCAACAATAGTCCTAAAATTCCATGTGAGGAATATCCAAAGTATGTTGAAACTTGAAGAAATTCCCTATGACCATTTATCTTTGTTGAAAATTTATCAAAGTATCCTTAATAGAAATTTTTCAATTTTAGTTCTTTAATCTCTGCCTGAAAATTCCCTTGTCGAGTATTACAACAGTGGCAACATTATCTGCAATCATTATTTTTTATTGGAATAATGAAGCAAAATGACCGAGATCCACATTCTCTTGTTCGCTTCTTTACATTTATTGACTCTGGAAAATACTCTTAACAGACAACTACCATTGTTGATTAAAGAGTGTTGGAACACCTAATCTTCCATGGGTAGGTGTGGAATGGAAAAAGTCACAATGGAGTCCAAGTGACCTTGGAATGTGAAACCAAGAGTCACACCATTGTACTATAAATGTACATCATGTATAATGGAAAAATAAGAAAGCTACACGCTTATCCTTCATTGTGTGTTGAGTTCCTTGTTGTGTGTGTGTTCATCTTTCTCATACACCATGTGTGTGTTTAACATGGTATCAAAGCTCCGGGTTTAGAAGTCCCATTAAGCTTATGAATAGCGTTGGCCTGTGTTGCATTGTGTATTTTCTGCTCATACTCTATTCAGGTCAAAACTCCTAGTGTTGTTGGTGCTTCTATATATTGTAAAATACTGGTGGCATATAGCTTTTAAAATCAATTCAAAAACATTCCCTGCTCTGTCCTCTGTCCCCCAGCATTTTGTCTCTCATGTTTTTATGCACTCATTTTCCGTTGTAAGAATGCGCACTAGATTGCGCATCGTGAGCAATCACTATATTTGAAGGTATGACAATGTAGACTGCAGCTGTGAAAAGTGGAATGCAACGTTGAATATCTGTGTTGAATTAATCATATTCCCTTCATACTCTCTACTTTCCATTCACTGCATATGCATATGTTCATTACCAAAACAAAAGAAATTTTTTTGTCATTGGTATCACTCGCTCTTCTAAAAGTAGCTCTCTCCATTAATTCACGCTGGAATTGTCATCGCTCATAGGAAGGACCTGAAGAGTGGTGAGTTCTCATCATAAATCATCTCTGGATTCTGGAAATGTAAATAAATCACGAATTGAATATGACAAGTCTCAGTGCTCCCATTGTTTTGTTGTTTCCATTGTTTCTATGATTATAACACTAAGCCCACATCACGAGCACTAGAATTTGCGCAACAAAAAATGTTGTGAGCAAGAAAAGGAAAAGAAGCCCTCGTAATTTCATATCACCTAAAGATGAGTCTGCATTCTCGTATGTTCGATGAAGACGCGTTGAATGTATCTATGTGTATACAAAAAAATATTTTGTGATTAATTCTTCCTATTAAAGTGATGTATTCATATTCCTTTCTGATAATTTCAATCTCCGATATGTAGTCATATTACATTTCGTGGGTTTCAGTCTTGCCTTGAATTGGTAAAGCATTTGGTCTCTAAGAACACAACGCACAATTTTGAACATTTTTCCCATTATAGAGTCAATTGTAGCCACATGAGTTAAATGCTAGTCACATTATGGGAAGTTGGACAAAATTTTTATATTTGGAGAGATGACCACCGTATGAACATCAATCTTCTGACTTACTGACAGAGATTTTGCTAGCAAACAAGGGAGAGATTGAGAAATTCCTTCCCAGGCAGTGAATCTCACCACCATTGCTCACAAATAGTTGTTATACAATCCTGTAAAATGCAATCACCCTCGAACAAGACAAGCTTGTCGTGTACAGTGGAGTAGACCATGAAAAATTGGCCGACGAGAGGAGCTAAACCGTCGTGAAGTAGTTTGGAAGCTGAACCGCCGCGAAGTGATTTGTCGAACCAAGAGGCTGTGAGAACGTGACTGTTTCACCAATTGATTGGCATTTTTCAATCAACATTTGTTGTTGGTGAATTTCCTGTTTTTATATACTTCTGTGGTGTCCTCCAAGAGATTCAATGTAATGAGAACACAATACAAATTCGAGCTCTAAATGGGTCAGCCATTCGGCCTCTGAAAAAGGTGTTATCGGAGTAGAACATGGCCCTTCATTTTCTGCAATTGGGTCCATAACTGTGCTGAGCTCTGCATCGAATTCCTTCAGAAGAGCCCTAACAGTTTCCATGATCTCCTGTACTGGATGATGCCATGCTCAACTTCCTCTGCACACCTCAATACTCACTAGTGCAATATGTCGAGGCAATTTCAAATGCAATAGAATGTATTGTATTGTTTTGACTCGTCGTTAGAGTTAAGATTTGATTGTGGATTTACCTCTGAAGGATCGAGCCCAATAGCCCAGGAGGACATACGTATTGAAAAAATCTTTGGGTGGATGCGTGGATCACTGTTTTCCCTAGCTCCCTACACTGCAAAATCTGGAGGAGCCATATATTTCTATTGAGAAGCCAAGTGAATCCTCACGTGTTCGAGCTTGGCGTCGCTACCTCACCTATTCAAGCTTGGCATTGTTGTCTCACACATCTTGGTGTATATGGTTGGCTTCATTGGTCGTGCATCCCAAGTATATATATTACCTATGAGTTAAACCTTTTTCACCAAGTTAAACATTTTTGAAGACTGTTAATCTGTGTGAACTCATGTGGAGAATCAGTCCCGAAATTGCATAAGAGAACAAATATATTTTGGGTGGTTAAAAAAAAAAAGAGAGTAGTAGTATGTAATTTTCTGGTGTAGTCCCTCACTAGTAGGCTCATATATATGAGTAATATGTATGAAGAATAAGAGTTTGGATTGTCCGAATATCCATTGCACATTGGTTGTTTGGTGCACATTGAGTGAGCTCATAGTTGTGATCAGAAAATGGGAAAAATTTATGTAATATTAGAGTTGCTGAATACTCTAATACATTCTAGTGTCGACAATACAGTTATGATTGATAAAGCTAGTATCATAGATATTCAAACTTGTTTGCAAGATGCACAAGAAAAGATTGAGTTTTTGTAGTTGGAATCTCCACTTCAACAAGATGAACTTCAACAAAAGAGTCACCATTATGAACCTATTTCTGTTTATAATATTGAGAAGGACTCCCATTAGCAGCGAGAAGATAAAGTTGCAGTTGATCCACATTCAGTTCCTTGTACAAGAGCAGATTTACATGCAGATGCAACAGTTCAGCCTACACTTCTCAAGCCCATCATTAGACCTTGAGAAGATCTTTTCCACAACAAGCACCGAACTGGTCTTGGATATGAAAAGGATGTGTCCTTGCATATTCCAGACTACAACAAGCCCATCAAATTTCAGAGTGCCGGATTCTTGTATGACAGTTCACCTGCAGCTGTTCCAGATCCTGTTCCACTTCCACAACAACAACATATTATAAAACGTCAACACTATGATCGAGTTGGCCATATGAAAGATCACTGTTTTGATCTTCACCCATGCAAGCATTATGGTCGGCACACCCATTCTTCACACAGATGCTTCAGAAACAAGCCTCAGCCTCCTGCAAGAACCAAGATTCATCTTGGATGGATCGCTTCTTGGCAATGGGCATCAACAACCAAGAAGATGTTTAAGAAACATGTCAGAACTTGTTCACGGATATTGAACAAACTTGCAGTTGATTTTTCACCAGCATCTCCCCTTGTCCCTGACAGGGGGGAAAATGGTGGTCATGTACAAGCTTTGACGTCAGATCAAGTGAGCCTGAGCCACAATCTCTCATTCCATGTTCAGAGTTGTAGCCAGAGACACAACAGTTCAAGCGAGCCTGAGCCACAATTCCTCATTCCAGATTCAGAGATGTAGCTAGAGACACAGATGCCCATGAGCATGCCTTTGGTTGGTGGACAACCTTAAACCATCATCTTTGGTTGGTGGATAGCCTTAAACCATCACAGGTTGTAGACCTCCCTTCTTTTAGGTTGAAGGTATCCCTTCATATATGAGGGACACTTCCTCTAGCAGAAGCCTTCAGCTTCTTGCCAGCTTTGGTTGAGTTCCAGGAAATTCTTCAAGCATTCCAGAGTTGTTGGTCATCCTTAAACCATCACAGGTAACAGACCTCCCTTCTTTTAGGTTGAAGGTCTCCCTTTTTTATGAGGGACAATTCCTCTAGCAGAAGATTTCAACTTCTTGCCAGTTTTGGAAGAGTTCCGAGAACTGCAACAAGTATTGTGTTCCAGTGTTGGTGGTCATCCTTAAACCACCTCTTTTTTCCAACATTTCAGAGATTTGATTCAGCCCAAGTGCTGCCTTGTATACTTTGTATTACAACTCTCTTCTTGGACTCATACATACCCCTTCGGATTAAGGGGGGGAATGTTGGAACACCTAATCCTCCATGGGTAGGTGTGGAATGCGAAAAGTCACAATGGATTCCAAGTGACCTTGGAATGTGAAACCAAGAGTCACACCATTGTACTATAAATGTACATCATGTATAATGGAAAAATAAGAAAGCTACACACTTATCCTTCATTGTGTGTTGAGTTCCTTGTTGTGTGTGTGTTCATCTTTCTCATACACCATGTGTGTGTTTAACAAGGTGTTTAACAAAAAGTCCAAAATAATATAAATTTTTGTGATAGGATTGAGGGACTTGTCTAGAAGTGAATTAGCGTAAATATTGCAAATGGAAGACTTAATATTTCTAGGTTCTGCATGTTCTTGAGCTATAAGTTGATTTTCTTTCTGGGTTGCATTTACCATGTGTATTCCACCTTCTACATTCATGTGTATTTGTTGAAACACATCTTCTGTATCTAGAATGGTTGATGGGTTCAATGTATATGAACTGGGAACAATTGGACTTGACTAAGTTATAATGGCATGGTTTGGGAAACTAATTGCATGATTTGACCAAGGGTTGGGAATAGTGTTTGACATTATTGACTTGGAATGTTGGAACTACTGCCAAAGATTTTGTGAGTTTCCAACATTAGACTTGATTGACCCAGACTTAGTCAGGTCAACAATATGGCGTTTCTAGGGCAACTCATCACTTTTGGCAGGGCCAATTTTTAAGGCTTGGTATATCCTTCTACCTTGTCATTCATTTTTTTAGGAAATGAATTAGAGATATCTTCATTTTGATTGGAAGTAATAATTATAACATCCTAAGGTGTGAGGGGAGTCTTTGAGCTTATTTATCTAGAATAACAATCAAAGGGGTTGAGTAACATACTAGTATGGTAGGAAAACTCATTCAAATTGGGTGAATCTGTTGCCTTATCCCCATTATATCTATAAGATCACTTCTGGAATGTGTAACTTGAAACACGAATGGCTTCCTATTTGTGAAGATTATTTTTAATTGAGCTAATTTGTAACCCATAAGAGTTCCTACCATCTTCTTTTACCAGGGATACTAATTTTTGGTAACCATTTTAGTCTATGCACTCTGTGTCTTGGAGCCTAAGGATATTACCTTAAAGTTTGAACCATTTCAAGCAATATTTTGATGGCTTCATCCATTTGTCCCCATCTTGATGAAGCCATCAAAATATTGCTTAGATTAGGGAATTTTGCTAGGATATTTTTAGTGAGATTTAGGATACCATACTACAAGATGGGAATACTCTTGGACAGGTAGGGTATTGATAAATATAGCATCACGTTGTGGCTGAAATTATTCAAGGAAATCTGAGGGGAGCTAATACTTGACTGCTTCAAGCCACAGATCCATCGTTATCCTCAAGTTTGTAAGTTCAAACATTTCTGGATCAAACATAGGAACAATTTTATGCTGGCCATAAACATCAGTGTTGTAGACAAGGGGTTGTTTTATATGAGAAATTAAAGCTCCACGAATATCATTTATAGTTAGGAGAAGAAACTCCTTTGAAGATCAATTATCATACCTATGAACAATAATAGACAAACTTGGAAATGATTTTTCTCACTGTGTAGTTAATAAATTATGGGTTTGCATAAGTCCTCTTGTTTTCCTAGATATTGGTTTGTTCTTTCAATATGACAAGACTATTTGTCTTTGTAAATTTTCAAATATGTTATATGCCTGATGCAACTTTACTTCTAACCCGATACCAAATAGCAATCACATAAACATTAAAGTAAAATGCTGATAGAACATACCAATAGATCGACGGAAGACAAGCCAAAAATACACTTAACTTGATCAGAAAAATAGATGTGTGGTGGTGCGTTACGGCAGTCAATAGGATCAACCAACAAAGTCTCCTCACAGTCATACAAACAGAAGTGTCACACAACCCTCAATACAGCTCCACAAAAGTCAACCCAAAGTCAACAAAAGTCAATGTTGTCTAGTCAACAGTCAATGCAGAACAACAACAGTAAAAATGTCAATGCAGCAAGTCAAAGGTCAACGTATAGCCTCAGTTTTTGTGCCAAAGAATGTGGACTGCAGAAATTGGAATTTTGGTGGAGGTTGGGGTCAAATGGACCAAGTATTGAACAAAGTCAACTCTATACAAACCTGCGCTGAAACCCTAGACAGATCTGAACAGAAAACCTAGCTTTTGTTCCACACGTGTGAGATGAAACACCTCCAAAAGATGATCGAACCAATCAGACACAAGAGAGAAGTGTGTGATGAGTTGATAATGAAAATGACCTCTAAGTTTGTCTAATATATATCCATCTGTGAGGGTGTGTCACATCTGTTGGGGCTCTAGGCCTACATTACAATTCTAGCTGACCTTGCACATAAGTGGAATAAATTCAAAACAAATGTTCTGCTCATCCGATCAAGATGATCTTTAGATCTATATTTCACCTCTCCGAAAGAGGAATCCAATAAAAATATGGCATCATCATCTGAGTAGTACAGCATGGAGTTTGGACCTAGTTGCCCAAAATTAACACTCCCTCTCAACTACGGAGAACTCCATCCACTTGTGCCATCTAAACATCATGCGTCATCCCGCTGTAACTTGCTTTTTTGGCTTCTTTATTTCAAATGATGAGTCACAAAGACATCACTCCCAACTGACCCAAAGTCAGCTAAGAGGTCTGAAACCTCTATAGGGCTCAAAGGAGTCCCATACTAACCCAGAGTTGGTTTAACTGACCCAAAGTCAATTGGAGGTCCAAAACCTCACCTGGAATAAAAAAAGTCATATACTAACCTGAAGTTAGTTTAACTGACCCGAAGTCAGTTGGAGGTCTGAAACCTCACTAGACTTGATCCCATATCAAGTGGTTGGACATGTGCCATCCTAGAAATAGAGAGTACGGAAATATCCGATGCGTCCATTTGTCTTGTTATTGGTCTCTATCCACATTTCCCAACTCATTGGCCAATATGAGAGGTACTTCCCATGAGTCTGGTACTCCATGGGTAGGATGCATACAGGGCATAGATCAAAGAGAGGTAAACAAACTCAATATCATCATGGTGGGGTGGAAGCACACAAACAAGGCTTAGAAGCGAGCTCTATCTTACACTGATGAATGAGAGGGTCAACACCTGTTAGGAAGAGATTTTCCACATAGAGAACTAGATTGAGAGGATTTTTTCTATCAACCTTGAAGTAAAGGTTCGGATCAACATTACTTTGAGTGAATCCCAACTTCATCAAGTAGCTATCTATCCTATCGTACCAAGCCCTAGGGGCTTGCTTCAACCCATAGAGGGTTTTCTTCAACCTGCATACATGAGAGTCTCTATCTTGGACTTCGAACCCCAGAGGTTGCTCCACAAACACCTCTTCCTTTATCGAATCATGTAGAAAAGTGGTCTTCATTTCCATCTTGATGAAGACTCTATCCATGCATAGCAACAAGGGAAATAATAGATTGGATGGTGGTATATCGGGCCACAAGTGAAAATATATCATCATAGTCTATACCTTCATTTTGAGAGAAGCCTCGAGAAATGAATCTTGCCTTGAACTTTTCAGCACTATCATCACATCCATGGTTGATATTATAGAGCCATTTCGAGGTGACAATAGCTTTTACCTCCAGTCTCGGAACCACATCCCATACATCATTCTTCATAATGGACTCGTACTCTTTGTGCATAGCAGATTTGATGCTTTACGAATTCTTCAAAAGATCTAGGCTTATATTGTACGAGTTTACTCGTGGCTCCTAGATACCCTTGGTATCTATTTGACTTATTGCTTTCATGGAATTTCCCCCTTGGGGCCATATGACTTTTAGCATCTTCGAGAGTATCCCTAACCCATGAGGGACTTATCTTCATTGACAGAGGTGGATTAATATGGTCCATCAGTCCTTCAACATTGGGCATCAGCTCATCCTTCGGCTCTACCTTCTTCCCTTTTCTTTCATCATTGTCTTCCTTGGAGCTAGGAATATTATCACTTTCCTGAGGGAATCATCTTCATCGAAGGTGACATCGACATATCTCCACTTCTCTTTCAACACAACCCTGAAATACACCTTCATGATCATTTTTGAATTTCCCTGTCACCACCTTCCTTGCTTCGGGAAGGGATTTTTAATGAAGGTGTCTATTATAGGTAAATTTGGGCACCATTCCTAATGACCTGGTTAAACTGGACATCATCCCCAGAACCAATGAATAAGGTCTATCATCCCCTATCATTTCAGCTTCTATATGCCCTAATACAAAGAACAAGAACAAATCATCCATGACTTCCATTGCAAGGTTTCCAAGATTTAAAGTACAAGTTATATTGCCTATGAGCTCGCCAAAAAAGTCTCTCAAGGGGATAACTGCATTGCATATGCAGGTAACCCCACTCAAGGGTGCTCTGCAAAGCACTTCCCGACACTCAAGGGTGTGTTTTTCAAATTGGGAACGCAATTCTCATTATTCCAGAATCTCCACTTATCCAGTGCCTTCTAGAAGAGTGCATATGTGTCAAACTTTGAATCCATGTGTCCATTTTACATCTCTGAGCTTGGGAACATGTCTTGCCTATTATTAGAAAGTCATTGATTATAAAACTACCTTCAGCTCATCTATAAATTGAGCACAGATCCAAGTGCTTGAGAAGGAAGAAATTGAGTAGATAAATGCTGGTGGAATTTAAATTGAGGATTTGATTTGAGTGGTATGCTGCTGGAGAGATGTTCATTGTGATGAGGCTGGGATGATGCTAGAGTTGGTGACATCAAATCAATCACTGGTTTTAACCTCCCCCTTCTATCCATTAATAAAGATTGCTGCTTACTTTCCCACATATGTATCTGTATAAGCTCATGTCTTTCATATTATGGATTCTTATCTGATATATATGTTTCATATTTCATTGATTTAACTGATTAATGTGAATAGCCATCTGTATATTGTAATCTCATTGATGTTTAGTGTTCATTCTTATAGGAAATATTTTGGTGATCTAGCTTGGATTTGAAGCTATAGCAAGAGCGACAGAAGGAGAATAGGAAGCGCTTGGACCCCAAGTAGGTTTCTTGATATATTCTGTGTCTATTTACTGTTAGGAAAAGTATATGCAAAGTATTTAATCTATTTTTTTAAATGCATAGCACCAGATTTAGGGAAGAATGTTTTATCCGTAATTCATAATTCCAC
Organism: Pinus albicaulis; assembly: GCA_034641835.2. Taxonomy (NCBI): domain Eukaryota; kingdom Viridiplantae; phylum Streptophyta; class Pinopsida; order Pinales; family Pinaceae; genus Pinus; species Pinus albicaulis. Next base: position 141,268,985 of record CM076584.1, on the reverse strand, counting down.
ATAAAAAATTGGTGACTCCACTAGGGAGTTTACCCTTCATCCTCGGTGCATTTTCCTCTGTTTATACACCCAGTAGCATTTACTCTCAAATATTAGGATTTTTGAAATCAAAATTTGCATTATAAGTGTGTTAAACAACTTGAGTTTTTTTCTCTGTTGCGCCCAACGCACTGTTGAACAGGAAACAGTGCTTTGCAGAGCACTGTCTCCCATTCAGGGGTGCTTTGTAACACACTGTCTCCCCTTAGAGACCATGTTTCCCCTTAGAGCCAACCAAATTCCCATTGAATTTTTCATTGCATTTTGTTTTAGCCGTTTGTTTGCTGTATTTTCAAGAGTCTGATGCCTCATAGAGATCAATGAATTTACCTGAATCTTACTCCTTTGAAAGAAAATTTTGTTCGATGTCTCTTTAAAGTGTTTTTATTTATCATTGACAAATTAATTTCAAAGTATTTTCATTACTACATTAGATCCATTTGATTTTGAAAGGGAAATTGTCATTAAATTATTCATTTCCTGTAGGAGAAATTGTTGTTAAATTCTTCATTTTTCCTAAAGAGAGAAATTGTTGCTCAATTCCTCATTTCTCAAAGTAAATGGCATTTGTTTTTATTGATTTGATGCACATATTTTCCTTTTCTGCATTTACATTAAAGGGTGTTGTGTAACCAACTCCAAAAATAGAAGAAAAGATATATCAACGCCGTATAAATGAGCCACTTCGAGGGGGCAACCTCCAATACATTACATAAATGAAAAATTCTTGGATGATACAATTTACAAAACCTCCTTTCTATATATAGGAGTCCATGGGGCCATAATGTAATCCTAGTGGGCCACAATGTAATCCTAGCCGACCTAACAATAATAATTTAAGAGCACAATAATAACAAAATGGGGGTTACAAGGGTACAATAATAACAATAAGGGGGTTACACTAACAATAATAAGGGACTATACTAGTGATATAGGGACCTAACATGCCCCTCTCCTTCAAAAAAGTGTTGTCCTCAACGCTTGAGTAGCTCCGGGTGCTTCTGTATAAAATTCTCATCCTCCCATGTACAATCTTCAGTGGGTAAGTTCTTCCACTTGATGAGATACTCTGAAATTGATCGATTCCGTAGCTGTCGAGTTCTTGTTTCCATGACCGCTTCAGGTTCCAATATGATTTTCCTTCCTCATCAAGTTCTGGCAATATTGTTTGAACTGGAAGATTTTCACCTATAACCTTCTTTAAGCATGAAACATGGAAAACTAGATGTACTCGCGAAGAAGCAGGAAGCTCCAATTTGTATGCCATAGTACCAATCTTTTGCAACACCTTGTAAGAACCATAGTACTTTGGTGATAATTTATTATCCTTCTTAGCTTGCTTGAGGGACATTTGTTTGTATGGTTGTAGCCGTAAAAATACCCAATCTCCTACATCGAAACTTCTCTCGCTGCGATGTTGATCTGCCTGTTGTTTCATTCGATTTTGTGCCAAATTCAGGTTATCCTTTAAGAGTTGGAGAACTTCTTGCTGATGCTCGACGTGATCTTCCACTGCTTGAACCTTCAAATTTTCCCTTAAAGATGATGTGATTGATGGTGGATGATATCCATAAAGTGCCATAAATGGGGTCATTTTTGCTGCAGTATGGAAGGAAGTGTTATACAACCATTCAGCGAGAGGTAACCACTTGACCCATTGTGTTTTTTTATTAGATACAAAACAACGAAGATATCCTTCCAAACATTTATTTACTATCTCATTTTGACCATCAGATTGAGGATGATAAGATGAGCTATGAGCTAATTGAGTACCCAAACAAGAAAATAACTCCGTCCAAAAATTTCCAGTAAAAATGGGATCTCTGTCGCTCACAATAACCTTGGGCTTCCATGTAGTTTTTGAATTCTATCCATAAATGTAGTAGCAACTGTACTTGCTTTAAATGGATGAGATAATGCACAAAAGTGTGCATACTTGGTAAGTCTATCAACTACCACCATGATGACATTCTTTCCTTCAGACTTAGTTAAACCTGTGATAAAATCCATTGAAATATCCTCCCAACGTTGACTTGGAATGGATAAAGGTTGTAGAAGTCCCTTAATTGTCTCTACTTTATTCTGCTGGCAAACCAAACATTCCACCACAAAATTTTGAATATCAGATTTAAGGCCATCCCAAAAAAATTCTTTCTTCACCCTGTGGTAAGTTTTTAAAAATCCTGAGTTTCCTCCTAAAGGAGAAGTGTGCAATTCCAGAAGAATCTTTTGTTTTAGTTGGGAATTATTACAAAGATATAAGAAATCTTTGTACCATAAGGAATCATTTTTACAACTAAATGTATCATATGTACTAGGATCTTGCTGCAAATTTTGAATGAGTGTCCATACATCTTTGTCCTTCTTCCATTCATCTCTTGCTTTAGTTATCCAATCTGGTTGGATAATAAAAATGGCGCAAAGAAATGCTTCCACCTCTTCATTCTTTCTTGGGAGTGCATCTGCAACAACATCAAGCTTTCCTTTTTTGTAGATTATTTCAAAGTCATAACCCAACATCTTTGTGACCCATTTTTGCTGCTCTTCTGAAGATATTATTTGTTCCAAAAAGTTTTTAAGACTATCATGATCAGTTTTTACCTTGAAGTGTCTTCCCATTAGGTAAGTTCGCCATTTTTTTAGTGCATGCAGTATTGCTAACATTTCCTTCTCATAAATAGGTTTCTGTAAATACTTTCCTTTGATTGGACGACTTTCAAAAACAATGGGTCTTCCTTCCTGCATTAAAACTGCACCAATTCCATTTCCTGAGGCATCACATTCCACAATAAAGGTTTTTGTGAAGTCTGGTGTAGCTAAGACAGGTGCTAGGCACATTGCCTCTTTAAGACGTTCAAAGGCCTTAGTTGCTTCAGGAGTCCATGAAAATGCATCTTTCTTCAATAATGTTGTTAGAGGTGCTGCTATTCTCCCATAATTCTTAACAAACTTGCGATAATACCCTGTTAACCCAAGAAATCCTCGCAACTTCTTTATGGTTGTGGGGGCTTTCCATTCCTTAATGGATTTAATTTTGTTAGGGTCTACTTTCACACCCTCGTGAGATACAATATGACCCAAATATTTCACCTCTTGTACTCCAAAGAAACATTTGGATTTTTTTGCATATAATTGTTTCTCCTGCAATAGTTTGAGCACCCTGTCAACATGTTCAACATGATCCTTCCAAGACCTGCTATATATTAGTATATCATCAAAAAATACTTGCACAAATTTTCTAAGGAAGGGTTTGAAAATGGAATTCATCAACCCTTGAAATGTAGAAGGTGCATTGGTAAGGCCAAAAGGCATGACCAAAAATTCATAATGACCCTCATGAGCTCGAAATGCTATTTTTGGAATATCTTCAGTCTTCATTTTAATTTGATGATATCTTGAACGAAGATCCAACTTGGTAAAATAAATTGCTCCATGTAATTCATCCAATAATTCATCAATCACATGAATGGGAAATTTATCTTTAATGGTGAGCTTATTGAGCTCCCTATAATCCAGACACATTTTCCATGATCCATCCTTCTTGTGTACCAATACTACGGGAGCAGAGAAAGAACTTTGACTAGGTTGAATTATACCCGCCTCTAACATTTCTGCAATCATACGTTCAATTTCACTCTTTTGGAAGTAAGGATATCTATAAGGCCTGATGTTTGGAGGAACACTTCCTGGAATCAAATGAATAGCATGATCATGTGTTGGTATGTGTTGTCTTTGATGGCAACCAAGTTGATGAAATGAGATTGTTGGCTATATGATGCAATGTGTTGTCCTTGATGGCAATCTACTTGATGAAGTTGTCCTTGATGGAAACCTACTTGATGAAGTTGTCCTCGATGGAAACCTACTTGATGAAGTTGGCCTTGATGGAAACCTACTTGATGAGTTGCCTATGATAAGCAACCTATGTGCTAAAGATGTAAGAATGATGTATCTACAGATCAGTTCAGATGTGACAGAAAACCTACACGCTACTTTTGTGAAGGAAACCCGCATATATACTCTAATTTTGTGAAGGGAACCCGCATATACATTCAGGGTTAGCATATACGCAGTTTTTATAAGGCTAAGTTGCGTATACACATGGATACGCACGCTCAAAGTCGCGTATGCCTTTTGCACTCTAAAAACTATGATACCTAGGGGTATTACCATGGTATTGGCCCACTGTATTGAGCGCTGGATTATCTATTTGATCCTGTCCAGGAATACCATCAGCGGTTGAGTGGTTTTGACTCATGGTATTGATAAAGGCTAAACCTATATAAGGAGAAGAGAATAATAGTGCAAGGTGTGCATGAGTAAGGGTTGTTGATGAATAAATATCTCTAATGATTATCTGCATGAATGAACTCTGTTATTAATTGATAGATCTGAATCTATGATTCACCCATGGATCTGAGGATGGTTCAAGATCTCTAGATCAGATGATGATAAATCTCTAGGATGATATGCAGCAGAAGAAATGGTGAAGATCTGGCGCAAAGTCTGCTAAAGATAATGAAGAAATATGGGTAATTTTATAGATCTGATCTGTTTTGTAAAGTTTTCCATTTATAGATCTATACACTAGTTGGTCTCTGCAAAAGCGCATGTATACGCGGTCTATATTAATGAAAGGCGCGTATAGGGTTTTCTGAAGAATAAAATACACATAAGTATATGCGGGTTGGTGTGCAGGAAAGCGCGTATATACGCGGCTTCAGTAAAGAAAAGTAGCGTATGATATTTGATTCAATGAATGTTCAGGGTTGAGTTTACATCTGCATATCTATTCTGAAGTCTGGGTTATCTCTGATATTCTAGTTACAGTGGTCACACTTTTCTGTTTGAAGTATTGGGCAGAGTATGTTTGTTGAAGGGTTGTGTTGAAGCTGTTGGATCCAGTGTGAAAATTGATGAAACGTGGTCTGCAGAGGTGCTGAGGGTCGAAGCCTTCAGTGAGGGGGTTGTAGCTCCCTTCTAGTGGTAGCTGGTAAATGAGAGCAGGGGGTAGTAGCTCCCTTCCAGGAGAGGCTGGTAAACGAGTGCAGGGGGTTGTAGCTCCCTTCCAGGAGAGGCTGGTAAATGAGAGAAGGTTGTAGCCTTCTGCAGGTGGGTGCCTGCGTGCTGGTATGAGTCTGCGCTAGTACATGGTTGTAAGAAGTTTTCTTTATAATAAATATTGAAGACAGATACGACGACAGCGGTGGTTTTCTCCCGAATTGGGTTTCCACCTTAAATCCTGGTGTTCATGTGTGTTGCTTATGTGTGATGATTTATTCTGTTCTTACTGCACATGTTTACTGCTTACTAAACATCTAATGAATGAATTATGCAATGATCTAAGTAAAGTATTATCTGCATAATGAGATCTCTATTAATACGCATGTTTCGTTAAGGATATCTGCATGTATACGCGACTTGGGTTTAGTAAAGTAGCGTATGGGTTTTATAGAAAAGAAAAAGTAAAAAAAATTTCAGTCTGCACTAAATACTGATTCACCCCCCTCTCGGTATTTTCCCAAACATCACAGATACGAATAGGTGGGAGTCCTTTGGGAGTTTCAAACACCTTGAGATGATTGTCCAGGAATGATTGTCCAGGAATTGTTGGAGATGCAGAAATAGATGATTTTGATGTCGGAACTTCTAGTGAGCATAATTGTGCAATTATGCCTCGTTGTTCTTTCTTTAGAAGCTTTGCCATGACATTAGAGCTTATTATCCTTCCCGGCTTCCCTTCAATACCCCGTAATTCAACTTCCTTTCCTTCTGAAAAAAATTTCAAGAAAATTTCTTGAAAATTAAAAGCTACCGTCCCCAAAGATTGTAACTATTGTACTCCTAGTACAAAATCAGCACCTCCCATAGGAATGGAAAACATTGGACTAGTCAATACATATTCCCCCATGGTTAGCTTGATATTATGGCATTTTCTAGAGCAATTTATAGTTCCTCCATTTGCAACCATCACTTGACATTCTGGTGCTGGGTATAGGAAACAATTTAATTCCTTGGCTACCTTACAATGAATAAAATTATGGATGCTACCTGAATCAATCAACACTATTACCTTTTTCTTCTTTATTTGTCCTTCTATCTTGAGAGTTTGAGGAGTGGTAATTCCTGCCAGTGCATTACATGATATGGTCGGATTCATTTCTTCCTCTTCTAGGGCTGGTTCCTGGTGTATATCCTCTTCTTGTTCATTTCTTCTTCCTCTTCACAATCTATGTAAAATAATTTCTTCTCAGCACACTTATGACCTTTAGTGTATTTTCTATCACAACTGTAGCAAAGCCTTTTTGCTCTTTTTTCTTCCAATTGTTGTGGTGTCAACCTTGTAGGTTGTGGAAATCTAGGCGTAGCAACACTTCCTTCTTTATATAATTGAGTGGTAGGCTTCCTTGTCGCCATAATTTTACATTCAACTTTTCTTGCCAACTTGAATGCCTTCTCCAATGAATCAGGTTCCAAAACGCGAACTTCATGTTGGATGTTATCCTTTAAAGTGCCTATGAAGAGATCAATCCTGTGTTCCTCTAGAATATCGGTTACCCTTATATTCAATTTTTGGAAGTCCTCAATGTGCTCCCCCACTAAACCCTTTTGTTTGAGATTTATCAATTGGCTAAAGAAGGTGTTGCTCTTTGTATCCTCATAATGTGCTATCATTTTCTCCGTAAAAATTGACCAAGTGACAATTTTTTTACGGGAGCAAAGCCATTGATACCATACAAATGTATTTTGTTCTAAATGTAAAGTTACAATGCGTACCTTTTGTGTGTTTTGCACGTTATGGAGATCAAAATATTGCTCCATCTGTAGTATCCATGTTACAGGATCCTTTCCATCAAACTTCCTCATATCCATTTTTGGAAAATGGTGGTTCTTCTCGCCAACATTAGAGTTTATGAAATCACGATTAACATTGATTTTGTTCTCATCATGAGGTTCTTCTACTATCTTTTCACCATTAGGAAACATTTCTTGTATCAACTTTGTCAAACCTTCGATGTATGTTTTTAGATCATTCTTCATGTTTTCCATGTTGTATTTCATGTCATCCATCTTAGCATCCATGCCAGCTTCCATGCCATACATCTTAGCTTCCACGCCATCCATCTTAGCTTGCACGCCATCCATCTTAGCTTCCACGCTTTTCTTCAAAACTTCCATTTCATTTTTTGTTGCTCTTTGCAAGAGTGAAATTTGTTGCACTTGCTCTTGTAATTTTGATAGATCATGTTGCAATTCTTCATCTTCATGAGTCATAGTAGAGCCTTCTGAAGGCTAAATGGGTGTTGAATTATTTTTACGGGGCATCTTTTAGAACCCAATACTGATATCTATTCTAAAATATGCCCTTGGAATCAATTCAAATTGATTCTTCAAACAAGACTTATGTAATTCGGAAAAAAAATACACACCTTTTTCTTGCTTTTGAGGAGCTTGATATTGAAATTGGATTATATTTTTGATTGCAGCACTTCAATATTTTATTTTCAGTACCAACGTAGCCCTTTGAATTATCTTTCGAATGCCACAGGTCTAACCTGATTTGGATTCTCCAAGAAAAAGTTGTGTCCAATCTCCCACAATGACCTAATTATGGACTGGTTCAGTAGAGTGAACTTGTACGACTTACCACGTGTCACTGTTTCATCCTTCATCTCTGAAATTGATAGAAAAGAAACTAGTGTCTGTGTACTTGCGACTAATTTTTACAGCACTCCAATCCGATGCCCAGAGAGAGAGTTATTGAACTTTTCCCACGATCACCTCTTTGAGATGAAATTCAGGAGCTTGAAAAAGTACTACCTTCCACAGATCATATCTCCAAAAATGTTGCAAACCAAGCTCTGAATTTTTTTTGAAGAATTTCTTCAGGATTTCAACTTCGCACCATAAAATTTTTAGATTCTGAACCTTCATAAAAATTTTTTTATAGCGCAAATGCCATGATGACCTGTTTAGGAGCCTGAAAAAAGACCTAATTTCCACAGATCCTATATCCGAAAATATTGCGAACCAAGCTCTGAAATTTTTAGAAAATCTTCCTCAGGATTTTGGATTCGCACCCTAAAAATTTCAGCTTCTGAAACTTCGTAGAAAAAAAGTTATAGCGAAAATGCCACGATTACCTGTTTGGAGCAGCGAAACCCTAGAATCCAAAGCTCTGATACCAAATGTTGTGTAACCAGCTCCAAAAATAGAAGAGAAGAGATATAAACACCTTATAAATGAGCCACTTCGAGGGGGAAACCTCCAATACATTACATAAATGAAAAATTCTTGGATTATACAATTTACAAAACCTCCTTTCTATATATAGGAGTCCATGGGGCCATAATGTAATCCTAGCCGACCTAACAATAATAATTTAAGGGCACAATAATAACAAAATGGGGGTTACAAGGGTACAATAATAACAATAAGGGGGTTACACTAACAACAATAAGGGACTATACTCGTCATATAGGGACCTAACAAAGGGACTGAAAATAAAAACCTGCATTTGCATGTAGTGGATTGTGTATTTTGCATAGGAACAAATTAGGAAAGTTGCATATTAGTTTTTTCTCTTTGTTTTTTGCTCTCAAATTGGTTTCTCTTTCCCTCTAGTAGCTAAGATTTTCATTGAAGAAACTAAAATTGAAAGTTTTCTTATCATTTTAGTCATTGAAAGTTTTCTCCCGATTTGGGTTCCACCTTAAATCCTGGTGTTCATGTGTGTTGATTATGTGTGATGATTTATTTTGTTCTTACTGCACATATTTACTGCTTACTAAACATCTAATGAATGAATGATGTAATGATCTAAGTAAAGAATTATCTGCATAAGGAGATCTCTAGTAATACACAAGTTTCATTAAGGATATCCGCGTGTATACGCGACTTGGGTTTAGTAAAGTAGCGTATGGGTTTTAGAGAAAGAAAAAGTAAAAAGTCATTCAGTTTGCACTAAATACTGATTCACCCCCCCTCTCAGTATTTTTCCCAACAATTGGTATCAGAGCAGGTCCTTCTGAAAAAGCTTAGCCGCTAGAAGGAAGATCAAGCAAGATGAGCAATCAAGAAGGAATAGCATCTATCAGGTCTCCGCTCTTTAACGGAAACAATTTAATCTTCTGGAAAACAAGGATGAGATCCTATCTTCAGTCTCTGAGAGCATATGTATGGGCCATTGTTGAAGGAGGATATCAATATCCAGCCGTAGTACCAACAGATCCGACGGAAAAGAAGAATTATGAATCAAATGCAAAGGCGGTCAATGCTCTAACGGGAAGTCTAACTGAATCTAAATTTGTCAAAGTCATGCAGCTGAATACAACAAAGGAAATATGGGACAAAATCATTCTAAGTTATGAAGGTGATGCAAAGGTAAAAAGTGCAAAACTCCAAACTCTCAGAATTGAATATGAAAATTTGAAGATGCATAGTGATGAGAGTATTGCCAGTTCTTTTTACATCTTGACGATGTTGTAAATTGTATGAGAAATCTGGGAGAAACAATAACCGAATCTACTTTGGTTGAGAAAATTTTAAGATCTCTAATGGCAAAATTTGAGTCAAAAGTTTTTGCTCTTGAAGAAAAATAGGATCTTCAAAATCTTACTATGGTGCAACTTCATGGCATACTAAATGCATATGAAATGAGAAGAGGAGGACCAATTGAAGTCAAAGAAGTCATCTGTAGAGCTTGTACAAAAGGGAAAGAAGTACAAGAAGCAGAAGAATTAGGATATATCTCAGAAGAAGATGAGGTAAATTTTGTAAAGAAAATTCAACTTAGCACAGGACGGTTCAGAGGTAAGCTTCCTTTCAAATGTTTTGATTGTGGAAGAGTTGGTCATTATGCTGCTAAGTGTACTCATAAAGAAACATCTGCAAAAGGGAAGGAAGTAGCAAGAAGGAAAAAGAATCGGTTGAGCACTAGAAAAAGTTACTATACTCATGAAGACAGTGATGGGTTATCTGATAGTGAGGAAGAATGTGAACAAGATCTTAGACTTCTCACGGCATTTGAAAAATAATCTAGAGAAGAAAAGGATACTTTTGTGGATGCTCTAGAGGACAATGATTTTCTTGAAGAAAACAATCAACTCAAAATACGCTTAGAAGAAAGTAAAATAACCATAGAGACTCTGGAAAATCAGCTTGAAGAAAAGGAGAAACACAATGAGAAATTGGAGTGTGAAGTAGTAAGTCTAAGAAAAGAACTTGAGAAAGTAAAGACTCTGAATATTAGATTTTCTAAAGGATATGAAACCTTAGATGAGATTATTAAGGTACAACGTTCTCCTTTCATAAAGACAGGTTTTGGATATATCGGAGAATCTTCTCAGGCTTCAGCACCAAATTATCTAAAAGTAGCTACAACTAGTTTACAACATTCTGCCACTCAGCAAGGGAATAAAGAATCTTTACAGGTAAAGCATGATCATCTCAATTCAAATAAAACTAACAGGAATATCTTTCAAAGAAACACCAATCAACAGGTAAATTCAAGTAAAATATTTCATGATCGCAGAAATTTCTTCTTCAATGGACAATGTTTCTCATGTCACAATTTTGGTCATAAAGTTGTTCGATGTGTTGCATATAAAACCATCATGACAAGAGAAGCAAGAAAGAAAAGGATTGATATTGAAAGAAAGAATAATACCTATGAAAACTTTTCTCCTCTTCTAAATGAAGTTGAATGTGCTTATTGCAATAACTTTGGCCATGAAGAATCTGAATGCAGGAGAAAAATTCAGCCAAAAGAGCATTTTCCTTCAAGCTCCAAAGTATGGAAAAAGAAGGAATTATAGGTTGAAAATTGTGGCATAGCGCTATTTGCCGAAGGTGAAGAAAATAAATGGTACATTGATAGTGGATGATCAAGACACATGACAGGTGACAAAAACAAGCTTCTTGCATTTAGTGCTCTAGAAAAAGAAAAGAAGGTTACATTTGGAAATAATACTCCTGCGGTAATTAAGGGAAAAGGGTCTGTGTTTCTAAAAGAAAAGGTGAAAGCTAATGATGTCATGTATGTGGATGGATTAAGGCATAACCTGTTAAGTGTAAGTCAAATGTGTGATCAAGGAACTGAAGTTGTCTTTAGTTCAAAAGAATGTGTGGTACGTGATCTTGATACAGGTAAAACAATTATAAAAGGAAAAAGAACCCCAAGCAACCTGTATGTATTGAAGAACTGCAAAGAACAATGTTACTTGAGTAAATCTTCAGAAAACTTGCTATGGCATAGAAGGTTGTGGCATCTGATCTTCTCTCAGATCAACAAATCAAGCAAACTTAAAGCTGTCCGTGATCTTCCCAATATTACTCTACCCGAAAATATCATATGCAAGTCTTGCCAATTTGGTAAGCAAACCAGAGTACAATTTAATGCCAAGGAAGGATCATCAAGTAAGCCTCTTAAACTCATTCATATTGACATATGTGGAACTGTAAGGAAAAAGTCACCACGAGGTGAACAATACTATATCTTATTTATTGATGATTTCTCTAGAATGTGTTGGATTGGGTTGCTTAAACACAAAGATGAAGCATTTGAGAAATTTCAGATCTTCAAAGCTCTGGTTGAAAATGAATTAGATCTAAACATCAAATGTCTTAGATCTGATCAAGGAGGAGAATATACTTCAGATGAATTCCTTGAATTTTGTGAACAACATGGCATAAAAAGACAGTTTACTGTAGCTGGCACTCCACAAAAAAATGGTGTAGCAGAAAGAATGAATATAACAGTTCAACAAATGGCTAGAGCTATGCTTGATGATTCCGGAACACCTGACACATTTTGGGGAGAAGCAGCACATGCAGCGGTAAATATTCTTAACAAGGCACATGTTCAAGTAAATAGTGACAAAACTCCATATGAACTCTAGTATGGTAATCCTCCCACTGTGTAGCATTTTAGAGTTTTTGGAAGCAAATGCTTTATCAAAAATAATGATGAAAAACTTGGCAAGTTTGAACCCAGAGCAGATGAAGGAATACTTCTTGGTTACTCCTCCAGGAGTAGAGCATATAAATGTTACAATAAAAGACTTCAGAATATTGTTGAATGTATTGATGTTTTTATTGATGAGTCTCCTGCAGCTCCAAAAGAAGAAAAACAAAAAACAGATGAAGACGACGGTGACATATATCCTTCTACATCAAATAGAAATGATATAGACAGTGAACCCAATGAAGAACCTGAAGATGATTTATCTGAAAAAGCTCCATCTAGATATGTTCAAAAGAATCATCCAGAATCTCAAATTTTGGGAGATAAGGGATCAGGTGTACAAACAAGAAGGACTCTTGTGGGATCTTCTAGATATCTGGCATTTCTATCCACTATTGAGCCACACAATGTCAATCAAGCTAGCAAAGATGAATGTTGGATTCAAGCCATGAATGAAGAACTTGATCAAATTGAAAAGAATCACACTTGGGAATTAGTACCAAGACCTTGTGATAAAAATGTCATTGGAACTAAATGGATATTCAAAAACAAGTTAAATGAGAATGGGGATGTTATCAGAAATAAATCTAGACTTGTTTGCAAGGGGTATGCTCAACAAGAAGGTATAGACTTTGAAGAAAATTTTGCTCCTATAGCTAGACTTGAAGCCATAAGAATGTTTCTTTCTTTTTCAAGCTTTCAACAAATCAAAGTTTATCAAATGGATGTTAAATCTTCCTTTCTCAATGGTGATCTAGAAGAAGAAGTTTATATAGAACAACCAAAAGGATTCATTTTGGGAAATGATAAAAATCTTGTTTGTAGACTTAAAAAGGCTCTATATGGTCTCAAACAAGCTACAAGGGCATGGTATTATCGTCTTGACAAATATCTTCATCAACAAGGATTTTCAAAGGGGTCTGCTGATAGCAACTTATACACAAAAACTGAAAATGACAAACTATTGATTGTGGTTGTATATGTTGATGATAGAATTTTTGGAAGCAATGAAGAATATATGAGTCAGAAATTTTCTTCAGCTATGCAACAAGAATTTGAAATGTCTTTACTTGTGGAACTAACATTCTTTCTTGGCTTGCAAGTGCATCAAACTACAGATGGCATATTCTTATTACAAGAAAAATAACTTAAGCAAATTCTGAAGAAGTATGGCATGGAAGAGTGCAAACCTATAAGTACACCAATGATAACCGGATGTAATCTCAGTTCTCATGATGATTCTCCCACGGTGAATCAACCAGAATACAGATCTATGATAGGAAGTCTACTTTATCTCACTAGGACTAGACCGGACATTATGCATGCAGTTGGGATTGTTGGACGATTCCAAGATAATCCAAAAGAGTCTCACCTTCAGGCTGTCAAAAGAATATTCAAATATCTACAAGGAACTCAAGACTTTGGACTATGGTATCCAAAGAATGCTGATCTCACACTTCATGCTTACACTGATGCAGATTGGGCTGGAAATATTGATGATCGGAAAAGCACTAGTGGTGGCGCATTCTATATGGGGCCCCGGTTGGTATCTTGGTTCAGCAAGAAGCAAAACTCTATTGCCTTATCTACAGCAGAAGCAGAATATGTGGCTGCCGCATCATGTTGCACTCAACTTATTTGGATGATGCAAACCTTACAAGACATTCAAATCAAATTTTCACCTCCTATCTCCATTATGTGTGATAATACAAGTGCCATCAGTATCTCAAAGAATCATATTATGCATTCCAAGACCAAGCACATTCCCATCAAGTATCACTTCTTACGTGAACAAGTGCTTGAACAAAAGGTGAAGTTGGAGTATGTTCCCTCCAAAGAACAAGTTGTTGATATATTTACCAAACCTCTGCCCAGGGAAGTGTTCGAATATTTCAGATAGAAGCTGGGAATAGTCTCTGCCATGCAGAAGATCAGATCTGCTTAAATTCAAAATATTAAATTGGATACACGGGTTTCCTGAAAGACAGTTGCGTATATACGCGAGTTTGTACACATAAAACCGCGTATGGGTGGTTGCTGACAAATTCTGCTGGGTCAGCATTCTTCAGCACAACTGTGGTGCTGTTGGGTATCTCTGGTGATGTTTCAGCTCTCATATTTCTGTTTCATTCTCTGATATTTGATGTAGATGCCTTGATGATTTGCTGTTGAAAGTGTTCAGAATGCACAAGCTAAGGGGGAGATGAAGGAGTGAAATGGCTCAAGAACAGGTGTACAGGTTCAGGAGGAGAATTAGCCTTGCTGAGAATTATGCATTGTTGGCATTATGATGGTTCTGAAATATGATCTCTCTCTTGAGGTCTTTTTGGTATTTGATGAAAAGGTCATGTTGAGACCTATGATGTAAAATTGTAATGTAAGGACTTGATCAAATGTGTAAACCCACTTGGTTGGGTACTTGAGTCATATATGTAAATCCACTTGGTTGGATCTTTGATGAAAGTACGAGTCCTTGCTGATAGGAAAGGTCATAGAGTCATGTACTTCACTGAAAAATATGTTTGAAGATTCAGCATGAACTCAGGGGGAGCATGGTAACTTCAGTGCACATCATATCTACAGAGCTCTTCTTTCTACATGAGAAGCAAAACCTTGTTTTGGTTTTGATCCGCCCTTTGCCCTTGATGTCAAAGGGGGAGAGTATCATGGTGTTTGAATAGGGGGAGAGTATCATGGTGTTTGCATAATGGTTATATTCAATGTATCTATCTGTTGTGGTGATCAAACACCATCATGGTTGCCATCAAGTCCAAAGGGGGAGATTTTTGGCATGTGTTGTCCTTGATGGCAACCTACTTGATGAAATGCTATTGTTGGCTATATGATGCAATGTGTTGTCCTTGATGGCAATCTACTTGATGAAGTTGTCCTTGATGGAAACCTACTTGATGAAGTTGTCCTTGATGGAAACCTACTTGATGAAGTTGGCCTTGATGGAAACCTACTTGATGAGTTGCCTATGATAAGCAACCTATGTGCTAAATATGTAAGAATGATGTATCTACAGATCAGTTCAGATGTGACAAAGAAAACAATTCCAGTAAGTGACAGAAAAATGATAAATATAATATGTCACAATGTACACGCTACTTTTGTGAAGGAAACCCGCGTATATACTCTACTTTTGTGAAGGGAACCCGCGTATACATTCAGGGTTAGCATATACGCATTTTTTATAAGGATAAGTTGCGTATACATGCGGATACGCACGCTCAAAGTCGCGTATGCCTTTTGCGCTCTAAAAACTATGATACCTAGGGGCATTACCATGGTATTGGCCCACTGTATTGAGCGTTGGATTATCTATTTGATCCCGTCCAGGAATACCATCAGCGGTTGAGTGGTTTTGACTCATGGTATTGATAAAGGCTAAACCTATATAAGGAGAAGAGAATAATAGTGAAAAGTGTGCATGAGTAAGGGTTGTTGATGAATAAATATATCTAACGATTATCTGCATGAATGAACTCTGTTCTTAATTGATAGATCTAAATCTATGATGCACCCATGGATCTGAGGATGGTTCAAGATCTCTAGATTAGATGATGATAAATCTCTAGGATGATCTGCAGCAAAAGAAATGGTGAAGATCTGGTGCAAAGTCTGCTAAAATAATGAAGAAATCTGGGTAAGTTTATAGATCTGATCTGTTTTGTAAATTTTTCCATTTATAGATCTATACGCTAGTTGGTCTCTGCAAAAGCGCGTGTATACGCGGTTTATATTAATGAAAGGCGCGTATAGGGTTTTTTGAAGAATAAAATACATAGAAGTATACGCGGGTTGGTGTGCAGGAAAGTGCGTATATACACGGCTTCAGTAAAGAAAAGTAGCGTATGATATTTGATTCAATGAATGTTCAGGGTTGAGTTTACATCTGCATATCTATTCTGAAGTTTGGGTTATCTCTGATATTTTGGTTACAGTGGTCACACTGTTCTGTTTGAAGTATTGGGCAGAGTATGTTTGTTTAAGGGTTGTGTTGAAGCTGTTGGATCCAGTGTGAAAATTGATGAAACGTGGTCTGTAGGGGTGCTGAGGGTCGAAGCCTTCAGTGAGGGGGTTGTAGCTCCCTTCCAATGGTAGCTGGTAAACGAGAGCAGGGGGTAGTAGCTCCCTTCCAGGAGAGGCTGGTAAACGAGTGCAGGGGGTTGTAGCTCCCTTCCAAGAGAGGATGGTAAATGAGAGAAGGTTGTAGCCTTCTGCAGGTGGGTACCTGCGTGCTAGTATGAGTCTGTGCCAGTACATGGTTGTAAGATGTTTTCTTTATAATAAATATTGAAGGATGAGACGACGGTAGTGGTGGTTTTCTCCCGATTTGGGTTTCCACCTTAAATCCTGGTGTTCATGTGTGTTGATTATGTGTGATGATTTATTATGTTCTTACTGCACATATTTACTGCTTACTAAACATCTAATGAATGAATGATGCAATGATCTAAGTAAAGAATTATCTGCATAATGAGATCTCTAGTAATACGCAAGTTTCATTAAGGATATCCATGTGTATATGCGACTTGGGTTCAGTAAAGTAGTGTATGGGTTTTAGAGAAAGAAAAAGTAAAAAGTTTTTCAGTCTGCACTAAATACTGATTCACCCCCCCTCTCAGTATTTTTGTCAACATCATCATCATGAATAGGTGGGAGTCCTTTGGGAGTTTCAAACACCTTGGAATGATTGTCCACGACTTGTTGGAGATCTCCAGAAATATATGATTTTGATGTCAGAACTTCTAGTGAGCATAATTGTGCAATTATGCCTCGTTGTTCTTTCTTTAGAAGCTTTTTCATGACATTAGAGCTTATTATCCTTCCCGGCTTCCCCGCAATACCCCGTAATTCAACTTCCTTTCCTTCTGAAAAAAATTTCAAGAAAAGTTCTTGAAAATTAAAAGCTACCGTCCCCAAAGATTGTAACCATTGTACTCATAGTACAACATCAGCACCTCCCATAGGAATGGAAAGCATTGGACTAGTCAATACATATTCCCCCATGGTTAGCTTGATATTATGGCATTTTCGAGAGCAATTTATAGTTCCTCCATTTGCAACCATCACTTGACATTCTGGTGCTGGGTATAGGAAACAATTTAATTCCTTGGCTACCTTACAATGAATAAAATTATGGGTGCTACATGAATCAATCAACACTATTACCTTTTTCTTCTTGATTTTTCCTTCTATCTTGAGAGTTTGAGGAGTGGTAATTCCTGCCAGTGCATTACACGATATGGTCGAATTCATTTCTTCCTCTTCTAGGGCTGGTTCCTGGTGTATATCCTCTTCTTGTTCATTTTCTTCTTCCTCTTCACAATCTATGTAAAATAATTTCTTCTCAGCACGCTTATGACCTTTAGTGTATTTGCTATCACAACTGTAGCAAAGCCCTTTTGCTCTTTTTTCTTCCAATTGTTGTGGTGTCAACCTTGTAGGTTGTGGAAATCTAGACGTAGCAACACTTCCTTCTTTCTAGAATTGAGTGGTAGGCTTCCTTGTCGCCATTATTTTACATTCAACTTTTCTTGCCAACCTGAATGCCTTCTCCAATGAATTTGGTTCCAAAACGCGAACTTCATGTTGGATATTATCCTTTAAAGTGCCTATGAAGAGATCGATCCTGTGTTCCTCTGGAATATCAGTTACCCTTATATTCAATTTTTTGAATTCCTCAATGTGCTGCCCCACTAAACCCTTTTGTTTGAGATTTATCAATTGGCTAAAGAAGGTGTTGCTCTTTGTATCCTCATAATGTGTTATCATTTCCTACGTAAAAATTGACCAAGTGACAATTTTTTTACGGGAGCAAAGCCATCGATACCATACAAATGTATTTTGTTCTAAATGTAAAGTTGCGATGCGTACCTTTTGTGTGTTTTGCACATTATTGAGATCAAAATATTGCTCCATCTGTAGTATCCATGTTACAGGATCCTTTCCATCAAATTTCCTCATATCCATTTTTGGAATATGGTGGTTCTTCCTGCCAACATTAGAGTTTATGAAATCACGATTAACATTGATTTTTTTCTCATCATGAGGTTCTTATACTATCTTTTCACCATTAGGAAACATTTCTTGTATCAACTTTGTCAAACCTTCGATGTCTGTTTTTAGATCATTCTTCATGTTTTCCATGTTGTATTTCATGTCATCCATCTTAGCTTCCATGCCAACTTCCATTCCATCCATTTTAGCTTGCACGCCATCTATCTTAGCTTCCACACCTTTCTTCAAAACTTCCATTTCATTTTTTGTTGCTCTTTGCGAGAGTGAAATTTGTTGCACTTGCTCTTGTAATTTTGATAGATCATGTTGCAATTCTTCATCTTCATGAGTCATAGTAGAGCCTTCCGAAGGCTTAATGGGTGTTGAATTATTTTTACAGGGCATATTTTAGAACCCAATACTGATATCTATTCTACAATATGCCCTTGGAATCAATTCAAATTGATTCTTCAAACAAGACTTATGTAATTCGGAAAAAAAATACACACCTTTTTCTTCCTTTTGAAGAGCTTGATATTGAAATTGGATTATATTTTTTATTTCAGAATTTTTATTTTTATTTTCAGTACCAACGTAGCCCTCTAAATTATCTTTCGAATGCCACTGGTCTGACCTGATTTGGATTCTCCAAGACAAATTTGTGTCCAATCTCCAAAAATGACTTAATTATGGACTAGTTCAGTAGATCGAACTTGTACGAATTACCACGTGTCACTGTTTCATCCTTCATATTTGAAATTGATAGCAAAGAAACTAGTGTCTGTGTACTTGCGACCAATTTTTACGGCACTCCAATCCGATGCCCAGAGAGAGAGTTATTGAACTTTTCCCACAATCACCTCTTTGAGATGAAATTCAGGAGCTTGAAAAAGCACTACCTTCCACAGATCATATCTCCAAAAATGTTGCAAACCAAGCTATGAAATTTTTTGAAACATTTCTTCAGGATTTCAGCTTCGCACCATAAGAATTTTAGATTCTGAACCTTCATAAAAAAAAATTTATAGCGCAAATTCCACGATGACCTGTTTAGGAGCCTCAAAAAAGACCTGAATTCCACAGATCATATCTTTGAAAATGTTGCGAACCAAGCTCTGAAATTTTTAGAAAATCTTCCTCAGGATTTTGGATTCGCACCCTAAAAGTTTTAGCTTCTGAAACTTCGTAGAACAAAATTTATAGCGAAAATGCGACGATGACCTGTTTGGAGCAGCGAAACCCTAGAATCCAAAGCTCTGATACCAAATGTTGTGTAACCAGCTCCAAAAATAGAAGAAAAGAGATATAAACGCCTTATAAATGAGCCACTTCGAGGGGGAAACCTCAAATACATTACATAAATGAAAAATTCTTGGATTATACAATTTAAAAAACCTCCTTTCTATATATAGGAGTCCATGGGGCCATAATGTAATCCTAGTGGGCCACAATGTAATCCTAGCCGACCTAACAATAATAATTTAAGGGCACATAACAAAATGGGGGTTACAAGGGTACAATAATAACAATAAGGGGGTTACACTAACAACAATAAGGGACTATCTAGTCATATAGGGACCTAACAAAGGGACTGAAAATAAAAACCTGCATTTGCATGTAGTGGATTGTGTATTTTTCATAGGAACAAATTAGGAAAGTTGCATATTAGTTTGTGCTCTTTGTTGTTTGCTCTCAAATTGGTTGCTCTTTCCCTCTAGTAGCTAAGATTTTCATTGAAGAAACTAAAATTGAAAGTTTTATTATCATTTTAGTTTGAATTTTAGGAATTTCCATCACATCATCGCGGTGAACCTTGAAAGGCAAATTGATAAAAAAGATCAACTTAAAATTTACATCAATTTACCTAACAAAGCATTGGAACCATAACGATAACATTTAGAAGGTCTAGACTAGAGACATGTTCTGGGGTCGCAAAACATAGTAGCTGTCGTTAATTTTCTGTTATAAATTTCGATTTTGATACCTCGCTCCATGTACGTAAGTATATCGTAGCTCGTCTATGTACCTTCAGGTATATCAGGTGGTGTTATAGTACGAAAAGTATAAAGGGGTGCTCTCACTAAGCGGTTTTGCATCAGAAAACGCTAATACGGACTTGGGCCTCCACTTACCTTCGGGTATATTTGGGAGGAAAACTTTAGGTTGCTATCCATCCATAGTGAACTGAGTCGGCTGCCTTGTAAATTGTGATACACCAAACACAACATTCGGGGATATTGCCTGCTCGTACTTCTTGGTTTGCCAGGAGGTATTCTGCAGTTCACATTTTCTTGGTAAACCTTTTGCCTAGCATTATCCTTTTATTTTGTTTATTTGTTTTTTGATTAAAATAAATCATTCATCGTGGAAGAAAAAAATCCTTTTCCCTGTCATTCACATAGATTAGCATTGAAACCACCTTTACCACCGGAAGTTACTCTTGGTCGGTGAAGGCGGCATCACTCTACCAAAACCAGTACTATTAGTACCTCTAGTGAAGCATCATATTCCCATATACTAGAGTCGACACAAGTTGTTTCTACAAATCCTGGTTTTTCTACTGTTGTCGAGACAGATTCCTCACAGCTACCCGTGATCATGATCCATCCAATCAGTGAGATCATGCCTCCCGAAGCCAACGTTTTTCAACCAGAAGTTGATCCAGATCCTGTCTCTTCTTGCTAGAAAATCTGAATCCCAAAGTCCAACGACCGAAATTTGTTCCTACATTGGTCACCCCATAATTTTCTGTAGCCATTGAGTCTCCCATATCACATAGTCAACCTCCTAAAATATACTTTGGGCCTGATGGAGAAATGCTTCCACCTGGTTTGATTTCGATTGAAGAAATCCCACAAGATGAAACACCATTAACTCCAACCCATTTTGGGGAGGATATTTTCTTATATGAGTCTTTTCCTCAATCATCACCCTCTTTTTTTGTTGATCCCGTGCCTCTTGAAATTCCCATCGTTTCAAAAGGCTACACATTTGGTCAAGTAACCATGCCCAAACCAACATCTTCGGTTGGGCCATCTGTTCCAATTGCATCAGCACCTGCTCTCGCTACCCCGTCGATGTTTACCACTTCACCAGAGTCATATTTACATGGAGGCCCTTTGCTTCCATCAGGTTATAATTTTTTTTTTGGAATTTTCGCTGGTGCATATTCAAACCCATGGACTTCACCAATGTCATCGTCTGGTATTCTAACTGGTAAACCTATAGTGAGTATTGAACGACTTGATCCTTTATACACATCATCAGGGAAATATAAAGCTGGGCCATCCGGGTCTATTACATCCAGTACCATCTCAACTGGACTCCCTGCATTTGGAGAGCAATATTTTCTATATTATTATCCTCCTCATGCTGGGGGGCAACCTATGGTCACCCACTTAGATAGTACTCCATCATTTTTTGATCAACCTAATGTCGAAATGAATGTTTGTCAATGGAAACCCACTCTACCTGTCCAACCAAAAACGGTTGTACACTCGTATCAACCGGTTCAACCTGTTGCACCCACATCCATTCCACTTATTAATTCATATTTACCCCTGTTACAGACACAAACTGTCATACAAAAACCATTTTAGGCAGGTCCTTCAACTCAATACTCTCAAGTATTGGGCCCTCAGACTCCAAATATTTCGGCCAATATTCAACAACAACCTGTACCCAGAATCATTTATTCACAAGCTGGAATACCATATTATGGGATACCACAATAACAACCAGGTTATAATTATTCTCAGCTGAATCCAAGTTATCCTAATTTGGGTTATAACATTGGTGGACAGACCCCTTGGCAGCCTCAGGCACAAATGCCTCAACCTTCATTTCAACAAGTATCATACCCAAGTTTTGGTCAACAAAATCCTTAAGCGTTTGCTTATCAAAACAACCCCTATCTAGGTTACCAGTAGTAGATTCCTTATGCTGGTGCTCAAAGGCCTGTTGCCCAAGCAATTCCATCATACCCTGGCTATGCTCAACCTGACCTTAATCGACAATTGCCCTTTGTTGCAACTTTAGATTTACCAGATTTAAATCGGCTAACCAATGATCCAATCAACTATGCTCCTTGGTGGCTGGTGATACCTCACAAATTACCCTTAGATATTCCTAAGTTCAATGGAAACCATGGGGAAGACCCATCGACTCATGTTATGACTTATCATTTGTGGTGTTCATCAAACTCCCTGAATAATGACTCTGTTTGACGACATCTTTTCCAGCGTACGCTCACGGGTCCAGCTAAAAAATGGTACATTGAGTTACCTAGAGATTCTTTTGATAATTTCACTGCTCTAGCTACTGTATTTTTTACTCACTTCTAGTTACCCCTACGATATAAAACTAGAACAGAACTCTTGAATAATTTTAAACAAACTAATGCTACTCACATTCTAATCATATTCATGAGTGCCATCGTCATCATAGAATGGTTAAGACATTTGTTACTGGTCAGCTCCTTGCTGAGTGGTTCATTAAGTCCCTGCTACCATCTATAACTGAGGATGTGGCTAAGGGTGGCGTCATCACTGAAGAGAAAGTCATTTTTCGTGCTCAATATTTAGACTTGATTTATACACAGTCTGGCATGCTCTATGAAAAAATTCCAAACACGTTGCGATCTAATTTTACTGTTCCTCCTCAATTAAAGGAATCTCATGCTGGAGATGGTATGATTGGTAATGCAAGCACACATCATACTACTGCATCTGATGTTGCACCTTATTTCGAAATCAGTGCTGTGTCATTTGACAAAGGAAAAAGTGACAAGCAACCCAGAAGTAAGGAAAAAGGGAAATAAAAGAAAAGTAAACTTCTAACCTGTAGGAAAGATCATCTGATCAATCGTCTGGAACTAGGAAACCTCATTATCCATGTGTAATCTATAATGAGGAACACTTTTTTCAGGGATTTGCCTCACCGCACTGAAGTTTCAAAAATGTTTAAGACTTCATATGTGTCAGCTGTGCTGACAGATCCGTTTCCGAATCAAGACACCAATTTTGTTGCTACGGATCCAGCTTCTAGTTCCCAAGTGCTTATGTTATCTGTCAAAAAAATTTCAACAGATATTTTGGTGTCAACATGTAATAAAGATTACGATAGTCAGGCTACTAATCAACCTACTACCACAAGCACGAATCCTTCTACATAATCGGTACCACCCACTGCTATTCCTGAATTTAAAATTAAGCCACCGAAGGGAGTCCTTCATAAATAGACATATAATCCTCGAGCAAGAGCTACTCAAAATTATAATACAGTTGAAGATTTGGCTCAATCCCCTTCAGCTATGTCAGCTCTTGAGGTATTAAAAAATTTTCCCTCCCAAAAATAGGCTTTATTGTCGACTATTGGTGGAATTGATCTGACTGATTCTAATCTCGTAGTCTTTAATCATACAGGCTATGTGCCACAACTACCAAAAGAATTGGCATTCTCCATAGAAGTAAATGTTCTCAATCACCTTGTTCATCGTACTATTATTGATGAGGGAGCATCTATGTGCATTATGTCTCTAAACTGTTGGAAGTCACTTGGCTCACCGCATCTATCTCAATCATCAACAACCTTGAAGGCTTTTGACAGACGTACTTATAAGGGTTGTGGTATTATTAATAACCTGCATGTTGAACTAGGGAACAAAACAGTGAATGTTGATGTTGAGGTTGTTAACAGACCCTTGACTATGATATTCTACTTGGAAGGCCTTGGGTATATGCTATGACTACAATTGTTTCTACATATTTTAGAATGATAGCCTTTCCACACAAAGGTAATATCACAGTCATAAATCAACTATCCTTATTTTCCTCCTCCTCACATGTAACTGGAAGTGTACCCTTTGTTCACACACCCCAACTTGCACTTCAAAACATTGGTGTAGGACTTTTAAAGGATTCCACTCTCATGAGAACCTTTGCATTACTGCTGCCTGCAACGTCGGTAGAAATTGCAAGTATAGAGACCTGCTACATGATCTATTCCACTCCATCTGACTTAAGGAAGAGTATGGGTGATTATGAAATTGTTACGTTGGATAATTTTTTGCCGCCTAGCCCTATTGAGCTGGCATAGTAATCAATCTATCTGGCTTGGGTGGCAAATCCGAAATCAACGTCGCCGGTTATTTGGGTTGATTGTTCCTTAGATTTTGGTACTCCATATTTTTCCTCAACTTTCTTGACAGATGAGAATATTTTGGAAACCATGATGTCAGAACGAGAACTATGGGAAGATTATCATCATCGTTCCCATATTCCTGATTATGAGGATAATCTTAGTGAATTATATCACCCATCAATTAAAAATTTATTTTTGAATTCCTTACCTATTAATGCAATCGATTCCGAGTGAAATTTGTCCAATATTGAAGAAACTATTTCATTTGATATTTCGACCAAACCTGGCGTGGTAGAAAATATTCATGTTGGAATGTCTTGTTCTCCATCAGAACTTGAAACATATCGCTCTCTATTTCATGAATTTTGGGATATCTTTTCTTGGTATTATGAGGAGATGCCATGTATTGACACTAGTATTGTTGAACATGCTATTAATATGTATCCTAATGTCAAGTCGATGCGTCAACACCTTTGTCCTGTTCATCTGAAGAAGGCTGATGCCATTAAAGTAGAAGTTGAAAAACATTTGTGTGTTGGTTTCATATACCTTGTTCCGCTAACTGAGTGGGTTTCCAACATCGTTCCTGTCATGAAAAAACAAGGAACCATCATAGTGTGCGTCGATTATCGGGATGTTAATCTTTCTTGTCCAAAAGACAACTATCCTACTCCCTTTATTGACCATATTATTGACGATTGTGCTAGATGTGAAATTTTTTCATTCATGGATGGATTTTACGGCTACAATCAAATCAATATCCGCTCAGAGGATCAACATAAGACAACATTCATCTGTCCCTGGGGCACATTATCTTATAGGAAACTACCTTTTGGTTTAAAGAACGTCGGGGCTACTTTTCAGAGAGAAATGGATTATTCTTTCAATGACAACAAACATATTGTTCAACCCTATCTAGATGGTTTACCTGCACATTCATGAAATCAAACTGATCACCTGATGCATTTGATAGCCATCTTTTTACGATGCCGACACTACAAAATATGCCTCAATCCACATAAATGTGTGTGTTGTGTTGGGTCTAGTCGTTTTCTTGGCTTCGTAGTCTCAAAAGAAGGAATTTGAATAGACCCATTGAAGGTCCAGGCCATTCTTGATTTTCCTGCGCCATCAAATTTACTTCAGATACAAAAAGTTCAAGGAAAGGTTAACTTCCTAAGGAGGTTCATACCCAACTATGCCGAAATGGCTAAAGGATTTACTCAAATTTTGAAAAAGGGGGCCCCCTTCCATTGGGACCAAGTTGCAAAAGCTTCTTTTGATATTGTCAAGGATACTCTTGTCCGGGCGTCATTAACGTATCCCCCAAATTATCAGAACGATTATTCCTTATATATCGCGGTGGCTGATACAACCATTCCTATGGTATTGGTCCAAGTAGAAAATGGGATAGAAAATCTGATCTATTATTTGAGTTTTAATCTCAATGATATGGAAGTCAAGTATTCGTACGTAGAAAAGCTTGCCTTGGAAACTGTTCAAGCTGTCCAAATATTTTGCCACTATATCCTATTTCGAAATACCATTAACGTTTCAGATTTCAACCCCATGACTTATATTTTATCACGTCAATTGCTGGGGTGGAAGTATTCAAAATGGATTGTCATTTTGTAGGAATTTGATTTGGAATTCATCAAATACAAGTCAAAGAAGTCTTTAGTTTTGGCAGAGCTTCTTTGTGACCTTCCCTCTGATAATACTACTACTATGTTAGAACCATCAATTCCTGACGAGTCTCTGTTTTTGATCGGATCATATGATCCTTGGTATGGATATTTTATCATTTATCTCCAAACCCAAACTTTTCAGCCTGATACCTATCGCTCTGAATAGTGACGTATTCGATACCAAGCCAAAGATTATCTGATCATCGGCGATACACTTTATCGTCGTGGTGTCGATACTATTTTAAGAAGGTGCCTCACTCATGAGGAGGCCGAAAAGGTTTTAAATGATTGTCATGCTGGGGCTTGTGGTGGACATTTATCTAGATATGCTACCATGCAAAAGATACTCCATGCTAGTTACTTTTGGCCTACCATATTTCGCGATTGCATCCTCGCAGTCAGAAGTTGGCATGCATGCCAGATTTTTTATCGTAAAATCTGAAAACCGCCAGTGACAATGCATCCTGTTGTCTCTGTGGGACCATTTTTGAAATGGGGTATTGACTTCATGACCTGTAACCCTCATTCGTCTGGGGGGCATGGTTATATTATTGTTGCAGTAGACTACTTTACCAAATGGGCCGAAGTGATGCCTACATTCAACAACATAGGACATAAAACTACATTGTTTTTCTTTAATCATGTTATTGCACAGTGTGGGATCCCATAGGCTATATTTACAGATCATGGGAAGAATTTTCGCAGCCACATGATGACTGAATTGACTGCCAAGTTGGGAATTTCACATGATAATTCTACTCAGTATTATCCAAAATTGAAAGGACATGTTGAAGCTATCAACAAAATTCTTAAATGTATGTTTCAATGAATGATATTAGTTCATAAAATAAACTAGCATTTAATCCTGTAATCGGCCTTATGGGCATATCCAACCTCGGTGAGAAATGCAACCGAATTTAATCCTTTTCAATTAGTGTATGGTCTGGAAGCTATCTTGCCAATCCAATGTGAAATACCATTGTTAAAACTCTCAATTGACTTGTTACCTGACACCTTAGAAGAATAAGCATGTCTTTTTAAACTCATCCATCTTGATGAAATGCATCGTGAAGCCCAATTGGCTAACGAAGAGCATAAGAGATGTATAAAGGCGCAATATGAAAAAAATGTCCAGCCTCGCATTTTCTCAAAGGGCAGCTTGGTCCTTCTTTATGATTAAGAAGTTGATGTAATAGGTACAGTGAAATTTGAGCCATTATGGCATGGCCCCTATATTTTCAAAAGGGTTCTTGCTAAAGGAGCCTACGAGTTGCTGGATTACGATGGAATTCCTTGGCGCAACCCCGAAATGGGTTGTATCTAAAATGTTACTATACTTAATCATGAGCGTAGTAATTTATTGTATTATATTGTATATATGTGCTGTTGATTTGCATTCACTGTCTTATTTTGTTTTTAGATTTTTCTTGATGTTAGTAATCTGCTTTAAATTTCATCGTAGATGTATGAATATTTGGAACTATTTGTTGGATATGGTGATGGTGCTAGTCGTAGTACACAGAATCTATCCTCTGCAATGTGGGCCATTTTCACTCTGAACGACGAGTTAGTGAGTTTTCAAGGGATTTGTATTAGTAGATCGACAAACAATATTGCTGAGTATATCGCGTTGATCAAACTTCTCTCTAATGCCATTTCATTTGGTATTAACCGCATCATTACAAGGTTAGACTCACGACTTGTGGTATTACAACTTACTAGTGTTTATATTGTTAGAAATACAACACTGCATCGTTTGTTCCTAAGAATTTGACTTTTGGAAAGACACTTTGTTTTATTCAATATCAACACATTTCCAGAAATTTGAACACATTGACTCATTCCTTAGCTAATCATGTTTTAGACAGAAATTTGCAGCACATGTAAAGATACATTCACATAATTGACTAAGATTACACAATAAACATAGGAAAACACTTAAATCAAATAGATATATAGTTATAGTTTTTTACAAAAAATTGTGCCCAAGACACATTGGTCATATGACCTTAAAATGTATGCAACATGTTGAAAGTAAAACTAGTGATGCTCATGATAGCATGCTATAGATATAGCTATCCTACGCAATAACCGCATCCAATGGTTAGGAACGCCTATAGTGTGGCACTACAGTCGCATGGGTAACTCTTCAATTCAAAAATCCAGAATCTGGAAGGTCAAACCCTCTATGTGCTGCCAAAGCTCAGTTAGAGTCTCAACCATGTCTAAATCCTGAAGGAATGCTCTCCTGAAAGCCCTCTTTGCTGGCTCATCTGCTCCATGCTCTAGTTACTCCATCGGTTGCACTCAACCAACATCTGCATTACATCAAAACTTTAGTTTAGTCTTGGGAAAACATCAAAAAAAAAAAAAAAATGTATAAACCTTAGGAAAATAAAAAAAAGGGTCAAAAAATTCTTACCTATTGCACCCCACTGAGCACCTTCTAGTAAGGCTAAGTCTGGATCTCCTTGGAAATCTACGCCTACGTATGCATACTCATCAATGGCGAAAAATTGTCGCCTGAACCAGGGGAAGAACGTAGTCAAGAACACAATGGTCGATTGGCCTGCATGCATACCCGTTAGTTCTACCCATCTCTGCATCCTCAGATCTCTAGGGTGAGACACACTTAGCGTCACATGCTGAGGCTGCCTCAGTGGAATCCGCTCCAAGACAAATGAAATGAGGATCGAACCATAACTGAAGTTCTTCTTCCTTCCTCCCTTTGATTTGTTTAGTTGTTCCTTTATTTTGGAAAGTACATCTTTAGACCAGTTGAAGACTGTTGGTTCCATGCACTCTAGTGCATACTACATATATGATCTATTCGCCACATGTAGTGTAACGGTGCTGGAAATTTTTGCGATCGTAAAAATAATGGTTCTCAAAGGAAAGTTTCAAACGTCACAGATGTTTGTCTTCCCATATTTTCTTGGCTTTGCCCCTAGATAGCAATATTGTAAAATATAGTCTCTCACTGTCTCTCCTCCAAGAGCAGACCCTGAGAGGGAAATGGGTAAGCCTCTCCTCGACAAACCTATGAGAAAATATACATCCTCCAATGTAATGGGAACCACTTTGTTCCTAATGTGAAATGCCTCGATATCTAGATCCCATGCTCGAACTAGGAACTCCAAGAGTTCTATTTGTTGCCTCATCCCTGACAAGTGGAAGTACTTTAACAACCCACAACCTCTTAGGGCTCTTACTGTAACCGGATCATTTAGGGCAACCATATTATGTTCTTCATGCTCTCTTTCTCTCCATGTAATCATCATTATAGTCCGATGAGATCCTGAAACATAACCATAAGACTCATTAGACTCCTTTCAATGCAAATAATTAGACAAATTTTAGGCATAGTGCAAGAATAAAAAATGGATATTGCGCCCAACGCAGTCTTGAACAAGGGACCGCGTTGCATATGCAGCTAGACTTTATTTTAGGTGCTCCACAATGCACTTTTAGATGCTCAAGGGTGCGTTTCTGGAAGTAAAATTTACCCTAGAGGGCTCAAAAACCTAAAAATTTGCAATGAAAGGAAATAAATTGATTACTGAAAGAAAGAGAGGGTTCATGGCACTAACCTGGATCAAAATATGATGAAAACCGTCCACAAAATTGATCGCAATCAGCAGCTGAAGTTTAGGGGAAAAACAGGTTCAGAGCTCCAAAATGAAAATGGTAACTATTGAATGGTAGAAATGAATATTAAAACTCTTTTTATTAGTCATTTGATTATTTGCAATGAATATTTATTGTTGTGACTATGGTTTTATTATATTTTTATCATGGAACACATATTTTTAATCCATTTGATGTTGTTCTGAACAGGGTTTTACAATTGATGAACATATTAGTCATGCAAATTTATTTCAAGAATGATTTGACCACAAAGCATCATTTTATCCGTATTTTTCGAGCTTTGTTAAAAACGAAAAAGGACTTGAAGCACACTTTTATCTATTTTTCAAGCTTCTATAACAGTGAAAAAGGAACCCTTGGAGTCTTCTTTTAGCTCTTTTCAGACTCTGATAATGTGAAAAGATTTCCAAGCACTTGTCTTTTCGAGCTCGTAAAAGTAAATGAATTGATATCTACTCAGTATAAGTTTAACCCTTTTCCAGACTGAGATAGATTATTTATGAAAAAGGAATAACTTAGTCAAACATGACTAAAGAGGTTCTCTTAGATATTATTGTACACTTTTTCAGATCTCAGTGACAACTTTACGAAAAAGTACTTATGGAGTTTTATTTCGGCCTCTTTTTCAAACTCTCTAAAAATGAAAAAATACCGGGTTGTCACTGTCGTTAGGCTTGTTAAAACATAAAACGGCAATGGGCTTGTCTATCATGGCAAGAATCGAGTTTCACTTATCGCTAGATTAGTTAAATTATTAAATAGAAATACATTGTTTTCCCGAAGGGTTGAATTATAGATCAAGCATATGTTATCCTCCTCAAGCTTGTTAAAAAATAAAGAGGTACTGGTTGAAAAATGACTGGGAAAAATTTGGTAAAGTGAATAGAACTTTTTATGGTAGCAGGTCGCTCTTGAACATGACACTTCACTCCATCATTGTGACTATTTGGGTTGTGTAATCTTCTTGATGGTTCATTCATACCTATGGTTCATCATACCTTCACTTCGGTTTTGGGTAAATGCTACCAACTCATCTTAGTGTCACCGATATGTTCAAGAGAAGTCATCCAGTGAATGCTCATCCTTCTGCAATACTCATAAACCTTCATTCTCATGAAATTCATCCTTGAACATTGCTATATCAAGTCATAATTTGTCTCCGAAATCAGAAACTCACGTTTCGCAATAAAGTGGCTTCCTGTCGACGTCAAATCATCATCCAGGAAGTTCACTTAGAAACATTATAATCCAGTACCATGAGGCTTGTTACAGCATCAAAAAGATCCTTTCTTCCGGACTTTTGACCGAAATATTTTGTTTGGTGTTCGACATCAAATCATCTATTCACGCCTTACTAAATGTACTGCAGTACCTTGAGGACCATTGACATTAATGGTGGTTCTCTCATGTTTGTTAACAACTCACATCATTGGATGGTAATCAAACGATGTCTTACCATGTTCGACTACAAATCATATATTCGCATGGCTAGACTTGTACCCAAACGATCGAGTGAACGAGATAAGAAGACCTTGGATTTAGTTTCATCCATCCGGGTTGTGATTTCAGGATTGTTTTACACATCATCTGTACGGTGACCTTACATATAGACCGTCATCAAAACATGGGCCTATATTTGTAGGCATGTCTGTATTGGGCAACATTCCAATGTAGATGACTTTTTGCACTATGTACATGTTATTAGACAGTTTATGTGTTGAGCATGGGAATGCCTTCCCTCAGCAATTTATGATCAAGAGGATATATCATGATGTAATGTATTGTAAGATTGATGCAGGTCGCCACTCTGCTTCATCTCCAGCCCATCATAGTGTAAAGCATCTCATTCAAAAAAAAATCTTATTATTATTCTGACTTCATGCTTTAGGGGGAAATCTGTTATAGGTCAATTTGGGCACCATTCCCAATGACCTGGTTAAACTAGAAATCATCCCCTGAACCAATGAATAGGGTCTATCATCCCCTATCATTTCAACTGCTATATTCCCTAAGACAAAGAACAAGAAAAAATCATCCATGACTTCCATGGCAAGGTTTCCAAGATTTGAAGTACATGTTATATCACCTATGAGCTCACCAACGCAGTCTCTCAAGGGACTAACTGCATTGCATATGCAAGTAACCCCACTCAAGGGTACGTTGGTCAAATTGGGAACAAAATTCTCATTGTTTCAGAATCTCCACATGGTTAGTGCCTTCTAGAAGAGTTCATATGTGTCAAACTTCGAATCCATGTGTCCATTTGACATCTCTAAGCTTGGGAACATATCTTTCCTATTATTAGAAATTCATTGATTGTAAAACTACCTTTAGCTCATCTATAAATTGAGTAGAGAAATTCTTGTAGAATTTCAATTGAGGATTTGATTTGAGTGATATGCTACTAAATATATGTTCATTGTGATGAGGCTAGGATGATGTTGGAGTTGGTGACATCAAATCAATCGCTGGTTATAACCTCCCCCTTCTATCCATTAATAAAGATTGCCGCTTACTTTCCCACATATGTATCTGTATAAGCTCATGTCTTTCATATTATGGATTCTTATTTGATGTATATGTTTCATGTTTCATTGATTTAACTAATTAACGTGAATAGCCATTTGTATATTGAAATCTATTTGTTGTTTAGTGCTCATTCTTGTAGGAAATATTTTGGCGATCCAGCATGGATTTGAAGCTACAACAAGAGCGACAGAAGGAGAATATGAAGCACTTGGACCCCAAGTAGGTTTCTTGATATATTTTGTGTATATATTTACTGTTAGGAAAAGTATCTGCAAAGTCTCTAATATGTTGTTCTAAATTCATAGCACCACATTTAGGGAAGAACGTTTTATCCATAATTCATAATTGCACATAATAGTGTCCAAACCTCTGGTGCCATAATTCGTTTTAACGAATTGTTTCACATGTCATAGCCCCCAATGGACTTCTCCAACCTGGTAGAGTGTATCAAATCTAAATCCAATAGTGAGAGCTTCCTTGAAACCTTTTTCTTCCATGGCCTAAATAGACACAAGGTTCTTATTCAAATCACGTACATACAATACATCTTGCAAATTGAGGACTTGACCTTGAGATAAATGGAGGGTCATAGTCCTTGTCCCTTTCACAGGATAGGTGGCATTATCTTCAAGGATAATTTTCATATTAGTATCCTTCTCAATCAAATTAGAGAGATATTTCTTAAACCCAATGAGGAGCTTTGAGGCACCACTATCAATCAACTAGACATCCAAGGTGTCGTGTGGAGATGCAGCAGAGAGGGCAGATACAAGAATGAATTCATTACTTTAATTATCAACAAAATTTGATTCTTCATACCTGGAATTTCTTGACCTTTTGAAAGGTTTCCCATTTCCATTACGACCAGAGGGAACCTTCCTCTTTCCTTTGAACCTGTTGTTCCTTTGATTGTCATTCACCCTGTTGCTTTTGTCATCATCCCTTGGAGAATGCCTTCTATTAGGGCATTATCTAGCACAGTGGCCAAAATTGTTACATGTGTAACATCTTCCTTTCTTTCCTTTAACCCCTTCTCTTCCACGGTTCCTCAAACCACCATTATTCTTCTTCTTAGCATGAGTGGTGAAGGCAACATTACCTTCATTTTCATATTCCATCATTCTTGTCTCCTCTTGAGTGAATTTCGACAATACTTCATCAAAATTGGGAATCACATTATTATTGAGAATGGTAGTAAAGAATACATGCCATTCAGAGGGGATACCTCCAAGTCCAATGAGAACCATTTCTCGATCAACTATATATTGTTTCCCCAATGGCGAGAAGGTTATTCCTGATTTCGATCGACTTCAGAAAATAGGATTGAACGGATTCATCCTTTCCTTTCTTGAGATTCTTCAATTGGTTCTTAAAGAAAAGAACTTGATTTACATTGTTAGCCTTGAACATATTGACCAACTTATCATACATATCCTTAGATGTGCCCAACTCAGAGATGTAAGAAACCAGACTCTTGTGGATGGAATCCCAGATAATCAGCTTAGCTTTGATTTCCCCTTTTCTATACATTGATTTTATGGAAGCAGGTGCAAATGATGGAGGCTATTGGATTTTTCCCTACACATAGTCCATGACATCTTGATATTCCAAGACCAAGTCCAAAGAAATCCTCCAAGCATGATAGTCAGACTTTCCAGTCAACTTATCATTAGCTTTGAAGCCATTATAATTTGAGGTACCCATGGGTCTTTGAAAAATGCTACTTCTTCGGTGATTGCTCTTAACATAAACTTGGTCTTTGTCTTCACCTTAGCTCTGATACCATGTAAATTTTCGAAGATGTTCTATGCTTGATGAAACTTTAATTCTAACCTGATCACAAATAGAAATCACATAAACATGAAAGTAAAATGATGATAGAACATACCAATAGATTGACGGAAGACAAACAAAAAATACACTTAACTTGATCAGCAAAATATATGTGTGGTGGTGCGTTATGGCGGTCAACAAGATGCTTCAACCAGCAAAGTCTCCTCACAGTCAGCCAAACAAAAGTGTCACACAACCCTTAAGACAAGTCCACAAAATTCAACCAAATTCAATGTTGTCCAGCCAACGGTCAACGTAGAACAACAGTAGCAAAAAGGTCAACGCAGTAGGTCAAAGGTCAACATCTAGCCTCTGTTTTTGTGCCAAAAAAT
Organism: Pinus albicaulis; assembly: GCA_034641835.2. Lineage (NCBI taxonomy): Eukaryota > Viridiplantae > Streptophyta > Pinopsida > Pinales > Pinaceae > Pinus > Pinus albicaulis. The sequence goes on along the minus strand of CM076584.1, from coordinate 141,234,804 downwards.
GTAGACTGCAGAAATCATAATTTTGGTGGAGGTTGGGGTCAAATGGACCAAGCATTGACCAAAGTCAATGCTGGTCAAACCTACGCTGAAACCCTAAACAAATCTTAACAGAAACCCTAGCTGTTGTTCCACACGTGTGAGATGAAATGCCTCCAAAAGATGATTGAACCAATTAGACACAGGAGAGAAGTGTGTGATGAGTGGATGATGAAAATTACCTCCAATTTTGTCCAATATATATCACACTGTGAGGGTGTGTGACACATCTGTTGGGGCTCCAAGCCTACATTACAATTGTGGCCGAACTTGCACATAAGTGGAATAAATTCAAAATAAATTTTCTTCTCATCCAATCAAGAAGATATTTAGATTGATATTTCACCTCTTTGAAAGAGGAATCCAATAAAAATATTGGCATAATCATCTGAGCAGTACAACATGGAGTTTGGACCTAGTTGCCATAATTTAACAATCTTCAATAAGGATGCCTTCAAAAAATTGAATGGACCTTTCTGTTTTTGTCTCATATGGTTCACAAAATGGCTTGATGATATGATCAGCCTTCTTTTATTCCTCATCAGAGTCCATGTCATATGTAGGATGACTGTCAAAGAAAAACATATCAAATCTTGCATTGTTCTGTTCAAACTTAATAGACAATGCTGATTGGAGATGCAATAATTATGGGTGCCAAAGTTTCTACCATATTCAAAATCATATATAGGAGTGTTTTTCTCTTGAACCTTAAGGAATATTTATGATTTCCCTTCATTAATGAGTGTCTTATTACTCTCATTCTCAGGAGAACTACAACTACAGTATGGTCCATTATCTCCATTTGCGCTCAGGATTTTGTCATATGTTGGTTGAATTTCAATTTTCAAGTGTAGAAAAAAGGCATGGCATGATACCCATGTCATCACGTGCTAAGTATTCTAGGGTGATTGCAAGAGTGGTATATATTATCACCTAATGTGACCTCAGACTGAAGGAAGGTAAATCAAGGTAACCAAAAACCACGCTTAACCTCGTAGCTAGCCCTACAAGGCAGGGAGAGGGCTCTCTCCATAAAGATATCTCAATGAAGTATGACTGCAAAATGATTTTAGGCTAGGTATAGTAGCTCGAAATATTTTTTGTAAATTTTCTGGGTTTTGTTGGATCAGATGGAGTTGGGCAGTTTAAATTTGGGGAATTAAATCAGAAATACAGGGTATTCTATGGGGCAATGTAGGCATGAATTTTAACAACTTTGTTTTAATGATTGTGAAGTGTTTAAGAATGGTGAGGAGCTGAGGAGGGCACATGAGATGGATCCATCTCAAACAACAAAAAACATGAAATATTGAATGATTTTCCCAAGGCAGAGCACCGTAATAATGGATTCTACCTATCTAACTTGAAAAAATTCAATAGAAATAGTGGAATGAATGAATGGCATACATAACATTTAACAAATGATCACAAAACAAGAGACTGTGCTAAAATTCATACCACAGGGATCCCATAAAAAATTGCATCAAGTCTTTATTAATTCCCTGCCAAACTGGTTAGAAATATGTACAATGAAGCTCAGTGTGTCCCCAGTGATTTCAAAATTTTTCCACACTTACAAATGAATAAGAAATTACATTAAATAGACAGGCTTCAGGGGGCGTATCCACAGAAAGAGGGGTTGTTTCACCTGCCCCAAAACCAAAATCTGAAGATAGGAAAGAAACCAACAATATGCCTCTTAAAGAGAGGAAACAATACATTTTGACCATCTGGAGATTTTCTATTATATTTACTCCAACAAGAGGGAAGAAAAACAAATCTGGAACCTGCCCCCTCATTTATCGCTGTTGTCGATGCTAGAATAATCTCTGTGTTCATATTTAGCTGGCGGCCTTAACAAATATATTTTTCCCTTAAATTTGAAGAAAATCCCCTTTTAAACCAATGAAATCGGATTTGCCTCTTTTAATGGATAAAAACCCTTTTTATATTGAAATAAGAGAAGGACTGGTGGGAATGCGCGATGCGATGGTGTATAGACTAAGGATAAGGGAGCGAAGGCAATGGAGGAGAAACCCTTTGAAAACAAATAAAATGAAAATTTGTGCTTTTATATGGGGAAGAGCCCCTTTTATTTGGAAAGGGCAGAAGGATTTCTGGTGGGACTCGGGGTAATCGCAATCGCATATCGGCGATTTCAGAGGGGAGCGGACATAACATATGGCAGGGGAGAATTGTGATATGCGAAGAGCGATGGAGGAGATGGAGTGATCATTGCATCAAAGAAATGGAGTGGGTGGGGTTGAATTCCAATGGGATTTTCCGATTGTGCGATATGTGATTTATCGCATCGGCGAAAAGGATGATAGAGTTAACGCTGGAGATATTGCTGCGATAATGCGATGCGATGGTATGACTTATCGCATCGACGAAAACAAATGTGTGGGGTTTGGAACCAATGAACGAGATGTTTGCGATGTGATGGTGCGATGGCATCGCATCGGCGGTTTGTAGGAGACGACAATGAAAAGAAAAGGGAATTTTGTGATAAAGGCAAAAAATTATAAAAAAGGAAAAATATAAAGTTAAAAGGGAAAATGAGAAAAAAGGGGGTGGAGTTGTGCTTTTGAGGCCTTAATTCATTTGGGCATATTTTCCAATCCAGGAAGTGATTTTGGGAGTATCATATACGATTGGAAAGATCTTTCCTAGCTCCTTCTGATGGACATATTTATGACATGATTTTCACTGAAGATCACGTGGAAAAAATCTTTGAAAACTAGGCAGCGGAAAAAACCCCTTTGACCCTTGGTGATGGGCTGCAAAAGACTAACAATGGCTTTGTGGAGATAACAACTTTCTGAGGTTCAAATTATTACATATAGAGACATAAAATTACATGAAAAATGATAATCAAAACATAGTACTCTATTTTCACCTCAAAACATGTTTTGAGGTACTTTGAGTTTATTATGCATCCTCATGTCCTTGCTAATATTTATTGACACTTTGATGATAAATTTGACCATGGTGGAACCCTAAGACCAAATGAGACCAACCCTATGACCTAATCAAATGAACTGCAGAGTGAAAATGAATCATGACTGAAGACCATAGAGGGGATTACCATCAAGTATTTCCATGAGGGAAAACTGATGAAGTGACCACTACCATCAATGAATCCATGACCTAATGGAATGATAAAACTTTATAGTACGGGACTCCTACTATGAAAATGCAAAAGAGTAGATTTGATCACTGATGGTGTTTTGTCAATTTAGTGTGTCCTAAATTGCTACACTTAATTTGTCAATCCGGGATTCATAAGCTAACGAAGTGTGGCGCACTATATGTGTAATATAACCTATCTCTTACTTTTTTGTCGTTTTTGGATTTTTGTGAAATTCTAAAAGACAAGTATGGAGACAAATATTCAAGACAACAATGTCTTTCTAATGATTTTCCAAACTTCAAAAGGATTTTAAAAACACACAATGACAAAATTAATTCTTCAAAGAAAATGAAATTGCATCACTACTCTAGTCAAACAAACAATGAACTACTGATCATGAAACTCATTATTCTTGCTACTGTTCAAACACAAAAGAAACAATGCTGAAAGAAATCCAAAAGTTGCAACAAAGTAAATCTAAATCAAATTACATCAACTTATCTTCTGATCCCTCATCATTAGTCCAGCTATGATTTTCGGAGGTAACCATAAACAACTTGGGCAATCTGATATCTAATTTGTAGAAAAAGAAACTAATATCAAACTACACACTCATACTTCAATCCCTCACCATCAGTCCAGCTGTGGCTTTCGGAGGTAACTGAAAATGACATGAGCAATTTAATATATCTAACTTGCAGAAAGTAAACTAATATCAAACTACACACTCATACTTCAATCCCTCACCATTAGTCCAGTTGTGGCTTTCGGAGGTAACTGAAAATGACATGAGCAATTTAATATATCTAACTTGCAGAAAGTAAACTAATATCAAACTACACACTCATACTTCAATCCCTCACCATCAGTCCAGCTGTGGCTTTCGGAGGTAACTGAAAATGACATGAACAATTTGATATATCTAAATCTAACTACTAAAACAAATGTGCAAGACTGAAATAAACAAAGCAGTACTGAAATTAAACAGAAACTAAGAAAATTAAATTAGCAGCAGAACAATATTAATTCCATGTCATTAGTCAAAAAGTTATGCAAATGCCTGGGCTGCCTATTTATAACCTGAAACAAGAACACTGATCAGTTAACAATAACATAAAACATGAAATATTATGGATAGAAGCAAGATGTAAAGCATGAAAGATTATAAACAGAAATGAAGCATATATACCATGAAAGATGCAATGTATAAACACATGAATGACTTATGGCACAATGAGCTTAAAGAAATAAAACAAGAACTATACAATAATGCAAAAAACCTCACCGTGTGCAGGGGCCCTCTACACCAGCCTTGGCAACAAACTTCAAGTACGAATTATGCTTGGAAACAGAGTCTTCTTATATATTAAAATGCAGTCATAACAGAAAGGTGATATTACGGCACAGTGGCAATGTAATTACATTACAGAGCTATCTAGAAGCTAATGGAGACTAATCTAATATGCGTATGCAAACACATTATTTATAACAAAGGAAATATAACTAATTCCCTAAAGTTTGTGCTGATGGAGAACACGTAAACCATTACGTCCAGAGATCTAGGATCATGGCCGCGTTGAGGAGTAAATCTATGCAGAGTGGATGTTTGAATTCGGCTTATGGAGCCATGTACAGGTGTTTATTTGTCTCCCGCAATTCAAAAACGGCCATATAAATCTTCACGTGACGAGAAACAGAGTCCTGTCACCGTGGGACTCTACGGTTGACTTCCACTTGGCCACCTTTGACCGCAGCTTCCTTAAGCGAATTTTCTCGAGCTAATAGGACACGATCCATGTCCACATCATTTTTGACTTGCCCATGTGGCTCGTTTTTCCTGAGGACACCTGTAACATAGATTTTTACAAAATGGCTGCGGAAAGTTGCAGCAGCTACGAAAAGTGGCAAGATTCCGCAGCTAAATGAGCAAAAATCTAAATCAAACAGCAGACACAAAATATAGTTAAAAACCATTTTAGATGCTCTTTTACAATTAATATACAATGATATTGACAACTGGGAAGGTTCAGGTGAATGAAAAAGGTCTAGGAAGATGTATAAGAACAATGCAGATTTGAGACTCACCATACCCCTACTGTGAAGGTGTTGCATGTCCTCATGCAACCAAAATTTTGATAATCCTTCTTCAGTTCATATGCCTTGACACTTCAGCCAGTACATCCAATCCTCTCCTCTTCTTCCTTGGTGCTGCCAACATCCTGGGCTTCTTCATTAAGCATCTAAATTTGATATTAACCAGTGCTCTGCTTAACTTCTGGCATTTCCTTTTCAATTTCTTGTTCTTCTTCTGCCATATTCCCAGATGTAGCATGGTATTATCATGAATTATTTTGTCCAATTTTCTTTGTTCCTTCAATGTCTCATTTTCATTTTTAATGTGTCTATTTAAAAGCTCTAGCTCAAAGACTTCCTGTTTTAGTGATTGGACTAAAACATCTTGTACTGTGTGAGGCTGAATGGACGAAGTACTGGGACCTGTAGCTGCTTTTTCTAAGATTCTATATAATCATATACTTCCTACTGCTTGGGGTCTATATCAGGTGTCATTTTTATTGGGCTATCCCCAAAATGCCGTGAAGGAGAGTTATCTTCAAAATCTGGCTGAGAAGGGCTCACATCAACATCTTGCTGAGAATGGGATGGAATATGTTCAATGTTTGACTGAGAATGAAATGAACCAGGTTCACTAACTGATTGAGAGTGAGATGGAATATGGTCAGCTGGGGATTGTTCAGATGTTTCTTCTCCCAAATCAATAAAATGAGGACCCTTCATTTGCGTTTTCCTCAATTTCCCCTTAAGTCTCGAACTTCTTCTCACACACTGTGGACCACTGTCCTTTTGCTTTTGTTTTCCTTTCTCTTTATTCTTCGCTATAGATAACTGTTCTTGAAGATGAACCAACCTCTCAGATAACACTTGATGATATTCTTCTTCGGAATAAGGGGTTTGATGTATAGCCTCAATACTTTTTCTCTCTTTTGGTGTTATTGGCTTTTTACCCTTGGTTTCTCTCTTCTTCCTTTTTGACAATCTCTCTTCCCTACTAGTTCTTTCAATTGTAGTAGTAGGAGTACTTTGAGTTTCATCATTTTTTCTTTTTCTCCTACTCCTTCTTGATGTACTACCTTCAGGAATTTCCTGAGGTTCCTCAAAGAAATTTCTAATAAAAAATTGTTCCCATGTGTCTTTCTTCTCCTTTAACTCTTTTTCAATCAAAATTTTTACAAGACCGTGGTGATATAGATGTGGTTCTACATCTCCTAAATGTTTCTGAACAGTCACAAACATTTTCTTCAAACTATTTAATAGAAAATATGGGAGATTGAGAGTTTGATTATCTAGAAAATTCATCAGCAATCTGGTATGGTACATATACATGGACCCAAAACGGCCTTCACAGGTAATGAATTTTTGAACAAATAGCAGCAAAGTAGCCCATTCTTCTTTCAAAGCATGAACAGGAATTCCTCTTTTAAAAATAGTTATGTCCATACCTTGGTTTCGTAAGATTATTCTCCAGGCTTCATCACTAATGCTTTTGTTTTTAAACCAACGTTCACCCTCTTGAAGAAGTTCTGTGGCAGATGCTATAGATGCCTCATTCACCGTGAACTTAAGGTCTCCAATCTCTACCTCCAGGCCATTGAACGACCTTGCAAATGCTTTTGTCACTTCTTTATGGTAGCCTCTGAACTTTTGGATAAACCGCAGCCACTTTTCTTTCTTCAATATATCCCTGACTTGCGGATATCCTTCCATGAATTTAGGTCCTTCTGGTTCTGCTCTTAGCAATTTACCCATTCTTCTTTTTGCTCTTCAAAAACTTGCCTGCGTGAGGGTTCAATGGAAGTAGAACGGCTGAATGCACGGAAATGAGCACAATGGCTATAGGTAGATATCAGAGAGTGGGTATACAGACTGTAGCATAACAGAGAATGAAATGGAGTGAAGTGGAACAGAGAGGGGTTTCGTGAGCACGACAAAGATACGGCTGTGAGATTAACAGAACAATAGGAGGAGTATAACACATCCGGCAGTGTTTTGAAATTTGGTGGCTGCAAAATAAATGTAAGCACGTTTAAACAACGGCTATGGATTTTATGCGGCTGAAAGAGGCCGTGGTCAAATCAACTACGTCTCATTGTCATAGGTGGAATATCAGAGTATGAGTGAAGATCGGAGGTTTAATTATGGGACCGTTTGAGAATGAATGCGGGAGGATCATATGGAGATCGTGAAAGGGTTACAGAGTTTGTCAATATAATCATTGCACATAATGGATGGAGCTTATGGTTTAGAACTATATAAAAATGTGTTTTCAATGCTATTTGAAATGAATTTTACTCATACCTTGGAATCTTTGCCTTTTTCCTTGGTCTTCAATTAGTTTCTCCTCATTGATATCTTGAATGCCCCATGTCTTCATAATTGGTCCTCTCACCTGCATTTAATTTCATGATTATGGAAATAACATCTGGCTGTACATTCTTTTGAAAAGAAGAGTAGTAGCTATGAAATCTGCTTCTGGCTGCGGAAACTGGAGTCAGCTGCGGAAACAGATGTCAGCTGTGGAAACTGACACAGCTATTATTTGGGTGAATGAACATGAACGGATGACAAATGACTAGATGGAAATGGTCATGAAAAAGAATTTTATTGGTGAAAATGGAATGAAATAGATAAAATGAAGTGGAATGGAGTGAAATGAAGTGAAATGAAGTGGAATGAAGTGGAATGGAATGGAGTGGTTACAAAACTTATGAAATGAAAGAGGAAAAAAAAAAATTTGGAAAATATAGAGTGTCAGGTGCTCCTGATTTTCACCCTATATTTTATGTATAAGACTGCCAATCAGTGATTGGTTTTCAGGCTTATACAATTTTTTATTTTTATTTTTTATTTTTTTAATTGAAAGAACAAAAGCTAGGCTGGTGGAGAAGAAGAATTCTTCTGTACCAGCCTGATTGCAGAATTTTCTTGAAACATTTTGACAAAATCCTCTTTTGAGAGTGGCTTATGATAAACTTTCAATCTGTGGCCATTCACAATAAAAGGAGTTTGAAACTCATCAATGGTCTTGATTCTTACCGCTCCATTGCTAAAGATCTTGTCAATCTCATATGGCCCAAGCCAATGAGTCTGAAATTTTCCTTGAAAATCTTTAAACTTGGAATCAAATAACAATGCCCAATCTCCTTCTTGAAACTTCTTCTCTTTGATGTACTTGTCATGCCATTTAGCTCTTTGATATTTAACTAGATCAGTTCTTAAAATCGCTTCTTGTCTGATTTCATCTAGCTCATTCAATTGCTCCATTCTATGCTTTTGGGCTTCTGATAAGTTCATCCCCAATTGAACTGCTATCTTGAAGGTCTTGACTTGGAACTCAATGGGGAGCAAGACTTCTTTCCCGTAAACAAGTTCATAGGGAGAATGTCCTGTTGTATTTCTCCATGTAGTTCTGTAGGCCCACAAGGCTTCAGGAAGCCTTTCTGCCCAATCTCTTCTATGTAGATGAACAATTTTGGTGATGATACTTTCAAGAACTTTGTTTATAGACTCCACTTGACCATTTGCTTGCGGATGGTAAGGAGTAGATCTTTTGTGCTTGATTTTGTATTCTTCCATCAACTTCTCCACCAAGTTGGATGTGAATTGGCTTCCTTGATCTGTCACAATTTATCTTGGAACACCAAAGCGAGTAAAAATATCCTCATAAAGAAAATGAACAACTGAATTTTCAGTAGCAGATACTAATGCTTTGGCTTCTACCCATTTAGTAACATAATCGGTACAAACCAATATATACTTCTTTTTCTTAGATGGTGGATTAATAGGTCCAATGAAATCTAAAGCCCATTTTTCAAAGGGTTCAATGAGTACCTGTGGTTGTAATGGCATTTCATTTGAAAGGGTAGGTTTCCCTACTCTTTGGCAGCTGTCACACCTTTTGACATATTGTTTTGCATCTTTGAAGAGGGAAGGCCAATAATATCCTAAAGAGAGGATTTTATAGGCCGTCCTTTTGTCTACAAAGTGTCTGCCGCATGGTTCATCATGACATGCCTTAAGAATATCAGGCATTTCATCTTCCCTGACACATCTTCTGATCACAAGATCTGGCCCTGTTTTAAACAATTCGTTATAAATCCATGAATATTTTGAACTCTCCTGAATAATTTTTCGTTTTTCATTTGGAAATAAATGTGAAGGCAGTTTCCCTGTAACCAAATAGTTAGCAATATCTGCATACCAAGGAGTCTTAATAGTTACTGCAAACAAGTATTCATCAGGAAACTTATCCTCTACGGGAGAATCTTCTTTAGTATTCTGAATCCTAGACAAGAAATCAGCTACTGTATTTTGTTTTCCTGGTCTATCCAACACAGTAATATTGAATTCTTGCAAAAGTAAGACCCATCTTGTCACTCTGCCATTAGTAACAGGTTTGTTCATTAAATATCTAATTGCAGAATGGTCAGTATGAATAAAAGTTTCATAGCCTGTTATGTAATGTCTAAACTTATTAATTGCATGAACAACAGCTAAAAACTCTTTTTCAGTCACAGTATAGTTTAACTCTGTGGGAGTCAAATTTTTATTGGTATAATAAATGGCATAAGGAACTAAATCTTTTTGACCCAACACAGCTCCTAGAGCTGTATCTGAAGCATCCATAGAAATATGGAAAGGGAGTTTCCAATTTGGTCCTCTCAAGATAGGTGCTTCAGATATTCTTGTTTTCAAAGTTTCAAAGGTTGATTGACAATCAGGATCCCATTTAAATTCACAGTCTTTTGTAAGCAATTTGAAGAGTGGAGATGCTATTTTAGTGAAGTTTTCTATAAATCTTCTATAGTAACCATTAAATCCTAGAAAACTTCTAACATCTCTTTGACAATTTGGAATAGGCAACTTGGAGATGACTTCAACTTTTGATTTATCAACCTTAATTCCATCTCCTGAAATATGATGTCCTAAAACAATCCCTTGAGTAAACATCATAAAGCATTTTTCATGGCTTAATGAAAGGTTTGTTTCTTTACATCTTATGAGAACTTTTTCCAAATTTTCTAATGCCTCTTCAAATGAATTACCATAAACTGTAAAATCATCCATATAAGCCTCTACACAATCATGGATTAGATCAGAAAAAATTCCTAGTACTGCTCTTTGGAATGTTGCGGGTGCATTACATAACCCAAAAGGAAGCACTCGGTAGGAAAAATTTCCCCATGGACAAGTAAATGTGGTCTTATCTTGATCTTCAGGTGCTACTTGAATTTGATTATAGCCACTAAAACCATCCAAAAATGAAAAGTACTTTTTACCTGCTAATGTGTCTAATACTTGATTGATAAAAGGCAAAGGAAAGTGATCCTTCAAAGTTTCTTTGTTCAATTCCCTGTAATCAATGCACACCCTCCATTTACCATTCTTCTTAGGTACTATAACCAGAGGAGAAACCCATCGGCTATCTGAAATTGGATAAATGAAGTTTACATTGAGTAGTTTTTGGAGCTCTTCTTTCACTATCTCCCTAAGATTTGGATTCATCCTTCTTTGAGGTTGTCGGATTGGTCTACTGTTTTCCTCAATATAGATATGATGGATGCAAGTCTTAGGATCAATACCTTTCATGTCAGTATACTCCCATGCAAATGCAATAGAATGTTTTTGCAAGATTTTGATTAGTTCTTTTTGTTGTGACTTTTCCAAATGTTTGTTGATATTCAATGTTTTTCCTGGAAAAATATCAATGGTAGAACTACCAAACTCTTCCATAGAGTAAAGAGACATTTGTCTTGATGATAAATATTCTATGTCAGATTCCAACTAAAATTGTGTGGGTTCATATTCTGAAGATGTCTCAAAATTTTCTAATGTGTTCAGAATTTGACTATCCTCACTAACTTCCGAAATGGTAAAGACAGGTTGTATAATGTCCTCATCATCGACCCATTCATTGTCTCCTACTTCTGTTATTTCTTTTGCTAGAGGATACAAATTGAATTTATTTGTCGAATTACCATTAGAAATGTACATATCCCCAGATCTACAACTAATAAAAGCATCAGCTGTGGCTATCCAAGGTCTTCCTAAGATAAGTGGGTGCCCTCCTAGATTACTCTTGGGAGTCAAAATCATAAAATCTACCGGATATTCCAAAGAATATAAGGAGACTGAAATATCTTCTAATACACCATCTGGTTTAATAATTGATCGATCTGCAAGTTGCAGTAAAGTAGGTGTAAAAATAAGGTTAGGAAGTTTTAGCTGGTCCATAGTCTGTCTACTCATAATGTTAATAGCAACCCCTAAGTCAATCAATGTGTTTGGAATTTCTATCCCATTTATATGTGTCTTGAAAATTGGACTTCCTGGATCTACATACTTCTGCATGGTAATTTTTCCCATCATAATATCTTCAATTTTTCCTACTAGGTGGATTCTTCTTGTGTCTTTTAGTTTCCTTCCTGGTCTTTTGAAACTTAACTCCTTTATTTTTTTTGCTAGAATAGGAATCTCTCGAATGGCTTGTAACAAGGGAATCTTGATACAAACATTCTTCAATTCGTCTAGAAAATCATAGTTAGGCAACAAGATTTGTTTTTCCACCCCCTTGTCAATTTGTAGTCTTTCAGGAAAAGGAGGTGTAGATGAAGATGCAGGTTTCTCAACTATAGGAGTTGTGGGTGTTAAATTTTCTTTTTCTTTTTGAATATTTGAGTTTTGAAGAGATGCTTCCTCAGAACCCTTATTGGCTTCAAGAGAGTCCTCCTCAGAGGTATCCTGCTCTAGGTCATCTATAGAAGGTTTTTCTAAAACTCTACCAGATCTGAGTTGTACATCGTTGAGAGGAACAATCATATAGGTAGGAAATTGTTGTCCTTCTACCATGTAAGTATTCCGAGGATTTTTATTGTTAGGATTTGGCAATGGCTGAGCTGGAAGTTGATTTGTCTTTTGTTGGTATGGGAGCATGAGTTGAGGATTTGGATTTTGTTGAGAAGTTTGTTGTTGTGGAAATGGCAATGAAAGTTGTGGATTTGGGTTTGGAAATTGTGGAGCTTGTTGATTTTGAAAAGATGGAGGATATTGATAAAATTGAGCAAATCTCCCATAAGGATTTTGCATCCCTTGTACCCATGGCTGATATGGATTTTGATGTTGGGGCCAAGGTTGTTGCAAAGGATTCCAATTTGGTGGGGTTTGAATATTCATAGGGTTGTTAAACCCTTGAGTTTGTTGTCCCTGCCAAGGTCTTCTTGCAACAAAACAGAGAGATTCTACTGAATTTGGGTCTTCTTGAAAAACAACTTTGAGTCCAGGAATTGAAGGAAAATCCTTGATCTCATGATTCTCTAAGAAAATCATACATGTTTCTACAACTTTTTCATCCAAGGGACATTCCCTTAAAGCATGTTTCTTCCTACATTTCGGACAAAAGATGGCTAAAGCATCTGTTTCTGCTTTCTGCTTGTTTTGGATTTTAAGGGTGTCTAGTTGTTCACTAAGGCTCCCTAAGATATCGGTTTTGAACTCATCAAGCATATTACCAATCTCTGCCCTACTTACTGATCCAGTTGCAGATTTGTTAGCCCTAATAAGAGAAGGATCCCTAGGCCCTTTTCCTATTTTAGATTTTCCTCTTGAGAGATGGACACATAGTTCTGTTATGTCACAAAGTGGAAGTTGAGAAATGTCTCCTTTCCCCATCATGTTTAAAATATCTATCCATTCATCTCTAATGGCTTTTAATATGAGGGCTTTCAAGGTTTCATCATCTAAGTTTCTCATCTTTGCTCTTTTCAAATTGTATTGAAATCTTTCAAGTAAGTCTTCCAAATTTTCATCTTCTTTTTGCATCATTTTGAATACCTCATCCTTGTGATTGGTGGGCATACAATAGTTCAAGTATCTATCCAAAAATGTTTGTTTCATATCATTCCAAGTCCTAATAGATTGAGTGGCTAATCCCATGAACCATTTCAAAGCAGCTCCCTTCAATGTTGAAGGAAACAGTTTGAGTTTTTGAGAGTCTTCCATATAGTCATAAGTTCGGCACACCACTTCAAACTCAAACAGAAATGTTTCGGGATCCTCACTTCGCAATCCATAAAAGTTAGGGAGGACAGATGGTGAGATATTTTTCATCGTTGTATGAGTTTCCTCATCAACTATAGGGAATCCAAACAAGTTGTCTCCTTCCCTATTTCTTTCATTATTTCCTTCACCATTGTTGTCTCCATTGTTTCCTCCTCTTCTACCTCTACCTCTACCTCCATCTATTACTTCCTCTGCCATGATAGTTTCTTTAGAGTCCTTAAAATCCTCTAGTTCTTCTACCAAGGGAGGATGAGAGAGAGTCTCTTTGTTTTCTAAATGGGATTTAGTAGGTGGTATAGGAGAATCCTCTAATTCAGCTGCTCCTTGAATTCCAAAAATCTTAAGGCTAGGGGTAGATGGTGGTGAATATGGTCTATGCCTTGAAGAAGATGGAGTTGTGAAAATCAAACTCTTGGCTTTAGCTATAAACCTTCCCCTAGAATCTCTTGCTCTATGCATGTCATTTTTTTTTATTTTTTAAAAAGTTGGGCTAATAATTCTCTTTCTGATCTTCCAGATCACACTAGGTGCAAGAAGAGAGCATACTTAAGAAATTACTGAACTAATAACTCTCTTTTCTGATCCTCCAGATCACACTAGGTGCAAGAGGAGAGCATACTTCATGAAGTTATCAAGTTTTCCCTTCTTTTGTTATTTTGTTTTTTTTTTAAGAAATTGGCTACCTAGTTACACTTCCCCGGCAACGTCGCCAAAATGATTGGTCAATTTAATGTGTCCTAAATTGCTACATTTAATTTTTCAATCCAGGATTCGTAAGCTGACGAAGTGTGGCGCACTATATGTGCAAGATAACCTATCTCTTACTTTTTTGTCATTTTTGGATTTTTGTGAAATTCTAAAAGACAAGTATGGAGACAAATATTCAAGACAACAATGTCTTTCTAATGATTTTCCAAACTTCAAAAGGATTTAAAAACACACAATGACAAAATTAATTCTTCAAAGAAAATGAAATTGCATCACTATTCTAGTCAAACAAACAATGAACTACTGATCATGAAACTCATTATTCTTGCTGCTGTTTAAACACAAAAGAAACTATGTTGAAAGAAATCCAAAAGTTGCAACAAATTAAATCTAAATCAAATTACATCAACTTATCTTCTGATCCCTCATCATTAGTCCAGCTATGATTTTCGGAGGTAACCATAAACAACTTGAGTAACCTGATATCTAACTTGCAGGAAGTAAACTAATATCAAACTACACATTCATAATTCAATCCCTCACCATCAGTCCAGCTGTGGCTTTCGGAGGTAACTGAAGATGTCATGAGCAATTTAATATTTCTAACTTGTAGAAAGTAAACTAATATCAAACTACACATTCATAATTCAATCCCTCACCATCAGTCCAGCTATGGCTTTCGGAGGTAACTGAAGATGTCATGAGCAATTTAATATATCTAACTTGCAGAAAGTAAACTAATATCAAACTATACATGCATACTTCAATCCCTCACTATCAGTCCAGCTGTGGCTTTCGGAGGTAACTGAAAATGACATGAACAATTTGATATATCTAAATCTAACTACTGAAACAAATGTGCAAGACTGAAATAAACAAAGCAGTACTGAAATTAAACATAAACTAAGAAAAGTCAATTAGCAGCAGAACAATATTAATTCCATGTCATTAGTCAAAAAGTTATGCAAATTCCTGGGCTGCCTATTTATAACCTGAAACAAGAACACTAATCAGTTAACAATAACATAAAACATGAAAGATTATGGACAGAAGCAAGATGTAAAGCATGAAAGATTATAAACAGAAATGAAGCATATATACCATGAAAGATGCAATGTATAAACACATGAATGACTTATGGCACAATGAGCTTAAGGAAATAAAACAAGAACTATACAATAATGCACAAAACCTCAGCGTGTGCAGGGGCCCTCTACACCATCCTTGGCAACAGACTTCAAGTACGAATTACGCTTGGAAACAGAGTCTTCTTATATATTAAAATGCAGTCATAACAAAAAGGTGATATTACGGCACAGTGGCAACATAATTACATTACAGAGCTATCTGGAAGCTAATGGAGACTAATCTAATATATGTATGCAAACGCATTATTTATAACAAAGGAAATATAACTAATTCCCTAAAGTTTGTGCTGATGGAGAACACGTAAACCATTACGTCCAGAGATCTAGGATCATGGCCACGTTGAGGAGTAAATCTATGCAGAGTGGATGTTTGAATTCGGCTTATGGAGCCATGTACAGGTGTTGATTTGTCTCCCGCAATTCAGAAATGGCCATATAAATCTTCACGTGACGAGAAACAGAGTCCTGTCACCGTGGGACTCTACGGTTGACTTCCACTTGGCCACCTTTGACCGCAACTTCCTTAAGTGAATTTGCTCGAGCCAATAGGACACGATCCATGTCCACATCATTTCTGACTTGCCCATGTGGCTCGTTTTTCCTGAGGACACCTGTAACATAGATTTTCACAAAATGGCTGCGGAAAGTTGCAGCAGCTGCGGAAAGTGGCAAGATTCTGTAGCTAAATGAGAAAAAATCTAAATCAAATAGCAGACACAAAATATAGTTAAAAACCATTTTAGATGCTCTTTTGCAATTAATATACAATGATATTGACAACTGGGAAGGTTTAGGTGAATGAAAAAGGTCTATGAAGATGTATAAGAACAATGCAGATTTGAGACTCAACAGATGGTAGTATGAAAAGACTGACACTAACAGTATAAATTTATTTCCTACCCTCCTGCTGATATTCCTCCTCTGCACTCAGGACCTTTTCTCACACTATCAATCATTTGGAAATATGGATTGTTTTCAAGGGGGAATCAAATGAAGAGAAGTGTAGCATATCCCTGTCAAGGTATAGCAAGCCAACTAAGTAGGTCGAAAAACTTATCTGAAAATTTTCTTTGTCTTCTTCAATAGGGTGGTCATTAACATTGCCTCAAAATGAGTAATGGCTAGACTGAAGCATCCCACTGTTTTCACATCAAAATCAGTCTTAGGAACATACCTCTCTTTATCTCTACCACACTCATCATCCGCATCAAAATGTAGCGTACATGTTATATTTTTGTTTTTCTCAAACTCAGAGTGAAATTTTGAGCTACCAAATGTGTTTCCATGAATGCCCATAGCTTTATTACCCTCACTTAGACTTCCACATGATCGGTTAATATACATGTTTATGAGGATGTCCATTTATTGTATTATTCTTTGCTTTATTTTACCCTACATTTAACTTTGGCATTTTCTAGGAGTTGCATTTGCACTCCCACATTGTACTCATACTAACTATATATTTCAGTCCCATTGACCTATTTATTATCATTCGCTGGATATATAAAATTATCTTATCTTATCTTATCCCACTTTCTGCTGATCAAAATACACTTCTCTAACCTGAGCAGCATGTTCAGGTTTCAATGCATCTCCAAATAGCTTATGATTGGATGTGTTTAGGGCTTCATCATATATGCTGCCTGATTTTTCATCTAGTCAAAAGTGAGAAAAATGTTACACATCCATATCATCAGTCTAAGCATTGCAAGTGGTCTATACACTAGTGAAAAAATGGAAAGCAAGGCCTTCCTCATCAAGTGCTTCTAAATCTGTACAGTGGTCTTTATGGAAATCATTTCTTACTTGAATTTTATCTTAAATATGACATAGATGCCTCATCATTGACAAAGATCCATCCTGCTGTAGTGTTGGATTTCTCATTATCTACAGTAATGTTAGGGTTAGAAGCTAAGAGTTGGCCTTCTTGTGATTTTGGGATGTATTCTTTCAGATACCCCCATTCCTCTTCTATGTCTAGTTCCAGCAATCGTTTGAACATCATGATGGGCTGATTGATGTTGAAAGGGTCTTGGTGAGGTTTCAATAGCCCATATTTTAAATGGAATTGGTTTATTTATAATCCTAACATTATCTTCTATTGTTGCAAATGGAGTACAATGGGACAAATTCAAGCCTCTAGCTTCACTAGCTGATAGTGTTTTCCCTAATCAGCGTTTCTAGTTCATATTTGGACTTAGGATATTAATATTTTATAGACACGTTCAATGTTATTTTTCCAAGTTGAGGCACCTACTTTGTAGTAAGTTTTTGGATCATTTCTGCAAATGTCATCTGAACTTGTATAAAATTGTCTGGAGCTTGTGCATGCATCATCCCCTGAGAATTTTCTTGTTGTGCATTTTTATTTCATTGGTATTTCCAACCTGCTCTTATCTCCTGTCTCAGTAGTAACTAACTTTATATTGATTTAAAAAACCTATTTGTTTCCTTGATATGAGATCACCTTCCAATATCAACAGAAAATAAATTAAAACAAAGTAACTCCCCTTCTTTGGTTTCTCCTCTTTATTCATTTCATTTGACGTTGTCTCACAAAATCCGACTCCCACAGACACTTCTCCAATTGAACATGCCCCAAACAATATCTCCCAAGATCTCTCTTCAAAAACTGTTCAAAATTGAACCTTCCAATATCAACAGAAAATGAATTAAAACAAAGTAGCTCCCCTTCTTTGGTTGCTCCTCTTTGTTCATTTCATTTGACGTTGTCTCACAAAATTTGACTCCCATGAGCACTTCTCCAATTGAACATGCCCCAAAAAATATTGCCCAATATCTCACTTAAAAAACTATTCAAAAATAAATACCAAAAACTCAAAATATATTTGGTAAACTACCACCAAGAATTGCATTTGCAGGAATGGTTTCGGTCCCTAATCTAGTAAGTAAAATCTTCTTTATTCAATTCCCATTCAAGAAAATGATCTACGGGTTTTCTTTATGTATATGAAAAGAATTTTCATACAAGTATTACTACTTTCATCAATTTACAAGTAGGCAGGGGCTGAAGTCTGTGGTACTGTCGATGGAGTTTTTTATTATGGATATCTCATGTAATATCCTAGGGAAATTTTCACTAAGGTTTCTAATTCTGCAATTTCCTTCCTTGGACAATACTTTTATTATAGCCGAGTCAATAATGTTATATATTTTTATTATAGCTGATTCAATACTATTATATACTGTTATATACTTTTATTATACCTGAGTCATCAGGTCCTTTACATTTACTTCAACATCTTTCCAAAGACCAGATTTCAACTTTGTTGACTTCAGGGAAATCAAAGTAGTTTTGAACTCATGGAACTTTGGTTTGTTTTCTGTCAAATTATCATCCAAATAATGGAAGGAATCCCATCCATCTCAAGGTAATAAATAATTGACATGTATGCCAAAATATTGTGTATGCCCTCTTCCTGAAATAGTTTGTGTATACCCACTATGCACATTGGTGCATTACTTCATCCAACTTCCATTGCCAGACTTTTCTCTTTTTCTTATACAACATAAATCAAGGAGGAAAACCACATTGGTGCAACTGTGGCTCCAAATATATTTATAAATATTGATAGAGGTCCATCGGTAGATTTACAAAGACCAACACATGATATTCATTTCTGTGCAAGAGAAAATTATGGTGCCTCTATCTGTAATAATTTAGTAAGTGTAAGGATGAATAATGATAATAATCAATACCCTCATCAGCCTCCTCACCTAAGGATTGGTGGTGTAATGCATAAAGTCCCAAAAAAACCCTCCTCAAATGGTCATGTTCCATCCATTATCACTAGTCCTGGACACTGGGTTTGGAAACCATTACCTTCGAGTGTTCCTCAAACTGCCTCTCTTGTAGATTATCATCCTAAAATTACTCATAGAGAAAATTTACATTTTGTAGCCATGACTTCTTTTCGAGGTGTAAGTTTTGGAAGTGTACTAGTAGGGGCTGAAGGTCCAACAACACTTTTACATGAGAAATCTGTGCAAATTGGACCACAAACAACAAATGGAATGCATCCAAATATTCATGGTGGAGTCACTTTAAGCCTTGGAGGGCCTTGTCAAGTTGTAGACCAAAAGCATTGACTTGGTGGTTTCTCAACATAAAAGTGGTGCAGGAGCCTTGTTTTCAAGGTTGAGTATCCACATCTAGATTTATAGGCTGGAATGTTGATGAAAATATAATAATGATTTTATTTTTGTCGTTGTTGCCAGCAGCAAATGTGATTGAATGCAGTTGACCTCTTCCAGGTTTAGTGGTGCATATAAATTTTCCTCCCGTCAGGTTTTAAATTAAGGACAATGGTATTGAAATTTGGTTGTAGGAAATTGTTGAAGACAAGTGTTCTTAATTTAAACCCAATCTCATGTTCTAGCAACAACATTATTAATTTTTTTGTGTTTTTGAGTATATTATATATGATGTGGGTCTCTTATTGAAGGCCTTGGTTTGACATTGTAGTTAAGGTTGCATATCCATAAGTAGTTTTCCTTCGGTTCAATTCCCACCACAGTGCCTATGCATGACTATAACATTTTCATATACCTCCACGGGTGGCATATCTACCAATAATATGGGTACTGTGTTGAATGTGTTTTTTTTGCATTTTGGTAAGGACACAAATCCACAAACAATTGGTCTCAAGTATTTAGTTTAATGTCATGGGATTCTCTTATGCTATGTTACGTTCTCTAGATCTCTAAGGTATTCATTATTTAGCTTGCCTACCTCCAACTTCATTTGTATGCACAAGCACAATGTTGCTCTTGGATAGTACTGGTTATGCTTGCACAATTTTGACCCTTTGATGCACAAGCTTTACACTTCTCTTATTGCCAATAATGGGTATGTTTGCACTAGTGGAGGATGGAGGTGAATTTCCATATTTAAAGGGAAAAATGGATTTTCAAGGGATGCTTCTTATGTGATGTAGAGACAAAGGAGCACTTCTTTCATTGCTCTATTTCTTACAATATTTTTTTGTAGGTAGAATCTAAGTCACTTGGTTCATGTTTGTCTTTGAATCTAACTGTAATGTTAGACTTAAATAATCATTCAGTGGCATGCATTAAGTAGCAACCATTGTTTATCCCTTTAAGACATGACGAGTTTGTATAAACAATTGACAAAGTTTTCTTGCAACTTTAAGGTATGTCTAAATTCAAGTTTTAAATTTCAAATTTAGTGAACACAATGACTTAGGATGCATTTGCCTCTTCAAGAATTATAGGCCTAAATTTTTTTCTTCTTAGATACCTTGATCAAAGGTTCTTGTCTTTTCTCATCAGGGCGGTGGTTACATTCATACACCATAAGCCCTAGTATCTTGCTATGATAGTCACATCGATTACCTCTTTCTTCTAGGTTGTGATTATGACTAGGATTAATTGCTCGACATTCTCCACCCAAACTGAAGTCAGGGTGTGGTTAGGTTGACTAGGGGAGTATAGTTTCTATGACAACAATGTCCATGTTTCTTCAATTGATGGTTAGATCACCGTCTTTGCTACTATTATGATTTCATTGTACTTGGATGCTAAAAGAGTTTTGACACAATCCTTTCCCTTATATTTAGTTTATACAACCCCTAAAGGGACTTTTTAGAGGTGACAGTGGATCACTTTGCATAGGCTCGTCTTTGTAGTTCATTATCTAGGTAAAGATTATAAGATTGTGTAAATTTTCTTGAGGTAGACACTTACAATATTTGTCTAGTGTTTTTGAGATTTTTTGAAAATTATCTTTTTACAATGTGTAGTGTTTTTTAATTGAAGCATAATTGTGTATTTTTCCATTACGAAAACGAGCATCATACGGTTTTGAGGCCAGTTGAACAATTGAATTAGAATCGTAAGGGAATTTTAGAATTTCTCCACCTATCACAACTAAGGTCAAATTTTCTCTATATATGGCATCCACCTCTTTGTTAGACACCTATGTCTAGAATCAAATCCACTTGAAACTAGGTACCTCTCTTCATTGTACTATTAAAACTTTTACCCTCTCTTTGGTGTTAAAGACTTGGTGCGTATTTTCTAAGTATTGCATCTTTCAAGGTGCTTACTTCTTTTGATACTTTAATAACTACCATCCCAAAGCCTACTCTTAGGTATTTCTTGGTGAAAGATGGGGCAAATACCTTGCAATTGATGAGCTTCATCACCAACCTAACAAAACGACCTTCTCCACCTTCAATTTGATTTTCATGACAATCGTTAATGACCATAATTTATTAATATTATTAGAGGATTCACAAGGAGGGAAACACCGAAAGTTACTTAAGTTTTATTTTTCTAAATAAGAAACTAATTTTAGATGAAAAAATTTGTCATCATGTATGAAATTTAGAAGAATTTTTTTTGGCGACGATGAGAAAACATAAGACATTTACAAGGGTAGTTAGAGAAAGTGGATTAAAATGTTTCACCAATTCTTTGATTCCATATTGACTTGAGTTGCAAGTTAGTAGAAAAAGCTTTGGCATTGATGAGAAATCATAGGGCCATTTACAAGGGTAGGTAGAGAAAGTGGAATAAAATTTTGGACCAATTCAACAATAAGGAATTTCATTCAACAAGATAGAATGTTACAAGTAAATACAAGGGAAGGTACTTATGAGTCATTGTTGATTTATTACGAAGGAAGGCCCTTATTACTCATTGTTGACTTTATCATTACCAAAGTTGGACCTTGGAGCACTTTGTTGCTTCCCACTGTTATCAAGATGGATTAAATTGTTGAGTTCTGCTTCATAATTGCTTCAACGTTGAAGAGCTAAAGTAAATTTTTAATTGGAAACACATGACTTGATATAAGTTTGTAATATTGCTTTATTTATTGAACCCAAAAACATGAAAACTAGAAACCAGGCTTAATGACTTTGTTGTCATGCCTTTTTCGTGGTGAAATTCTAGAGAAGAGATTGAAACCACTTATTAAATTATTAAATAAGTATTTAATAATCATGTTACACCACCACATGGATAATGGATGCATATTTTATTTGATGAGAAATTAATAGTGCTATAAGAGAAAACTATTTATCTTGTTTTTTGTGCATGATGGATTGGATTTATGATGATAAGCTATGTTGTTTTTATAGGTAGTTCTAGTTGAAATATATATAATTAGGAAGGCTTATCTCTTTCTGAAAGGTATGATATTTTATTTGAATTCAAACGAACTAGATGAAATTCATTTTGGTTGCATATATGCATGGGAGCTAGTAGTAATTAAGTTATGTTTTATTTGAAGTAGCTTAAGGTTTTTCTCTGACCATAATAATAAAGGAGAGTTCTATTCGTATATTTTAAAGTTCATGTTATGGTCTCAATGATTTGGATCCTTAATTCAAATTAAAGAATATATAATTGATCCCAAAGATAATAGCCAAGATTGCTCCCCAAGAAGCTTTCTCAACTTGTACTGTTATTTTTGAAATTACTCTTTTGCATGTTGATCACTACATACATGCAATTCCCCCAAGTTTTGAATCCCCCAAAATATTTAGTTTTTTTACATCTTTTTGGTTGACCACATTGACAAGATCTTAGGGAGTTGAAAATTCAACTCTCATGTGTGTGCCCATACTTGGATTGTATTTGATATGCAAAAAATGAGCAAGTTTTTCATATTTATTTCCACAATGATTTTATTGCATTGCTTTGATATTTGATGTTGTGTCATTAATTCAATATTCCATTCCTCCATCAGAAAGACTTCCTACATACAGAAATCCACTTTCAGTTTATGTTTCTTTAAGTGGTTCACGCCCAATGAATTTCTACTCATCGATGCCAGTTGGGTCATATGGTAACATTTCATCTACTTTTTATCAACCTTTGAAGACAAAAAACGACATATCAAATGATTCACGCCCATTAACAAGAAAAAATAAACTAGCTACGATCCATTCTGGTAAGATGCTGGATATATTGAAACCATTCCCACAGGCTTCAGAAACCACTCTGGCTCCAATTCAAGTTCTGGATGGAAAGAAAAACTCCTTTCCAGAATCTCTTGGAAATCAATCAAGTTCTCTTGCAGTTACATTTTTTAACAATGAAGATAAATTTAGTTTAAAATTTTCCATCAGTCCTCCATTTGAAGTATTGACGATAGATAAAGCAGATGGAGTTAAACTGTCACCAGTGAACATGTCTGTTGTGACAACATGTGATCTCTCTGATGGTACGGTTTCAAATTGTTCTATATTTTCTGAACTTGAGTCTAGATTAGATCATCATACTAGTGAAAAGAAGAAAAACATATATAAAAAATAAGTAGGTCTTTCAACAAATGAATGTTCAAATAATATGAAAAAACCTAAGCACAAGCCTAAAAAGCAACAGATGCAACAACATGTGTCATTAGTAGCAAGCTCTCCAAACATGGAAAGGGAGTCAAAAGGAGAGGTGGTTGCATAGGAATCTAAACTTTTTGGTTCTCATAGTCAAGTTGAGGAGTTACTTTTGAGTCATACTTCATCATCTACCTCAAAAACTACTTTATTGACAACCCTACAGAAGACAATTAAAGCGTTAGGTCCCTATATTACTAGTATATTCCCTTATTGTTGTTATTGTAACCCCATTATTTTTATTATTATACCCTTGTAACCCCCATATTGTTATTATTGTGCCCTTAAATTATTATTGTTAGGTCGGCTAGGATTACATTGTGGCCCCATGGACTCCTATATATAGAAAGGAGATTTTGTAATTTGAATAATCCAAGAATTGTTCATTCATGTAATGTATTGGAGGTTGCCCCCTTGAAGTGGCTTATTTATAAGGCGTTGATATCTCTTTTATTCTCTTTTTGGAGTTGGTTTCACAACATTTGGTATCAGAGCTTTGGAGTCGAGGGTTTTCACTGCTCCAAACTAGTCACCGTGGCATTTGCACTATAAATGTTTTTCTACGAAGGTTTAGAAGCTGAAATTTTTAGAGTGAGAAGCCAAATTCCTAAGGAACATCGTCGCAAAATTTCAGAGCTTGGTTCACAATATTTTCGGAGATATGATCTGTGGAAGTTAGGGCTTTTTGAAAGCTCCTGAATTTAACCTAAACAAGTCATTGCGGAATTTTCGCTATAAAAGTTTTTTCTACGAAGATTC
Source organism: Pinus albicaulis (assembly GCA_034641835.2). Classification (NCBI taxonomy): domain Eukaryota; kingdom Viridiplantae; phylum Streptophyta; class Pinopsida; order Pinales; family Pinaceae; genus Pinus; species Pinus albicaulis. Next base: position 141,210,502 of record CM076584.1, on the reverse strand, counting down.
AGAAGCAGAAATTTTTGGAGAGCGAAGCTGAAATCTGGAGGAACATCATCGCAAAATTTCAGAGCTTGGCTCACAATATTTTAGGAGATATGATCTGTGGAAGTTAGGTATTTTTCAAGCTCCCAAATTTCATCTCAAAGAGGTTATCGTGGGAAAATATTCATAACTCTCTTTGAGCATTGGATTGGAATACTGAAAAACGTGACCGTAAGTACACAAAATTTAGTTTCTTGTCTATCAATTTCAGAGCCAAAGGAGGAAAAAGGAATACGTGGCAAGTCGTACAAGTTCGCTCTACTGAACCAGTTCATAATTCAGTCATTGTGGGAGATTGGACATATCTTTGCCTTGAAGAATCCAAATCAGGTCAGACCTGTGATATTTGAAAGAAGCTTCAGAGGGCTACTACAAGGCTGAATTTCAGATATTGAGGATCCATAATTATGTATATAATTCAATTTCAATATATAGCTCCCCAAAATCAAGTAAAAGGTGTGTATTTTTTTTTCCCGAATTACATAAGTCTTGTTTGAAGAATCAAGTTGAATTGATTCCAAGGGCATATTGTAGAATAGATATCATTATTGGATTCTAAAATGGCCCCTAAAAAGAATTCAACACCCATTAAGCCTTTAGAAGGCTCTACTATGACTCATGAAGACGAAGAATGGCAACATGGCATATCGAAATTACAAGAGCAAGTGCAATAAATTTCGCTCTCACAAAGAGCAACAAAAAATGACATGGAAGTTTTGAATAAAGGCGTGGAAACTAAGATGGATGGTTTGAAGAAAGGCATGGAATCTAAGACGGATGACATGGAAGCTAAGATCGATGAGAAAATGGAAAACATGAAGAATGATCTAAAAGCAGACATGGAAGGTTTGAAAAAGTTGATATAAGAAATGTTTCCTAATGGTGAAAAGATAGTAGAGGAAACTCATGATGAGAACAAAATAAATGTTAATCGTGATTTCATAAACTCTACTGTTGGAGGGAAGAACCACCATATTCAAAAAATGGATATGAGGAAGTTTGATGGAAAGGATCCTGTAACATGGATACTACAGATGGAGCAATATTTTGATCTCCATAATGTGCAAAACACACAAAAGGTACGCATTGCAACTTTACATTTAGAACAAAATACATTTGTATGGTATCGATGGCTTTTCTCCCGTAAAAAATTGTCACTTGGTCAATTTTTACGGAGGAAATGATAGCACATTATGAGGATACAAAGAGCAACACCTTCTTTAGCCAATTGATAAATCTCAAACAAAAGGGTTTAATGGGGGAGCACATTGAGGACTTCCAAAAATTGAATAGAAGGGTAACTGATATTCCAGAGGAACATAGGATTGATCTCTTCATAGTTACTTTAAAGGATAACATCCAACATGAAGTTCGCATTTTGGAACCTGATTCATTGGAGAAGGCATTCAGGTTGGAAAGAAAAATTGAATGTAAAATTATGGCGACAAGGAAGCCTACCACTCACTTCTATAAAGAGGGAAGTGTTGCTACTCCTAGATTTCCACAACCTACAAGATTGACACCACAAAAATTGGAAGAAAAAAGAGCAAAAGGGCTTTGCTACAGTTGTGATAGAAAATACACTAAAGGTCATAAGTGTGATGAGAAGAAATTATTTTACACAGATTGTGAAGAGGAAGAAGAAAATGAACAAGAAGAGGATATACACCAGGAACCAACCCTAGAAGAGGAAGAAATGAATCCGACCATATCGTGTAATGCACTGGCAGGAATTACCACTCCTCAAACTCTCAAGATAGAAGGACATATCAAGAAGAAAAAGGTAATAGTGTTGATTGATTCAGTTAGCACCCATAATTTTATTCATTGTAAGGTAGCCAAGGAATTAAATTGTTTCCTATACCCAGCACCAAAATGTCAAGTGATGGTTGCAAATGGAGGAACTATAAATTGCTCTGGAAAATGCCATAATATCAAGCTAACCATGGGGGAATATGTTTTGACTAGTCCAATGCTTTCCATTCTTATGGGAGGTGCTGATGTTGTATTAGGAGTACAATGGTTACAATCTTTGGGGACGGTAGCTTTTAATTTTCAAGAAATTTTCTTGAAATTTTTTTCAGAAGGAAAGGAAGTCGAATTACGGGGTATTGAAGGGAAGCCGGGAAGGATAATAAGCTCTAATGTCATGACAAATCTTCTAAAGAAATAACAACGAGGCGTAATTGCACAATTATGCTCACTAGAAGTTCCGACATCAAAATCATCTATTTCTGTAGATCTCCAACAAGTCTTGGACAATCATTCCAAGGTGTTTGAAACTCCCAAAGGACTCCCACCTATTCGTGATCATGATCATGCTATTCATTTTATTCTAGGAAGTGTTCCTCCAAACATCAGGCCTTATAGATATCCTTACTTCCAAAAGAGCGAAATTGAACGTATGATTGCAGAAATGTTAGAGGCAAGTATAATTCAACCTAGTCAAAGTTCTTTCTCTGCTCCTGTAGTATTGGTACACAAGAAGGATGGATCATGGCGAATGTGTCCGGATTATAGGGAGATCAATAAGATCACCATTAAAGATAAATTTCCCATTCCTGTGATTGATGAATTATTGGATGAATTACATGGAGCAATTTATTTTACCAAGTTGGATCTTCGTTCAGGATATCATCAAATTAGAATGAAGACCGAAGATATTCCAAAAACAGCATTTCGAACTCATGAGGGTCATTATGAATTTTTGGTCATGCCTTTTGGCCTTACCAATGCACCTTCTACATTTCAAGGGTTGATGAATTCCATTTTCGAACCCTTCCTTAGAAAATTTGTGCTAGTATTTTTTGATGATATACTAATCTACAATAGGTCTTAGAAGGATCATGTTCAACATGTTGACAGGGTGCTCAAACTATTGCAGGAGAAACAATTATATGCAAAAACATCCAAATTTTTCTCTGGAGTACAAGAGGTGGAATATCTAGGTCATATTTTATCTCACGAGGGTGTTAAGGTAGACCCTAACAAAATTAAAGCCATTAAGGAATGGAAAGTCCCCACAACCATAAAGCAGTTGCAATGATTTCTCGAGTTAACAGGGTATTATCAAAAATTTGTTAAGAATTATGGGAGAATAGCAGCACCTCTAACAACATTATTGAAGAAAGATGCATTTTCATGGAATCCTAAAGCAACTAAGGCCTTTTAACATCTTAAAGAGGCAATGTGCCTAGCACCAGTCTTAGCTACGCCAGACTTCACAAAAACCTTTATTGTTGAATGTGATGCCTCAGGAAATGGAATTGGTGTTGTTTTAATGCAATAAGGAAGACCCATTTCTTTTGAAAGTCATCCAATCAAAGGAAAGCATTTATAGAAACCTATTTATGAGAAGGAAATGTTAGCAATACTGCATGCACTAAATAAATGGAGAAATTACCTAATGGGAAGACACTTCAAGGTAAAAACTGATCATGATAGTCTTAAACACTTTTTGGAACAAATACTATCTTCAGAAGAGCAACAAAAATGGGTTACAAAGATGTTGGGTTATGACTTTGAAATAATATACAAAAAATGGAAGCTAAATGTTGTTGCAGATGCACTCTCAAGAAAGAATGAAGAGGTGGAAGCATTGCTTTGTGCCATTTCTATTATCCAACCAGGTTGGATAACCGAAGCAAGAGATGAATGGAAGAAGGACGAAGAAGTGTGGACACTCATTCAAAAGTTGCATCAAGATCCAAGTACATCTGATACATTTAGTTGGAAAAATGATTCCTTATGGTACAAAGATCACTTATATCTTTGTAATAATTCCCAACTAAAACAAAAGATTCTTTTGGAATTGCACACTTCTCCTTTAGGAGGACACTCAGGATTTTTAAAAAATTACCACAAGGTGAAGAAAGAATTTTTTTGGGATGGCCTTAAATCTGATATTCAAAAGTTTGTGGCGGAATGTTTGGTTTGCCAGTAGAATAAAGTTGAGACAATTAAGACCCCGGGTCTTCTACAACCTTTATCCATTCCAATTCAATGTTTGGAGGAGATTTCAATGGATTTTATCATAGGTTTACCTAAGTCCGGAGGTAAGAGTGTCATCATGGTGGTAGTTGATAGACTTACCAAGTATGCACACTTTTGTGCATTATCTCATCCATCTAAAGCAAGTACAGTTTCTACTACATTTATGGACACAATTCAAAAGCTACATGGAAACCCAAGGGTTATTGTGAGTGACAGAGATCCCATTTTTACTGGAAATTTTTGGACGAAGTTATTTTCTTGTTTGGGTACTTAATTAGCTCATAGCTCATCTTATCATCCTCAATCCGATGGTCAAAATGAGATAGTAAATAAATGTTTGGAAGGATATCTTCGTTGTTTTGTATCTGATAAAAAAACACAATGGGTCAAGTGTTTACCTCTAGCTGAATGGTGGTATAACACTTCCTTCCATACTGCAGCAAAAATGACCCCATTTATGGCACTTTATGGATATCATCCACCACCCATCACATCATTTTTAAGAGAAAATTTGAAGGTTCAAGCAGTGGAAGATCACATCGAGCATCAACAAGAAGTTCTGCAAATCTTAAAGGACAACCTGAATTTGGCACAAAATTGAATGAAACAACATGCAGATCAACATCGCAACGAGAGAAGTTTTGATGTAGGAGACTGCGTATTTTTACGGCTACAACCATACAAACAAATGTCCCTCAAGCAATCTAAGAAGGATAATAAATTATCGCCAAAGTACTATGGTGCTTACAAGGTGTTGCAAAATATAGGTACTATGGCATACAAATTGGAGCTTCCTACTTCTTCACAAGTGCATCCAATTTTCCATGTTTCATGCTTAAAGAAGGTTGTAGGTGAAAATCTTCCAGTTCAAACAATATTGCCAGAACTTGATGAGGAAGGAAAAATAATATTGGAACCTGAAGCAGTCATGAAAATAAGAACTAGATAGCTACGGAATCGATCAATTTCAGAGTATCTCATCAAGTGGAAGAACTTACCCACTGAAGATTCTACATGGGAGGATGAGAATTTTATATAGAAGCACCTAGAGCTACTCAAGCATTGAGGACAACACTTTTTTGAAGGAGAGGGGCATGTTAGGTCCCTATATTACTAGTATAGTCCCTTATTGTTGTTAGTGTAACCCCCTTATTGTTATTATTGTACCCTTGTAACCCCCATTTTTTTATTATTGTGCCCTTAAATTATTATTGGTAGGTCGGCTAGGATTACATTGTGGCCCACTAGGATTACATTATGGCCCCATGGACTCCTATATATAGAAAGGAGGTTTTGTAAATTGTATCATCCAAGAATTTTTCATTTATGTAATGTATTGGAGGTTTCCCCCTCGAAGTGGCTTATTTCTAAGGCATTGATATCTCTTTTCTTCTCTTTTTGGATCTAGTTTCACAACATAAAGTTGTTGATGGAGGGGTAATTATGACCTAGCTATAGAAATAGTTTTGCATTTTTCACTAAGAGAGCCTGATTCTACAACCCATCCTTATGGTTCATTTAGAAATCCCACAAAGTGTGAAAAGATACTATTTCCATATAAGTCATCAGGAAACATGGTTAATGTTGTGGACACTCCCTCGTTAAGGATATCAAGAGTTTCGTCATCTGTAGATGAGATCACCGAAAGGGATATTAGGGGAACCTTGGAACCTTTACAAGATTCAAAATCTATGAGTGAATTGATTATTTCTAATATGTATTCATCTTTGGGAAGCTCTGGTGAGGGATATGAAGGAAAAACATAAACTTCTAGGCTAGTTATAGAGTTTTCTACAAAGGATGTTGGAGAAGTAAAGAAAGCAGCAGAAGATATGAAGTTTGATAACAATAATTCTCTTGTAGGAAAATTGAAGAGCCCAACATGCAATGAGGATGGAATTAAATTAGATTCAAAACTTAGAAATGTGAAGAATAAACAATCTGAATCAACAAGCGATAATGCTAGAAAAGTTGCAACAATAATTTTGTTAATTCTGTAATTGGAGAGAAGAAAGATCTTGGAAATGTTCTCCATCCTGAGCATGGGACTGTTGTGGTTTCTAATTTCCCATCTGAGTTGTCAAGTTCACCTGATGCTGACATAAACAAAGAGCTGACATATTTTTCCAGTTCTGTCATTGGAAAATAAAAAGCTAGTTTCTATGCTGGGGAGAGAAAAAACAATGGAATGCATGAGAGTAGGTTGGCATCTCAACTGGATACACATGACAATGGCACAATGGTTTTTGATCAAAATATTCTCAAATAAAAAAAGGGTGAAGTGTTAGTTGTATCGAAGCAGTCAATGGAAAATACATGCAAGGTGTTTGAATGGGAATTACAATCAGAAGCTACAACAGTGCTTCCTAACAAAAACGAGGAAAAACCAGGTTTTTTGTCTGGTAACAAAGTTGTTGACTACAAACAATATTCTAGATATAGAAACAAAGGTAGGGTTAACCACGATAGTGATAAAGTACTTGGGGAAGGTTCAAATACCAATGTGAAGGCAATTGACACACAAGATGAGGGTCAAGTATCCACCACCAATAGTGATATTTGTGAAATGTATGCTCAAATTCAGGTGTCATATTTTCTCGTTGAAAGTGGATGCAAGCATGATTTAATAGCTAGATTGACAAAAAAGGAGAATAAAAGTTCTTCCAATGTTTCTGCGAAGAATAGTGTTGCAAATATTGGTGATGCTGCCAAGGTAGTAGTTGTCAACAAGAAGAAGAAAAAGGAGGATTTTTATAGTAAGGAAAATGTTGCAGCTCCCACATGGATCTATATAATGCTTATAAGGTTCAAGAGGAAAAGGAGGAAGATGTGAACCTTTCAGAATCATCCAAAATAGTAAACAATGTTGTCAAGAGTAAGAATTCTTCAAAAGAGCCTGAGAAGCAAGTCCTAAAAGAAGTGGATGACTGGGAAGATGCAATTGAGCTTTCAACTCCTATGAATCAAGTAGCTATTTTAGTTACTAAATTTTTAGGAGACAGAAAGTACTCCTAAGATTTTTTGTTGACAATCAAGGATCAGTGCAAATATCTACCAAATCATTTTGAAATTTGTCCAAACACTATTGAATTACTTGGAAATTCTCAAGCACTTGAAATTCATGTAGGAGAGGCTGATGCATTAGCAAGCACTGAAAGAGGACTTGACATGCATCAGAGTCATAATTATCTACTTGAACTTCGTGGGAGAAATATGGCCTGTTTAGATGATGATAGATGGGCCAAGCCAGTGGATGCTTTTGCTGATGGCTGTGATATGCAGATGGATGCAGATCTTAGTGGTTCCTCTGATGTGTTTCGACCTAGCCATGGTTATAATACTTGCTTTGCAAGAAATACCTATGCAACACAAATGAGTATGAATGTCATCCTTCCTGGAGGTCCTTATTTTCAAGCACCACTTCCACAAGTTGGACTAGTGAGAAATAATTCTGATGCTGATAGGTGGCAGCGTACTTCTAGTTCACAGAATGGTTTGATTCCTCCTCCACAACCTTCTCTGCCCACAATTCATATATTAGAGAACCGATATGAAGTGGGCAAGGTTTTTGATGAGGATCAGTTGAAACAAAGACAAATTAAATCCATCCTTAATAAATTAAGGCCCCAAAACTTTGAGAAACTTTTTGAACAAGTCAGGGAAGTGGACATTGACTTTGCATCTTGTCTTCATGGTATAATATCTCAAACATTTGACAAAGCCTTGATGGAGCTGGATTTTTGTGATATGTATGCAAAATTATGTTTTCACCTTGCTACAAGAATACCAGAATTTTATGAAGATAATGAGAAGGTTGTTTTCAAGCGAGTTATTTTGAAAAAATGTCAGCAAGAATTTGAAAAAGATGAAATAGAAGAGGAAGAGGTTGATAAATCATAAGAGCATGGTGAAAAAATCCTTTCAGCAGAAGAAATACAGGAGAAGAAGGCTGCAACATGACGACAAATGCTAGGAAATATAAGGTCTATTGGTGAGCTTTATAAAGAAAGTTTGTTTACCGAAAGAACTATGCATGCATGCATCAAGAAATTAATTGGTGAATTTCAGCATCAACAGGAGGAAAATTTTGAAGCTTTGTGAAAACTAATGAGTAATATTGGTCATATGATTGACCATTCAAAGGCCAAGGAGCATATTGATGCTTACCTTGATATGATGACAAAAATGTCCAATAACCAAGGGCTTCCCTCTAGGCTAAGGTTCATGTTGAAGGATATGATTGATCCGAGGAGGAATGGATGGCAACAAAGGAGGAAAGTTGAGGGCCCAAAGAAAATAGAGGAAGTGCATTGAGATGCTGTGCAAGAACTACATGGATGGGGAGGATGCTCTCGAGGTACCAATATGGGACATTCAGGTCGGAGACTTGTGACACCACTTGATCATGGTGTGGGAGGACCTGCGATGCCACCTTACGTGGCAAGTGCACAAACGGATTCACTTCCACATATGGGTGGGATTAAAGGGCCACAACCCCATATGGGACCATGTGACCATGGATTCACCAGTCAAGATGCTTAGATTGTGGATAGGGCTCAATTTGAAAATCAGTTTATGCCAAGCCCTTCAACACACAGAGCTTTTGATGATGACCACTTGACTCTTGGTCCTAAGGGAGGTATTAGCAAGGGAATATGAGGGAGGGCTCAACCTCTGCAATATTCTAAGAGTGCTCTAGAACATATTCCACCATTGACATGTATGAGTAATAGATGAATAGGTGCAGGTCCGATTTCAGGTTGCAGTTCTAACCGGATGCCAGTTGGTATGAGAGATGAAATTTTGACAAGGACGTATGCTACAGAAAAGCATTTATTTGAAAAATCATGTGTCTAGGAAAGAAATGTTTAGATAATAACATAAGAGAGTTTAAGACTTCATACTCATCAGGTGATAGAGGTGGGAAGACTAAAAATGTTGAGTTTCAACTATAAGAAAATTCTTCTCAAAGAACTTTGAGTTCACAACTCATTGAGGTTCAACTTATGAAAAAGGCTGAAATGGAAATCAAAGAATATTATAGGTGAATTCCTTTACAAATCTTACATGCATTTTCATTATTTATTTTAGGGAAGTCGACAAGTTTCCCTGAATTTTTCTTAATTTTGCATGACATACCATCCAATGTGAGAGATTTGAAGGAGGCAACTTTTTGTGTAGATGACTTTAAAGCACCATTGTTCCATTCAAATATGGTTTCAATTTGGATATTAGATTATTTTTTCAGGAAATATGTTGAAATTGATCTTCTGGGGAATATACTTACACATTTATGCAAGTCAGAGCCTTTCTTTCTAAATCAAGGACAACTTACTGAAGGGTAGTGTGAAATTTTTTGTTTTTTCTTATTCAAGTTTGAATTTATTTAAGGATTGATACAGCCTATGGTAATTTTCAATTATGAATTATAACTATATAAAATTTTGATGTTTCTAGGTTGGATACTGTACTATTTTCATTTGAGGATGCTACTGTTGATGCACCCAAGGCTCCTGAGTTCCCTATTCATGTAGGGTAAAAATACACTAAGATGATTCCATGTCATTAGACCAATTTTGGATCCTTCCTGGGAAACAAATCCATTACAGAATAGGAGTTTCCCAAGAAGAAATTTATAACATGAAACCAAAAAATTACAAGCAATTTTAGTGAGTTTTTCTTTCCAAGGCATATGATGGATAAAAATGGCTTTATTTAGGGCTACTCATCCATATAGGATTCACTGTGCAATTGGTTAACTGGATAATGAATTGTATTTCCTCAATATATGTGCAATTCTAAGTAATGGCTCAGCCTATTCTTTTATCATGCCTACAAGAGACCATGGGTAGGTATGACTAATGGCTCTTCTGCCATTTTTTACTGTAGAGTAGGTGGTCACAACAGAGTTATAATTGAGTAAAAAAGAACTATAATCTTGAAAACTATACAAATAGGAATTTCCCTAAACTTGACATATTTAATCTTTGTGGATTATGTTTTTCTTTTGGGTGATAGGACCAAGGCAGATGTAATCATGCTGAAGGACCCCACCCTTGAAGAACTGAAATTCCCACCTTAAAAACTACCAACAAATGAGGATCTACAAGAATCAACACCATCTTTGATTTGAACCTAAATAGTCTTATTATCTCCAAGTATTTCCCTAATCACAATGACTAGTAGATTCTCCTCATGGATTATTTCTCTCATTCTATTTATTAGTAAAACCCACAAAATGTATCCCTACAATTGAATCTTGGGAAAAAAACATATAATTTTTATCATTTAAATTATCCATATCTGTTGGAGCCCAAAAATCCATTTTATTTGGATAAGCTTTATTTATAACCTCAAAAGAAACCCTATTATACACTGAAGGACCATTATGTCCTCTTGAGTGTTGACAAAGTATGATGGAATGAATTGGGTGAAGACTAGATCTATGTTTACCATGTCAGAACCTAGGACCATTGAGATGACGACCTTGGTTTGAATATATCCACCATTCAAACTAGGACCACCCATAATTATCGTTGCCATCTATCTTTCATCATCAAGATTAACATACTAAGGACCTATAACCTGTGGAGGCCCATGGTAGTCATTGCAATGTAATTTATTAGAATATGTCAGACCAGGAGGTAACTCCGCAAAACTCAAAGTGTATTAGATGGAGATTTTGTGTGTACTTATACATGGAGGTGAGGCTATTGGGATTCACTTCCCAATGACTCTTGGCCTTCCTTATTTACTAAATTACAATAATATACAATCTCACCCAACCCCTTAGGATTAGGTGTCAACATTCCCCCCTTTAATCTGAAGGGATGTTGGTGAGTCTAAGCATCATTCTGAACTTTTAAAACTTTTCTCTTCCAAGTTCTTTGGTGAAGATGTCTGTGGTCTGCTCATTTGTGGAAAAATGATGTAGATGGATGGTTTTGGCCTAAACATGATGGAGAATTAGATGGTATTTTGTATTGATGTTCTTTGTTCGATCATGGAACTTAGGGTTCTTGGCCAACTTTATTGCAGAATTGTTGCCGATCATGAGTGGTGTTGAATGAATTTGTTTCATCTGAAAATCTTCTAAGATTTTCCTAAGCCACACAATTTCCTTTGTTGCTTCAGCTGCTGCCACATATTCTGCCTCAGTTGTGGAATCTGCTAGAACTAATTGTTTGTGTGATCTCCATGAGACAACTCTTGATCCAAGACTTGTGGTATAACCTGAAGTAGACACCACAATTTCTTTTTCCCCATCAAAGTCTGAATCAGAGTATCCGATCAAGCTGAAATCGCCTACCTGTGTATATTTTATTCCAAAGTCTTGAGTCCCCTTCAAGTACTTTAGAACTCTTTTTGCAGCAGACCAATGTCCTTCACAAGGTTTTTTCATAAACCTGGAGAGGATTCCAACAACAAATGAGATGTCTGGTCTGGTGGTAGTCAGGTAGATAAGACTTCCAACAAGCTGTCTATACTTCGTTGCATCCTCGAATTCCTTCCCTTGAAAGGATGTGAGCTTCAAGTTTTGTTCCATTGGAGTGGTTAAGGGATTGTATTCATCCATGCCAAACTTGTTCAAAAGATCTCCAATATACTTCTTTTGAGAAAGAAATATAAATTTAGGATGTTGAGTTACTTCAATACCCAGATAGTAATGAACATAACCCAAATCAGTCATTTCAAAACCTTTCTTCAATTATTTCTTTGTGGATGCAATATAACTTTAATTATTCCCTATCATCAAAAGATCATCTACATACACCACAAGATATACAAGTATTTTTCCAACTTTCTTAACAAACAAAGTTGCGTCATCAAAATCAAAATGTTTGAAGTCAAGTTTCAGAAGATGCTCAGTTAATTTCTCATACCAGGCTCGCAGTGCTTGCTTGAGGCCATACAAGGATTTTATAAGCTTGCAAACTTTTTGTTCTTGGCCCTTCACAACAAATCCTTCTAGTTGGGACATAAAAATTTTCTTCTTTAGATTTCCATTCCAATAGGCGGTTTTTACATCCATCTGATGGACTTTCCATCCCTTCTGAGCTGCTAGGGCAAAGAGAGTTCGGATGGTGGCCCATTTTTGCTATGGGAGCAAAAGTTTCTTCATAATCGACCCCTTCTTTCTGTGCAAAACCTTTTGCCACAAGCCTAGCTTTTTTCTTGTCAAATGAGCCATCTACTTTGTACTTGTTCTAGTAGACCCACTTACAACCAATTGCTTTGGTTCCCAAAGGAGGATCAACCAACTTCCAAGTGCCATTCTTTATCAAGGCATCATACTCCTTTTGCATCACTTCATTCCATTCATCATGAGAAGCAGCTTCTTTGAAGGAATTTGGTTCATGATCTGTAGAAAAACTCAATTCACAGTTATAAGCAATATCCATATCAACAGGTGAATCAAAATTATCTACATCACCTTCGTTTTGTCTAGTGGAACTTCTTGTTCATGTCTTTCCAACCTCATCGGGATGAACATTTTCTAGTGTCTTTGTCAGCCATTTGGGGGGACCTTTCTGAGATGGCCCAGGGTGCTCATTTGACTGATTTGGAATTGAATCAAGATTCAATCTCTCAATTCTGTCAATCACATCATTCAAGGTGTCATCTGTGATTGGTTCTTCAGGTGGGGGAGAGAGTGCTTTGGGAAATTATTCCACAGATTGATTCAGTATAGGAATTCCCCCTTCAAGATGTGGAATCTGATTATCAAATTCTTGAAAATACTTTGCATGTGTGAATCTATCTAGGCGATCAAGTTGCCGCTCAACAACATTGTCAGTCTTGGAAGATTTAAGGAATATGACATCTCTTGCTATTACAAACTTCTTATTTACTTCATCATAGAGACGATATCCTTTGGAGGTATTGGAATACCCCAAGAAGATACATTTTCGACTTCTAGCACCAAGTTTATTCCTTTGTACCTTGGGTATCAAAGCATAACAGGTGGAACCAAAGACCCTAGAATGATTTGCCGAAGGAATGTGGCCATGCCACATTTCATAAGGAGTTTTGTTTCTAATTGAATTTGAAGGACACCTATTCTTTATGTATACAACACATAGAACTGCATCATCCCAAAACATCAATTTTACATTATTAAAAAACATCATGGAGCGAACCATATTTAAAATTTTCCTATTCATTCTTTCAGCTACACCATTCTGTTGGGGATTATAGGGCACAGTTGTTTGATGTTTGATCCCATGTTGATGAAGATAATTTTCAAATTCGTTTGAAGTGTATTATTTTCCATTATCAGTACACAAAGGGCCAATATGAGTTTGTGCATCATTTTCAATCCATGCATGAAAATTCTTGAATGTTTGAAAAGCATTAGACTTGTTCTTCAATAAGTAAACCCAACACATTCTGGTGCAATCATCAATAAATGTCATCATATATTTATTTCCATTTGTAGAAGCAATAGGCATAGGGCCACATAAATCTGAATGAATAAGCTCAAGTTTTCTATGTGCTCTAGAATGTGAATCATGAAATGGTTGTTTTCTATGCTTTCCTAGAATACAAGCATCACATTGCTTAAGTTTCCTAGGAATTGTATGCAGTCCATTCACACCATTTTTCTTCAATAATCGAAGGCTGTCATAGTTTAAGTGTCCAAATATAGCATGCCATAAAAGAATTGATGGGAATGTACCTTCATCATGATGTGAACTAAATGCAAAGTTTTGTGCATGAGCAGAGGAACCTTGCAGCTTCAAGAGTCTTCCTTCTTCTATTCCCTCCATGACGAGTAAGCGATCTGATGCTTTTCTGACCTCAAAATTGCCATAAAACATGTGAATGGAGTGTCCTTGTTGGCGGATGTGGACCAATGACAAAAAGTTTCTCCTCAATTCAAGGAGGTAGAGAACCTCATGTAGAAGATGATCGGGAAGACCAGGAAACTTAAGCCTAATTGTGCCAAGCCTTGATGGCTTGAGTTTGGATTTATCTGCGAAGTATACTGCTCCATCAACTTTGTTAGTAAATTCTTTTAAAAAAAAATTCTAAATGTCATGTGACATGTTTCTCCTGAATCTAGCAACCAATCATTTCTCCAAGAAGTAAATGAAACATCAAACAAGTCTTTAGTTACTCTATTGTTACAATGTGCTACAACATAATGAGCGGATTCAGGTGCTTTACCTTTGTCTATGTCATGAGCTTTACCTTTTTCTTGATTTATTTGCTGCTCAATTTTATCCCAAGGCAGCTTACATGTATATGCATCATGCCAGTCTTTATTGCAGCGTATGCAATGAAGATAATATTTTTCAGTTTGAGTTTGTTTGCCCCCCCTTCCTCTGAAATTTCTTCTTCCTCTTCCTCTTTGGCCACCTGTTCCTCTGGAAGAATATTGAGCATGAATCTTCTCTCTATGTGCAAAGCATACAGCCTATTTAGAAGATAGAGGGGCTATCATCTTTCCAAAATCTTTCTCTCTTTTTGCAAACTTTTTCTCAAGGGACTCAAAAGTGATTTTCACGAGGTTTCCACCTGCTTGCAATGACTCAAGATAATGTGAGTAAGTGGGATAAAAAGCCTTAACATATGCTATGAGATATATGTCAACATCTGCACCAGTGCTCTTAATGTCATGCATGATAGATCTTACTTCTGAGGCTAAAGCAAGAGGATCATCATTTTTCAATTCCAGACTGAACAACTTAATCATTAATTGAACAATTTCAAGTTTAGAATGTGAGTCATAGAGTTCTTTTAGCTTGCTCAAGGCTTGATAGGCATTTGAAAATGGTGTAATATGGTGACTCACCTCTTCATTTACGGAAGCTGCAATCAAGGCATAGGCCTTTCAGTTCTTTTTTTCCCAAATGGTGATCTCCTTGTTTGAAGTGGGCTTTGCTGGTGGAAGGCCTTCTTCTTCTTCAAAAATTCCTCTCCACAGCTCATTAAAAATGAGAGTGTGCTTGATTTTCTGAGACCATTCAGGATAGTTCTCCTTGCTGGAGAGAAAAACTCCTACAATAGATATGAGAGAATGCATTCTTTTTAAGGAAAAAAATACTTTGCTGTCAAGGTTAAAAAAACTCAATTCTGGTTTCAATTCTGCAATTTTTTTTTTTTTTTTTTGTAAAAAATTTGGGGAAAAAAACAAAATTATTATCTGAGGGAGGTGATTTCTAGGGAAGGTATTTTATGGGGAAGGTGATTACTGGGGAAGGTATTTTCTAGGGAAGGTGATTACTGGGGAAGGTGGTTAATGGGGAAGGTATTTTCTGGAGAAGGTCAAACTATAAAAAGAGTGGAGGGGAGGGAGGGCCAAGTGGCCATGAGAGGGGAGTGGGGAGAATGAGGGGTGAGCAGACAGGTGGGCCATGAGCGAGCAGGGGGGGAGATGAAGTGGTGAGGGGGCGAGGTGTTGTGCGGGAGTGAGTGGGGAGGGGAGGGTGAGGGGTCGGGGGCGAGAGTGCAGTGAGCGGGTGAGTGGGGAGGGCGAGGGGTGAGGGGGTGGGGTGCTGTGTGGGAGTGAGCGGGGAGGGGAGGGCGAGGGGTGAGGGGCAGGTGAGCTGTGTGAGGGGGTGAGGTGGAGTGAGGGGTGATGGAGCGAGTGAGGGGGCCGAGCGATGTGATGCGAGGGCCATGAGGGTGATGGATCAGGTGAGGGGGATGAGCGATGTGAGGAGAGGGCGTTGTGAGGTGAAGGACTGTAATTTGAGCGATGTGAGTGTGGACGTGAGGGTCTGTAACTTGCACAAAGAATGGGAATGAATGGGAATGAGTGTGAACATTAAAAAAATTTGTATAATAAATTTAACTGTGCTCATAATTTGAGTAGATTTTCACACTAGTAGAAATTGCACAGTGGTGTGCAGAAACAATAGGTAGAATGTGCAGAAAAAAATTATAGAATTTGTAGTAAAAAAACTCAAAATTTTCCAGAATTACAGAATGGCAGGAATAGTAAACAGAAAACGGAATGCACAATGACAGTCTGCAAAAATGCAGAACATGAGGGAGTTACACCAAAGGCAGGAATGCCAAAAATGGGACTAGCTCTGATACCATGTCAGACTAGGAGGTAACTCCGCAAAACTCAATGTGTATTAGATGGAGATTGTGTGTGTACTTACACATGGAGGTGAGGTTATTGGGATTCACTTCCTAATGACTCTTGGCCTTCCTTATTTACTAAATTACAATAATATACAATCTCACCCAACCCCTTAGGATTAGGTGTCAACAGAATACATGCCATTTCTTATTATGAGATTACCACATTTGAAAATGGCATCATTGACATCATTTTGAAGAAGTCTACAAATTAGGTCAACATAATTTTTTTCACATTTACGACTGCCCTCACATTTTTTGGTTCTTGAAGCTCAAGCACTTTCATAAAAAAAATAGGCAAAGTCAAACAAAAAGAATGGTCCACTCTCTTTTCATTTTGTAATATTATAATGAAGTTTTATTAGAGACACTTTTTGTTGGTTTGTTTTGGTTATAAAAGGGTTTGCTCTTGGTTTTATATGACTTTCAATTTATCACATGTAGCATGTTGAGAAATGGGAAAGAATAACATGTGACATTTATCTTACAGAAATTGGTTTTGAATGAAAGGATACATATTTTAACCAAGCTACAATTCACTTTGGTAAATGTTGAAGTTTGCAACAAGAAACGGTGAAATTGGCATCTGGAAACAACATCCTTGATCCTAGTGAAAATTAAGCACCTACACTAGGTGGGGTCCACACAGGCTATTTTTAGGTGTAAGTCTATTTTTAGAATGGATGAGAAAATTCTATTTATATATGATGTTTTATTTTTAGATGTATGTGTGAAGTCTATTTATAGATCGCATGTCTATTTTTAGATGCATGTCAACTATTGTTATCCCTTAATAGTAATTGGACAATAAATATTAATCTACTCTCATGTAGCACTTTAAATCAGTTAATTGAAGTGTCAAACCTGTTAGCTGAAGGAATTTCGAGTTCTAAGGTTGCTTGGTGGGACATGCAAGTGGACTTGAGTTGTAGCAGAGTGATTCTAGTTGTAACAGAGTTGGATGTGTAGTTGTGTGAGTTGTAAAGTAGTTTAACTTAGTTAAGTGATTTAAACTTAGTTGTGCTAGTTGTAACTGAAGATACACTAGTGAGAGATCAGTGAATTAAATATTAAATTAATTCATTTGGAGTGATCTCCCATGCAACTGGATATTCACTACTGTTAACTACATGCATGTCAGATCTAGTGGAGACCTAGTTGAGATGCGGGTGAAAGGGATAGATGAGTATCAGTTGTACTATATTGGGTTGCACTCTTGCAAGTAAAATACACATTGGATATTCTCATGAGGATTGCGTAGTAAAGAAGGGAATTATTGCATCGAATTGGTCTTTGTAATCAACTTGGATTGTGCAGTGGAGGCGGGATTTCTAGGGGTAGTAAATTGTGCAAGGGATTTGCAAATTTCTGCAAGACAGTGTGAGACGCTTGTATATTGTACTGAGAGCTCTTGGATTAGAGTTTTGTATGAGATTTTTTCATGATCCATGATATATACACAATATATTATAGTGGGGTTTTTATCTTTAATCTCTCCCGGTAAACGTCTGTGCTATATATGAATGATCTTTCTTCATGTCTTTGCAATTGGCGATCGTGTTTTAAATTTCTGCAAGAATTTTTGTAGAAGCGATTTTGTATTTAACAGTGGCATATAATTGTGAGATCAGGAAAATCCAGGCAATACATATTTGTATTAAAATTTCTACATGGTATCAAAGGACAGAAGATTGAAATTTTAAAGTAGGATCTGAGTTTGTTGGTGGAAACAATTCGAATTTGCTGCAAGCATTTCTTGGTGCAATAATTGAGTAAATATCGAAACGGATTTCAATGGCTTGCGGCTAGAGTATGCACACAAGGGCAGCTCGAACTGCATTTCTTGGAAGGATAGGATGGAGGTGGTGTTCTAAGATAATGGCTTGAAGGAAGTCATTGACAAATATGTTCC
The DNA here is from genome assembly GCA_034641835.2 of Pinus albicaulis. NCBI lineage: Eukaryota > Viridiplantae > Streptophyta > Pinopsida > Pinales > Pinaceae > Pinus > Pinus albicaulis. The sequence goes on along the minus strand of CM076584.1, from coordinate 141,192,465 downwards.
TAAGCCTACTTCGACAGATGCTGGATTACTTGATGCATGGCAAAAGAAAGTAGCAAGGAAGAGGAGGATTTTGTTGGAAGGAGTACAAGACCACATTGTCTCAATTCTTCATGGGAAATCCACTCCATATGCTATGTGGAAGGCTTTGATGGATTTTTTCCAAAGCAGCAACAACCATAGGAAATTGGCGCTGAAGGATAAACTTAGAAAGATCAAGATGGAAAAGAACGACACTATTCTGGTATACTTAACAGAGTTTTTCCAAGGCAGGGATGAGCTTGGGAGTGTAGGAGTGAGTGTTGCCGATGATTATTTGGTGAGCTTGTATATCTTGGGACTTCCTAAGAGTTGGCACAATTATGAAGACTCTGTCAACCAACGAGAAAAACTGCCAGATTGGGAACGACTGTGGTCGGATCTAGTGTAGGAGGAGTTCAGGCGAAATACCAGATATGTCTCTTCATCAAAGCTTGATGATGAAGAGGATTGTGCTTTGGCTACCAAGGCGAAGATGGGGAAGGGGAAGAAATTCCATTGTAAATATGAGGCCAATGAAGATGGCAAGGAGCACCACATGTCCAAAGTGAAGTGTTTTCACTGTCACGAGTATGGACTTATTGCCACAAATTGTCCACATAAGAAGAAGAACAAGATGGCCGTTGGAGCTGCAGCTGGTGAGGATCTTGCCTCACAATTTGAGCTTGACTTCTCATTGATCGCATGCATGGTATCAAGTGTATTGGGATCGAGGTGGTACTTGGAAAGTGGTGCTTCCTTTCACATGACGGGAGATAAGAAACTTTTTAGTGACTTGGAGGAGAAAGATCTCTAGATGCATATGGAGTTGGGCGATGATGGGTGATACAGTGCGACTGGAATTAGTACCATTGCCTTTCAGAGGGCATTAGGTAAACTCTTTCATTTAAAAGATGTTATGCATGTTCCAAGTTTGAAGAAAAATTTAGTCTCAGTCTAGAGGATAGTGGCTATGATGTTGTCTTTAGTGAAGGAAAAGTTTTCCTTCTACACAAAGAAATAGGGCAAGCCAAGAAGGTTTGGATTTGAGTTAAGAATATATATATACTTGATGTAGATGGGATTTCTACATAGCTTCCTACTGTTGGGAAGTGTGATAAATCCATGAAATTGACCCTTGAGAGGGAGTTAGATTTGCATGCAGGTAAGAGTGAACCTCGAGATGTGGAGAAGCCACAAGATGAGGATCATGGAGTGGGAGCAACCACTCATGAAGAGAAATTTTGTGCCAGATGGGCAGAAGGAGTGCATGCAGCTATACCACCAGGTGAGAGGTGGGGCAACATGAATGGATAATCCTAAGAAGAAATTTTTGGGCAGGATTCATTGATATTGTGTGGATCTCATGAATTGAACCTGGCTACGAGGAGCCCACAGTACAACAGTAGCAGGATCAGTTGGATTGATGTAGTCAAATTTCGGGAGGACATGAAATCAAAGTGACAGTGTCAGATACTAGAGCACAGATCAGAGTTGACAACAAGTACAGAGTGCATGGATGCAGAGGTCAACAACATAGTGGTTTCTGAAGACATGTGTAGTTGGTACCAACATAATTCATAAGACTTTGATGACAGATGCATTATACTGATTCAGTTGTTTGGAGGCTATTCAGTTTCAGAAGTGTTGCATGAAAGTGTTACATGTGCGAGAAACACTAGAAAAGTGTTGCATACAAGAGTTGCAGGGCTCATGCATGGATTTGCAGGGCACATGAAAAGGTTGTAGGGTGAATGCATGGAGTTTCATGTCACATGCAAATGCATTTCTTTATTTTTGAGAGGGAGTGTTGAATTTTGCAATAAGAACAGTGAAATTGGCATCCGGAAACAACATCCTTGATCCTAGTGAAAATTAAGCACCTACACTAGGTGGGGCCCACACAGGTTATTTTTAGGGGTAAGTATATTTTTAGAATGGATGAGAAAATTCTATTTATAGTGGAAGTCTATTTATAGATGGTGAGAAAATTCTATTTATAGATGATGTTCTATTTTTAGATGTATGTGCGAAGTCTATTTATATTTCACATATCTATTTTTAGATGCATGTCGACTATTATTATCCCTTAATAATAGCTGGAAAATAAATATTAATCTACTCTCATGGAGCACTTGAAATCAGTTAACTGAAGTGGCAAACCAATTATCTGAAGGAATTTAGAGTTCTAAGGTTGCTTGGTGGGACATGCAAGTGGAATTGAGTTGTAACAAAGTGATTCTAGTTGTAACAGAGTTGGATCTGTAGTTATGTGAGTTGTAAAGTAGTTTAACTCAATTAAGTGAGTTAAAATTTGTTGTGCTAGTTGTAACTGAAGATACACTAGTGAGAGATCAGTGAATTAAATATTAAATTAATTCACATGGAGTGATATCACATGCAACTGAATATTTAATACTGTTAACTACATGCATGTTAGATCCAGTGAAGACCCAGTTGAGATGTAGGTGAAAGGGACAGATGACTATCAGTTTTACTATATTGGGTTGCACTCTTGGAAGTAAAATACACATTGTATATGCTCATGAGGATTGCGCAGTAATGGAGGGCATGATTGCATCGAATTGGTCTTTGTAATCAACTTGGATTTCACAATGGAGGTAGGCTGTCTAGAGGTAGTAAATTGTGCAAGGGATTTGCAAATTTTTGCAAGACAGTGTGAGACGATTTTATATTGTACTGAAAGCTCTTGGATTGGAGTTTTGTATGAGATTGTTTCATGATCCATGATATATACATAATATATGATAGTGGGGTTTTTATCTTTAAGATTTCTTGGTAAACATCTGTGTTATGTGTGAATGATCTTTCTTCATGTGTTTGCAATTGGCGATCGTGTTTTAAATTTCCACAAGAATTTTTGTACAAGTGATTCTATATTTAATAGTGGCATATAATTGTTAGATCAGGAGAATCCAGGAAACATATATTTGTATTAAAATTTATACAGTAAAGGCAGAGGAGCATCTTAAAAAACTACTTAAGAATACAACATATACAAAGTTTGACCATAAGTAATAGATGCATTTTCTTTTATAGATATGTTATTTTTTCTACCCAAGATATCACACCAAGAAAAATATTGATATTGTAGAAATTTTTTGAGGACCTCATTGAGGTCAATTTTTCTGATTTCCTATTTGATTGATATTTTCTCATATGTTAGGAAGGCTTTAAATATGAATTAATAAGTTCATGAAACAAATCAGATTCAAATTTTATAGATATAAAAGATAAAAACAAATGTCAGTGTCTTTGTTTGATTATTACTTGACTCTACAGTGGGCGGGTTACAGGAAATGCGATTGGAAAAACGATGGGGAGATGATGCATATCATGTATTGGATATGGTTCATTCGCTGTTACAGATCGCTTAGACACCTAAGCCATCGACTTTGGAAATGTTTCTAGTAGGAATTCCTTGGCCTTTAATGTTGTGATTATCTCACCTCGTAGTTATTATGGGCAAGAAAATGTTTTAGGAATGCCAAACACGACATCGATGTACAAGTAAACAAATTTTTATAATTTAATTTTCCATTCCATGATATCCTCTCTTTATTGTTTGATTGTATTTTGGACGTTTCTTTTGATTTTGTTGTATTTTAACTATGAAATTGAAAATACTTAGTACCATTTCCATTTAAACAACAACCAAAGCTTGAAGATGAAATTAGTATTACACTATATTGATTGGAATCCTTATAGCTATTTTGTGTTCAAATATTTTCATGACTATCATAAAATGTTACTTTCATGTTTTTATGTGAGTATATGTTGCTTATATACTTGACTAAGTTCATGCGTTAGAAAATGAAATGTTCTTGTGAATAAAACGACAAGGATTAAACATCACACCTTAGATTATTTGTTTTCACAAGTTATCTACAACTTGAGATTTTTATCATATAACTTAGTTGACATGATTGTTCTTAAGCTTTCCTTGAAAGTTGAATACTCAGTTAATAAGGTGTTATTTTCTATATATGGTGACATTTATTTGCTTTGTTTGACAGGTTATCTGGCCACATTATAGGGGCAATTATCACCCCAATGAAGAAAATTTGTTCGAGTTTCTTACTTGTATGGGGAAAATGGCTTTGGCATTGTTGATGTTGAGGTATATGTCGTATAAATGATTTATTGTCTAATTTAGTTTATATTCTAGTGTTCATTTTCTTTCATGTTTTACACTCTGCATTGTATATTCTTTTGTTTTTCAGAAAATGATCTTAGTATTGATGGTAAGAAGCATGAATTGAAAAAAGAGGGGAGCAGTAACATTGGAGCGAAAAATGAAAAAAATAGAGAGAGGAGAATTGGTCTGGTGATACTCTTAAAGACAATATCTCACATAAGACACACATATAAAGACTGATGGTCAAGTATTCAGAGTTGGTGAATTCACCTGCAATGCCTTGAAAACAAAACGATAATGTTTTGAAGTGAAACACCATTTCATGTGTAAATTGTAGCCCAACCAATATTAAGTTGGAAAATCGTATTGCAATACTTTAACATTTCATATTATATAATTTATGTAGTTGAAATTATTTATAGTTGCACTTGATATTGTTTAGTATTGTAATTAAAATATGCGACTTTGTGTTTTCATATTAGATGAACATGCACATTGTATGACATTTTTTAAATCATACGAATTAATTTATGTTGATTAATAATGAAAACAAAATCAATTTAAAACTACTAAATTAGTAGTTTATATTGATTAATGATGAACACAAATAAAATGAATATACGACTAAATTAGTCATTTATAGTGATTATTAATGAAAGTAAATGAAATGAATATAAACTACTAAATTAGTAGTTCATATAATGAATAAATGACTACTGGAAACGATAAATTTGTGATTAAAAATGACGACTAAATTTTGCATATATACGACTATTCGTAGCTCATTTACAGTATCTTATAACACGACTAAAATTTAGTCATATTTCTTCGGTCATTAATTGTTTTCAAACGATGACTAAAATTTCATATATATGACTACTAGTAACTAATTTACAGTATCTTATAACACGACCAACATTTTGGTCATATTTATTTCGTCATTAATTGGTTTTCTTGGGTGATCATATAGTAATATATTTTGTTGTATATTTGGTCATTAACATTGACAATTAATGACCAAATCAAAGATTAAATAAATGACCAAATTAATGACCAAATCAATGACTAAATTAATGATCAAATCAATGACTAAATTAATGACTAAATCAGTGACTAAATTAATGACCAAATATACTACTTGACAACAAAATTGAGATAACCAATCAATGACTATGTTAAAAACAACCAAAAGTTGGTCATGTTATAAGATATTGTAAATTAGCTACTATTGGTCACCGACCAAAAAATAGTTGTTTATATGCAAATTTTAGTCGTTTTTAGTAACTTGTTAGCCCCCTATGAATTTTTTGACAAGCAAACAGGGGGCTAAAATTTTTTTTGAGTCTTCAAGGCATGCATTTCCCCTGAAAAAAAATCATCATTGAAGCCTCCTTGTGCCTTTGTCCTTTGATAAATCCTCACTGATGTTTCCAGTTAAAAATCCTCTCTCTTGTAGAGAAGAATGCCCAAAAAGGCCTTTTCCCTTTTATTTCATCCCCATTTAACCTCTATTTGCATCATCTTTTTTCCCTTCTATAAATTCTTCCAAATTCCCCTTTTAACCTTTTAAATCATCCTAACACCCCTTTGAACCTTACAAACACCCTTTGTTTGGCTTAAAAACCCCTTATTCTCCCTACCGTTTTCCCCTTTTGGCCTTAAAACGCATTAAAATTGGGCCAAAATCACCCCTTTGTCATATATAGGTTAGCCCCCTTCAGCCCAGCCCTTAATCACTTCCCCTCCATAAAATCGGGCACTAAGACCAAGCGCTAGCCCATATGGTGCTTATCACATCGGAGGATTGGAGCAGAATGCCTCTTTTATTTTGTAAATGAAACCCCTGATGCGATAATGTATTTGTTATGTTGAACCCCGCCGCAGTCTGAGCCGTCGATCTCTTGAGATCTGATGGCCCAACGCTAATCGCAGTGCGCCCATCGCTTCTCCCCTTTCCTCCCTACGATTTCCTACCGACCTTCGATCTAACACCCTGATCCGATGGCTATCGCGCGATTGGAGCATCGCCAATTGCAAGTTATAAACGCGCCATCCTTTGCACTCCCGATTGGAAATCGCCGATTGCCGATCCCCGATTACATTCCCATTGTTCGTTCCCTTAGATCCAATGGCCCTCCTTTCTCCCGCTCCACTTCTATACCTCCATCTCTCCCCTGTCAATTTAATCTCCACCATTGATCCCATTCACGATCCAACCGTTGGCGGTGAATTAATCCATCTCAAATCGGAAATTATTAAATGTTTCACCCCCCGTGCCCCCGATTGTGATCCTCTGATTTGATCTTGGCCATCCATCCCTTCAGATTCGACGGTTGGAATCTAATCGCACTCTACTCATTTTCCTTTCATCGGAACCTCCTCTAACTTCATTTCTTAATCACCACCGTTGATCTCCTCCTGAGATCCAATGGTTCACAACTAATTTCCCTCCGCCCTAGTCGGGTCCCACCATCATAAGCCTGACTCCATTTATTTGATCCATTTTCTTTGTAAATCGCTCGAACCTTAAAACTATGGGCTTTACACTAAACATCATTTCTTCCGCCACCACCTGGGTTTTATAATTGGTTTATTTTATGGTGCAGGTTTTTGCAGAGTGATTAAATCACCCTGTATTCCATAATCACAGTTACTATGATTTAGAACTCAGAGAGGCCATTACAGCCACGGCCAGTGTGTTAGCAGTAGAGATTAGAGAGGTTAAAGCCTGTGATTGAATATTTGATACTTTAACCCATGATCAAATGAAGGAGTAGGTTGAAGACCAAAGCACACTAACGAGTCATATCTGTGTTTGACATCAGCAAAACACTCTTCTCCAGAAAGACACCTTCGGACAATGTTCTCCTTGTCTCCTCGAGCCCTTAAATAGATGAATACACTGACAGAAGTTTCTATGACTGTTAGACAGCATTTATGAAGCATGGAGACCTTGCAGATTGTCCATCCAGTTCACTTATTCCAGAAGGCAACGCAGAGTTCCAAATAGCCAGAAGGACTTCACGAAATATCAGAGGTCAAAATCGACCTGACAGAGACTCCCAGACCATACTATAGAGTACTTACAGCGATGCAAATTTCCATTAAGCAGAGTGGGCATGAACTCTTCCTCCACTCTGTCTTAATGAGATCCATTTAATGAATATCATATACTCTTGTTATTCTCTTCTCCTATAAGAGTCCCCGAAGAACAACTTGTAAAGGGTTCGGTTCGGTTATTGCTGTTGTAGTTATAGGGATTCATTGGACTGTTAGAACAGCTCTGGGAGAGAGTAGCAGAGTAGTTTGTAATGTAGTAGGTTGGGAGAAGAAATTTTGGACTGTGATAAGCCATTGAGCTCAGTGTATGTGACTGGTTTTGCATCAATTACTCAAGAAAATTTCACAGGATCCTGGTCTATTACTATTGGTGATGTTTTTCTTATCATGCTATTTCATTAACTTTTTTCATGTTGTTCATTTTCTTCTAGCACGCATCAGAAATATGGCATAGGATTTACCCTCGCATGGTACCCTATGCTTCTACTCTCCCTGCCTTCAATGTTTTCTGCTGATAGTGAAATCTGAGGGCGGAATCTTGTGGTTTAACTTGTGTAGAAGATGTATTTCCTGCTAGCTGATGTGTGAAATCAGAGCTTGCTGCTTGGATGTTTCTTACTGGTGTCAAAGCAGGGAAGGTTAAAATTCCTTCTCCGATCTATAGACTCTAGCTTGTGTCAAATATTATCTCTATTTTTCCCTTAGAGCATGCTAAATCAAACCTGGAGTTAAATGACCTCTGGTCCGATCTATAAGCTGCCCCTTTGTCCCTCCATTGAAAGCTGCCTTTGAGTATGTCCAAGCAGGTCTGGAGTTAAATGACATCTGACCTGATCTCTAGACGGAAATCTGGTTTCTTTCCTTCTTTCACCTTCACTCCTTAATTTTCCATCCCATCATCTATCTAAAATATCCCTTAGAATAGATGACTTGCCCTCTGAAAGCCTTGGTTAGTTGCTATGCAAGTAATCCCCTTTCATGACTCCATAGCCCAATGGATGGCACATTATTAACCTATCCTCTTTTGCCGAAACATCCTGTTGCTTTGTCTTTTTCCTCCCATTACTTTCTCAGTTTATGATCTCCGACCAACTCAACAACCAACCAAATCATTTAAACCCCCTTGTGTGTCATACCTAGCCTAATATCTCATTCTGAGTTTTCAAAGATATATTATTCTTTGCATTTGTAGAGAGATCCCTCTCTAGACCCAGGAGGGCTAGATCCTGAGGTCCCAAAGTGGTTTGATGTTGTCTTATCTTTTGGTATTGCCAAATCTGCCAAAACATAAGAACCCCAACATAATGGCGATTCCGCTGGGGAACAAAGACCGATCAGCCTTGATTTGGTAATCAATCACTGTGGTGGATAGTAAATCTCCTTGAGCACCTTAAAAATCCACCTGGCAACTCCACAGCTCCTAAATTATTAAAAGACTCCAGTAGTGATCAGTAGGTCATTGATTATCTTGGTTTCACGAGACTCCACTGGGAGACCATGTCGCATTAAAACATCATCCATGCTAAAGACCAAGTCACTTCACCAATGGAAGACTCTAAGCAGTTTGCAGAAATGCATGCAAGTTTCATAGTAGAGTGTCGAGATATAATGTCACATGACTTGGAAGAGCTGGAAGTGGAGGACCTTCCAGGGGCTATTCTTCTCAGCTCAAGTTTCAAACCCGTGGTTAAGAAATTTTTTCTAGAATTGGTGGTTGAAAGATATGAAGCTGAGATCGAATTTCTAAACTCACAAGAAAAATCATATCAATTCAGAGACCTGAGAGCCTTTTTGGAAAGTCTCCCTCCTCCTAAAAAAGAAGATCTTCCACTGTCTTTCGATGTGCAAGAAGAAGATGATCGGGCTTTCAAGAGCCACACTGAAGATGCAGTGGAAGATGTAATAATCAAAGCTTCTCAAGATAAAGACAACCTACCAGTCATGGCAGGCCTGAAAGAAGAAAGTGTGCATCATCTGTTCATTTATCCTGTGGTAGAGTATATGGAGGCCCTAATTAGCTCAAATTATGCAGCATCGATCCTTCGCAAGGGCCAGATTCATCAAGAGTGGTCACCACTAATGGTGACCACAGTTTTAAAGAACCACATGCAGAGCACCCTATGGTCATCTCTGATGAGCAGTCAATGCTTCTATCCTTTTTTGTTACTGCTTGACTGGCTGCACTTGCATTATTGTATTACCTAGAGCATCATATATTTCCAGGTTAGAGTAGAGTAGGTAGGAAAGCTCAATAAAGCTCAGCCTATTGTTGGGTATGTGTTATATTCTTTCCACGATTAGCCCCACGCACTGTATGTTGCGTCGGGCGTATTGAGAGATCACGAGGAGACAGAGATTACAGGTTGGGGTTGGAAAAAGCGCCAAACCTTGTTTTGTGCGGACCCACTCATAGGCGGATCCGCCCATGGTTTTGTGCATGGTTTTGCACATGGTTTTGGGGTTCGATGGTTTTCGGCCCCTGGTATTTTTGTAGATCCGGTCAAGGGAACTACGGTTATGTTCTAATCCGGGGTTAATGGATTGGGGTTTATGTATGCTCCGGCATGTATATATATGTGTTGTAACACTAAAAGGAATATAATGAAAAATCAAGCTGGTCGTCCCGATTTGGGATCCAGGGGAAAAATCTCTGTGTTTATCTGTTTTATGTTTTATGCTCTTGCTATTGTTTATTTTTTGTTATAAGAATCGTGTGTAGATATTTCTGTTCAGGGTTAAAACCTACATTTGGTATCGGAGTTGTTTCGGCTTCAAGGGGACGCCTTTGTTGTTGAGGGTTTTTTGCTCGGGCCTGTGGTAGACCCTGTGCAGTGGGAGATCTGCGGGATCGATTCTTGCGGTGAAAGAATATGGTGAGCAGCGGGAAGATAGAGATCGAGAAATTTAATGGTCAGAGTTTTGAGTTGTGGAAGCTCAAGATGGAGGATCTGCTGGTGGATAAAGATCAGTGGATCATGGTAGATATGAGTACTAAACCAACGGCAATGTCAAATGAAGGCTGGAAGAAGCTGGATCGGAAGGCAAAGAGCACAATACGATTGTGTGTCTCAAATTCAGTATTGTTGAATGTATCTGGGGAAGCTACGGCGAAGACCTTGTGGTACAAGTTAGGGACTTTGTACTAATCTAAGTCTCTGGTGAATAAGTTGTTCACTAAGAGTGAATTTGCAGCCTAACTGAGTCATAGAGATGGAACTACGTGTGAGCATCCGAATGCCGTCAATCTTTGTGTATTGAAGTCGATTTGTCTTGTGTTGATAGGAAAATCTCGAGATGAAATAACTGAAATAAGTGCATCGGTTGTTTTTGTTGTGCTCTCTACCAGACTCGTGGGACAGTCTGGTTATTGCAATAGGTAGCAATACAACTACCTTGAATTTTGATGACATTGTCTCAGCCTTGCTGTCAGAGGAAATGAGACGGAGAAATATCGAGGGTCAGAATGGAGATGCCTTATCTGTACGAGGAAGGTCCCAGAACAGAAACAAGAATAAGGTTTCAAGTGAGAGATCTAAATCTAGAGGGAGATCTGAATCTCCTGGAAAGTTTGTAAAGGTGTGCTGGAAATGCGGAAAGGAAGGGCACTACAAAAAGGAATGCAGATCTAAAGCTCCTGAGAAAGGAAAGGGATCTGATGAAGGTCCTTCTGCAGAGGCAAAAACCACCTCGGATGAAGGTGGTGATGTGTATTTGGCTTCTTCTTCAAATACACATGTAGATCATGAGTCATGGTTGATTGACTCAGGTGCATCCTTTCACTTCACTCCCCATAGGGAGTGGTTCTGCGAGTATGAGAAATATGATGGTGGTGATGTCTTCCTAGGGGATGATAGGAAGGCGAGAATCGTCGGACGTGGAAAGGTCAAGCTGAAGCTGCAAGGTGGGAGGATTAGAACACTTCCTGGTGTTCTGCATATTCCTACATTGGCCAGAAATCTGATTTCTGTAAGCAAGATGGATGATGCAGGTGTAAAAACAGTGTTCGAGAAAGATGCTTGCAAGATGGTTCGGGGAGCACTGGTATTAATGCGGGGAGTTCGGACTGGAACTCTGTACAAGCTACAAGGTAGCACTATTATTGATGGGTGTAACAGTTCTATGGTTCCTGAAAGTGGGACGGAAAGTCTAGCTATCTCTGGAGAAAAGACCATGCTATGGCATCAAAGGCTTGGACATATTGGAGAGAAGGGCCTTCGGATACTACATAGAGATGGTATGGTAGAAGGTATGTCTAATTGTTCTCTAGATTTTGATTTCTGTGAACATTGTGTATATGGGAAGCAGAATCGGGTGAGTTTTCCTTCTGGTGCTAAGAGGGCGAACAAAATATTAGAACTTGTGCACAGTGATGTGTTTGGACCTGTGTCAGTTCCATCACTGGGAAAGTCTGTGTACTATGTTTCATTCATAGATGAATTCTCAAGGAATACATGGATATATTTCTTGAGGAAGAAATCTAAAGCTTTTGGCAAATTTAAAGAATTTAAGGCTCTGGTGGAAAACCAGACAGAGAAGAAGATAAAGGCGATGAGGACAGATAATAATGGTGGGAAGTTCTGCAAGAAGGAATTTGAAGAGTTCTGTAAGAAGTGTGGTATAGCACGGCAGAATACTACTCCATACACACCTCGGCAAAATGGAGTTGCAGAAAGAATGAATAGAACACTGATGGAAAAGGCAAGAAGCATGCTCAGTGGTACCGGGTTAGGACAAGAATTCTGGGCAGAGGCAGTGGAGACTGCATGTTACTTAATTAACAGATCACCTTCATCAGCGTTGGAGGATAAGACCCCACATGAGGTATGGACTGGTAAGAAACCCTCTATTTCACATCTAAGGGTATTTGGATGTGATGCATATGTACACGTTCCAAAGGAGAAAAGGACCAAGTTGGATAATAAATCTGAAAGGTGCATCTTTATTGGGTATAAGGATGGTTTAAAGGGTTACAAGCTTTGGAACCCAGAAACAAGGAAGGTTGTGTACAGCCAAGATGTGGTGTTTAGAGAAGTGAAAGATGTTGTTAAACATGAAGTTCTACCAAAGGAACCTGAGAAGATAGATTTTGAGCTAAAGGAGGATGAATCAGACTCTACAACAGAAGAAGACTCAGAAGATGAATAGCCACAAACTCCAGCTTTGAGAAGATCAGTTCGGGAAAGAAGGCAACCAGAAAGGTATAATCCATCTGCTTTCTGTTCAGGTTTTGCCTTAACTCTAACTGATGATGAACCCAGAATTGTCAGGGAGGCAGTAGATTCAAAGGATGGAAAACTCTGGAAGGAGGCCATGGTTGATGAAATGGCATCCTTGCACAAAAATGAGGCATGGGATCTGGTGGAGTTGCCGGCTGGAAGGAAGCCCATCGGGAGCAAATGGGTGTTTAAGAAGAAGAAGAATGTAGAAGGCAAGGTGGAGAAATACAAAGCTCGGTTGGTAGCAAAAGGTTATTCCCAGGTGCCGGGAATTGATTTTGGTGATATTTTTTCTCCTGTTGCCAAAGTTACTTCTATTAGATTACTTTTATCTGTTGCTGCCGCATTTGATTTTGAGATAGAACAGATGGATGTGAAGACAACATTTCTTCACGGGGATCTAGAAGAGGAGATCTACATGAAGCAACTTGAAGGCTTTATGGTGAAGGGTAAGAAAGAACTGGTATGCAGGTTGAAGAAGTCTCTGTATGGGTTAAAACAGTCACCAAGGATGTGGTATTAGAAATTTGATACCTATATACGGGGACTTGGCTTCACCAGAAGCAAGGAGGATCCTTGTGTTTATTTTAAATTAATTGGTGACCGTGTTATTTATTTGGTCTTGTATGTGGATGATATGTTGTTGATTGGAAATGACAAAGAAATTATCCAAGATTTGAAGACCCATCTGTTCTCCAAATTCGACATGAAGGATCTTGGTGCTGCAAACTATATTTTGGGCATGGAAATTAAGAGATATATCGAAAGAAGCTACAGTTAAACTTGGAAGGAAGTATGTCGAGACATGTTAATAGAGGTTCAATATGCGAGGATAGTAAACCGGTGAGTGTTCCTATTCTGACAGGTGCAAACTGCTGAGCAGTGTCCCAAGACACAAGAAGAAGAGGAGGATATGTCCAGTGTTCCATATCACAGTGCGATGGGTAGCCGATGTATGCAATGAGTCGTACTAGACCCGGAGGACATTGCACACATACGATGGGAGTATTGAAGCGGGGTTTATCAAACCGGGAGAGCATTAGACGACGATGAACGGGTTTTCAGATATTTCGTGGCACTAGTGATTGGCTTGTGCTACCGGGAAGACGAGTTGGAAAGAATGTTGGACATTTGTGGTTTTTTTGATGCAGACTGGGCTGGAGATCTGGACCAAAGAAGATCTACAAGTGGGTATGTGTTTAGCCTATTTGGAGGTGCAATCAGTTGGATGAGTAAAAGACAGTCTGTAGTGGCGCTTTCAAGCAAGGAAGCAGTTTGGTTGCAGAGATTGTGTTCAAGTATGGGGTTGGTACAGCAAGCTATAAGGATAGACTGTGATAGCCAAAGTGAAATTTTCTTGGCTAAGAACCCTGCTTATTATTCAAAGACAAAGCACATTGATGTTCAATATCACTTTGTTAGAGATATGGTTGAGGCTAAAAGGGTGTTTCTGGTAAAGGTGGACACTTTGAAGAATGTTGCAGATGCATTGACGAAGTCTGTGAGCACTCAGAAGTTCTCTTGGTGTAGAGAAACAATGGGTGTTGAAGAATTGGCCCGATGACTAAGCTCTCCTGTGGCCCCCTGTGGAAAGAAAACAACAAGTGGGAGAATGTTGGGTATGTGTTATATTCTTTCCATGACTAGCCTGTGTTGTATGTTGCATCGGGCATAGGCAAGGGGGTCACGAGGAATGGCTTGATCCCAGATTGGGAGTCGAGAGGCGGCGCCCAGTTTCAAATTGTTTTTGTGGGGACCCACTCATAGGCGGATCCGCCCTTGGTTTTGTGCATGGTTTTGCACATGGTTTTGAGGTTCGTGGTATACGTGGGTCTCTAGTATTTTTGTAAAGATCGGTCCAAGGGAACTACGGTTATGTTCTAATCCAGGTTAATGGATTGGGGTTTATGTAATAATGGCATATATATATGTTGTAACACAAAGGAATATAATGAAAAATCAAGCTGGTCGTCCCGATTTGGGATCCAGGGGAAAATCTCTGTGTTTATCTATTTTATGTTTTATGCTCTTGCTATTGTTTATTTTCTGTTATAAGAATCGTGTGTAGATATTTCTGTTCAGGGTTAAAACCTACACCTATGAGCATGTAGTTATTTGTTTTAATTTCTACAAAGTCCAGTGAGCCAGACAGTCTAATTCTAGCTTGGCTGTTTTTCAATTTTTGTCTTAGAATGTAGAGAAGAAATCTACTAGACAGTTTAATCCTAGCAGATACTAGTTTAGGTAGATAAACTATGAGGCCAACAGTTTAATCTGGTCTCATGGAGTAATAGGAGTAGAATTAGAATAGGTTTTATTTTTCTGCTTGTAAAATATTGATGATGTAAAGGGGTCTGCAAGTCCAAATGCACCCAGAAGAAAAAATGCTAGGACTTAGTATGGGTAGGTAGTTGTTTGGGAGAATTTTACTGCTGATATGATGTCTTCATGATTTGTGGCAGCTGATCCAAGAAATAAAAGGGATGTGTCAAGTACCAGGCATCTGGCCTACTCCAAAGATCATGTTCTAAATTCTTGACTCCTTCAAGAAGAAGCCATCCCCATGTGGAGCCACTGTTAGCCCCCTATGAATTTTTTGACAAGCAAACATGGGGCTAAAATGTTTTTTGAGTCTTCAAGGCATGCATTTCCCCTGAAAACACATCATCCTTGAAGCCTCCTTGTGCCTTTTTCCTTTGATAAATCCTCACTGATGTTTCCAGTTAAAAAGCCTCTCTCTTGTAGAGAAGAATGCCCAAAAAGGCCTTTTCCCTTTTATTTCATCCCCATTTAACCTCTATTTTCATCACCTTTTTTCCCTTCTGAAAATTCTTCCAAATTCCCTTTTTAACCTTTTAAATCATCCTAACACCCCTTTGAACCTTACAAACACCCTTTGTTTGGCTTAAAAACCCATTATTCTCCCTACCGTTTTACCCTTTTGGCCTTAAAACGCATTAAAATTGGGCCAAAATCACCCCTTTGTCATATAAAGGCTAGCCCCCTTCGGCCCAGCCCTTAACCACTTCCCCTCCATAAAACTGGGCACCAAGACCAAGCGCTAGCCTGTAAGGTGCTTATCGCATTGGAGGATTGGAGCGAAATGTCTCTTTTATTTTGTAAACGAAACCCCCGATTCCATAGTGTATTTGTTATGTTGAACCCCCGCCACAGTCTGAGCTGTTGATATCTTGAGATCCGACGGCCCAACACTAATCGCAGTGTGCCCATCGCTTCTCCCCATTCCTCCCTCTGATTGTCTACCGACCGTCGATCTAACACCCTGATCTGATGGCTATCACGCGATTGGAGCATCGCCAATCGCAAGTTCTAAAAGCTCCATCCTTTTCACTCCCGATTAGCAATCGCTGATTGCCAATCCCCGATTACATTCTCGCCATTCGTTCCCTTAGATCCGACGACCCTCCTTTCTCTTGCTCTGCTTCTATACCTCCATCTCTCCCTTGCTGATTTAATCTCCACCGTTGATCCCCTTCGCAATCCAATGGTTGGCTTTGAATCGCTCCATCGCCAATTGGAAATTCTTAAATGTGTCACCCCCCGTGCCCTCGATTGCGATCCTACGATTCGATCTTAGCCGTCCATCCCTTCAGATCCGACGCCTGGAATCTAATCGCACTCTACTCATTTTCCTTTCATCGGAACCTCCTCTAACTTCATCACTTAACCACCACTGTCAATCTCCTCCTGACGTCCAATGGTTCACAATTAATCACCCTCCGCCCTAGCTGGGTCCCACCATCATAAGCCCGACTCCATTTATTCGATCCATTTTCTTTGTAAATCGCCCGAACCTTAAGACTCTAGGCTTTATACTGAACATCATTTCTTCCGCCGCCACCTGGGTTTTATAATTGGTTTATTTTATGGTGCATTTTTTTACAGAGTGATTAAATCACCCTGTATTCCATAATCACAGTTAGTATGGTTTAGAACGTAGAGAGGCCATTACAGCTGCGGCCAGGGTGTCAGCAGCAGAGATTAGAGAGGTTAAAGCCCGTGACTGAATATTTTATGCTTTAACCTATGATCAAATGAAGAAGGAGTATTTTGAAGACCAAAGCACACTGACGAGTCATATCTGTGTTTGACATCAGCAGAACACTCTTCTCCAGAAGACACCTTTGGACAGTGTTCTCCATGCCTCCTCGAGCCCTTAAATAGATGAATACACTAACATAAGTTTCTATGACTATCAGACAGTAGTTATGAAGCATGGAGACCTTGCATATTTTCCACCCAATTCACTTATTCCAGAAGGCAACGCAGAGTTCCAAACAGCCAGAAGGAATTCACGAAACATCAAAGGTCAAAATCGACCTGACAGAGACTCCCAGACCATACTATAGAGTACTTACAGCGATGCAGATTTCCATTAAGCAGAGTGGGCATGAACTCTTTCTCCACTCTGTCTTAATGAGATCCATTTAATGAATATCATCTACTCCTGTTATTCTCTTCTCCTATAAGAGTCCCCAAAGAACAACTTGTAAAGGGTTCAGTTCGGTTGTTGTTGTTGTAGTTATAGGGATTCATTGGACTGTTAGAACAGCTCTGGGAGAGAGTAGCAGATTAGTTTTTAATGTAGTAGGCTGGGAGGAGAAAGTTTGGACTGTGATCAACCATTGAGCTCAGTGTATGTGACTGGTTTTGCATCAATTAATCAAGAAAATTTCACAGGATCCTTGTCTATTACTATTGGTGATGTTTTTCTTATCATGTTGTTTCATTAAATTTTTTCATGCTGTTCATTTTCTTCTGGCACGCATCAGAAATCTAGCATAGGATTTACCCTCTCATGGTACCCTATGCTTCTGCTCTCCCTTCCTTCAATGTTTTCCGCTGATAGTGAAATCTGAGGGCAGAATCCTGTGGTTTAACCAGTGTAGCAGATGTATTTCCTGCTCGCTGATGTGTGAACTCGGAGCTTGCTTCTTGGATGTTTCTTGCTGGTGTCAAAGCAGGGAAGGTTAAAAGTCCTTCTTCGATCTATAGACTCTAGCTTTGTGTCAAATCTTATCTCTATTTTTCCCTTGGAGCATGCTAAAGCAGACCTGGAGTTAAATGACTTATGGTCCGATCTATAAGCTGCCCCTTTGTCCCTCCATTGAAAGCTGCATTTGAGTATGTCCAAGCAGGTCTAGAGTTAAATGACATCTGACCTGATCTCCAGAGGGAAATCTGGTTTCTTTCCTTCTTTCACCTTCACTCCTTAATTTTCCATCCCATCATCTATCTAAAATCTCCCTTATTATAGATGACTTTCCCTCTGAATGCCTTTGTTAGTTTCTATGCAAGTAATCCCCTTTCATGACTCCATAGCCCAATGGATGGCACATTCTTAACCTATCCTCTTTTGCCGAAACATCTTGCTTCTTTGTCTTTTTCCTCCCATTACTTTCTCAGTTTATCATCTCCGACCAACTCAAAAACCAACCAAATCATTTAAACCCCCTTGTGCGTCATACCTAGCCTAATATCTCATTCTGAGTTTTCAAAGATATATTACTTTTTGCATTTGTAGAGAGATCCCTCTTTGGACCCAGGAGGGCTAGATCCTGAGATCCCAAAGTGGTTTGATGTTGTCTTATCTTTTGGTATTTCCAAATCTGCCAAAACATAGGAACCCCAGCATAACTAATTAGCCATTTTGTACTAGCAAATGGATTTCCACTTCTAATTTTTTCAATGGTTAATAATCTACAACAACTAATGTAATCTATTTTTGTTTGTATAGTTTATGTGATGTTTTATAGTAAAAAATTTTGTATATGAATTTATATTTCATATCTAATATAGAAGTGTTAAGCACCTAAATCGAATGAAATAATAAATGAGGTGTTATCCACAAGATGAGAACAATATTAATGATTTTTTTTTATAAATATGGGCTCAAAATCCATGATCTATCCATAATACATGACGACTGTTAGCACTGCAATTTTTCAAAGTATTATTACTATTGTAGTTGTGTCTTTGATCCTCTCTTGTCCCTTAGTCTATGGTTGAAGGCCCTCGAGGGTTAAAATGTGTATTAGTTTTTATCATTTTTAACAAAATCCAAAAAAGTTTGAGTCCAATAGTTTGTTTGTGTCATAGAGTTATTAGGGTAAATTTTCTTTTAAAATAAATCTTTTAACTACTTTGAGTAGTTAAGGTCACAGATTTAGTTTGAGAAGTCTTATTTATTCATAATTATACCTTCTATCCAAGGCTAATGACATAATGTCAAAGTCATCAATTATTTTAGGAATAATGAAAAAATAGCTACCTTTTCTAAAAAGGCAGCTATTTTCTTTAGAAAATATGGTTTCACAAGCAACACAGAAATAGCTACCTTTTTAAAAAAAGTAGCTATTTCCTACAGAATTTGTACAAGGAGGTAAAGAGGCATTAATCAGGTGAAAATACATTGCTCTTGGAATAATTGAAGGTCTGTTAAAACAAGAGGTATTACCCTTTTGAAAGGTGGCTATTTCTAATTAGAGGATTCATTAAAAGGAGGTTGGATATTGTTTTTTCTAAGGCTATTTAAATCTAATGCTACTCATTAAAGGTGAAATATATCAAGTTTAAGGTACGAGTAGTTATTATTTAATTATTCATTGGAATGAATGGTTTGGTGGAATGAGTTGGCACCAAAAATTTAAATCATTTTAGTTCATGTCACTTTCCCTCACCATGATTTAGGGCATGCAGAGCTCAGTTTCCATTTATCCCCTCTGATTTCTTATCCTCTAGCAAGTAGTTTGCTACCTTGTGCCAGAAGTTAGGGCTTCGTGGAGGGTTGATGTTCATAGTTTTACAAGTATTCATTAGTGTTTAAGTTATTTTTTAATAGAAGGGGTGAGGGTGGTAAGGTAAACCATTCAGAACCGACCAATACTCATTTCGTTGATCAACATGCAAATCCACAGTTCCAAGCAGGAAGGTGGTATCAGTTTTTAAAGAAGTTTTTAGGAGAAAATTTTGCAATTGCTCAGGAATTTGTCGAGTCTTTCAATGGAGAGAAGGTCAAGCTAGGTATCAGACCTTTAGGATCAAAAATACCATCATAACAAGAGCTACCCAAGCATCAACTACAGGTGAGTCCTGGTATAAAATAAAAAACTTTCTTAAAGGAGATTTAAATCCATATCTTAAGCCTGAGCATGAAAATATAGATTGGACCCCTACAGTTCACATTCTTATTTTAGGTTCGAGTGGCAATATGTTATTATAACCACTATGCAACATTATATTACCCGTGAAGGCGGGTTTTCCACTGTGCATCAGTATAAGAAGAGGTTTCTATCTCACATTTCGGGTTCTAAACCTATGAACCTACCAATTTTCCTCTATAAATATTTGTTCATAATGTCTCAAAAAATACAAATAACCCCAAACTATTCTCTTCATAATCTTTATCACAAGTGTTTATTCAAAATGCTAGTGGTTTATCATCTAAAGAAGAAGAGAACCACATGGGAAAATTTCCTAGCAGATGAAGTTTTTAGCACTGTTAATTCAAGGAGAAGGGTAGGAAGGCCTTTAAGACAAAAGACCTAAGAGGAACAGTCAAACCCTGCACCTACATTGACCCCTTCACAAAATGGTCAATCTTCATCACCATCTAGCAGACATACAAGGAACTAAACTCGGACAGCTAGAGTTCAAACCACCACTCCTATACCTATGATGCAACCAGCCAAAGAAGTATATATTAGAAGACTACCTAAGGAGCCACAAACCTTGGATTATTTTAGGCAGAAGCATGCAAGCAAGCTTAAACAAAAGGCTACTGTTCTAGACAAGAATGCTATGTCCAAAGGAAAGGAAGAGGTAGCCTCTTCTTCAAAGAATAAACAGAAAAGAAAAATTATTCTAACAGAAGGGTGTTCAGTGGAAGCCACCCCTGAAACCTTAACACCAAGCCCTGTTCTAGGGACTAGACAAGAGAATGAAGAATAAAATTCCACTCCAGCACCAGAGGAACCAATACTGGCACACATATTTTCCTCTCTCAAAACATCAACTAAAGGGAAAAGTAAAGTTTCAGAGACTACAACAAAAGAACCAACTATAGCCCAACTTTATTCATCTCTCAATTCATCAGCCAAAGGAAAGAAGAAAGTTGTAATCCACTCATACTCATATTTTGAGGAAGAGAGCAGTGAAACATAGTCTACTGAAACAGAGTTTGAAGAGGGGCAGTCAAGCAGAGTTATCCATGGAAGAAGGAGGCCTTCATACATTCCTAATACATACATTCAAAGGCCTCATACCATACCAAAGAATAATATCAGGATAGCAAGAAAAATCATAGCCAATCGTGCTCTCACAGATGAGATAATAAACATAGATGAAATTCCAGAAAATGATCCAGGGAAGAAGAAGGCTCAGAAGAAAAAGAAAGTACAAAAGAGAAAGCCAAACAAGAGGGTCACTAAGGCAGAAGCTATTAGGATTTTTGTTTCTATACTAAATATTTAATGATTCAATACCTAAAACAATGAAAATATAAATAATCATACCATCTTTGGCTTATCTAAAATATTATAAAAAATAACTACCTTTTCCAAAAAAATAGTTATTATTTTCATAATTTGTATTAGAAGATGAAAAGGGAGATTTTTGTTCTAGTTTCGAGGAATGACACAAAGTGCTGATAAAGTGTATGCAACCTCAGTGGTAATGGTTTTTTCCAAGTGCAATCCAATGAAGCTTTCTTCCAAGTGTCATTTTTAGTTGGTTACTCCTACACTTTTGTGGATAAAGGTCCAGGTGTCCTTTTCAGTTGGAAGTCGCACTTTTTGTGGAGGATTTTTTTTTTTTTTCAGAAAACAAGGAACACCCAGCCACCTCAACTCAACCATTTCGAGCTCCATACTATCATTTTTTGTCTTCATTTTATTTCAGAATAATTTTCCATTAAGTTTAAGATAAGCTTTACTATATGTAGAAGAGTGTAATAAAGTCTTTAAAACAAACTTTCACTTTTAGTGGAAACTTTAACAAAACAACTTTTTGTATATATACTATGTAAAGAAATGAAGAAAGGGTTCATTGGTTTTCCATATCATTGCATTCTATATTGTATATTTTTGAGCTTATAATATATAAAAATACTCTTGAGGACTTATGAATGGTTTGATGTGTGTATTTTCTATCTCGTTATGTGTTTCCATACTTTACTGTTTCATTCCAGATTATGATATACATATGTTGTTTCATTTTTTTGTTACTCTTGTGATATAGCTATAATACATGATTATCTAATTTTGTAAGTCTTGTTTTACAAGCTTTCTGGATAAGATATGTATGGTGAAATTATTCATAAGCTTTCCCTATTACATAAATCTTCAAATGTATGATGAGATTCTTGTAAGTCTTAAAGAAGCCTTCTTTCATCAATACATTATAGGTCAGAAATAATTTGTCTGTTTGTCTTCTTAGCAATGGACTTCTATTCTTTAGACCCACTGTTCTTGCACATTCTCCTAACCATTAAAATTCAAACTAATCCCTACTACCACATCAAGCAGTAGTACCCTCATATGTGTGACTGATTTATCAGTTTGAAACCCTTTATTAGATATCATTTTTGGGATTCAACTGTGTTAATTTAGTCATTCATCTATGACCATTTCCATGAGAGGCAGTCGTAACTGACTAATTTCTCATGATTTTTGAATAGTCCACTTAGCACTCATTGCATCGAGTGATGCTCACAGGGGTGAAGAAGTGGGATTGAAACTAGTGAAATGAATCACATAACGTCAATCATCACTTCTGGGGCTTGCACTCGGTAACCAGAACTTCCCAGGAGGTCACCCATCCCAGAACTCCTTTGGCTCAAGCGCGCTTAACTGTGGATTTTTCCCCACAATCAAGCCCACTTAGTTTGCTACCCCATTTGCAAAACCTTAGCAACTTTTGTGCCTCATGAACCATTCAAGAAGAGATCCCTTTACTCTTAGTATTTTGAAACCCTTTAATTTTCCAGTGTATGTGAGAATCTCAGCCACTTTCCAAATCATAATCCAAATGTAAGAAAAGCCCTTGAGCTTAAGATGTGTATGGTCAGGCGCTTGTTACAATCCAAGTGTTTATTCCATCCCTAACATCTTTTCGTGCATCTTCCAGGAGACGAGATTCTGAACTCAATATTCTCCTGAAGTTTTTTGCATGAATTCCTAGTACTAGTTTTTAAAGGAGTATAAAAAATAGTCACTCTTTCTGATTGTAATTAGTTCACCTGGCGACTCCATAAAGAGGAAGAGGGGTTTCAAGACCGCCTACTACAAGAAGAAATCAGAGATCACCTCCTGTGACTCTAGTCTCTGGCCCAGAAAGGATCATAAAGGATGCAAGAGGGAAACATAAATTAGTTGAAGCTACATCACATTTAGTGAAAAAGGTGCATTCAAAGTACATTCCAAAAGAAAAGGTACCATCATCTATCTTAGAACCTAAAGAAGTTTCAATTTCAAAAGGCTCTACTGAAATATTTCAAGTTGAAATTGCTTCTATAAAAGACAAAATAGAACATGTTAGACTAGATTCAGCTAAAAGTATCTCTTAGTCATCATTTAGTAAATTAGAAACAAATATTATTCCAGTGAAAGAAGGAAAATCAGAGGTTTTAGGTGTCAGTGAAGAAAACCAAAAATCAGAAGCCTTTGTGTTGACAGAATGGGAATTAGAACAAGTATTGGAAATTGCACCCTTCCTAGATAGGGCTATTTTAACTGAATAAGATATTAAAATAATTCTAAGCTTTCTTCAAACTCATCCTGAATATAAGTCCTATCTTAGCCCACAACAAGATTATTTTCCTTTGTTTCAAAACCAAACTATTGGCTCATCCTCTTCTCATCAAGGAGAAGGTAACCCTCCTGAAAATTTGAACTTTAATCTCTCTGACTTTTTCGCTTAGCAGAACAAAGTTGAAGTTGCCCCATTCCTTCAAGAATCTAAATCTGAATCTGATTCTCCTATAGAGGTTGAAATAAAGTCTTATGCTATTCATTTCTTTGAAAATCCATTGTTTTCATCTCCAAATCCTAAAGAAACAGCCCAAAAACTTCAATATTTTGCGATTCCAAAACAAATACAAACTCCACATACTATAATTTCTAGCACTCAAACATCTGCATCATCAAGTCTTGCAATATTTGTACCTCAACAAGTCATGGCTCAACCTCCTCCTACAAGGATGCAATAGATTGTTGCTGCCAAATATGCACCAATCTCTCTTCCTCAACCTTTGCATCCTCTTCCTCGAGGGTATTATCTGAAATATTTTCCCAAATACACAGGGAGGGAGAAGGAGTATCTACTGAAGAACACCTAGTTTCCTTTTACAGTTATTTTGATAACCAAACATTGAACAAGAAGATGTCCGATCAAGACTCTTTGTTCAGAGCTTGGATGGAGAAGCTCGTAATTGGTTCAGAAATTTTCCACCAAATTCAATAACAGGAATAGATTCCTTGGAGGAAGTTTTTGTAAAGCAATGGGGCCACCATAAGGATTACTTATATTACCTTTTAGATTTTGGATCTTTAAAGAAGAAGAATGATGAGTCATTGGTAGACTTTACAAAGAGATTCAATAAAGTCTATCAAAATATTCTTGTAGAAGTCAAACCTCCTGAAACCACATCCATGATAACATTTTCCAATGCCTTAGACTCCAAGTTTTCACTGTGGTTGAGAGCTGAGAAGCCACAAACATTGGTAGGTATGAAGGAGGTTGTTATTGAAGTGCAGTCCAATATTATGGCCACAAATAAAGTGAAAATTGAAGAGGGTAAGGGAGCAAAGGATAAAAATAAAATGAAAGAGGAGAAACCATCTTCTTCTTCTAAAAATTTCACAGCTGAAGAAAAGCTTGATAAAATATCTAATTTGATTAAAGATCTTGCTTCCAAAATGAAAAAATTGGAGTTAGAAAATAAGGCTGTTGTTAGGCCCATTCAAAATGAAGGAAATAGAAATCAGGTTCCTTTTAGGAGACCCCTTCAGCTTCAAAAAATTTTACAATGCCCAAGAAGAAATCTTGATGATCAAAATTTTCAGCCTCCACCGAATAATTTTGCTGAAGAAAATCATCAAGAATAAGAAGAGGAGGATGAAAATACAAATATTGTTGGGGAGACATCACAGTCAACTTGTTTGAATTTGCAATAGTATGAAGATCAGTCTAGGATAAATCTATTTTCAGATGATGAAGATGCTCATATTCATGTCCAAAATGAGAAAAATCAGACAAGAAATTATAGTTTAAGGTCAAAAGGGGTTGTCCAATAGCCTAAAAAAAAACAAGATTATGAAAAACATGCTTCCAAAAAAAAGGCAAAAGTTAATGGTGTTCCTCCATCACCTAATCTTGCCACAATCATTAAAACTGCTACAAAAAATAAGGATTTAACTCCTGTCAATTGTAGTTTCAAGTCAAAATTGAATAAAATCAAGATTCTAGTTCCACTCCTTGAATTGTTAAAAAATCTAGCCTATAGAGAGTCATTTAAAATTTTGTTACAACCATCTCTTGCTCCTAATTCAGTCAATCTAGAGGATGAACATCCTATCATCTACTTTCGCAGCCATGTCCAAGATCAAAATGATGATAATTCTCCACCCACTACAAGGAAAAGACCCTCTAGCGGAGGTTATAAAGGAGGTTTTTAGTGTTATAAAATTGGCCAAAATTGTCAAAAAAACATTTGCTACAACATCTGTTTATGGTTACGGGGATTTTTGCGGAGATTTTAACAGATATTCAACACAAATAAAAAAAAATGGGTGGTCGAAGGTTATTATGGATGCTTTTTTCATCGGTGCGCTACTCTGGCTTTAATGCACCGGTGCGTATATCTATAAGGTGGCTTGGGCCGGTCGAAGGAGCATGCACCGGGCCATCAAGGTATAAAACCACACCGGGCATAGTGTTGGTGATACAATGCATGAGGCCATTCTAATTCATCTTGGGATTTGTGTGGTGCCCATAGGTTGTCTCAACGCACCAGCGCGTAGACTTATAGAAACGCATCGGTGCGCAGTATCACACAAATGCACCTACATTTATAATTGGTATCGGTATTTGTGCAGTGCCCATAGGTCGTACAAATGCACTGGTGCATAGATCCACATAAACACACAGGTGCACAGTATCACACAAACACACCGAGAATTATAGTTGGTATTGGTATTTGTGCGGTGCCCAGAGGTCGTACAAATGCACCAGTGCGTAATTCCACATAAACACACCGATGCGCAATACCGCACAAACACACCGATATTTTTAATTGGTTTTGGTATTTGTGCAGTGGCCATAGGTTGTAGAAACGCATCGGTGCACTTTAGAATACAAACGCACCAGTGTACAATAACTGACACGCACCAATGTATAGTAACTGACACGCACCGGTTTTCATTTTTTATTTTTTAGAAACATCGACCTATGACAATACAATTATTGTGATTTTTTAAAATTCATTATTCATCAAAATTCGACACATCTTATAACAATATTCATATTAATTAAATTTTTATTAATGCATTTGAATGTGATGTTTGGATTAATTTTTTATATCATATCATAATTATTGCGATTTTTAAAATTCATTATTCATCAAAAGTCGACACATATATATCTTATAACAACATTCATATGAATTAATTTTTTATTAGTTCATTTGAATGTGATGTTTGGATTAATTTTTTATATCATATCATAAAATTTCACATCTCTTCATTATATATTTAATCATCCATAAATTTAATCAATGGTGTTACATTTCACAACAACAATGGAGAACGCAATAGAATAAATTAAAACATATTTTATTATATATATATATATATATATATATATATATATATATATAAGACAATATTTGTCATACAAAATGGGACAGTTATTGGTATCCCTTTGTCTTTCAACTGGGCCACTATGTCCATTCCATTAAACAAAATGGCTAATTTCACAGGATAATATTTCAAAAAATACAACGCCTTGCTTTGATATCCAAACATAGTGATCACCATTCTTCGCTTGACCTGCTATCACTGCTAGAGCTACTTCCATGACTTAGGTTATTTTCAGGAATGTTTTGTTCACAGTATTGATTGCTTTCTTCTTCTTCACCTTCCATCTACAAACATAAAAATAAAATGTAATGAGTGTATATACATTGGTGAGAATAATGAAAATTGCAATATTAAATAATATACATCAATGTAAATCGAAAAGAAATAATGTACCATTGCAAGAATTGACTCATAAACTATACACATTCTTTCAAAACCATGTAACATGCCATCTTTCAAGATTTCATCTGTTGGCGCAATTCCATACTTTGTTTCTTGCAAGTTTTATACCCCATAATAAATCATATATTTAATATAAATGATTTTTTTTTCTATTAATTATAGATGAAGCTAAGTAAAACAAGATTGATAGATGCTTACAAATTCCACAATTAATTTCTGATATGCCAACATATACTCACAACCCATATTTAACCCAATTTGAATCAATTCATCTGATGGTTCTTCTTTTTATGTTAACACCTGTTTGAAGACATTCAATGATGATTTTTGTAAAACAACTTAAAAAATACAAAAATGAAATCTAGTTAAGTTGTTATAAGGAAGTAACAATTTCTCACAAACTTAGATATCAACCATTTTCTTCCTTGTCGTCGTGTTTTATGTGCTGAATGGGTTCCATTTTCTTTTCTTTTCTGCAAGAAAATACTTGAAAATTAATATTTAATGCTAAATTGTTTATTTATTGTACCTAATGATTGAAAAATTCAATGATTACATATTACATTTGAAGCACATTGTTGTTGAGATGTCTCTTCCTACGATGCAATTTTGTCCATTTCTTTGACCATCTCCTTGTACACCTTTTTAGACATTCCTACTGGCATATTTCTGATTTCAGCTTGTTCATCTTCTGAGATTTTCATAATCTTCCTGAAAATGTAACATGACAATAAACTATTTTTTTTTTTTTTTTTTAATTTTTTTTTTATATTGATATATGAAAATTAAATATAACAAAAATGATATTTATAAATAATTCTAGACAAACATTTAAAGGAATATTACTTTTTCATTCCTTATTTTTTGTTGTTGTACGTTTTTGCTATTAAAACTCTCACATGTCTCATTGACCAATTCTCTGGAAACTCTTCCTGTAGTTTAGATAAAATTTGGTTCTTGGAATCATTGGATTGATTTTTGTTTTGTAAGTGGAAAGAACGTCTATACATTCATTCCACTAGATCCCTCAAACTTTTGTAAGAGTTTTTCCCCCTTTCATTAACCTCCAGCACCACTCCAGATGAGCTAAGGAGCAATTCATTTTCATTTGCATGTTCTATTTTTTTTCTTTTCTTAGAACAACATTTTTTTTCTGAATTGTTGGTCCCTATAGAACATTAAATAGATGTGAATTAATAGATTGTTTGACACATGTTATCTAATAATTTTAAGTATATTATTAATGAAAATTAAAAAAAGAAACTCATATTGGATGGATAGTATTTTTTCATTCACCTGATTCATCCTTTTGCAATTTTTCCATCAATCTTTTACGCTCTTTTGGTCCTAGATCAGAAATAATCTTATCGAGCTTCGTCATTTTGTGGCTCTACATGATACACAGTAAACAATACATATTATTTAAACTAACATATAGTTCAAAAATAATATTTTTTGTAAAGAATTTACAAAGAACTTGCCTTTTTTGCTTTTTTTGATGTGTTATCAGTATTTTTGTTTTTTTTTAAGAAGTTCTGCTAATCTATTAATTTCAAAAACATAAAAATACATATTTTATAGGCAGGGTTGGTAAGTTGTACTTAACCAATCATTTCCTTTCTTACATTGTTTCTGGGCTGCCGCGGGGGAGTGGGTTGGCCCAGACAAAAAATGAAAATGAGCATTACATTATGTGTAGTAGCGCTGATAAATCTAGGAGTTAGAGAGTAGAACATAGCAGTAAAGCCCTATAGGCACAGATGACAAAAAATAAAATAAAATTGAATAGCTGCGCAGAAATTATTCATCCTCATCATCACTACAATGGGGATTCTCCTTATTGATGGGACAGACAGGGGTTTGTGCAACAACCGCTTCCACAGCAGCTTCCACTTCAACAACAGTTCGCTTGGGGAGATTTGCAGGAGTGGAGAGGATGGGGGAGTTTGGGTCTACTCCTTCAGGAACCTTCGTCCAAACGTCGTCGGAATCCATAATCCATATGTCCATATCCTCACCAACCTGCGTAGGAATGTTTGGGGGTGCAGGAATGCTAAGCAGAGAGGTATCTCTGGGAGAGGAGGCAGACCTCCTCGCGCCTCAACTTCCCCTTTGCGCATGTTGCCTGGAGGATTCTGCTTACTTCTCGGGGTGGAATGATGGCTGCAAGGGGTGCTGTACGAGGAGCCTTCAATCCATTTGAGGCGGTTATCCTCGCCGCGATGGTAAAGACCTGGAAGATCCCCTCTCCGGCCACCACGAATAGTGCGTTGGTGCATCCTTGGGGCCATTGTGCACTTGGGAGGGGAGGAGGGTGTGACACAGGGGCGAGAGAAGCTATAGAGGTTGGGGGATAGGTGCACTGGATGCATAGCAACAAGCAAAGGGAGACTGCGCAGCTCCACTACAAGACCGAGACTTCGCAACTGATCGGAATCAATGAGCGTCCATATTAGAAGGAGGAGAAATAAATGTAGCAGAGAGAGAATGAGGGAGGAAAGGAGTAGAGGACGGGAGGATATATAGGATTGAGGATGAATGTTGTCAGAGAGGCAATGAATGATCTTCGTACGGTACTGCATGTGGAGCTCAAGCATATGAGCAGGCGCAAAGGGGTAGGTGTGGCTGCATTGTTGATTAAAAATCATGGACATTAGTGGTGGTATGGGCGAGGTGATGATCAGGATCAGGTGACACAAGACCTGTCCAATCTGCGTTATCTCTAGTTTTGCGAGGAGCGTGCGAGGAGTTAACGGTAATTGGATCCGCTGTAGGTGGGGAATTGCGTTGAGGGTTCCCGCAATCCATATGAGTTGGGAATTGATGTTCACTCGTTTCAAGCGTGTCACCCGCATCCGGGGGTTATCAGTATTTTTTTTACTTGATCTCTTGTCAGTCATTTATTTATCAATATGAAACCTAAACCATATCATTCATTAATATATTTATAAATAAATTGTCAACTTTTTAGGTAAAAAGAAAATCTCAAGAAACCAGTGCACCATTCATTCTGTACGCACTGACATCGGTGTGTGGAGGTATTATAAACGCACTGAAAAAATAGTATAATAGTCCATACGGTGCTCTATGTCAACAAGGAGCACTGTTGCATTACATGTTAACCACCACATCGATTAACACAGAGAAAATAATAAAAATTGTCGAATGTTAGTTTTTGTAGCATAAACTGGTGCCATATTTTACATATGGCGCACTGATAAAAAAAAATTGTTTTTTAATTTTTTATCACAGTACTTTCGCGGTGTGCTTGGATAATAGAGCGCACCGGTGTGCTAGGTTATGCCGAGCGCACCGATGAAAAAAAAATCTATTTTTTTAATTCACACAAGGGTCGACATGGATTGGGATTCGACTATGCAAGTCATCCCATGAGTTGGATGTATTAGGCCTATATTTAGCAATACAAACCCTATAAATCTAAAATGAAAAGCCCTAATTCTGAAATCACGGAAAGATGGAGAAGAAAGGGTAGAAACAAACACAATGTAGGGTTTGTTTCTAAAATGGATTTTAATTTTTATTTTGTGCAAAACAACACATTCGCGGTGTAGAAATTTTCTGAATAATGATTAATTATTCACCGAGACTATCCTGATCACATATCAATTCGAATTCATATGCAACACATAATCTCTTCCACTCAGATCATCACACATGCGGAAATAAAACAAGCGATAGCACATCAAATCATCATACACATTAACACAGTATGTATGGGAAAGCTTATAGCTGAAAACCCCGCAGCTATTGTGTATATTATAATGGAGAAATCATGTAACAAACTCAGTACAATACTCCTCACAAGTACTCAGTACTTTCTCATAAAGTTACACACAAACTAGCTTGGTTTTGAACAGGTTACTGGTTCAAAACTCACCACTAATTTCCTTGCCTCTATTGCGCAATCCAGGCCTGTCTATATAGAGATCCAAGGTTCGAATCTCCTTGGCTTGACAACGCAATCATCATGGGAAATTCCTCCAAGTGTGGTGTAAATCTCATGCACAACTGATGTCGCCACTGATAGCTAACTCCACCCTTTCATCTACCTCTTTCACTGGTCTCCACTGAACTGTCCATGCACTGTAGTGAACTGATGTGTTCTTGAGTTGAATAATGAGTTACTAATTAATGAATTAAATAATATTTAATTCACTCCACTCATTACTAGTTGATTAGCTAGTTAAACTAATCTCAACTAGTTAAACTAAGTTAAACCGAACACAACTCCACCAACTGTCTCATCAACTCCACCAAACTTCTGCCACTGAAGTCCTAACTGAAGTCAACCATGCATGAGCTCACCAAACCCTTAGGAATAGCGTAATTCCTCTGTCGGATGCATGAGCCACTTCTGTAGCTCGAACTGAAGTGCTCCAAGAGAGTAAACTGAAGTTTAGAGTCCAAATATTATTAAGGGTAAATAATATTTGACTTCCCTATTTTTAGGATAGGCAGTCTAAATATAGAATTCGACCTATAGGTCAAAAAATAGAGGTCCATCTATTTTTACCAACATGACCAATACTCCAAGAATAACATACTGCAACCCCTGGACCATGCTCCATATGTCTAAAAATAGACATAGTCTAAAAATAGACTTTGCGCCAAAATTTTCTTGCGGGCCCACTTAGTGAAGGCGACTTCATTTCACTAAGCTCCATCATCTTGCTGCATTTTCAACACTCCCTCTCAGCAAGATATGGATTATCTGCAACCCCTATCCTGCCTCTGTGGAATTCAAACTTGCTCCTGGTGAGCGCCTTCGTCGGGATGTCGGCATCCTGATCCTCCGTGGGAACATATGAAAGCATCATGATTCTCCGCTGAACACAATCTCTGATATGATGATACCAATCTGTGAAGCCATGCCGCCTCAACTGATCCTCCTGTCTGTACCATGAACCATATCTCGATGTGCCTCTAATATAGCGCAATACATGCTTGCCTGCCTTCCAAAAGAGCTTGGTAGGCTTAACCATAGCTTGCGAAAGCTGGTTAACTGCATAGCATATATCGGGTCGTGTATTGACCGGATACATAAGCGACCCCACCAACTGTCGATAGACAGTGGCATCCACTACCTCCGCTGAAGTAGCATCCTCCTTCCTCCAACCACCAGGAAGAGGAGTGTCAACAAGCTTGCAGCCTTGCATGTTTGAACCTCTCCAGAATCTCCTGGGCATACTTGCCCTGAGAAACAAACAGTCCTCCGCTGCGCTGCCAAATCTCCAATCCCATGAAATAATGAAGGATGCCCAAGTCCTTCATCTCAAACTCTCGTGCAAGATCCTCCTTGCATGAAAGTATCAACTGCTCATCGCCAGTCAAAATCAGATCATCTACATACGGTACGATGATCAACAGCTTCCCCTCCACCACAATCTTGTACAGGTTAGGATCCGCCTCACTCTTGGAGAATCCAAGCCCGGTGAAGTAGCTGTCTATCCGAGTGTACCAAGCACGAGGTGCTTGCTTCAGCCCGTACAGTGCTCTCTTGAGTCGGCACACATGCGACTCAATGCTGAAGATCTCAAAACCTTCAGGCTGCTCTATGTACACCTCTTCCTCAATAACTCCATTGAGGAACGCAGTCTTCACATCCATCTGATGAATGTGCCACCCCATCTGCGCTGAGAGAGCAAGGATCGTACGTATGGAAGAGTACCTTGCGACAGGTGCAAAAGTCTCCTCATAGTCAATCCCCTCGATCTGTGAGAAGCCACGGGCGACAAATCTCGCCTTGTACTTCTCCACACTCCCGTCAGCCGCCTGCTTCACTTTGTAGATCCATTGTGAACCCACCACTGATTTTCCCACCGGTCTTGGGACAATCTCCCATGCACTGTTCCTGATGATCGAATCATATTCTTCGATCATGGCATCAACCCATGTGGGTTCCTCCACAGCTTCCTCAAAAGAGGATGGCTCCGTCACAACACATTGACTCACAAGAGCCATGTATCCAGTGTACCAATCCAGTGACTGCCTCTGTCTGCGCTGTGCTGTAGGTGGTCCTACAACCTTCTCTGCATCTCAAGCCAGTCGCTCAGCTTCTGTAGTGCGCATGCGCCCTCTGATGGTTGGCGCTGCATGGGTGGTTTCTTCCACCTCCTGAACTTCCTCTTGTGGCTGATCCACATCCGGAAGCTCCTCCTTAGGAACTAACAGCTCCTCATCTGCATGCAAGTGTAGCTCCCTCTCAAGCGAACACTGCATGGCTTTCTCCTCCTGAAATTTTATATCCCATCGCACAACAGTCTTGCGACTGTCTGAAAAATACACCCGATAGTTGTGAGGTGTATCAGTGTACCCCACAAATATTCCAACCTCAGCAGTTGGATCCAGCTTCCTTCTCACATCCTTCATCACATGCATGTAGACAGGAGAACCAAAAATCCGCAAATGGGAAATATCAGGCCTCTTGCCAAAATAAGCCTCCTCCGGTGTACTCATGCCAAGAACCTTGTGAGGACAACGGTTCTGCACATACACTGTTGTATTGCATGCCTCAGCCCACAAGTGAAGGGGTAGGCCCTGATCATGCAACATCGCCCGTGCAGCACCCACGATCGTTTTGTTCTTCCGCTCAGCCACCCCGTTCTGCTATGGGTTATGGGGTGCGATGAGCTCTCTCCGAATCCCTTCTGCGCTGCAGAACTCCTTGAATTCAGTCGAGATGAATTCACCACCGTTATCACTCCTTAGAGCAATCACCTTCTTCCCCGACTCCTTCTCGACCAGTGCTTTAAACTCACAGAACTTCGCGAATGTATCGCTCTTCTTCTGCATGAAGAATATCCAACACTTTCGAGAGAAATCATCAACAAAGATCACATAATACTTGTGCTTTGATGTCGAAGCAGCTGAGAAAGGACCACACACGTCTGTGTGAACTCTCTCAAGGATCGTCGTGGCGCGACTATCCTTCTCGTGAAAGGTGGCTTTCACATACTTTCCTAAAGTACACCCCTTGCACTGATCTGACTACGCAAGAGTGCCCTTAGGAAGCCCAGTAGAAATCTGCTGCAGAATCTTCAAAGCTCCATGGTGAAGGTGGCCCAATCTCCTGTGCCACAGTTCGCCCTCATCATCCTGGCTCACCACTTCTCCTGCTTTGCATGCCATAGCTGCGCAGCCATCTACCTGCAACTGATAAAGGTTCTTGGTTTGAACCCCTATCTTTCGGGTCTCTCCAGTAGTCTTACTGCGCAGGAAGGCTTTTCCTTCGCTGAAGACCACATCATACCCCTTATCCTCCAACATCGCCACAGAGATCAAGTTCTTCTTCAATCCAGGTACATGCATGACATCCCTCAATACAAAGGGTTTACCAGACTCCCTCTGAAAGGATATGGTACCGATACCAGTCGCACTGTATCTACCATCGTCGCCCATCTCGATGTGCACACCCAAATCTTTGTCCTCCAGATCTGAGAACAAATCCCGATCTCCCGTCATATGAAATGACGCACCGCTGTCCAAGAACCACACCGATCCCATCACACTTGAAACCAAGCATGCGATTAGTGAAAATTCAAGCTCGAACTGTGAAGCCAAAGCTTCTCCATCTGCAGATCTTCCCGCTTGCTTGTTCTTCTTCTTCTTTGGACAATTGGTAGCATAATGTCCGTGATCATGGCAGTGAAAACACTTCACTTTTGCCATACCTGCTTCTTGCCCTTTGCACCGGAATGAGAATTTTTCTTACCCTTCCCCTTCTTTGCTTTGGCAACCAAAGCGCAATTTTCTTCATCAGCTCCCTTTGATGAAGATCCATCCCGAGTAGTCCTCCTTATCTCCTCCTGCATGAGATCGGCCCAAAGGCACTCCCATCCTGGCAGCTTCTCCCATTAACACTATCTTGATATGAGTTCCAAGCCTTCGGAAGACCAAGGAGAGCCAGGTCGACCATGTCCTCGTCTTCGACAGTCACCCCCACACTTCCCAGCTCATCTCTGCATTGAGTGAACTTCGTGAGGTATTTGGCAATACTATCGCCTTTCTCCATCTTGATGTTTCTGAGCTTATCTTTGAGTGCTAGCTTCCTTTGGTCGCTCTTACTCTGGAATAGATCTGTCAAAGCTTTCCACATTAAATATGGAGAAGCCTTTCCATGCAGGCTGGATACAATATGATCCTTGACGCCCTCCAACAAGATCCTTTGACATTTCGCCATCTTCTTTTGCCATGCTTTGACTTCAGCAGGATCAGTGGGCCTTTGGACATCCGTATCCACGAACTCCTTCAGTCCATTATCTTCTAATACTGCCTCCATGCGATCCTTCCATGCAACATAATTAGAACTGCCTTCAAGAGCATATTCGAGTTGCAAACCGTTGAAAGACATTTTCAACACCGGCACCAAGAAAACAAAACTGCTACAAAATTCAAATTCCACCTCAAAGC
Source organism: Pinus albicaulis (assembly GCA_034641835.2). Lineage (NCBI taxonomy): Eukaryota > Viridiplantae > Streptophyta > Pinopsida > Pinales > Pinaceae > Pinus > Pinus albicaulis. Next base: position 141,157,306 of record CM076584.1, on the reverse strand, counting down.
TCAACCACTCTAGATCTGTGAGAACAAATTATTTCTAGCATAGAGATTGACTGCAGGGGAATTTACTGGATATATCACCTTTCAAAGAAAGGATGGATCCAGAGGCTACCTGGCCCGCATGCAGACTCTGTCTACCGAAATAAGTATGTAATCACTGTGATGATCAATCTCTGCTTCAATAGCTCCGATACCATGTAGAAATTTGCTGAATAATCATTAATTATTCACCAAGACTATCCTGATCACATATCAATTCGAATTCATATGCAACACATAATCTCTTCCACTCAGATCATCACACATGCGGAAATAAAACAAGCGATAGCACATCAAATCATCATACACATTAACACAGTATGTATGGGGAAAGCTTATAGCTGAAAAAACCGCAGCTATTGTGTATATTATAATGGAGAAATCATGTAACAAAATCAGTACAATACTCCTCACAAGTACTCAGTACTATCTCATGAAGTTACACACAAACTAGCTTGGTTTTGAACAGGTTACTGGTTCAAAACTCACCACTAATTGCCTTGCCTCTATTGCGCAATCATGGCTTGTCTATATAGAGATCCAAGGTTTGAATCTCCTTGGCTTGACAGCGCAATCATCATGGGCAATTCCTCCAAGTGTGGTGCAAATCTCATGCACAACTGATGTCGCCACTGATAGCTAACTCCACCCTTTCTTCTACCTCTTTCACTGGTCTCCACTGAACTGATCATGCACTGTAGTGAACTGATGTGTTCTTGAGTTGAATAATGAGTTACTAATTAATGAATTAAATAATATTTAATTCACTCCACTCATAACTAGTTGATTAGCTAGTTAAACTAATCTCAACCAGTTCAACTAAAATAAACAGAACACAACTCCACTAGTTGTCTCATTAACTCCACCAAACTTCTGCCACTGAAGTCCTAACTGAAGTCAACCATGCATGATGCCATCAAACCCTAGGAATAGCGTAATTCCTCTGTCAGATGCATGAGCCACTTCCAAGGCTTGAACTAAAGTGCTCCAAGAGAGTAAACTGAAGTTTATAGTCCAAATATTATTAAGGGTAAATAATATTTGACTTCCCTATTTTAAGGAGAGGCAGTCTAAAAATAGACTTCGACCTATAGGTCCAAAAAATAGAGTCCCATCTATTTTTACCAAAATGACCAATACTCCAAGAATAACATACTGCAATCCCCAGACCATGCTCCATATGTCTAAAAATAGACATAGTCTAAAAATAGACTTTGCGCCAGAATTTGCCTGCGGGCCCACTTAGTGAAGGCGACTTCATTTCACTAAGCTCCATCATCTTGTTGCATTTTCAACACGCGGTGCTCCATAATGAAATAACGCACCGGTGCCATATGTTACATATGGCGCACTGATAAAAAAATATTTGTTTTTTAATTTTTTATCACAGTACTTTCACCGTGCACTGGGATAATACAATGCACCAGTGCGCTAAGTTACGTCGAGCGCGTCGATGAAAAAAAATCTGTTTTTTTTTTAAATTCACATAAGGGCCGACATGGATTGGGATCCGACTATGCAATTCTTCCCGTGGGTTGGATGTCTTAGGCCTATATTTAGCAATACAAACCCTATAAATCTAAATTGAAAAGCCATAATTCTGAAATCACAGAAAGAGGGAGAAGAAAGAGCAAAAACAAAAAGAATGTAGTGTTTGTTTCTAAAATGGATATTTTTTTTTTTTGTTCGAAATAGAATGTTCGCAGTGCGCCATAATGAAATAGCGCACTGGTGCCACATTTTACATATGGCGCACGGATAAAAAAATATTTTGTTTTTTAATTTTTTATCACAATACTTTCGTGGTGCACTGGGATAATACAATGCACCAGTGCGCTAGGTTAATCCGAGCGCACCAATGAAAAAAAATCTCTTTTTTTTTTTAAATTCACGCAAGGGCCGACATGGATTGGGATCCGACCATGCAAGTTTTCTCATGGGTTGGATGTCTTAGGCCTATATTTAGCAATACAAACCTTATAAATATAAATTGAAAATCTCTAATTCTAAAATCACAGAAAGAGGGAGAAGAAAGGGCAGAAACAAAAAGAATGTAGGGTTTGTTTCTAAAATGGAATTTTATTTTTTTTGTGCAAAATTATAGAACGTTCCCAGTGTGCCATAATGAAATAGCACAACGATGCCATATTTTACATATGGCGCACGGATAAAAAAATATTTTGTTTTTTAATTTTTTATCACAATACTTTCACGGTGCACTGGGATAATACAACGCACTAGTGCGCTAGGTTACTCTGAGCGCACTGATGAAAAAAAATCTTTTTTTTTTTTTAAATTCACGCAAGGGCCGACATGGATTGGGATCTGAATATGCAATTTGTTCCGTGGGTTGGATGTCTTAGGCCTATATTTAGCAATACAAACCCTATAAAGCTCTAATTCTGAAATCACAAAAAGAGGGAGAATAAAGGGCATAAACAAAAAGAATGTAGGGTTTGTTTCTAAAAATGGATTTTTTGTTTATTTTGTTTCTGAAAATGAAAAATAAATTGAAAATTTTTTCTTACTGCATAAAAAAAACTGTAGAAAAGGTAAAAAAAAACAATAAACATTGAATTTTTTTTTTTTGTAGTGTAAAAAAAATTGCAGAAAAAGTTAAAAAAAAAAAAAAAACTTTAATCACGAGATCATTTGAAATTCTATGCTACAGGGTTTGAATCACCAGAGGTTTGGAATTATGATTGTCTGAATACTTCTATTCGAATGTATTTCCTTGCTCCACAGTGCTCTCGTGCTTTGTTTGCTCCAGGTATGTCTCCACAAATTTCTAGCTAAAATGTTTTGCAAAAATAGTGAAATAATGAAAAGTGTTTAGTATTTAAGGAATTGTTTTATGAAATTAGATTTTTGAAAATATTTTTCCGTCCATTTTTCAATTTACTGTTTTTTTTCACTTAAAGAAAATAAAGTTGCGCTTTTTTTATTTGCAGTTATTCGTCACCGGCGCGTCACTTACTAGCACCGCACCGGTGCGTCTGTTTATAAAATGACACCGGTGCACAGTAACAAAAACACACCGATGCAGTGATTTTTACATTAGCACCGATAATAAGAAGTCCAGTTTTAAAGCACAAAAATTACTTTTAGGTGTGTGCACCAAAATTTATTGTTGATTTTTCTCAAATGAATGGAGAAAATATCATAATTATATCGAATGGACAATTCTTCAAAATCCAGCTCATTCCATAATATTTCTCAAATTCCATCGCGGAGTTCTCCCTATCCATCTCGAGACGTAATATTTACTTGAGATTTTATTTATATTTTCATTATCTAATTGAATTTATATTTTTTATCCATGTCAATCATGCACAGCTTAATTAAATTTATAATGTATACAAATTTGCAGGTTCATGCAGATTCAACATCGAGTTCAGATGCACAAAATATTCAAACACATCCAAAACGTCAAAAGCTCTTATCAGGAGTTGCATACCATAAGGCACATTTGGTAGATGAAAATGGACAGCCGCTTCACCTTGCCAATTGTAACAATATTGCATATTCTAGCCACAATCCCGAGACAATGATGGTAATAATTATAATTGTTTAGTATATTGATTAATGTAATTATTGCAACGTCAAACCAATTTATAATCATGCAATATTGTCAACGTGGTTACTAATTGATATCATATATTTTGTACTAATAATGTTCAAATTTTTTTTTTTTAATTATTAGGATTCTAGTGATGATGAGCGGCCTACCTACCATCTTCCGTTGCACCCCACAACAATGTCAAATCGAGAGAAGACTGAATTAAGAGAAAAAATTGGAGAGGAATGATACCAAGAATGGTTGAATCAACCACTGATTCAATTCCCGCTACATCCAGATTCACCAATTCGGAATGACTACAGCAATAGTAGTTCTTCACAAGCTGGGAATGGAGGTAATCAAATAGAGGTTGGTATGGATGATTACTTAAGGGATACAACTACCATGGAGACAATGTTTTTAGATGCATTCCAAAACGATGATCAGCTAGGGGATGATGCTCATATCACTGACACCTTTTTCAAAAGACTTAAATTTGCTTCCACCACCCCTCTCTTTGGACCTAGAGGTCAGTCAAAGCCTACCCAGTTGGAGAAAACAATGTTATTGTACAACTTGAAAGCAAATTTTGGCTTGTCGAATGCATGTTTCTTGGAAATTTTGAGGTAAGTTACCATAAAGTACTCCCTTATATAAAATTTAAATATAATCAGTACACTGCAATGAACATTACAAATGGTAAATTTTGTGAACGTTAATAATTATATCGACATTAATTAATATATCGACATTTATTAATATATTTTTCCATGATCACTAACTACAGTTTGTTCAAAGATAAGGTTATTCCGAGTGATAATGTCTTGCCTGGTAGCTGCGAAGAGGCAAAGAAATTGTTGAAAATGTTGAGTGTTGAATACATATCATATCATGCATGTCCAAATGATTGTATTATATATAGAAGAGAATATGCATACAAATATATGTGTCTGAAATGTGGGCATGACAGATATGATAAATCAAAAAATAAGGTTAAATCACGTACTGGTCCTCCTTTTAAGATATTGAGGCATATGCCTATAATCCCAAGGATTCAAAGGCTCTTTCTTTGCAAAGAATTAGCTATGTTGCAGGGATGGAATTCCTCACACAGAAGTGAGTTGGGAGTTATGCGAATCCCAACTAATTCAATATCCATGAAGCATATAGAGGATACATGGCTCGAAAAATGCAAGGATGAAGTACGAAGTCTACAGCTCAGCATAGCCATGGATGGTGTCAACCCATATTCCCTCCAGAACACCAACTATTCTATTTGGCATGTAGTAGTGATCAATAACAATATCCACCCATGGTTTTCCATGAAGAATGAACATATTATGTTGGCTCTCATAGTCCCTGGTAGAAGACAAGTGAAGAATATGGATGTCTACTTACAACCACTAGTAGATGAATTGAAGGAATTATGGGATGGGATAAATGTATACGATGTATCAAGACCCATCGCAGTAGAGAGGATTTTTACATTGTACGGCATATGTGCTTACACGACACATGATTACCCAGGCTTAGGAGTTTTCTCTGGTAAATTACATGTTTAATTTATTGATTTGTTTATATACATAACAATATTCTTTCAGATATTAGTTATTTAATTTTTTGTAATATTTGTTCTAACATTCATGATATTCTTTAACGTGCCATGCATAACAATTGTATACAATAATCTCGCAAGTCTTGTAACAAAACGGTATTTCAGATGTAAATGTTGTGGACCTTCTCTGGAAGCTAGATGGTCCAAGGACCTACGAAATCCAGTGCATGATTGCTCCAGGGTATTCCTCCTATAAGAACACCTTTAAAGAAGAAAAACATCCACTTTCAATGGTAAACGAGAGAGAACCCAAAGGCCTCCAATAACAACACCAACTGAATGGCTTAGATCATATGAGAGAGAGAAGGAGAAGGAGTTAATATAAATGTTCGATTTAAATGGGGAGCCTATGTTCGAAGATCCAGAATTCTTCGACACCTATGTTGAGAAATTTCCCATTGGGATGAAAAGGAAATATATATTTTATAACCTCCCATATTGGGAGCATATTAAGATTACCCACTTATTAGATCCCATGCATATATTTAAAAATGTTTCATCTTCTTTATGGAGGCACATATCATCGAAAAAAAGTGACACATTGGTTGTTAGGAAAGATATTATTACTTCAAAATCTAAAAAGAAACATTGGCCAAGATGATTAGAAAGTATGGGATCAGAGGCAGACGCTAGTACCTCTAATCCATGGTTTTTCAAAGAAGGTGATGTCCCATGGATTTTAAAACAAGATGATATTTCGTTGGAAAATGAATTTATAATGGGTGTGAGGGTACCAACTTCATATGGGTCTTCACTACGACACTACTTCACTATCGATCACCATTTTTCGAGGTTGAAATCACATGACAATTTGAATATTCTAAGAGTACGTATAATTTCAAAAGCATGATTTTATTATTTTTTATATTAATAAATTTTATCCCATGCGGGGATCATAAAAATAAATAATTTTGTATATTATTGCATGTGTTTATAAATTTGCAGTGTTTTTATTTTTTTTTCATGCGTGGATGTGTGAAAAATGAATTCCCTCAAGACCTAGGATGTGCCATATCTAAATTATTTGCATTTGTATGTTGGATCACGTCAAAGGAGATTTATGTGGCTATCATTCCATGGTGGTGTCAAGAGATATTTCAGATTGTTTGTATGTTTGAGAAGGAAGTGTCGACGAGTTTCATGGACTTACAGGTTCATCTTCTAATCCACCTAGTAGATGAGGTTGAATTAGTTGGGGTGGTTTCTTGTCGTTAGATGTTCTTCTTAGAGAGGTACATGAAAAAATTGAAAGGTTTTTTTCGACAAAGGGAAAAACCTGAGTGGTCTATGACAGAGGGGTACATATCGTATGAGTCTTTCAATTATGCCAATGATTACATCAAGAAGATCGGAAACAAACTAGGTGTGGTTATTTGGGATGATGAAAGAGATGAAGACAAAAGAGAAGGAGAGTTGCTCCAAACGAGTGGAAAAAAGAGCTTGATAAAGAGTAAGTGACTTATAATTTTTCAAATTTACACAAATTTAATATTCATGTTGAACTTCGATATAATGTATATTTTGGTCTCTAAGTAATATATAATGTCAGTTTGATTTCATCAACGAATGCAGAAATTGAAGCAATCAATAAATTCGTTCTTTACAATTCTGAAGCAACACAACCATGGGTCGCATTGTACGAACAAAAGAGGGTGAAATGGGATAATGACAGGAAATAATTCATATGGTTGAATGGTAGAAGTGTGCCTTATCCCGATCATTTAAAAGAAAATATGCCAAAAATATGCCCCAACAGTTGGGTTGCTAACCAAGTCAGAGAGAAATACAGTGCAACCAGTCGTTACCTGCGTGTTGAAGAGGATGCGCTAAACGTAGGGATTAGGTGCAGCAACTCGGTAATAATATTTTTAATTTATATGTAAATTTGAAACTTATAAGACATCTGTATTTCACATTTTAACTGTTGGGTTATTATAAGACCCGTGACACTATGATTTTTTTAAGGTTTTTATAATAGGTGCATTTGTTCCCATCTATGTGGGCATATGGACCATTTTCACATAGAAAATGTCGATGTTGGAAACATCACACAAGACTGTGGAGTGGAATTTGAGTTCGATCAATCTAGTCAATCTAGACACCATGATATAAACCTAGTATGAGGGACATTAGGTTACGTCGGAAAGATACAAGAGATCATTGAAGTGGATTTCTCTTCTTTCCAATGTGTTATTTTTAGGTGCAAGTGGTGGGACACCTTTGATAAAAATAATGTAAAGGAAGATCGTGATAGTAGGCTAATATGTATCAACTCTAGAAAGATGTGGGATGAAGCTAAGGAGCCCTATGTTTTCTCCAAACACTTCAACCATGTGTTTTTTTACCAAGATGTGTTGGATAGGGATTGGTGGTTCGTATTGACACATGACCCTAGATAAAAACATATTTTTGAGAACAATAGTTTTATCATGCCATGCGAACTGGAAGATAATGAGGGTGATCATGAGAACCGAGAGTTATATGGTACATGTGTTATTTCATCAATATTTACACTTTTTAAGATTGGTTTTTCGAAACATTATAATATATATTTTGAATTAATTGGTAATTTGCATTGTGTTAATGTTAAAATCAATATTTCACTTGATAATTTGCAATTATGTTGATCTCAAAAACAATGGTGTACTGTATAAATTAGTTCTTTTTTTTGTATCTAAGATCATAATAAAATAATGATAATTCTAAAGTACATGAATTTATTTGTATTATTTTCTAAACTTTATTATGTTACAATAATTCATATTGTGCTAGATTTATTATTTTACAATTATTTAAAATTTTACAAATTTACAAATTTAAAAATTTTAATAAAATCATTTCACATTAATACAATTAAAATTTTACAAATATTTTACATACAATTACAATTACAATTACAATCAATTTACAGTAATACAATTAAAATTTTACAAATATTTTACATAGAATTAGAATTAGAATTTTACAATTTCATGTACAATTACAATTACAATTACAATTTTAGAATTTTACATATATACAATTACAATTTTACAAATTAAAAAATTACAATTACAATTGCAATTTTACAAATTTACATATATACCATTACAATTACAATTTTAGAATTTTACATACAATTAGAATTACAAATATTACAATTTTACAGTATCATGATCATTTAATATTAAATTAATTAATAAACATCACGTTCATGATAAACATCATACAAACATCATATTTGACTAAAAAGCACATTCAAAATCGCTAACATCATCGTGATCATTATCATCTAACAAAACACAATTAACATTATATATTAACATCATCACAACACAAACATCAAATATACATCCCATGTCAAATAACTTCTATCACATACACATCTATCTGCAAGTTGCACATTAAATGAAGTACATATCATACATGACCTAACAATATACACATCATGATGATCACCAACATATAAATTAAGTACAACTGCAACATGAACATAAAATACATGGACCATATATATATATATATATATATATATATATATATATATATATATATATATATATATATATATATATATATATATATATATATATATATATATATATATATATATATATATATATATATATATATATATATATATATATATATATATATAATATAACTAAATAATGTCAAAAATATACAACTGTAATATAAATTTCATGGATCAGTTGGTGGTACATCATCAATAGTAGTACTAGTAGAGACCTGCTCAGTCAATGGTGAAACCTCGACGGTCAATGGTCTAGCCTGCTCATGATCATGAGTATTGTTGGATGCTACAGGTTGCTAACTGGATGTGGCCAATGATCCAGCCTGTTCTTCATGATGACTATTGCTCGATGCTAGTGGAGGCTTCTCATCTAGCGAGACGCAAGGTGAATGATCATTAGATGATGAGTTGTTGCTCGCGGACTGTTGATCACGTGTTTTGTCTCGACCATGATTATAACGTGCAATGGTCCTCCTCAGTTGTGTAACTAAGGTCGTAGCTCCTACGGCATGCCGCATCAGGATGTACATGTCACGTGGCATGCCTCTCCACATATGTAACAGCCTACCATCAGCATGTATGTATCTCATATTAGCGGGCCTGATGCCGCCTCAACAATCAATGCAGTGAGTTGGTCGCCCAACTTCATCTTGTGTCTTCTATCAAGCCAACCGCGCCTAGCAAAAGGCAGTTCCGACATACCAGCAGGAGCATGTCTCTCTACATCGGCCTCCTGAAGATCCTTGACATCTGGCATGCCATGATTGTCATTAGGATCCACACCTGGATCATGTGGTGGTGCTAGCATGTCCTCGCCATCAAAAGACCCAATGTCTACAAAATATATACGAGTACATAATAATTATTAGACAATTTCATTACAAAATTTAATAAAAACAAGTTAAAGAACATGTTAGTATAAATTTAAATAAAACAGTAATATTGCCTCTATCATCTGGCGGCTCATCAGCTGTGAAGAGGATGTTGGAAAACCCTCGCCAATACAAACCCGCATAAGGATAGGGGACCATAATGAAGGGATTCTTGTCAACACTGGCTAGCAACTCCAGTGCACCATTCGATATCCCCACTAGAAACACAGTCTCACCCCTCTTGGGCATCATATTCCCCCACATGTGCATCTGTGCCTTGAACATCGGCCTACGAGGCTGCCGAACAAAAGTAGGCCTCGTCTCTGGAAACCTCTCAAAAAATAAAAATAAAAACCTCTGAAGCAAAAGGGAAGTTGACCCTCAATTGTGCATGAGCACGACATCTATCTAAGGTTGTACAGAATTGCGGCAAAAAAATGGCAAACCACCTGACAAGTCGTGGCTCCTATACTAAAGAATCAACATAATATAGAAGCAAGAAACTAATGCATTGTCTATCACTGGTGTTGTGTGAAATGGTCGAAATGAGAATTGATAGGCACCTCACCTCCTGACTACCAAATGCACCAATACATAACTGACCTCCAGAGACCTGAAAATCTGAAGGAGATAGTACATCTACTCCTGTTACATAGCCAGCTGGAGCCTCTGGGAACGAGGGAAAATCCACCCCTCTCCTCGATATCCCTGTAATGAAATATATATCATCCTCAGTGGGTGTGTAGCACTGGTTACGACCAACCCGAAAAGCCTGTCGGTGGGCATTCCACTTGCGAATAAGATGTCTCAAAAAAAAACCATGGCCCTTTAGGGAAGTAGCCTCTGCATAGAACTTGAGGAGGGCTACCTACCTTAGGAGCCCCTGGGTAGCTGCTATAAGAGGGCGAGGGTATGCATCTCTCTCCCTCACTCGTGCCTCCCACAAGTGAACCATGTTATATTGGTCCGCCTGTTGTTGTTGTTGTTCCCCCTCCTCTCTCCTTTCACGTCTTTGAATGATTGAAATATTAAATATAATATTTTTATTAAATGAGACATGTATTTAGAAATATACATATATAATGTTTTTTGGAAAAAAAAAATTAAAAAAAATTCAGTGCACCGAAAAAGAAGGGCATGCACCGGTCCCGATGCATCTTTTTATGGAGCGCACTGGCGGCAGTGCACCATAAATATTCAATGCACAGGCAGCGGTGCTCCTAAAAATTTGTAGTGCACCGTTGACTATGTACGGTGTCAGGAGTGTGATGCACTGACTAAACTCTACGTCCCGGGGCGTATAGTTAAGTCAGCAGTCTGACCTCCTGCCACCATTACATAGTCAATGGTGTGGTATTTTAATAGGCTGCACTGTTGACCCTGTCAAAATATGGAATGTGGTGCGCTGAAAAAAAAACTTGTCCTGGGTCGGATATTTTAGTCAATGTACCATGTTTCTACTATTCCACTTGGTAAACGGTGCGGCCGGGTAACCGACTGCACCACACTTTTTTAAAAATTTTGAAATAACACTATGCGCCTTCAGTACCACCCCGAAACCGGTGCGGATACCGTTAGTGCCGGTTTACCAGGCCGCACTGTTGATCCTGTCGAAATGTGGAATGCGGTGTGCTGAAAAAATTATCCACATTGGGGCGTATATTTCAGTCAATGCACTGCATTTCTGCTATTCCACATGGTCAACAGTGCGGCTAGGTAAACGACCGCACCGCACTTTAAAAAAAAAAAATTAAATAACACGGTGCGCCTATCGATACCGCCCAGAACTAGTGCAGATACCATTAGCACCGGTTGCGGTGCGGCTTGTAAATTTACAGGCAGCACCGCGAACTAGTGTGAGCCAAACAACTCAAGCGCATCGCGAGACAAAATTTTTTTTCTTTTAAATGGTTAATTTTAAGGTTATTTGAAATCCTGATCCGCTAAAAGGATTGATTATGGAAAAAAAATAAAAATACTTTTACATTTGGCCGTCGAGGAGGCATATTGACTATAGAATTTGCAAAATAAAATTTGCCCACCATTTTGCAAAATTCAAGCTGGAGATTGATTGGCAATGCACAATAGTAGTGTGTGTAATGGGTGCAATGGGAGCACCGATGTCAGGGCGGCTCAGACAAGGATAAATTGCACCGATGCTTGAGAGCTCTAGAGCACTAAGAAAAGTGAAAAATGCGGTTTTTTTTTTCATAATTTTTTTTTATTTAACTTTGTTCCGGTGAGTGGGGTTTTATGGGCGCACTGGTGCGGTTTCTTAATACCGCACCGGGTGGTTTCTATTTTGGTGCGTTTTTTTATGAGGCACCGGTGCAGAAGAGTTGTAAAGCACCAATGCGCTACAGTAATATGACACACCGACCGAGTGTGTACGAAGCGCACGGTGTTTGGTGTGCCAATGTTTTGTGCGCACTGGTTCTTTCTCTTGTTGAATGCACCGATGAGGTTTACGATGATAAGTGCACCAGACGAAAAAAAATCCGCAAAAACCTCTGATCGCCAACCTCCTCTAGTAACCTCCGCTAGAAACAGATGTCTGGGGTATTTTTATAAGGGATTCCTCAAAAACATCCGCTAGAAGGTATTTTCCTTGTAGTGTCCTTTTTATCTTTCACTCAATATTCATAACAAACAGTTGCATAACTGCCTATTAGATTATGGGGCCTCTCACAATCTAATGCCTAAGAAAGTGAGGGATGAATTAGGACTGTAAATCACCAAAAAATACCATTACCTTTACGCTTTTGATTCTAAAAGGGTCAAGTGTTTAGGAGTGATCAAAGATTTGGTAATTTTTGTTACCCAACTTCCCATGAAAAGTCTAGTGATGGACATAGTGGTTGGATACATACCTTCTAGATTTGGAATGCTTCTTTCCATATCTTGGTCCAAAATGTTGGGAGGTACTCTTCAAATGTATATGACATACGCCACTATCCCAGTCTTTGAGGGATATTAAGGAGATTGTATAGGGAAAAACAAATGGCTTATATCATAAGTGATCAACAAAACCCCTCAAATCATCCTATATATGCAAAGGATAAGGAGTTATGGTCATCCATTTTAGACCTTGTTGCTGATGACAACAATTTTCAGCCTGAAATCAGTAAAAAACAACATTTGTATTATAGGTCAATTTGGGCACCATTCCCAATGACCTGGTTAACTGGGCATTAACTCCAGGACCAATGATCAAGGGTCTATCATTACCTATCATTTCAGTTGCTACATGCCCTAAGACAAGAAACAAGAAAAATCAAGCAAGACTTTCATCAAGCAAAGGTTTCCATGGTTTTAAGCTTATTATATAACATATGAGAGCTCACCAACGTAGGCTCTAAGGGGCTTAAGTGCATTGCATATGCAGATAGCCCCATTCAAGGCTGCTCTGCAAAGCACTTCCCGACATTCACAGGTGCGTTGGTCACATTGGGAGCGAAATTCTCATTGTTTTGGAATCTACACTTAGCCAGTGCCTTCTAGAAGAGTTCACATGTGTGAAGCTCAGGATCCAAGTGTCCATTTGACATCTACATGAATAGAAACATGTCTTTCCTATTATTGGAAATTAATTGATTGCAAAACTACCTACAGTTCATCTATAAATTGAGCACAGATTTGAGTTCTTAGGAGGAAGAATTTGAGTAGAGAAATGCTGGAGAATTTTCAATTGAGAGCTAGATTTATGTAGTTGCTGCTGGAGAGATTTATACTATGATGAGGCTTGGGAACATTCCTGGAAGGTCACTTCAAATCAGTCACTAGGTTGTAACCTCTCCTTCTATCATCAATAAAGAGTATTGCTTATTTTTCCCTGTATGCATCTGTATTGGCTTTGATTTTCCATATTGCAAGATCTTGGTTGATGTATATGGTTTATGATTTACTGATTTAGCTAACTAGCTTGAATAGATATCTATATTATTGCATCTTTTGTTGTTTCAGTGTTCTTTCTTGCAGGAAGCATTAAGCCCAAAAAACCGCTTGAATTTGAAGCTACAACAGAAGAGATAGAAGGAGCCATTTGGAAGCGACTGATCAAGTAAGCCTCCAATCCTCTCTGTGTATCTATTCTAAGTTAGGAAAAATAGTCGTATAGTCTTTCACCTGTTGTTCTAGACTAGCACCTATCTAGGGAAGCGTGATTTATCCATAATTCACAATTCTGGCCCAACAAATTGGTGACCATACTGGGGAGAATTTCTCTTAGTTCTAGGTGTTTAAGCCTCTGATTTTCTTTGTTTATCCACCCAGTAGTTGTTAAATACAAATATTAAACCTTTTCAGAGCTTAATTTGAAAATACAGTGAGTTAAACAGTGGTATTTTTCTTTGTATACTGCGCCCAACGCACCCTTAGACTGGACACAGTGCTTTGCAGAGCACTGTCTCCATTCCTAGCCTACGTTGCAGAGCATTGTCTCCCCTTGGAAACTGCGTTGACTCCTAAAAGTACCCAAATTCCCTTGAATTTCCTTTGCAATTTACTTCAATTTTGTTTGTTGTTGTGTTCTGAAAAGTTTGATCCTCAATTGACCAGTGACTCTATATACTTCTTCTCCTTTGACTGAACATTTGTTCAATGTTGTTTAAAATTTTTTTCATTATCATTGACAAGTTGATTTCAAAGTACTTTTTATGGTCATATTAAGAATCACTTTCTTTCGAAATAGGAAATTGTCGTAAAATACTCATTTACTTGATAGGAAAAATTGTTGTTGAAATCCTCATTTTTCCTTCAAAAGAGAAATTTTTGTTTGTATTCTTCACTTCTCAAAAGTAAAAAGCATTTGAATTATTGATTTAGTGCACCTAGTTTCTTTTCTGCATTCATAACATTAAGGAAACTGAAAAGAAAAACTTGCATTTGCATGTAGAATAATGTGTGTTTTGCAAAAGGAACATTAGGAAATCTTCATTTAGTTTGTGATTCATTGATTTGTTTGCTCACAAATTATTTGCTCTCTTCCCTTAGTAGCTAGGTTCTTCATTGAAAAAGCTGAAAGTGAAAGTTTGATTATCATTCTTAGCTTGCATTTTAGGAATTTCATACACATCATCACGGTGAACCTTTGAAAGGAAAATTGTTAAGCAATATCAACATAAAATTAATCTCAATTTACTTAACAACGCATTGGAACCATAATGATAACATTTAGAAGGTCTAGGCTAGAGACGTGTTCCGACGTCGTAAAAAATAGCAGCTGTCGTTAACTTTTCTGCGATACATTCCAAGTGTGATACCTCACTCCATGTACATAATTATATCGTAGCTCCTCCACGTACTTTCGGTTATATCGGGCAGTGTTACAGTATGATAAGTATAAAGGGGTGCTCTCACTTTGCGGTTTCGCATCAAACAATGCTAATATGGACTTGGGCCTCCACGTACCTTTGGGTATATTTGGGAGGACAAATTTTAGGTGTTATCCATCCATATTGAACTGAGTCGGCCACCTTGAAATTATGATACACCGAACACAGCATTCGGGGAGATTACCTACCTATAATTCTTGGTTCGCCAGGAGGTATTCTGCAGTTCACAGTTTCTTGGTAAACCCTTTTTCCTAGCATTGCCCTCTTTTTGTTTTTTATTTTTTGGTTAAAAAAAATCAGTAATCATGGAAGAAAAAAATCCTATGCCCTGTCATTCGCGTAGATTAGCTTTAAAACCACCTTTACCATCGGAAGTTACTTCTGGTAGACGAAGGCGATCACGATCTGTCGAATCAAGTACAATCTATACCTCTGGTGAAACATCATATTTTAAACCAGAGTTAGCTCAAATTTTTTCCACACATCCCAGTTCTTCTACTGTTGTTGAAACGGAGTCTTCACAGCTACCTATGGTCACGATTCATTCAATTGTTGAGATCATAACTCTTGGACTCGACGTTGTTCAATCACAAATTGATCCAGATCCTATCTTTTCTTTGCCATAACATTTGAATCCTGAAGTCGAACAACTGGAATTTATTCCTACCTTGGTCATCCCACAAACTTCTATAGCTATTGAAACTCCTATATCACAGAGTCAACCGTTTGAAATATATTTTGGGCCTGACGGTGAAGTTCTTCCTCCTAGTTTAATTGCGATTGAAGAAATCCCACAAGACGATACACCTTTAACTCCAACCCATTTTGGGGAGGACCTTTACCTGTACCAGCCTTTTCCTCAATCATTTCAATCTGATTTTGTTGATCCTATTGCCATTCAATCTCCTGTTGATTTTCGAGGGTATACATTTGGTCAAACAACCATGTCTGAACCAACATCTTCGGTTGGTTCTGTTGTTCCAATTACGTTAGATCCTACCCTCGCTACTCTGTCGATGTTCACAACCTCACCAGGGTCATATTTGCACGGTGGCCCTTCGGTCCCAACAGGTTACAAATCATTGTCTGGCACTTTCTCTGGTTCATCTTCACGTTCATGATATTTTCCAATGTCATCATCTGGTGTTTTAACTAGTAGTCCTATCGTTAGTACCAAACGACTTGATTCATTACATACATCATCAGGGCAATATCAAGTCGGTCCTTTTGGGTCAATTCCTTTAAGTACCACATCAACTGGACTCCCAGCATTTAAAGAAAATTATTTTTCATCTTATTATCCTCCTTATGCTGGGGGGCAACCTTTGGTCACCCAATATGATAGTACTCAGTCACTTTTTGGTCAAACTAATGTTGACATGAACGTTTGTCAATGGCAGCCCACTTTGCCTATCCAACCACAAACGGTTGTACAATCTATCAACCGGTTCAACCTGTTACACCCACTTCATTACCACTTGTTAATACATCTATACCCCTATTACAGAATCAAAATATTGTACATCAACCTTATCAGGCAGGTCCTTCAACTCAATATCATCAAATGTTGGGTCCACAGACTCAAAATCCTTTGGTTAATTTACAACAACATGTATTAGGAATCATTTATTCACAAGCTGGTGTACCATTTTATGGGATGTCACAAACACAAAATGGTTATACATATCAACCGAATCTAAGTTATTCTAATTTGGGTTATAAAATTGGTGGACAGATCCCTTGGTAGCCACAAGCGCAAATTCCTCAAACTTCATTTCAACAAGTATCATATCCAAGTTATGGTCAACAAAATCCTCAAGAATTTGCTATGCAAAACAACCCCTATCTGGGTTACCAGTAACAAATTCTGTATGCTAGTCCTCAAAGGCCTGTTGCCCAAGCAATTCCATCTTACCCTGGCTATGCTCAACCTGACCTTAATCGATAGTTCTCATTTGTTGCAAATTTGGAATTACCAGATTTAAACCGGTTAACCAATGATCCTATAAATTATGCTCCTTGGTGGCCAGTGATACCTCATAAATTACCCTCCGATATTTCTAAATTCAATGGAAACCCTGGAGAAGATCCATCGACTCATGTCATGACTTATCATTTATGGTGTTCATCAAATTCCCTAAATGATGATTATGTTCGACTATGTATTTTCCAACGTATGCTTACAGGTCCGGCTGCTAAATGGTACATTGAGTTACCTAGAGCTGCTTTCGACAATTTCACTGCTTTAGCTACTGTCTTTTTGACCCATTTCTAGTTACCGATCAGATACGAAACTGGAACAGAACTATTGACCAACTTCAAACAGAATAATTCTACTCACATTTATGATCATATTCATGAGTAGCGTCGGCATCAACGAATGGTTAAGACATTTGTTCTAGATTAGCTCCTTGCTACATGGTTCATTAAGTCCCTATTACCATCTATAACTAAGGATGTGGCTAAGGGTGGTGTCGTCATAGAAGAGCAAGTTATCGCTCGTGCCCAATATTTAGACTTGATTTATACTCAGTCTGGCACACTCTATGAAACATTCCTAATGCGCTGTGATCTAATTTCAATGTTCCTCCTCAAATAAATGACTCTCGTGCCAGAGACGGCTTGATAGGCACTGAAAACACACACCACGCTACTGCATCTGATCCTACTCCTACTTTCGAAATTAATGTCGTGTCATTTGACAAAGGAAAAAGTGACAAGCAACCAGGAGGTAAGAAAAAGGGGACACCAAAGAAAAAGAAAACTTCTAACCCGCAAGAAAGATCATCTGATCAACCGTCTGGACCACAGAAACCTCATTATCCATGCGTAATCTGTAACGAGGAACACTTTTTTAGGGATTTTCCTCACCGTGCTGAAGTCTAAAAAATCGTCAAGACTTCCCATGCATCAGCTGTGTTGATAGACCCATTTCCAAATTCGGACACCAATTTGGTTGCTATGGATCCAACTCCTAGTTCCAAAGTGTTAATGTTATCCACCACAAAACCTTCACAAGATATTTTGGTGTCAACGTGGAATAAAGACTATGGTAGTCTAGCCACTGATCACTGATCAACCTACTACGTCGACAACGAATCCATCTAATGAATCAGTACCACCTACTGTTATTCCTGAATTGACAATTAAGCCACCGAAGGGAGTAATTCATAAATCGATATATAATGCTCGAGCAAGAGCTGCACAAAATTATAATATAGTTGAAGATTTGGCTCAATCCCCTTTAGCTATGTCTTCTCTTGAGGTATTACAAAATTGTCCCTCCTAGAAACAGACTTTATTGTCAGCCATTGGTGGAATTGATCCGACTGATTCTAACCTTGTCGTCTTTAATCATACAGGCTATGTGCCGCAATTACCAGTAGAATTGGCATTCTCCATACAAGTAAATTTTCTCAATCACCTTTTTCATCACACTATTATTTATGAGGGAGCATCTACGTGTATTATGTCTCTAAACTGTTGGAAGTTACTTGGCTCGCCATGATTATCACAATCATCAACGACGTTGAAGGCTTTTGACGGAAGAACATATAAACCTTGTGATATTATCAATAACCTGGATGTTGAATTAGGGGGGAAAACAGTGAATATTGATGTCGAGGTTGTTGACGAACCCCTTGAATATAATATTTTTCTTGGAAGACCATGGGTATATGCAATGATTGCCATTGTTTCTACATACTTTAGAATGATTTCCTTTCCACATAAAGGTATAATCACAGTCATTAATCAATTATCCTTTTTTTTCCTCCGCTTCGCAGGTAACTGGAATCGTTCCATTTGTTCACTTACCCCAACTAGAAATTCAAAACATTGGTGTAGGACTCTTAAAGGATTCCACTCTTATGGGAACCTTTGCATTACTGCCACCCGCGACATCGGCAAAAATTGCAAGCATAGAGACCTACTACATGTTCCACTCTATCTGGCTTAAGGGAGAGTACGAGTGATTTTGATTTTTCTACGTTGGATGATGTTTTACCACCCAGCCCTATTGAACTGGAATAGCAATCAATCTATTTGGCTTGGGTGGAAAATCCAAAATCAGCATTGCCGAGTGTTTGGGTTGATTGTTCCTTAGATTTTGGTACTCCATCTGATCCATTTTCCTCAAAGTTTTTGACAGATGAAAATATTTTGGAAGCTATGATGTCAGAAGGAGAACCATGGGAAGATTATCGTCATTGTTCCCATCTTCATAATTATGAATGAAACAATCTCAGTGAACTATATCACCCATCCATCAAAACTTTATTTTCGAATTCTTTACTGATTAATGCATTTGAGCGAAATTTATCAAATATTGAAGAAACAATTTCTATCGATATTTCGACCAAACCTGGCGTTATAGAAAATATTCATGTCGGTGTATCTTGTTCTCCAACAGAACTTGTTTTATATTTCTCTTTATTTCGTGAATTTCATGATGTATTCTCTTGGTATTACGAGGAAATTCCAAGCATAAATACTAGTATAGTTGAACACACTATTAATATGTATCCTAATGTCAAACCGGTGTGCCAACGGCTTCGTCCTATTCATCCAAAGAAAGCCACTACCATCAAAGTAGAAGTTGAAAATGTTTGCGTGCTGGTTTCATTTACCCTGTTCCGCTAACTGACTGGTTTCTAATATCGTTCCTGTTATGAAAAACAAGGAACCATTAGAATGTGCGTTGATTATCGGGATGTTAATCATGCTTGTCCAAAAGCAAACTATCCTACTGCCTTTATCGACTAGATTATTGATGATTGTGCTGGATAAGAAATATTCTCGTTCATGGATGGATTTTCCAGCTACAATCAAATCAATATCCACCTAGATGACCAACATAAGACAACATTCATCTGTCCTTGGGGCACATTCGCATATAGGAAACTTCCGTTTGGTTTAAAGAATGCTGGGGTAACTTTTCAGAGAGCAATGGATTATGCTTTCAATGACATCAAGCACATTTTTCAACCATATCTAGATGATTTACCAGTGCATTCACAAAATCAGACTGATCACCCGATACATTTGAGAGCCATTTTCTTACGCTGCCGACACTACAAGATACACCTCAATCCACATAAATGTGTGTTTTGTGTTGGTTCTGGTCAATTGCTCGGATTCGTAGTCTCAAAAGAATGAATTTGAATAGATACACTGAAGTTTCAAGCCATTCTTGATTTTCCTGCACCATCAAACTTACTTCGGATATAGAAACTTCAAGGAAAGGCTAACTTCCTGAGAAGGTTCATTCCAAACTACACCAAAATGGCTAAAGGATTTACTCGATTATTGAAAAAGGGGGTTCCCTTCCATTGGGATCAAGTTGCACAAGATTCTTTTGATGCTGTCAAGGACACTCTTGTCCAAGCGTCATTAATGTATCCTCCTAATTATCAAAATGATTATTTCCTATATATCGCTGCGGCTGAAACGACCATCGCTATGGTTTTGGTCCAAGTAGAAGATGGAAGTGAACATCTGATCTATTATTTGAGTCGTAATCTCAATGATATGGAAGTTAAGTACTCGTACGTGGAAAATTTGCCTTGGAAGCTGTTCAAGCTGTCCAAATATTTCGCCATTATATCCTACTCCAAAAAACAACAATAGTTTCGGATTACAACCCCATGACTTATATATTATCACGTCAATTTCTGGGGGGGAAATATTCAAATTGGATTGTCATTTTGCAGGAATTTGATTTTGAATTCATTAAATCCAAGTCAAAGAAGTCTTTAGTTTTGGCTGAGCTTCTCTGTGACCTTCCCTCTGATAGTACTGCTACTACATCAGAACCATCTATTCCAGACGAGTCTCTATTTCTGATCGGATCATCTGATCCTTGGTATGGGGATTTCATCATTTATCTCCAAACCCAAACTTTTCGACCTAATACCTCTTGCTCTGAACAGCGGCGTATTCGATACCAAGCCAAATATTATCTGATCGTCGGTGATACACTTTATCGTTGTGGATTCGATACCATTTTAAGGAGGTGCCTCACTCATGAGGAGGCCGAAAATTTTTTAAATGATTGTCATGTTGGGGCTTGTGGTGGACACTTATCTGGATATGCTACCGCGCAAAAGATACTCCGTGCTGGTTACTTTTGGGCTACTATTTTTCAATATTACATCCTCGCAGTCAAAATTTGTCATGCATGCCATATTTTTTATTGTAAAATCCACAAACCACCATCGCCAATGCATCCTTTTGTCTCTACTGAACCATTTACAAAATGGGGTATTGACTTCATGACCTATAACCCTCCTTCGTCCGAGGGGAATGGTTATATTATTGTTGTAATCAACTATTTTACCAAATGGGCCGAAGCGATTCCTACATTTAATAACACAGGACAAACAACTGCATTTTTTTCTTCAACCACGTTATTGCACAGTTTGGGGTCCCACGGGCTATAGTTACAGATCATGGGAAGCATTTTTGCAACCATATGATTTCTGAATTAACTACCAAGTTAGGATTGTCGCATGATAATTCTATTCCTTACTATCCATAATCAAATGGACAAGTTTAGGCTATTAACAAAATTCTTAAGAAAATGCTTCAACAAATGGTAGGAGTACGTAAAAGGAACTGGAATTTGATCCTATACTCTTCTATGTGGGCGTATCGAACCTCAGTGAGAAACACAACCAAATTTACTCCTTTTCAATTGGTGTATGGTCTAGAAGCTATCTTACCAATCCAATGCGAAATATCATCGTTAAAACTCGCGATAGACTTGTTACCTGACACCTCAGAAGAAGAAGTGTGTCTCCTTAACCTCTGGTTCCCCTACTGGTTGAACACGACCAATATCTGCATTACATCAATCATTTAGTTTAGTCATGGAAAGAAATTAAAACACAAAAACATTGTATAAACCCTAGAAAAATCAAAAAACATGGTCAAATCATTCTTACCTATTGCACCCCACTGAGCGCCTTCTGGTAATACTAAATCTGGATCTCCTTGAAAGTCGATGCCTTCATATGCGTACTCATCGATGGCGATGATAAGTCGCCGAAACCAGGTGAAGAATGCAGTAGAGAACACAACGGTCGATTGGCCTGCATGCCAACCCATGAGTTCTACCCATCTCTACATTTGAAGATCTCTAGGACTAGATATATCCAGTGTTACATGTTGTGGCTGCATCAGTTGAATCCGTTCCAAAGCGAAGGAGATAAGGATTGAACCATAACTGAAATTTTTCTTCCTTCCTCCCTTTTCTTTGTTCATTTGTTCCTTTATCTGAGATAGAATAGCTTCAGACCAGTTGAAGACTGTTGGCTCTAAGCACTCTAGTGCATATTTCATATACGATCAGTTCTCTACATGTAGTGTAATAGTTCCAACAAGTTTAGCGATCGTGAAAAGGATGGTTATCAAAGGCAAATCCCTGACATCCCGGATGTTTATTTTTCCATATTTTCTAGGTTCTGCCCCTAGATAGAAATACTACATAACATAATCCCTCATTGTCTCTCCTCCAATGGTAGACCCTGTGAGAGAAATGGACAAACCTCTCCTTGACAAACCTGTGAGAAAATACGCGTCCTCAACTGTTATGGGAACCACTTTGTTCTTAATTTGAAATTCCTCTATCGCCAGATCCCATGCTCAAACTAAGAACTCCAATAGTTATATTTGTTGCCTCATTCTCGACAATTTGAAGTACTTAAGTAGTCCACAATCTCTTAGGGCTCTTACAGTACCCAGATCATTCAAGGAAATCATATCCTGTTCTTCATGTTCTCTTTCCTTCCATGTAATCGTCATTATAATCCGATGGAAACCTAAATTAAACCATAAGATCCATTAGATTCCATTCATTGCAAAAAACTAGGAAAATTTTGGGCACAACATGAAAATCAAAAACTTGAACTGCGCCCAACACACTCCCTGGGCTAAGACAGTGCATTGCACATGCAAGTACCCTTCACTGTACCTGCTATGTAACACAGGTTTCGACATTTAGGGGTGTGTTGCCCTCATTTTGGATAGAACTTACCCTAGAGGCCTTAAAACCCTAAAAATATGCAAAGAATGGAAATGAAATGAATACCAAAGGGAAGATGAGGTTAATGGTACTAACCTGGATCAAACGGCAATGAAATCCATCCACAGAAACTACCGCAATCAATGACTAAAGTTCGAGGGAAAAATCAGGTTCAGAGCTCCAAAATGCAAATGGTAACTATGGAATGGTAAAAATGAATAGTGAAACTACTTTTTATAGTCATTTAATTGTTTGCAAGTTAAATTTATTGCTATGACTATAGTTTTATTATGTTTTTATCATGAAACATGTATTTTTAATCTATTTGATGTTGTTCTGAACAGGAAATACAACTGATGAACAGATTAATCATGCAGATTTACTTAAAGAATGACTTGACCACAAAGCATACTTTTTCTCCTTATTTTTCGAGCTTTGTTAAAAACAAAAATGATTTGAAGCACACTTTTATCGCTTTTTCGAGCTTCGATAACAGTGAAAAAGGAACCCCTGGAGTCTTCTTTCAGCTCTTTTCAGACTCCAATAATGTGAAATGATTGCCGAGCACTTGTCTTTTCGAGATCATTAAAGTAAATGAATTAATATCTACTCAGTATAAGTTTAACCCTTTTCCAGACTGAGATGGATTATCTACGAAAAAGGAATACCTTGGTTAAACATGACCAAAGAGGTTCTCTCAGATATTATTTTACACTTTTTCGGATTTGAGTAACAAATTTACTAAAAATTACTTTTGGATTTCTCTTTCGTCCTTTTTTTCAGGCTCTCTAAATATGAAAAAGGATCGGGCTATCACTGTCATTAAGCTCATTAAAACATAAAATAGTGACGAGCTTGTCAATCATGGCAAGAATCGAGTTTCATTCATCGCTAGACTCGTTAAATTATTAAATAGCGATACATTATTCGCTCGAAGGGTTGAATTATAGATCAAGAAAATGTTATCCTCCTCAAGCTTGTTAAAAAATAAAGAGGTACTGGTCGACAAATGACCGGGGGAAATTTGGGAAAAGCGAGCAAAGTTTCTTTTTGGTAGCAAGTCACTCTTGAACATGACACTTCTTTCACTCCATGTCTGTGACTATTTGGGTTGGGTAATCATCTTGACGGTTCATTCACACCTATGGTTCATCATACCTTCACTTCGGTTTTGGGTCAATGATGCCAAATCATCATAGTGTCGCTGATATGTTCAAGAGAATTCATCCAATGATTAAAAACTCATCCTTCTATAATACTCGTAAACCTTCATTTTCATGACCGTCATCCTTGAAAATTGCTATATCAAGTCGTACCCTTGTCTCCGAAATCAGTAACTCCAGTTTTGCAATAAGGTGACTTCATGTTGACAACAAAAAAATATCCAAGAATTTCACTTAGAAACATCAGATTCCAGTACCATGAGGCTTGTTACAACATCGACAAGATCCTTGCTTCTGGACCTTTGATCGAAAGATTTTGTTTGACGTTCAACATCAAATCATCTATTCACGCCTTATGAAATGTACTGCAGTACCTTGAGGGACATTGACATTAATGGTGGTTCTCTCACGTTTGTTAACAGCTCACATCATTGGCTGGTAATAAAACGATGTCTTTCCATGTTTGACTACAAATCATATATTCGCATGGCTAGACTTGTACCCGAATGATCGAGTGAACGAGATAAGAAGACCCCAGATATAGTTTCAGCCATCCGGGCTGCGATTTCATGATTGTTGTACACATCATCTGTACGGTGACCTTACATACATATTTTCATCCAAACATGGGCCTATATCTGTAGGCATGTTTGCATCTGGGAAACATTCCAATGAAGACAACTTTCTGAATTATGTACATGTTATTAGATTGTTTTATGTGCTGAACATGGGAATGCCTACCCTCAGAAATTATGATCAAAGAGGATATATCATGATGTAATGTATTGTAAGATTGATGCAGGTGACCACTCTGCTTCGTTTCCAAACTCATTATAGTGTAAAGCATCTCAATCAAATGTTCTTATTATTTGGATCTCATGCTTTAGGGGGAAATCGTTAGAGGTCAATTTGAGCACCATTCCCAATGACCTGGTTAACTGGGCATCATGTCTAGGACCAATGATCAAGGGTCTATCATTCCCTATCATTTCATTTTCTACATGCCCTAAGACAAGAAACAAGACAAATCAAGCAATACTTTCATCAAGCAAAGGTTTCCATGGTTTGAAGCTTATTATATAACATATGAGAGCTCACCAATGCAGGCTCTAAGGAGCCTAAGTGTGTTGCATATGCAGGTAGCCCCATGCAAGGCTGCTTTGCAAAGCACTTCCCGACATTCACAGGTGCGTCGGTCACATTGGGAGTGAAATTCTCATTGTTCTGGAATCTCCACTTGGCCAGTGCCTTCTAAAGGAGTTCATATGTGTCAAGCTTCGGATCCAAGTGTCCATTTGAAATATACATGACTGGAAACATGTCTTGCCTATTACTGGAAAGTCATTGATTACAAAACTACCTATATTTCATTTATAAATTGAGCATAGATCTAAGTGCTTAGTAGGAAGAATTTGAGTAGAGAAATGCTGGAGAATTTTCAATTAAGAGCTAGATTTGTGTAGCTACTGCTGGAGAGATTTATACTATGATGAGGCTTGGGAATGTTGCTAGAAGCTCACTTCAAATCAATCACTAGGTTGTAACCTCTCCTTCTATCATCAATAAAGAGTACTGCTTATTTTTCCCTATATGCATCTGTATTGGCTTTTATTTTCCATATTACAAGATCTTGGTTGATGTATATGGTTTATGCTTTAGTGATTTAGCTAACTAGATTGAATAGATATCTATATTATTGCATCTTCTGTTGTTTCAGTGTTCTTTCTTGCAAGAAGCATTTAGCCCAAAAAACCGCTTGAATTTGAAGCTGCAACAGAAGCGACAGAAGGAGCCATTTGAAAGCAACTGATCAAGTAAGCCTCTAATCCTCTCTATGTATCTATTTCGAGTTAGGAAAAATAGTCGTATAGTCTTTCACCTGTTGTTCTAGACTAGCACCTGTATAGGGAAGCATGATTTATCCGTAATTCACAATTCTGGCCCAATAATTTACAAGTCACAAAAGAGTTGAATTTAGAAGTAGGGAAAATCTAGAAATTATATTTTGATGGAGCCTCATCAAGAGAGGGATCAAGGGCTAGTGTAGTTCTCATCTCTCCCACTCAACAGGTAGTGACTTTATCACACAAATTACAATTTGTCACTACTAATAACACTGTTGAGTATGAAGCACTTATTTTGGGTATGAAGGCATCAAAAGATCTGGGAACTTAACAGTTGAGTGTTTTTGGTGATTCAAAGTTGGTGGTACAGAAGGTGAGAGATAATTATCAAGTAAAAAATTCAAAATTGAAGAATTAAGGAAATGAAGTGTGAGATTTAATTGAACATAATTTTTCAGCATCAAATTTGAATTTTGTTTCCAGAGAAGAAATTTAAATGAAAAATTCACTAGCTATAGCTGCTAGTAATTTTAAGGTTCCTCTTGATGTTAAAGCACATATGATGTTCATATAAAAAATTTTGGAATGTGTGGAGGAATTTTCAGACATTCATATTGATAATGAGCAAGACACAGTTGAAAGTCAGAACATCAAGCCATTCAAAAATATTATAGCTGGAAAATACATTATTGATCTAAAAACAAAATTCATTCCTAAAGGCTTGGTTCATTTAGAGAGGTTGTTTGTCAATAATGATGTATTTTTAAAGCCTAATAGTAAAACAGATGAAGAGAGTACAGTTGGTTGCAATATTGGTATAGAAAATCAGCACAGATATGTTAAATCTTCTAAATTTCTTTCTCAAGAAACTATTACTAAATATGTCAATTTCCTGAAGCAATGTGCAGACATTTTCTCATGGTCCTACACTGATTTGAAGACATATGACAGAAGTATAATGGAACATAAAATTCCTCTTAAAACAGAAGCAAAGCCTGTAGCACAGAAGATAAGACATATTAATCCTATGTTACTCCCTATTATTGAAAATGAAATCATAAAAATGTAGGAAGCCGAAATAATTCTTCCTTTAAGATTTTACAATTGGGTAGCTAATATAGTCCCAGTTCGAAAGAAGAATGGCGAGATTAGAATTTGTGTTGATTTTCACAATTTGAACCGGTGTTCGTTGAAGGATAACTATCCTTTACCCAAAATGGATCATATTTTTCAGAAGGTTGTAGGCTCAAAGAGGTTGTCAATGACATGTGGTTTTTCAGGGTACAATCAAATCTCAGTTGACAAACAAGATAGGGGGAAAACAACTTTCACTACACCCTAGGGAACTTTTATGTACAATAAGATGCATTTCGGTTTAATGAATGCAAGTGCAACATTTCAGCGAGCAATGGACATTGCCTTTGCAGGGGAAAAGGACAAATTTGTAGTCATTTATTTGGATGACATAACAATCTTTTCAAAATCTGATGAAGATCATTTAAAACATTTGCAGCAAGTGATGGATAAGTGCAGAAAATTTGGTTTGTATTTAAACCCAAAGAAATCATGCTTTGTTGTTCAAGAAGGAAAACTATTGGGGCACATAGTGATAGAAAATGGTATTTTCATTGACCCAAGGAGATTTGAAGCTATACAAAAAATTGGTTTACCCAGAAATAAGAAAGATTTGCAATCATTTTTGGGTAAAATTAATTTTCTAAGGCATTTTGTTCAAAACTTTGTAGAACTAATTAAACATATATATTTCTTGTTGAAGAAAGATGCAGATTTTAGGTGGCAAGATGAATCAAAAAAATCTTTCATAGAAATCAAATCTACCTTGACTGAAGCCTTGGTATTAATTAGCCCTGATTTTGAGAGATATTTTGACTTTTTCATATTCTTTTGAGGAAACTATTGCAACAGTTTTACTTCAAAATAACATGTTAGGTCCCTATATTACTAGTGTAGTCCCTTATTCTTGTTAGTGTAGCCCCCTTATTGTTATTTTTGTATCCTTGTAACCCCCATATTGTTATTATTGTGCCCTTACATTATTATTGTTAAGTCGGCTGGGAATATATTGCGACCCCATGGACTCCTATATATAGAAGGAGGTTTTGTCATTTGTATCATACATGAATTGTTAATTTATTTAATGTAAAAGAGGTTTCCCCCTCAAAGTGGATGAATTCTAAGGTTTTTATCTCTATTCTGTTCTATTTTTGGAGCTGGTTTCATAACATTTGGTATCAGAGCTTTGGATTCTAGGGTTTCTCTGCTCCAAACAGGTCATTGTTCCATTTTCGCTATAATACTTTTTCTGTGAAGGGTCAGAAGCTGAAATTTGTATCACACAAAGCTGAAATCTCGAGGAACCTCTTGTAAAAATTTCAGATCTTGGTTCGCAAAATTTTCGGATATATGATCTATGTAAGTTAGGGTTTTTTTAGGCTCCTGAATTTCATCTCAAATAGGTGATTGTGGGAAAACCATCATAACTCTCTTTCTGAGCATCGGATTGGAATTCTGTAAAAAGTGGCCAAAATAAAACGGACTTTGGTATCCTGTGTATCAATTTCAGAACCGAAGAAGGAAAAAGTGACACATGTCACACTGTACAAGTTCGCTCTACTGAACCAGTCCATAATTCCGCCATTGTAGGAGATTGGGCATAACTTTGTCTTGAAGAATCAAAATTAGGTCAGACTTGTGGCATTCGAAAGAAGATTTAGAGGGCTACTATAGGACCCAATTTCAGATATTCAAGATCCGAAATCACAGATATAATTTAGTTTCAATATCCAGCTCCTCAAAAGAAAGAAAAATGTGTGTTTTTGTTTTTTCAAATTGCATAAGTTTTGTTTGAAAAATCAGTTTGAAGTGATTCCAAGGGAACATTGAAGCATAGATATCTGTATTGGGTTACAAAATTCTTCCTAAAAATAATTCAACACGCATTAATCCTTCATATGGCTCTACTATGACTCATGAATACAAATAAGTGCACCATGACATATCAAAATTGAAAGAGCAAGTGCACCAAATTTCGCTCTCGCAAAGAGAAACAAAAATTGAAATGGAAGTTTTGAAGAAATGCGTGGAAGCTAAGATGGATGGTTTGAATAAGGGAATGGAAGCTAATATGGATGGTTTGAAGAAAGGCATGGAAGCTAACATGGATGGTTTGAATGGTTTGAAGAATGGCATGGAAGACATGGAAGAAAAAATGGACGGTTTGAAGGAAGAAATGGAAGGTTTGAAGGGAGGTTTGTCAAAGTTGATACAAGAAATGATTCCTAATGGTGAAAAGATAGTAGAGGAAACTTATGATGATAAAAAAATAAATTTTAATCGTGATTTCATAAACTCAAATGTTGGATGGAAGACCCACCATATTCCAAAGATCGATATGAGGAAGTTTGATGGCAAGGATCCCGTAACATGGATACTATAGATGGAGCAATATTTTTGTCTCAATAATATGAAAAACACACAAAAGGTATGCATTAAAAATTTATATTTAGAACAAAATAAATTTGTATGGTATCGATGGATTTTCTCCCGTAAAAAAATTGTCACGTTGTCAATTTTTACGGAGGAAATGATAGCACATTATGAGGATAGAAAGAGCAACATATTCTTTAGCCAATTGATAAATCTCAAACAAAATGGTTTAGTGGTGGAGCACATTGAGGACTTCCAAAAATTGAATATAAGGGTAACTGATATTCCAGAGGAACACATGATTGATGTCCTCAAGGGACTTTAAAGGATAACATACAACATGAGGTTCACATTTGGGAACATGATTCATTGGAGAAGGCATTCAAGTTGGCAAGAAAAATTGAAAGTAAAATTATGGCGACAAGGAAGCCTACCACTCACATATATAAATATGGAAGTGTTGCTACTCCTATACTTCCACAACCGACAAGGTCACACCACATCAATTGGAATAAAATAAAGCAAAAGGGCATTGCTACAGTTGTGATAGAAAATACACTAAAGGTCATAAGTGTGCTGAGAAGAAATTATTTTACATAGATTGTGAAGAGGAGGAAGAAAATGAACAAGAAACTTCAAAAGAAGAGGAAATCCACTAGGAACCAACCGTAGAGAAAGAAGAGATGAGTCCTACCATATCGTGTAATGCATTGGTAGTAATTACCACTCCTCAAACTCTCAAGATAGAAGGACATATCAAGAATAAAAAGGTAATAGTGTTGATTGATTCGGGTAGTACCCATAATTTTATTCATTGTAAGGAAGCCAAGGAATTGAATTTCTTCCTATACCCAGCACCAGAATGTCAAGTGATGGTTGAAAATGGAGGAACTATAAATTTCTCTGGAAAATGCCATAATATCAAACTAACCATGGGGGAATATGTACTGAATAGTCCAATGCTTTCCATTCCAATGGGAGGTGCTGATGATGTACTAGGAGTACAATGTTTACAATATTTGGGGACGACAGCTTTTAATTTTCAAGAACTTTTCTTGAAATTCTTTTCGGAAGGAAAGGAAGTCAAATCATGGGGTATCGCATGGAAGCCGATAAAGATAATAAGCTCTAATTACATGAAAAATCTTATGAATAAATAACAATGAGGCGTAATTTCACAATTATGCTCACTATAAGTTTCAACATCAAAATCATCTATTTCTCCAGATCTCCAAAAAGTCTTGGACAATCATTCCAAGTTGTTTGAAACTCCCAAAGGACTCCCACCTATTCGTAGTCATGATCATGCTATTCATTTGATTCCAGGAAGTTTTCCTCCAAACATCAAGCCTTACAGATATCCTTATGTCCAAAAAAGCTAAATTGAACATATGATTGCAGAAATGTTAGAGGCTGGTATAATTCAACCTAGTCAAAGTTCTTTCTTTGCTCCAGTAGTAATGATGCACAAGAAGGATGGATCATGGTGCATGTTTCTGGATTATAAGGAGATCAATAAGCTCACTATTAAAGACAAATTTCTCATTCCTGTGATTGATGAATTATTGGAAGAATTACATGGGGAAATTTATTTTACCAAGTTGGATCTTTGTTCAGGATATCATCAAATTAGAATGAAGACTGAATATATTCTAAAAACATCATTTTGAACTCATGAGGGTCATTATGAATTTTTGGTCATGCCTTTTGGCCTTACCTATGCACCCTCTACATTTCAAGGGTTGATGAATTCCATTTTAAAACCCTTCCTTAGAAAATTTTTGTTATTTGTTTTTTGATGATATACTAATCTACAACAGGTATTGGAAGGATCATGCTCAACATGTTGATAGGGTGCTCAAATTATTGGAGGAGAAATAATTATATGTAAAAACCTCCAAATATTTCTTTGGATTACAAGAGGTGGAATATCTAGATCATATTGTATCTCACGAGGGTGTTAAGGTAGACCCTCACAAAGTTAAAGCCATTAAGGAATGGAAAGTCCCCACAACCATAAAGCAGTTACGAGGATTTCTCAGGTTAACAGGGTATTATTGCAAGTTTGTTAATAATTATGAGAGAATAGCAGCACCTCTAACAACATTATTGAAGAAAGATGCATTTTCATGGACTCCTAAAGCATCTAAGGCCTTTGAACATCTTAAAGAGGAAATGTGCCTAGCAACGGTCTTATCTACGCCAAACTTCAAAAAAACCTTTATTGTGGAATGTGATGCCCCAGGAAATGGAATTGGTGTTGTTTTGATGCAAGAAGGAAGACCCATTTCTTTTGAAAGTCATCCAATCAAAGGAAAGTATTTACAGAAAGATATTTATGAGAAGGAAATTTTGTCAATACTAGATGCACTAAAGAAATGGTGACCTTACCTAATGGGAAGACACTTCAAGGTAAAAATTGATCATGATAGTCTTAAAAAGTTTTTGGAACAATGACTATCTTTAGAAGAGCAAAAAAAATGGGTCACAAAGGTGTTGGGTTATGACTTTGAAATCATTTACAAAAAAGGGAAGCTAAATGTTGTTGCAAACGCACTTTCAAGAAAGGATGAAGAGGTGGAAGAATTGATTTGTGCCATTTCTATTATCCAACGTGATTGGATAACTGAAGCAAGGGATGAATGGAAGAAGGACGAAGAAGTGTGGACACTCATTCAAAATTTTCATCAAGATCCTAGTACATATGATACATTTAGATGGAAACATGATTCCTTATGGTACAAATATCGCTTATATATTTGTAAGAATTCCCTAAAACAAAAGATTCTTTTGGAATTGCACACTTCTCCTTTAGGAGGACACTCATGATTTTTCAAAACTTACCATAGGGTGAAGAAAGAATTTTTTTGGGATGGCCTTAAATATGATATTCAAAATTTTGTGGCAAAATTTTTTATTTGCTGAAAAAATAAAGTTGAGACAATTAAGACCTCGGGTCTTCTGCAACCTTTATCCATTCCAAGTCAAAGTTGGGAGGAAATTTCAATGGATTTTATCACAGGTTTACCTAAGTTTGAAGGAGAGAGTGCCATAATGGTGGTACTTGATAGACTTACCAAGTATGCACACTTTTGTGCATTATCTCATCCATTTAAAGCAAGTACAATTGCTACTACATTTATGGAAACAATTAAAAAGCTACATGGAAACCCAAAGATTATTGTAAGCGACAGAGATCCCATTTTTACAAGAAATTTTTGGATGGAATTATTTTCTTGTTTGGGTACTCAACTAGCTCATAGCTCATCTTATCATCCTCAATCCAGTGGTCAAACTGAGATACTGAACAAATGTTTGGAAGGATATCTTTGTTGTTTTGTATCTAATAAACAAACACAATGGGTCAAGTGGTTACCTCTGGCAGAATGTTGGTATAACACTTCCTTCCATACTGCAGCAAAAATGACCCCATTTATGGAACTTTATGGATATCATCCACCATCCATCACATCATATTTAAGAGAAAATTCAAAGGTTCAAGCAGTGGAAGATCACATCGAGCATGAAAAACAAGTTCTACAACTCTTAAAGGATAACCCAAATTTGGCACAAAATCGAATGAAACAAAAGACAGATAAACATTGCAGTGAGAGAATTTTTGATGTAGGAGACTAGGTATTTTTACGGCTACAACCATACAAACAAATGTCCCTCAAGAAAGCTAAGAAGGATAATAAATTATCACCAAAGTACTATGGTCCTTACAAGGTGTTGCAAAATATTGGTACTATGGCATACAAATTAGAGCTTCTTGCTTCTTCACGAGTGCATCCAGTTTTCCATGTTTCATGCTTAAAAAATGTTATAGGTGACAAAATTCTAGGTCAAATAATATTGCCAGAACTTGATGAGAAAGGAAAAATCATATTCTTACCTGAAGCAGTCACGGAAACAAGAACTTGACAGCTACAAAATCGATCAATTTCAGAGTATCTCATCAAGTGAAAGAACTTACCCACTGAATATCCTACATGGGAGGATGAGAATTTTACACAGAAGCATCGAGAGCTACTCAAGCATTGAGGACAACACTTTTTTGAAGGAGAGTGGCATGTAATTAGGTCCCTATATTACTAGTGTAGTCCCTTATTGTTGTTAGTGTAGCCCCCTTATTGTTATTTTTGTACACCTGTAATGTTGAAAATGCAACAAGATGATGGAGCTTAGTGAAATGAAGTCACCTTCACTAAGTGGGCCCGCAGGCTATTTTTGGTGCAAAGTCTATTTTTAGACATATGGATCATGGTCTATGAGTTGCAGGATGCTATTTATGGATGATTGGTTGAGTTGGTAAAAATATATGGACCTCTATTTTTAGACATTGGGCGTAATCTATTTTTATACTGCCGGGCTAAAAATAGAACAGTCGAATATTATTAACCCTTAATAATATTTAGACTATAAACATTATCTTATCCTCTTGGAGCACTTCAGTTTGATGCTTGGATGTGGCACATGCAGCTAAAAGAAGGAAATACGCTTTTCCTAAGGGTTAGTTGAGCTATTGCATGGTTGACTTCAGTTAGAACTCATGTGGCAGAGTTTGGTGGAGTTGATGAGACAGTTGGTGGAGTTGTGTTCGGTTTAACTTAGTTGAACTAGTTGTATTTAGTCTAACTGAAAAATACACTAGTGATGAGTGGCGTGAATTAATTAATAATTAATTCACTAATTATTAACTCATAATTCAACTAAAGAACACATCAATTAACTGCAATGCATGGACAGTTCAGTGGAGACCAGTGTTAGAGTTGGGTGAAAGGGTGAGTCTACTATCAGTTGTGACTATGGCTGTGCATGAGATTTGCACACACATTGATTGAGATTGCCAATCAGGATTGTGCAGTTGGAGCTAGTGGGATTCGAACTTGGATCTCATCATTACTCATCTTGGATTGCACAATAGAGGCAGGCATACTTGTGGAGGAGATTTGAACCTGTGACTTGTTCATCTTCCGTGCTAGTTTGTGTGTAGCATGTGAGATAGTGCTGAGAGTTGTGAGAGCTTTGTGCTATGTATTGTTACATGTTCTCTATCATTATATTATACAGATAGTTGGGGGTTTTTAGCTATTTCTTTCCCCATTACATATTGTGTTGATATGTGTGCTTGATTATTGTTTATGTGTGCATGCGACTGTTTCTATTTCTGCATATTGATGATCAATTGTAGAAGAGGTTATGTATTATGCATGAAGCTTAAATAGTGTGTAATCAGGATAATCTCGGTGAATAATTCAACTATTATTCAAATTTCTACATGGTATCAGAGGCGAAAATTGATCATCGGATCTATTACAGTGATTACAATTTATTTCGGTAGACAGAGTCTGTAAGCGGGCTAGGTAGCCTCTAGATCCATCCTTTCTCTAAAAGGTGATATATCCAGTAAATTCCCCTATAGTCGATCTATGTGCTAGAAATAATTTGTTCTCACAGATCCAGAAGCAGTTGAGTTTTGAGCTTGGAATTTGAATTTTGCAGCAGTTTGTTTTCTTGGTGCCGGAGTTGAAATGTCTTTCAACGGTTTGCGACTCGAGTATGCCCTTGAGGGCATTTCGAATTATGTTGCATGGAAGGACAGAATGGAGGCAGTATTAGATGATAACGGGCTGAAGGAGTTCATAGATGTTGAGGTCCCAAAGCCTACTGATGCTGCTCAAGTTGAGGCTTGGCAAAAGAAGATGGCGAAATGTCGAAGGATTCTGTTGGAGGGCGTGAAGGATCACATTGTATCCAGCCTGCATGGAAAATCTTCTCCATATTTGATGTGGAAAGCATTGACAGATCTATTCCAGAGCAAGAGCGACCAGAGGAAGTTGGCGCTCAAGGATAAACTCAGAAACATTAAGATGGAGAAAGGCAACAGTATCGCCAAGTACCTCATGAAGTTCACTCAATGCAGAGATGAGCTGGGAAGTGTGGGGGTGACTGTCGATGATGAGGACTTGGTGGACCTGGCTCTCCTTGGTCTTCCGAAGAGTTGGCATTCCTATCAGGACTCTGTCAATGGTCGGGAGAAGCTGCCGGGATGGGAGCGACTTTGGTCGGATCTCATGCAAGAGGAGATAAGACGGACTACCAGGGACGGATCTTCATCAAAGGCATCTGATGAAGAAAATTGCGCTTTGGCTGCCAAAGCAAAGAAGGGGAAGAGCAAGAAAGCTTCTCAGTCTGGTGCGAAAGGCAAGAAGCAAGACATGTCCAAGGTGAAGTGCTTTCATTGTCACCAGCACGGACATTATGCCACAAATTTTCCGCAGAAGAAGAAAAATAAGCATGCTGCTGGATCTGCAGCGGGAGAGGCCTTAGCCTCACAGTTTGAGCTGGATTTTTCGCTGATCGCATGCTTGGTCTCAAGTGTGATGGGATCAGTATGGTTCTTGGATAGTGGTGCGTCTTTTCACATGACTGGAGATCGAGATCTGTTTTCAGATCTGGATGAGAAAGATCTTGGAGTGCACATCGAGATGGGCGATGATGGTAGATACAGTGCGACCGGTATCGGTACCATTTCCTTTGAGAGGGAGTCTGGTAAACACTTCGTATTGAAGGAAGTGATGCATGTTCCAGGATTGAAGAAGAATCTTATCTCTGTGGCGATGTTAGAAGACAAGGGATATGATGTTGTCTTTAGCGAGGGAAAGGCTTTCTTGCGCAGTAAGGCAACTGGTGAGACCCGGAGGATAGGGGTTCGAGTTAAGAACCTTTATCAATTGCAGGTAGATGGCTGCGCAGCAATGGCAGGCAAGGCAGAAGGAGTGGTGAGCCGGGATGATGGCGAGTTGTGGCACCGGAGATTAGGCCACCTTCACCATGGAGCTTTGAAGATACTGCAGCAGATTTCTACTGGGCTTCCTAAAGGCACTCTTGCGCAGTCAGATCAGTGCAAGGGGTGTACCTTGGGAAAATTTATGAAAGCCACCTTTCACGAGAAGGATAGTCGCGCCACGACGATCCTTGAGAGAATCCACACAGATGTGTGTGGACCTTTCTCAGTAGCTTCAACAGCAAAGCACAAGTACTATGTGATCTTTGTTGATGATTTCTCTCGGAAGTGCTAGATCTTCTTCATGCAGAAGAAGAGCGAGACATACTCAAAGTTCTGTGAGTTCAAGGCGCTGGTTGAGAAGGAATCGGGGAAGCATGTGAAGGCTCTTAGGAGCGACAATGGTGGTGAATTCATCTCTACTGAATTCAAGGAATTTTGCAGCGCAGAAGGGATTCGGAGAGAGCTCATCGCACCCCATAACCCACAGCAGAACGGGGTGGCTGAGCGGAAGAACAGAACGATCGTGGGTGCTGCACGGGCGATGTTGCATGATCGGGGCCTACCCCTTCACTTGTGGGCTGAGGCATGCAATACAGCAGTGTATGTGCAGAACCGTTGTCCTCACAAGGTTCTTGGCATGAGTACACCAGAGGAGGCTTATTCTGGCAAGAGGCCTAATATTTCCCATTTGCGGATTTTTGGTTCTCCTATCTACATGCATGTGACGAAGGATGCGAGAAGGAAGCTGGATCCAACTGCTGAGGTTGGAATATTTGTGGGGTACACTGATACACCTCATAACTATCGGGTGTATGTGCCAGACAGTCGCAAGACTGTTGTGCGACGGGATATAAAATTTTAGGAGGAGAAATCCATGCAGTGTTCGCTTGAGAGGGAGCTACACTTGCATGCAGATGAGGAGCTGTTAGTTCCTAAGGAGGAGCTTCCGGATGTGGATCGGCCACAAGAGGAGGTTCAGGAGGTGGAAGAAACCACCCAGGCAGCGCCAACCATCAGAGGGCGCATGCGCACTACAGAAGCTGAGCGACTGGCTCGGGATGCAGAGAAGGTTGTAGGACCACCTACAGCACAGCGCAGACAGAGACAGTCACCGGATCGGTACACTGGATACATGGCTCTTATGAGTCAATGTGTTGTGAGAGAGCCATCCTCTTTTGAGGAAGCTGTGGAGGAACCCGCATGGGTTGATGCCATGATCGAAGAATATGATTCGATCATCAGGAACAGTGCATGGGAGATTGTCCCAAGACCGGTTGGGAAATCAGTGGTGGGTTCGCAATGGATCTACAAGGTGAAGCAGGCGGCTGACGGGAGTGTGGAGAAGTACAAGGCGAGATTTGTCGCCCGTGGCTTCTCACAGATCGAGGGGATTGACTATGAGGAGACTTTTGCACCTGTCGCAAGGTACTCTTCCATACGGACGATCCTTGCTCTCTCAGCGCAGATGGGGTGGCACATTCATCAGATGGATGTGAAGACTGTGTTCCTCAATGGAGTCATTGAGGAGGAGGTGTACATAGAGCAGCCTGAAGGTTTCGAGATCTTCAGCAGTGAGTCGCATGTGTGCCGACTCAAGAGAGCACTATACGGGCTGAAGCAAGCACCTCGTGCTTGGTACACACAGATTGACAGTTATTTCACCGGGCTTGGATTTTCCAAGAGTGAGGCGGATCCTAACCTGTACCAGATTGTGGTGGAGGGGAAGCTGCTGATCATTGTACTGTATGTAGATGATCTTATTTTGACGGGTGATGAGCTGTTGATACTTTCATGCAAGGAGGATCTTGCTAGAGAGTTTGAGATGAAGGACTTGGGCCTCCTTCATTATTTCCTGGGATTGGAAATTTGGCAGCGCAGTGATGGACTATTTGTTTCTCAGGGTAAGTATGCCTGGGAGATACTGGAGAAGTTCAACATGCATGGCTGCAAGCCTATTGATACTCCTCTTCTTGGTGGTTGGAGGAAGGAGGATGCTACTTCAGCGGAGGTAGTGGATGCCACTGTTTATCGACAGTTGGTGGGGTCGCTTATGTATCTGGTCAATACACGACTCGATATATGCTATGCTGTTAACCAGCTTTCGCAAGCTATGGTTAAGCCTACCAAGCTCTTCTGGAAGGCAGGAAAGCATGTATTGTGTTATCTTAGAGGCACATCAGGATATGGCTTGTGGTACAGACAAGAGGATGGGGTGAAGCTATGTGGCTTCACGATGCAGGGACAAGGTGGAACTCAACTAATCGGAAGAGCACATCTGGAGGGATTTTCAGTATAGGGTCGACAGCATTTTCTTGGTACAACAGGAAGCAGAGATCCGTGGCACTCATTTCAGTAGAGGCCAAGTATATGGCAGCAATTTTGGCTGCATGCAAGGCTATATGGATGAGGAAGATCCTGGCCGGGTTGTTCGGTTCACACATAGATCCTACTGTGATTTATTGTGATAAACAGAGTTGCATTAAACTCTCAGTTAATCTAGTATTTCATGATAGATCTAAACACATTGACATCTGATATCATCATATCAGATATTGTGTTTAGTGGAGAATCATGTTACTTTCATATGTTCCCATGGAGGATCAAGATGCTGAAATTGACGTGAAGGTCAATGAGGTAGAAAATTTGAATACCACATGTTGGGATAGGCTGCAGATAATCCATATCTTGTTGAGAGGGAGTGTTGGAAAATGCAACAAGATGATGGGAGCTTGGTGAAATTTTGAAGTCACTCTCATTAAGTGGCCCTGTGCCATTTTTAATAAAGTCTATTTTTAGACTATGTCTATTTTTAGACACATGGAGCATGGTCCAGAGTTTGCAGTAATATCTTGGATGATTTGGCTCAAAGTAGAAAATATATGGACCTCTATTTTGGGACATAGGCAGTTTAAGTCTATTTTTAGACTCCGTTTATCTTAAAATAGGCTCACAAATACATTAGCCCTTAATAATATTTGGACTCTAAACTTCAGTTTACTCTCTTGGAGCACTTCAGTTCGAGCTACAGAAGTGGCTCATGCATCTGACAGAGGAATTATGCTATTCCTTGGGGTTTGGTGAGCTCATGCATGGTTGACTTCAGTTAGGACTTCAGTGGCAGAAGTTTGGTGGAGTTGATGAGACAATTGGTGGAGTTGTGTTCGGTTTAACTTAGTTGAACTAGTTGAGATTAGTTTAACTAGCTAATAAACTAGTAATGAGTGGAGTGAATTAAATATTATTTAATTCATTAATTATTAACTCATTATTCAACTCAAGAACACATCAGTTCACTACAGTGCATGGAAAGTTCAGTGAAGACCAGTGAAAGAGGTAGATGAAAGGGTTGAGATAGCTATCAGTTGTGACATTAGTTGTGCATGATATTTGCACCACAATTGGAGGAAATTTCCCATGAGGATTATGCTATCAAGCCAAGGAGATTCGAACCTTGGATCTCTCATTAGACCAGCCTTGATTGCGCAATAGAGGCAGGAAATTAGTGGATGAGTTTTGAACCTGTGACTTGTTCAAAACTGAGCTAGTTTGTGTGTAACTTTATGAGATAGTACTGAGTACTTGTGAGGAGTATTGTGCTATGTACTGTTACATGTTCTCTCCATATAATATACAAAATAGTTGAGGGGTTTTCAGCTATAAGCTTTCCCCATTACATATTGTGTTTATGTGCGCATGCGACTGTTTCCATTTCCACAAATTGATGATTGATTGTAGAAGAGATTATGTGTTGCATATGAATTTGAATTAGTATGTGATCAGGATAATATCAGTGGATAAATCTTCATTATTCAGCAAATTTCTACATGGTATCAGAGCGAATCAATCATCAGGATCTATTGCAGTGATTACAATATTATTTCGGTAGACAGAGTTTGTAACGGGCTAGGTAGCCTCTGGATCCATCCTTTCTCTGAAAGGTGATATATCCAGTAAATTCCCTTATAGTCGATCTCTGTGCTAGAAATAATTTGTTCTCATAGATCCAGAAGCAGTTGAGTTTTTGAGTTTGGAATTCTAATTTTGTAGCAGTTTGTGTTCTTGGTGCCGGAGTTGAAAATGTCTTTCAACGGTTTGCGACTCGAATATGCTCTTGAAGGCAGTTCGAATTATGTTGCATGGAAATATCGCATGGAGGTAGTATTAGAAGATAATGGACTAAAGGATTTCGTAGATACAGATTTCCAAAAGCCCACTAATCCTGCTGAAGTCGAAGCTTGGCAAAAGAAGATGGCGAAATGTCGAAGGATTCTGTTGGAGGGCGTAAAGGATCACATTGTATCCAGCCTGCATGGAAAAGCTTCTCCATATTTGATGTGGAAAGCGCTGACAGATCTATTCCAGAGCAAGAGCAACCAAAGGAAGCTGGAGCTCAAGGATAAGCTCAGAAACATTAAGATGGAGAAAGGCGACAGTATCACCAAATACCTCACGAAGTTCACTCAATGCAGAGATGAGCTGGGAAGTGTGGGGGTGACTGTCGAAGAAGAGGATATGGTGGACCTAGCTCTTCTTGGTCTTCTGAAGGCTTGGAATTCATATCAAGATAGTGTCAATGGTCAAGAGAATTTGCCGGGATGGGAGCGCCTTTGGGCGGATCTCATGCAGGAGGAGATAAGGAGGACTACCAAGGATGGATCTTCATCAAAGGTATCTGATGAAGAAAATTATGCTTTGGCTGCCAAAGAAAATAAGGGGAAGAGCAAGAAGGCTTCTCAGTCTGGTGCGAAAGGCAAGAAGCAAGACATGTCCAAGGTGAAGTGTTTTCACTGTCACCAGCACGGACACTATGCCACAAATTGTCTGCAGAAGAAGAAAAATAAGAAGGTTGCTGGATCTGCAGTGGGAGAGGCATTGGCTTCTCAATTCGAACTGGATTTTTCACTGATCGCATGCTTGGTTTCAAGTGTGATGGGATCAGTATGGTTCTTGGATAGTGGTGCGTCATTTCACATGACCGGAGATCGAGATCTGTTTTCAGATCTGGAGGAAAAAGATCTTGGAGTGCACATCGAGATGGGTGATGATGGTAGATACAGTGCGACTGGTATCGGTACCATTTCCTTTGAGAGGGAGTCTGGTAAACCTTTCATATTGAAGGAAGTTTTACATGTTCCAAGATTGATGAAGAACCTGATCTCTATGGCGATGTTGGAAGACAAGGGGTATGATGTGGTCTTCAGCGAAGGAAAATCCTTCCTGCGCAGTAAGACTACTGGTGAGACCCAGAAGATAGGGGTTTGAGTCAAGAACCTTTATCAGTTGCAAGTACATGGCTGCGCAGCAATGGCATGCAAGGCGGGAGAAGTGGTGAGCCGAGATGATGAGGGCGAGCTGTGGCACAGGAGATTAAGCCACCTTCACCATGGAGCTTTGAAGATACTGCAGTAGATTTCTACTGGGCTTCCTAAGGGCACTCTTGCGCAGTCAGATCAGTGCAAGGGGTGTACCTTGGGGAAGTATGTGAAAGCCACCTTTCACGAGAAGGATAGTCGCGCCACGACAATCCTTGAGAGAGTTCACACAGATGTGTGTGGTCCTTTCTCTGTAGCTTCGACAGCAAAGCACAAGTACTATGTGATCTTTGTTGATGATTTCTCTCGGAAGTGTTGGATCTTCTTCATGCAAAAGAAGAGCGAGACATTTTCAAAGTTCTGTGAATTCAAGGTGCTGGTAGAGAAGGAATCAGGGAAGCATGTGAAGGCTCTTAGGAGCGACAATGGTGGTGAATTCATCTCGGCTGAATTCAAAGACTTTTGCAGCGCAGAAGGGATTCAGAGAGAGCTCATCGCACCCCATAACCCACAGCAGAACAGGGTGGCTGAGCGGAAGAACAAAATGATCATGGGTGCTGCACGGGAGATGTTGCATGATCAGGGCCTACCCCTTCACTTGTGGGCTGAGGCATGCAATACAACAGTGTATCTGCAGAACCGTTGTCCTCACAAGTTTCTTGGCATGATTACACTAGAGGAGGCATTTTCTGGCAAGAGGCCTGATATTTCTCATCTGAGAATTTTTGGCTCACCTGTCTACATGCATGTGACAAAGGATGCCAGAAAGAAGCTGGATCCGACCGCAGAGGTTGGAATATTTGTGGGGTACATTGATACACCTCACAACTATCGGGTGTATTTTCCATACATTCGCAAGACTGTTGTGTGACGGGATATCAAATTTCAGGAGGAGAAAGCCATGCAGTGTTCTCTTGAGAGGGAGCTACACTTGCATGCAGATGAGGAGCTGTTAGTTCCTAAGGAGGAGCTTCCGGATGTGGATCAACCACAAGAGGAAGTTCAGGAGGTGGAAGAAAACACTCATGCAGCGCCAACCATCAGAGGGCGCAAGCGCACTACAGAAGCTGAGCGACTGGCTCGAGATGCAGAGAAGGTTGTAGGACCACCTACAGCACAGTGCAGACAAAGACAGTCACTGGATCGGTACACTGGATACATGGCTCTTATGAGTCAATGTGTCGTGATGGAGCCATCCTCTTTTGAGGAAGCTGTGGAGGAACCCGCATGGGTAGATGCCATGATCGAAGAATATGATTCAATCGTCAGAAATAGTGCATGGGAGATTGTCCCAAGACCGGAGGGGAAATCAGTGGTGGGTTCGCGATGGATCTACAAAGTGAAGCAGGCGGCTGACGGGAGTGTGGAGAAGTACAAGGTGATATTTGTCGCCCGTGGCTTCTCACAGATCGAGGGGATCGATTATGAGGAGACCTTTGCACCTATCGCAAGGTACTCTTCCATACGGACAATCCTAGCTCTCTCAGCGCAGATGGGATGGCACATCCATCAGATGGATGTGAAGACTGCGTTCCTCAACGGAGTCATTGAGGAGGAGGTGTACATAGAGCAACCTGAAGGTTTCGAGATCTTCAGCAGTGAGTCGCATGTGTGCCGACTCAAGAGAGCACTGTACGGGTTGAAGCAAGCACCTCGTGCTTGGTACACACGGATTGACAGTTATTTCACCGGGCTTGGATTTTCCAAGAGTGAGGCGGATCCTAACCTGTACCAGATTTTGGTGGAGGGGAAGCTGCTGATCATTGTACTGTATGTAGATGATCTGATTTTGACGGGTGATGAGCTGTTGATACTTTCATGCAAGGAGGACCTTGCTAGAGAGTTCAAGATGAAGGACTTGGGCCTCCTTCATTATTT
Organism: Pinus albicaulis; assembly: GCA_034641835.2. NCBI lineage: Eukaryota > Viridiplantae > Streptophyta > Pinopsida > Pinales > Pinaceae > Pinus > Pinus albicaulis. Next base: position 141,113,917 of record CM076584.1, on the reverse strand, counting down.
CCTGGGATTGGAGATTTGGCAGCGCAGTGGTGGAATGTTTGTTTCTCAGGGTAAGTATGCCCGGGAGATACTGGAGAGGTTCAGCATGCATGGCTGCAAGCCTGTTGATACTCCTCTTCCTGGTGGTTGGAGGAAGGAGGATGCTACTTCAGCGGAGGTAGTGGATGCCACTGTCTATCGACAGTTGGTGGGGTCGCTTATGTATCTGGTCAATACACGACCCGATATATGCTATGCTGTTAACCAGCTTTTGCAAGCTATGGTTAAGCCTACCAAGCTCTTCTAGAAGGCAGGCAAGCATGTATTGCGTTATCTTAGTGGCACATCGGGATATGGTCTATGGTACAGACAGGAGGATGGAGCGAAGCTTTCCGGCTTCACTGATGCAGATTGGGCAGGGAGCCCAACAGACCGTAAGAGCACATCTGGAGGGATTTTCAGCATTGGGTCGACAGCAGTTTCCTGGTACAGCAGGAAGCAGAGATCCGTGGCACTCAGTTCAGCAGAGGCCGAGTACATGGCAGCAAGTTTGGCTGCATGCGAGGCTATTTGGATGAGGAAGATCCTCGCAGGTTTGTTCAAGTTGCATTTGGAGCCTACAGTGATCTACTGTGATAACCAGAGCTGCATCAAGCTCTCGGCTAATCCAGTATTTCATGATAGGTCCAAACATATCGACATCAGGTACCATCATATCAGAGATTGTGTTCAGCAGAGAATCATGATGCTTTCATATGTTCCCACGGAGGATCAGGATGCCGACATCCTGACGAAGGCGCTCACCAGGAGCAAGTTCGAATTCCACAAAGGTAGGATAGGGGTTGCAGATAATCCATATCTTGCTGAGAGGGAGTGTTGAAAATGCAGCAAGATGATGGAGCTTAGTGAAATGAAGTCGCCTTCACTAAGTGGGCCCGCAGGCTATTTTTGGCGCAAAGTCTATTTTTAGACTATGTCTATTTTTAGACATATGGAGCATGGTCCAGGAGTTGCAGTATGCTATTCTTGGATGATTGGTCGAGTTGGTAAAAATAGATGGACCTCTATTTTTAGACATATAGGTTGAAGTCTATTTTTAGACTGCCTATCCTAAAAATAGAAAAGTCAAATATTATTTACCCTTAATAATATTTGGACTCTAAACTTCAGTTTACTCTCTTGGAGCACTTCAGTTCGAGCTACAGAAGTGGCTCATGCATTTGACAGAGGAATTACGCTATTCCTAGGGGTTTGGTGAGCTCATGCATGGTTGACTTTAGTTAGGACTTCAGTGGCAGAAGTTTGGTGGAGTTGATGAGACCGTTGGTGGAGTTGTGTTCGGCTTAACTTAGTTGAACTGGTTGAGATTAGTTTAACTAGCTAATCAACTAGTAATGAGTGGAGTGAATTAAATATTATTTAATTCACTAATTATTAACTCATTATTCAACTCAAGAACACATCAATTCACTATAGTGCATGGACAGTTCAGTGGAGACCAGTGAAAGAGGTAGATGAAAGGGTTGAGATAGCTATCAGTTGTGACATTAGTTGTGCATGAGATTTGCACCACACTTGGAGGAAATTTCCCATGAGGATTGCGTTGTCAAGCCAAGGAGATTTGAACCTTGGATCTCTCATTAGACCAGCCTTGATTGCGCAATAGAGGCAGGCAATTAGTGGATGAGTTTTGAACCTGTGACTTGTTCAAAACCGAGCTAGTTTGTGTGTAACTTTATGAGATAGTACTGAGTACTTGTGAGGAGTATTGTGCTATGTACTGTTACATGTTCTCTCCATATAATATACAAAATAGTTGAGGGGTTTTCAGCTATAAGCTTTCCCCATTACATATTGTGTTTATGTGCGCATGCGACTGTTTCTATTTCCGCAAATTGATGATTGATTGTAGAAGAGATTATGTGTTGCATATGAATTCGAATTAGTATGTGATCAGGATAATCTCGGTGGATAAATCTTCATTATTCAGCAAATTTCTACACTATTTTTAGACATATGGATCATGGTCTATGAGTTACAGGATGCTATTTATGGATGATTGGTCGAGTTGGTAAAAATAGATGGACCTCTATTTTTAGACATTGGGTGGTTTCTCATGGAGCCTCAAAATTGTGCTTTCCTTCACCTCATTTTACCTCATTTTCCCTTGTCCATTTCTATCTTAAACCCAATTGATCAATAAATATAGTTAAAATTACTTCTAGAATTATTTACATGACTGACTTGTTGAATTTTGTGATTTTTTCCATTGTTAAGCATTTTGACCGGAACTAGCTGCAGAATGCAGACATTCCGTAGCTAACTGGCGATTCTGCAGCTGCCTTCATGTTTGAGTATGTTCCAGGTGGCCTCTTGAGAAAAACCACATATGGGCATGATCCACATCGTGTCTACATGGTTCGTTGCTCATCATGGAGGAAGAAATGGATTCTGGGTATGGTTATGCACGTGGGAACACATTTATGAAGGAAGACTCCTACTAGGACTGTCTCAGTCCAGATGTCTTTTCTTCTTCACGTAGCCACCTCAAAGACTCCTAATATGATTCGGATAAGGAAAGACATTATTCCTAAATTGTTGTAATTATTGTTACTTGCATTTGCTTTATAAACTCTTGAGTAGATCGAGAGCTTAGTTAGAGATTTTATGTTAGATTTGCTGTTAGATTTTGTTTAAACTCTGTGTTACGTCCTTGAAGACGCAGAGTGTTATGTTCAAACTATTGCATCGTTAATGGAGCAGACAAAGTTATTTTGAAGGCGTGATTTAATTTGGAGTTGAATGCCGTCAAGTGGTAGAGGGCCCCCGCCTCTTGCACGGATTTCTTTTGCGTAAATTAGATAAGTTTTCCTAGCTGCCTTTACGTTTTGCATTTGAATTGATAGTTGTTTTGTTTTAGCTACTGTAGTCGTATTCATTCTAGCTCTTCCACAAGAGGACACTCTTCCAACAGATTAAAATGATGAATGTTGAATGACTATGGTATTGTAGAATTAAGAGTTGAATTTATAGTTGCTTTAACTAGCTACTGTAGTTATATTCATTCCAGCTCTTTCACAAGAAGACACTCTTCCAACAGATTATAATGATGAATGATGAATAGCTATAGTATTGTAGGAGTTAGTTGTAGTTTTTGTTATTCACTATCATAAGTTACACTTGTTCTAATCACTCTTCCACAAGAAGAAACTCTTCCAAGACATCCTTAAGAAGTTCAAGACATGACTGTGATAATGAATGATTTAGTTGTGTGTTTGTACTAAGTATCATCCCTGTCCTTGCTCTTAAACGCTTTCCCAAGACATCATAATGACGAGTAGGGTATGAAGGTGATAACTTAGTTTTTCATTTGCTTTCAGTTCATTTGCTTACAATTGCACTCAATTACACAGTTAGAATTGTTCTATCCCTTCCAAAAGAAGGAACTCTTCCAAAATATCACTAATGATGAACAAACAGATTGTGTAACTTCATAGAATAATGCATGTTAGTATAGTTGGAAAGCTCCGGAGTTTCATTGCATTTAATTCATGATCAGTTACTTCATTTCAAGTTTGATGATGACTTATAGTTCAGCATTGTTCTAGTTTAGTGGCATCTTAGGTTCATTCTTAGATTAACTCATTACACTTGCATCTCATATTCAAATTGTCATCCATTGCACAATAGATTACTCTAGTTGTTAGGATTAACAAGACAACCTTCATTATTCACAAACATCTTCTTGTTCTAAAAACTACAACTGATCCATAGCCATAGGAACAGAAGACAACATCACTATAAGGTCTGAAACCTCTCTGTAATTTCCTCATCATTTTATAAACAGAGCTCTTCCTCAAAAGAACTATTTTGAACAAGAAACCAATAACTTCTTGAGTATAAGTTCTGTGACATTCAATTGAATTGCAGAATAGAACTAGGAATTAATCATAGAATAAAAGAGCTTAGGACAGAGTATTGCATCATTAGTGTTTAACTGTTTAGTTAGAGGATTTGCATATTTAGTGATCATTTCTCAAGTTTAGTTTGTGTCATTTGCCTAAAAAGTCATTATCAAGCTTTTGCTTTTATTTTAGTCATAGTTCAGATTCTGCTTCATTGTTTCCAATTGCATTTACCATTCCATACATTAGGCTTAACTCTGTTTTTGACCACCAACCCTTTCCATTAGTTTTCTAGACATTTCCATTGTAAACATAAAAAAAATCACCAAAAGACCAAAAACATCATAAATCATCACAAAAGACCAAAAACATCACAAAACACCACATACAACGCATTAGGAAACAAGCACCTAGGTACATATGGTACACTTCACTTCAGCAGTTTACAAATCCTGGTTGACAATTAAATGAGCTCATTTTAGGAGACTAGATTGAGACCCAACAAGCTTATTTTTAGACCGGCCAAAGTTAAAAAAATAGAACAGTCAAATATTATTAACCCTTAATAATATTTATACTATAAACATTATCTTATCCTCTTGGAGCACTTCAGTTTGATGCTTGGATGTGGCACATGCAGCTGAAAGAAGGAAATACGCTTTTCCTAAGGGTTAGTTGAGCTATTTCATGGTTGACTTCAGTTAGAACTCATGTGGCAGAGTTTGGTGGAGTTGATGAGACAGTTGGTGGAGTTGTGTTCGGTTTAACTTAGTTGAACTAGTTGTATTTAGTCTAATTGAAAAATACACTAGTGATGAGTGGTGTGAATTAATTATTAATTAATTCACTAATTATTAACTCATAATTCAACTAAAGAACACATCATTTAACTGCAATGCATGGACAGTTCAGTGGAGACCAGTGTTAGAGGTGGGTGAAAGGGTGAGTCTACTATCAGTTGTGACTATTGGCTGTGCATGAGATTTGCACACACATTGATGGAGATTGCCAATGAGGATTGCGTAGTTGGAGCTAGTGGGATTTGAACTTGGATCTCATCATTAATCAACTTGGATTGCGCAGTAGAGGCAGGCAGACTTGTGGAGGAGATTTGAACCTGTGACTTGTTCATCTTCCGTGCTAGTTTGTGTGTAGCATGTGAGATAGTGCTGAGAGTTGTGAGAGCTTTGTGCTATGTATTGTTACATGTTCTGTATCATTATATTATATAGATAGTTGGGGGTTTTCAGCTATTTCTTTCCCCATTACATACTGTGTTTATATGTGTGCTTGATTATTGTTTATATGCGCATGCGACTGTTTCTATTTCCGCATATTGATGATCAATTGTAGAAGAGGTTATGTATTATGCATGAAACTTAAATAGTGTGTAATCAGGATAATCTCGGTGAATAATTCAGCTATTATTCAAATTTCTACATGTAACCCCCATATTGTTATTATTATGCCCTTACATTATTATTGTTAGGTCGGCTAGGATTATATTGTGACCCCATGGACTCCTATATATAGAAAGAGGTTATTTCATTTGTATCATTCAAGAATTGTTCAATTATGTCATGTAAAGGATTTTTCCACCTCGAAGTGGTTAAATTATAAGGCATTGATCTCTATTTTCTTCTATTTTTGGAGTTGGTTTCATAACAGAACAAAGAAGGCTTGGAGTAGCCTATTTATTTTTTTAGCCGTGCATTAAGAGATGTTGAGTTAAAGTACATCTTGATTGAAAAATAACAATATGCATTGGTAAAGGCTTTAAAGTATTTTCGAGTTTATGTTCTACATTCAAAAGTCATTTATTTTGTGCCAAATATTGCTGTCAAGTATGTATTGTTGCAGCCAGACATAGATGGAAGGAGGGGAACATGGTTAACAAAGATTTTGCAATTTGACATTGAAATCAGACCTACTAAGTTGATAAAGGGATGGGGCTTAGCCCGCTTGATGACAGAATCAAATTGCAAAGCTCTAAATGTGAACATGGAGGCAGCTGAACAAACAAATAAAGAAGGTATATCTGATTATCCTGAACTCTTTTATTCCAACTGCTATAAGCATATAGTGTAATTTTTATTAAATTTCAAGTATCCTCCAGAAATGGAAAAATCAAAGAGAAGGGATTTTAAACTGAAGGCTATTAAGTATTGCATAATGGAAAATCATCTTTATTGGAAAGATCCTATAGGATTTTTTTTGAGATGTGTAGATGAAGTTGAGTCACATAAAGTTATGTCGGAGATACATGAAGGGGTGTGTGGTGGACATTTATATTGGAAAGCTACCACAAATAAAATTCTAAGAGCTGGCTATTATTGGCCAACTCTTTTCTCTAATGTTTTCTCTAAAATTCAAAGCTTGCACTGAGTGTTAAAATTTTGTCAGTAAGAAGAAGCTGCTTCCACTACCTCTCATTCCAATTTCAGCAGATGCTCCTTTCCATAAGTGGGGGCTAGACTTCAATGGTGAGATTCATTCGCCATCATCAAAACAACACAGGTGGATTCTTACATCCACGGACTATTTCACCAAGTGGATTGAGGCGATCCCAACTAGAAACGCCACTGACACAGTAATAATTAAATTTATGTTGGAAAATATTATGTCTAGATTTGGTTGCCCTCAAAAGTTGGTGACTGACAATTCAAAGCCTTTTAAATCTGCCAAGATGAACAATTTATGTCAGAAATATAACATTGATTTAACTCATTCTACACCTTATTACCCCCAAGGTAATGGATTAGCTGAGTCATCGAACAAAATACTTGTAAGAATCATAAATAAAATGATGCCAGAAAACAAAAGAAATTGGGATACTCAACTAGTTCATGCTCTTTGGGCAGATAAGGTGAGTAGAAAAAGATCAATTGGAGTTTCTTCCTTTCAACTTGTTTATGGTGTTAAACACACACATGGTGGAGGAGAAGGTAAAACACACACATAGAAATATAAGCATGAGTTATGCATATTATTCACCATAGATGTCTATTTATGTTACATTGGTGTGACCCTTGGATTCATCTTCCAAGGTCACTTGGACTCCTTTGTGACTGTTGGCCTTCCACACCTACCCATAGAAGGTTATGTGTCCAACATTACCCCCCTTAATCCGAAGGGGTATGTGTGAGCCCAAGAAGAGAGTTGTAATACAAATCTGCAAAGTATGCATGGCAGCACTTAGGCTGAATCAGCTCTCTGAAATGTTGGCATAAAGAGGTGGTTTAAGGATGACCACCAACACTTGAATGAAATGCTTATTGCAGTTCCTGAAACTCTTCCAAATCTGTCAAGAAGTTGAGGCCTTCTGCTAGAGGAAGTGTCCCTCATATTTGAAGAGGGAGACCTTCAACCTAGAAGAAGGGACTTCTACAACCTATGATGGTTTAAGGATGAGCACCAACACTGGAATGCTTAATGCATTTCCTGGAACTCTACCAAGGTTGGAAAGAAGCTGAAGTATTATGCTAGAGGAAGTGCTCCGAATTCTTTGAAGAGGAAGAATACGAATCTTGCATAGATGGTTTAAGGTTTTCCACCAACCAAAGGCATGCTCATGGGCATCCGTGTCTCTGGATACAACTCTGAATCTGGAATGACAAATTGTGGCTCAGGCTCGCTTGAACTGCTGTGTCTCTGGCTACAACTCTGATTCTGGAATGAGAGATTGTGGCTCAGTCTCGCTTGATATGGCGTCGAAGCTTGTAGATGACCACCATTTTCCCCCTTGTCAGGTACAAGGTGAGATGATGGTGAAAACTCAATTATAAGATTATTCAATATTCTAGAAAAAGTTCTGATATGTGACTTAAACATCTTCTTGGTTGTTGATGCCCATTGCTAAGAAGAAATCCATCCAAGATGAATCTTTTTTCTTGCAGGAGGCTTGTTTCTGAAACATCTGTGTGAAGAATGGGTGTGTCGACCACAGTGCTTGCATGGGTGAAGATTGAAATAGTGATCTTTCGTATGTCCAACGTGATCACAGTGTTGGCATTTTACAATTTGTTGTTGTTGTTGCTGTGGAAGAGGAGCAGGATCTGGAACAGCTGCAGGGAACTGTCATAAAGGAATCTAGCACTCTAAAGTTTGATGGGCTTGGAGTAGTCCAGAATATGAAAGGATAATTCCTTTTCATATCCAAGACCAATTATGTGCTTGTTGTGGACAAGCTCTTCCCAAGGTCTAATGATGGGCTTGGGAAGTGTAGACTGAGCTACTACATCTGCATGTAAAGTTGTTCTTGTACAAGAAATTGAATGTGAATCGATTGCAAAATTATTGACTTGCTATTTATGGGAGTCTGTTTCAATTTTCTAAACAAAAAGGTTCAGAATGATGACTCTTCTCTTTTAATTCTTCTTGCTGGAGCTTAGATTCAAGATGCAAAAAATAAATCTTCTCTTTTGCATTTTGTAGACAAATTCTAATGTCGGCAAGAGATGATTTCTTGATTTTCACTGTGTCATTAGGTGTAGACTGTATTATAGTTTTTCAAAAACACTGATACTTCATAAACTTTCCCCATTTTCTAATCGCAACTATGAAATCACTCACAATTCAATGTCACTACAATATGCTTTGTAAATGTGCACTAAAAAATCAATGTGCAATGGATATACTAGCACTTCAACGCACTGACTTAATGCTCCAACCAGCAAGCAACAACGCTATCCAACATACAATTCAACTTAGTCAACAAAATCAACTCAGTGTTAAAGGCAAGGTTTTGATTATCTTAAACTGCCCCAAAACATTTTTCTGCCTCGACCCTAGCAACTAAATTTTTTAGAGGAGCTGAACACTAAGGCGATAATTTCAAATCCTTGAGCATGTTGTGGGAGACCAAAATATTAGTAAAGGGAAAAGTATTCAGTGGGAAATGGGTTTCTCCTCCAATATCATTACATAAGCTGCAACTTTAAAAAATAAACAATCTCTTATGCTTGTGAACAAAAATATATGTTATCAAGATATGCCTGGAACAGTTCAGATCTTAACTCTTGGCAGAAACTCCTCACCCAGTTTTGAGTTGTTTCAACCATTTTTATTTTTTATTGAGACTGCTAATAACATAATCCATTATGATCTTCTCTGTACAATCTACTATGTATTACAGCCAAAAAGGATGACCCGAATACATAACTAGGGACCATTTGGCCTTACCAGTCTCAAATGTATATTTAAAATAGCAACTCACAATCTAGAGTCACACAAATAAGATGAGCAATGCGATAATGCTAGAGATTTTCACTAATTTTTTTCGGATAAAAGAATTTATTTATTTTTTTAATTTTTTTCTTTATTAGAATAGACTTACATACCAATAGGATCTGTCAAATATTTAGAAGGATTACTTGAGAAATAGATTACATCTTTGAGCACAGAAAATTGACTGCAATTAGCATTTCAAATCACAAGCAAACTCATATTAGTCGGAGGAGACGAAAACAAAAAAATTGCCATCAGCTCTCATCCTATCTGAAACAATATGGCCAGAAAATCTAGGTAATCTTCCACATCATCATCACAGGGAGGAAGATTCAAATCTGGCAACATTATCCGCTCCTGTCACTCTGGGCTTCTCCATTCCTTGTAAAGATTGAGATCAAGACCCCTTTCGTGCAAGGGTTTCACATCACATGGTAAATATTCGCTAGAATTAGCATCATTTTCCACTACTACAGACGAAGTGTAGTATGAGGAGTGTATGCACAGAGGCCAACTCTCCATTCATCGCACATAAACCATGCACGGAGAAACCAACCTTCAACATTTTGTATTCCATGGACTTCAAGCTTCAACATTTAATATCCAACCTTCAATTATTCTAGAATAAATTCCATAAAACCTGCTTTGTGTGCACTATGTGTGCTTGAAGACCAGATTTTATGCATTTACAATACTCTCGCAGGCTTGTCATAGTGTGCACAGTGTGTATCATTTGAAGGATGGCCTCGATCAACGTGTACAGTGCGTGAAATGACTACAAAGGTGTTATAGTCAGGAAACAAAATAATAATTCAAATTTTCACAGTGAAAATAGTTTTACCAAGGAAGTTAATCTCACGGGTCAAAGAAAAAGTAGATAGGCAACTAAAAATGTCATGGTACAGGTCTAAGAGTAAGTAACGCACACTAGAATAGGAGACAAATTTGGGAAAAACAACACAGAGATGGGTATAATGCACCCAAATTTCTCAACTAGAATCAGAAAAATAGATATTACTGACAACCACAGAGTTCACGTCAGGTTCACCAGATGTCAACACTATGACAAAGTGAAATGTTATTTCAGAGATACCATCGTTATCACATAGCCCAGAGTTTATGTGGAAAATGAGGTTGCAGTAATGCCATAGTTATATGAAATAGAATATGGCAGGAATCTGGCAGAGAATCATGGTGAGAATGATAGGACTTAAATTTCCAGAAATAGTAGTGGCTCAAATTGGAGCAGGGCCAGCAATCGCCTGCTCTGATACCATGTTAAGCACACACATGGTGGAGGAGAAGGTAAAACACACACATAGAAATACAAGCATGAGTTATGCATAGTATTGACCATAGATGTCTATTTATGTTACATTGGTGTGACCCTTGGATTCATCTTCCACGGTCACTTGGACTCCTTTGTGACTGTTTTCCTTCCACACCTACCCATAGAGGATTAGGTTTCCAACATATGGTACTGATGTTGTGATGCCATTACAATTGGCCCTTCCTATTATGAAGTTTTTACAAGATGAAATTAATGATTCAAATCCCATTCAAAGAAGGATGCTGAAACTTATATAAGCTCATCAAATCTGGGAATCCCTGATGGACAAATCACAGAAAGACAAAGCCAAAGGAAAATTTTTCTTTGACAAAAGGGAAAATTAACAGGTATTTCAAGAAAATGATTTGGTATTGCGCTGGGATGTAAGAAGAGAAGACCATGGAAAACATGGTAAGTTTGAAAAATTATGGTTAGGTCCATTCAAAATTGCTCAAGTTCTGGAGAATAATACATTTCTGCTAAAGCATTTAGATGATGATCAATTAACTAGAGGTCTAGTCAATGGTCATTTTCTCAAAAAAAAATTGTTTGATAAGTTAGTCAGTCTTTCCATTGTAAATATCTGGAGTGTTGTTTAAATAAAAATCCATGCCCGATGGTATTTTTTTTTGTAAATAGAGTCAATATTGCGTTCAGTCAATAAATTTAGTTCATGTCATTAGCTTCTGAAATTCAAAAGTCATGAGAGTTTAAGGCGGTGAATCTACAATCCTTAAAGTCTCACAGGGAGGACTTCATCCCCAATAGGAGCCATTGTTAGCAATGCAATTTTTCAAAGTCTGGTTACTATTGTAGTTGTGTCTTTGATGCTCTCTTTTCCCTTAGCCTATGGTTGAAGGCCCTAGAGGGATAAAATGTGCATTAGTTTTTATCACTTTTAACAAAATCCAAAAAAAATTGAGTCCAATAGTTTGTTTGTGTCATAGAGTTATTAGGGTAAATTTTCTTTTAAAATAAATCTTTTAACTACTTTGAGTAGTTAAGGTCATGGATTTAGTTTAAGAATTCTTATTTATTCATAATGATATTTTTTATCCAAATCAAAGGACATAATGTCAAAGTCATCAGTTATTTTAGGAATAACACATAAATAGTTACCTTTTCTAAAAAGACAACTATTTTCTTCATAAAATATGGTTTCACAAGCAACACAGAAATAGCTACCTTTTTCAAAAAAGTAGCTATTTCTTGCATAATTTTTACAAGGAGGTAAAAAGGAATTACTAAGGTGAAAATACACTTCTCTTGGAATAATTGAAGGTTTGCTAAAACAAGAGGTATTATCCTTTTGAAAGGTGGCTATTTCTAGTTGGAGGATTCATTAAAAGGAGGTTGGATATTTTTTTTGCTAAGGCTACTTAAATCTAATGCTACTCATTAAAAGTGAAATATATTTGGGTTAAGGTATGAGTAGCTATTAGTTAATTGCGCCGAGAGGCACTCTACAGCCTAGTATAGGGTAGATGTGTAGATGTAATGTAAGAAATTTTGTAAACTTTTGTAATGTCGGCTCAATATATAGGGTAAATGTGTAGATGTAATGTAAGAAAGTTTGTAAACATTTTGTAATGTCAGCTTAATTTTAATCAATATATTTACTCCAAAGGTATGGTAAATAAATAAAACCCTTTTTTATATTTACTCCATAAACCTCCTTATATATTTAATAAAACTCAAAAAAGAAGTTTTATTTAGGTGAAGCCTATGGGCCAAATACCATGGAACACAATATTATTAATACCATGGGCCAAATACCATGGAACAAATTATTATTAATACCATGGACCAAATTATTACTAATACCATGGGTCAAATACCATATTTAAATAAATAAATATTAATGAGGAATAAATAGGTATGGTAAATAAATAAAATATAAATAAACGAGAGGTATGATAAATAAATAAACCCTCTTTTTATATTTACTCCATAATCAACTTTATATTTAAGGACACTAAAAACTGATGTTTTATTTAGGTGAAGCATATGGGCCAAATACCATGGGCCAAATTAATATTATTATCTAATATTCATATTAATGTGTAGATTTAATGTTAGAAAGTTTGTAAACTTTTTTAATGTCGGCTCAATATATTTGTAATGGATATATTTATAATAATAATAACAAAATATATGTATATCTCTCAATATAAATCATAGAAACATCTAAACATTATATTCTATCATTGTTGTGTGATGGGAGGGAGAGATAGAGGGAGGTGGGTGAGAAAGTGAGACAAAGGACTTGAGAGAGAGGAGAGATGGAGGGGAAGGGAGATGGAGTTGGAAGGGTAAGAAAGATAGAGAGAGAAAGTTGGAGAGGGAAAGGGAGTGACAAGGGATAAGGGGAAGAGAGAGAGGGAGAGAGATATATATATATATGGAGAGAGTGTATGTATGTTTTTGGGGTGATAAGGAGAGACAGTGGGAGATAGAGATATAGATGGATGGGGGAGAGAAGGAATAAGAGAGAGAGAGAGAGAGAGAGAGAGAGAGAGAGAGAGAGAGAGAGAGAGAGAGGGAGAGAGAGAGTGGGAGAGGAAGATGGAGGGAGAGAGAGGGAGAGGAATATGGAGGTAGGGAGAGAGAGAGAGAGAGATAAATATATTGATAGATATGGAGAGATAGTTTGTATGTTTGGGGGCTAAGAGAGAGAGAGAGAGAGAGAGGGAGGGAGAGGGAAGAGATAGAGAGGGAAGGTAAGAGGGAGAGATAAATAGATAGATATATATGGAGAGATAATGTATACATGATGATATAGAGAGATAAATAAGGAGAGACATAGGGAGATAGAGATATAGACTTAGGGGGAAAGAGGGAAGAAGAGAGAGAGAAAGAAATTGAGAGAGAGAGAGAGAAGGGGAAGAGATAGAGAGGGAAGGGAAGAGGGAGAGATATATAGATAGATATATATGGATAGATAATTTATACATGATGATATAGAGAGATAAAGAAGGAGATACATAGGGAGATAGAGATATAGACTTAGGGGGAAAGAGGGAAGAAGAGAGAGAGAACTAAATTGAGAGAGAGAGAGAGAGAGATCATGACATGTGTTTCAGGGGATGGGATAGAGATACAAACAAGGAGATATGGAGGGAGGTATATATATATATATGGCAGGGGGGAGAGGGAAGAAGATAAAGATACAGAAAGGGAGGGAGAGGTGGTGAGAGAGTGACAGGGGTGAGAGGGAGAGGGGGAGAGAGAAGGAGAGAGGGAGGGATATAGATACAAAATGTAAGGTGGAGAGAGAGGGAAGAAAAAAGAGACACACAAAGTCACATATAGACATAGAAGTTAGATCTATAAATTCATGAATATTTTGGTTTTTCATTAAAATATATGTATTGATTTGAGTGTAGTAGTTGATTTCTAATCCAATTTGATCACTTGCACTAGATGCATTGATTTCAATGTAGATGTCAATTTTTAATCCTATTCAATACCTTACATTAGATGCATTTATTTTAGTTAGATGTTGATTTTTACTCCTATTTGATTGCTTGCACTAGATGCATTGGTTTCAGTGTAGATATTGATTTCTAATCGTATTTGATCACTTGCACTAGATGCATTGATTTCAGTGTAGATGTCGATTTCTAATCCTATTTAATACCTTACACTAGATGCATTGATTCCAGTGCAGATGTTGATTTCTACTCCTATTTGATTGCTTGCACTGGATCCATTTATTTTAGTGTAGATATTGATTTCTAATCCTAGTAGATTGCTTGCAATAGATGCATTGAATATAGTGTAGATTTTTCTTTCTAATCCTATTTGATTGTTTGCACTAGATGCATTGATTTAAGTGATGTTTATTTTTTATTTGATGCAACTCTATGTATGATGTACATTAATTTCAAAGTAATTATTTTAATAATGTGCATAGATTTAAGTGTAAGCACATCTCTGCCCCCTTCATATATATCTTGATCTCCCATTGTCTCTCCTTTATCTCTCCATCTCACCCCCAAAACATACATACACTCTCTCCATATATATATATATATATTATATATATATATATATATATATATCCCTCCCTTTTCTCCTCCCTCTCTCTCTATTATCCTTCTTTCTCTCTCTAACACTTCTCTCTCCATATCTATATCTCTTCCACCCCACCTTGTATTTGCATATATCTTCTCCCCTCTCTACATTGGTTTCAATGTAGATATTGATTTCTAATCATATTTGATTGCTTGCAATATATGCATTGAATCTAGTGTAGATTTTTCTTTCTAATCCTATTTGATTGTTTGCACAAGATGCATTGATTTTAGTGTAGAAGTTAATTTCTAATCCTATTTGATTGTTTGCACTAGATGCATTGATTTCAGTGTATATGTTGATTTCTGATTTGATGCAACTAGATGTATGATGTACATTAATTTCAAAGTAATTATATTAATAGTGTGCATTGATTTCAGTGTAAGCACATCTTTGCCCCCTTCATCTATATCTTTATCTCCCATTGTCTCTCCTTCTTTATCTTGCTATCTCACCCCCCAAACATACTCTCTCTCTCTCTCTCTCTCTCTCTCTCTCTCTCCCCCTTCTGCACTCCCTCTCTCTCTCTTCTCCTTCTATCTCTCTCTAACACTTCTATCTCCATATCTATATATCTTCCTCCCCACCCTGTCTTTGCATCTCTCTTCTCCCTCTATCCCCCCCTCCATCTATATCTCTATCTCACCCCCAAAACATACACACACACTCTAAGTGTGAGTACATAAACATTATTCATGACATGAATTGACATATGTCTTGCAATATTTCAACCATAAACACAAAACTTGAATTTTCATCCTAAATAAAATTTTCACTTACCTGAAATTCCTTCTTCTTGAAACTATAAACCATTTGTAATTTCCTACATCCTTATTATTCCCATTTTCCATCATTCAACATTGTTAATCACTTTTCATTCAAACACAGTAATAGAGAATAACTAAATGTGTGACAATAACAACAATAAAATAAAATAGTTTCAGATTGATCACAATGAAGATTGTTTGTAATTTAATTCATTCTTATTACTCATATTTTCTATCATTCAACATTGTTACATTGTCACTTTGCACTTAAAATTTATATTTCATCATTTTTCATCATTCAAGTTGGTAAGTTTCTCATCATTCATCATTAATCTTAAACATTTTTGGCATATTTAAAATGATCAAAATAATTGAATTTTCAACAAATTTTGTATGACCGCACACGACTTAAACCAGCCTAGATCCATCTTAACCCCAAATCTATCAAGCACCGAGAGAGATCAAATCTCTTGAGGTGCAAACCTTTCCTCAAGTTTTTCACTCAAAAAAGAGGTTTGCACCTCAAGAGATTTGATCCCTCTCGACGCTTGATAGATCCAGGGTTAAGATGGATCTAGGTTGTTTATTCATTGGAATGAAAGGTTCGGTGGAATGAGTTGGCACCAAATATTTAAATCATTTTAGTTCGTGTGACTTAGTCTCACCGTGATTTAGGGCATGCGGAGCTCTATTTCCATTTACCCCCAAGAAAGCTACAACAAACAATTTCTTATCCTCCAAAAAGCAGTTTGTTACCTTGTGCCTCTAGTTAGGGCTTCGTGGAGGGTTGATGTTCATAGTTTTATAGGTGTGAATTAGTGGTTAAGTTATCTATTAACAGAATGGGTAAGAGTGGTAAGGTAAACCATTCAGAACTGACAAATACTCATTTCGTTGATCACCGTACAAAGCCACAGTTCCAAGCAGCAGGGTGGTATTAGTTTTTAAAGAAGTTTTCAGGAGAAACTGTTGCATTTTCTCAGGCATTTTCTGAGTATTTCAATGGAGAGAAGGTCAAGCTGGGGTCTCAGACCTTCGGGATCATAGAGACCATCATAGCAAGAGCTACCCAAACATCAACTACAGGTGAGTCCTGGTATAAAATAAAAACCTTGCTTAAAGCAAATTTAAATCCATATCTTAAGTCTGAGCATGAAAATATAGATTGGACCCCTATTTTTCACATTTCTTATTTTAGGCCTGAGTGGAAAGATGTTATTACCATTGTGGAGCATTATATTACCTGTGAAGGAAGGTTTTCCATTGTGCATCAATATCATATGAGGTTTCTAGCTCACATTTCGGGTTCGAAACCTATGAACCTACCATTTTTCCTCTATAAATCTTTGTTGAAAATGTCTCAAAAAATACAAAGAACCTCACACTATTCTCTTCACAATATTTAGCACAAGGGTTTAATCAAAATTCTGGTGGTTTATCATCTGAAGAAGAAGAGAACCACATTGGAAAAGTTCCTAGCAGATGAAGGTTTCAACAATGTTAATTCAAGGAGAAGGGTAGGAAGGCCTTTAAGACAAAATACCCAAGAGGAACAGTCAAGCCCTGTACCTACATTGACCCCTTCACAAACTGGTCAATATTCATCACCATCTAGTAGATAGACAAGGAACTCAGATAGGAGAGCTAGAGTTCAAACCACCACTCATATACCTATGATGCAACCAGCCAAAGAAGTATATGTAAGAATACTACCTAAGGAGCCACAAACCTTGGATTCTTTCAAGCATAAGCATGCAAGAAATCTTAAATAAAAGGCTACTCTTCTATACAAGAATGCTATGTCTAAAGGCAAGGAAGAGGTAGCCTCCTCTTCAAAGAATAAGCATAGAAGAAAACTTATTTTGACAGAAGGGTCTTCAGTGGAAGTCACCCCTGAAACCTTAACACCAAGCCTTGTTCTAGAGACTAGACTGAGAATACAATGCCACTCCAGCACTAAAGGAACCAACACTGGCACAAGTCTTTTCCTCTCTCAAAACATCAGCTAAGGGGAAAAGTAAAGTTTCAAATACTAAATCAGAAGAACCAACTATAGCCCAACTTTATTAATCTCTCAATTCATCAGCCAAAGGAAAGAAGAAATTCATAATCCACTCATACTCATATTTTAAGGAAGAGATCAGTGAAATAGAGTTTACTGAAATAGAGTTTGAAGAGGGGCAGTCAAGCAGAGTTATCCATGGAAGAAGGAGGCCTTCATACATTCCTAATCCATACATTCAAAGGCCTCATACCAGACCAAAGGATAAGCTCAGGCTAGCAAGAAAACTCATAGCCAATCTTTCTCTTAGAGATGAGATAATAAACATAGATAAAAGTACAGAAAATGATCTAGGGAAGAAGAAGGCTCAGAAGAAAAAGCAAGTATAAAAGAGAAAGCCAAACAAGAGGGTCACTGAGGCATAAGCTATTAGGATTTTTGATTCTATACTAGATATTTAATGATTTAATACCTAAAACAATGAAAATATGAAGAATCATATCATTTTTGGCTTTTCTACAGAATTATCAAAAATGGCTACCTTTTCCAAAAAAGTAGCTATTATTTTCAGAATTTGTATAAGAATATGAAAAGGTAGCTTTTTGTTCTGGTTTCGGGGAATGACACTAAGTGGTGATAAAGTGTATGCAACCTTAGTGGTAATGGTTTTTTCCAAGTGTCATCCAATGAAGCTTCCTTCCAAGTGTCATTTTCAGTTGGTTACTCCTACACTTTTGTGGATAAAGGTACAAGTGTCCTTTTCAATTTGCATTTTCACTTTTTGTGGAGGAAGTTTTTCCAGAAAACGAGGGGTACCCAACCACCATTTCGAGTTCCATACTATCATGTTTTTTCTCCATTGTATTTCAAACTACTTTTTTGTTATGTTTAAGACAAACTTCATTATATGTAGAATATTGTAATAAAGTCTTTAAAACAGACTTGCACTTTTAGTGGAAACTCTAACAGAACAACTTTTTGTATATATACTATGTAAAGCAATGAAGAAAGGGTTCGTTGGTTGTCCATCTCATTGCATTATGTATTATATATTTTTGAGATTATAATATCTAAAAACACTCTTGAGGACTTATGAATGGTTTGATGTGTGTATTGTCTATCCCCTTATGTGTTTCCATACTTTACTGTTTCATTCCAGATTATGATATACATATGGTGTTTCATTTTTTTGTTTGTCTTGTGGTATATATATACATGATTATCTAATTTTTTAAGTCTTGTTTTACAAGATTTCTGGATAAGATATGTATGGTGAAATTATTCATAAGTTTTTCCTGTTACAAAAATCTTCAAATGTATGATGAGATTCTTGTAAGTCTTGAAGAATCCTTCTTTCATCAATACATTATAGGTCAAAAATATTTTGTCTGTTTTCCTTCTTAGTAGTGGACTTCTATTCTTTAGACCCATTGTTCTTGCACATTCTCCTAACCATTAAAATACAAATTAATCCCTGCTACCACATCAAGCAGTAGTACCCTAATATGTGTGAGTGATTTATCAGTTTGAAACCTTTTAATTTTCTAGCGTGTGAGAATCTCAACCACTTTCCAAATCATAATCCAACTGTAAGAAAATCCTTTGAGCTTAAGATGTGTCCGGTCAGGCGCTTGTTATAATCCAAGTGTTGATTCCAACGCTAACAATGACAACATGTATATTCATCTTTTATGAATATAAATCATTTTAAAATGCTATTTTTATTTATTTTTTCTTGTTAATTATGACCATATAAAAATGGTTTATTTGACATGGCTAATGATATATTTTTTATAATTAGTTGTTAAATGTTTAATTTTGTTGAATGTTTAAAACTATTGCATTTTAGCTACAAATATCAACTATAAATTGAATTAAAGTTAATAAAATGTTAAATGTATGGTATCCTAAATCCCTTAATAGCATATAAATTGATGAAAAAACACAACTTTGAAATAAATTAAATGACATATAAAAAAGTTAATGTTGTCTAAAATGACATTTTTAACTTTTTTTCCTTTTTTTTCTTAAGATTGAAAAAAAAATGATAAAACAAGGGGAAAAAACCTTAAACAAAAACAAAAATAAATAGTTTCAACAAAAAATATGGAAAACATAACACTTAAAAAAAATATGATAATTTATAACTAAAAAGATAATTTCAAAACACTGCTTTGAAAAATAAGGTGTTACTAGTAGCACCATTTTATGGAACAAAAGTAAAAACAACCACTAAATGAAAACTCTAAAAAAACGAACTATAGAGATTTCTCATCAAGTTGGTAACAGTTTTAATGTGGTTTTATGGAATGCAATAATTATAGGATATGGCTAAAATGGATAAGAGAAGGGATTCCTCCAACTCTTTAAACACATGCAGATATTGGTTGATGTTCTATGGTACAGCTTGTTGTGTTAGAGCCACAAAGTTCTTCTGTCAAGTATCTTTATTGCATTTGGATGGTGGGATGATATAGAAAAAGTAAGAATGGTGATGAAATATAAGTGAGGAAAAAATGTGAATGCAGTCGGATTGAGACAACCTTGTTTCTATGTGTTGGAACACCTAATCCTCTATGGGTAGGTGTGGAATGCGAAAAGTCACAATGGAGTCCAAGTGACCTTGGAATATGAAACCAAGAGTCACACCATTATACTATAAATGTACATCTTTGTATAATGGAAAATAAAAAAAGCCTCACACTTATCTTTCATTGTGTGTTGAGTCTCTTGTGTGTGTGTGTTTATTCTTTCTCATACACCATGTGTGTGCTTCAACATGGTGTTTAACATGGTATCAGAGCGGGCGATTGCTGGCCCTACTCCAAACTGAGTGAGCCATTTGTGTTTATGGCCTTTGCATATCTGCAAAAATTCTTGACATTTTTGCAGCACTCAGAGTGATGAACAATAGTATTTACTTTGTCGCATCTAAAAGAAGCTTTGATTTAGAATCGTTTTGAAGAACAAATAGAAACATTGGGTTTTAGAAGAAAAAGACTCACAAACCTGCAGCACTAGGAATTATTTAGAGAAAGGCACTTATCTGAAGTTTTCATTCAATTTTTCCTTCCAATTTCCTGCTCATTAAAATCAAAGAATTCTGAAGAGTTGCCGGATACTATTTATATTGAATAAGAAGAATTTCTGGTTTTTACTAAAAAGAAATCAGAAGCTTTTTTCCATTTGAAAAATTTCTTCATCTCCAGATTTTTACTGCTGGATTTATGTTTAAACACATTGAGGTGTAAATCTAATGTTGTTTAAAAGTTGTACTCACTAAATTTTATTTGACCCCGTTTTTAACATTAAATACAAAAAATAAATACAAAAAATAAAAAATAAATAAAAAATAAAAAATAAAAATAAAATCTTTGCAATCGACCCCCTCTCCACAACTCACGCGCTCCTACACTATCTGCAACCTCACCTCATAGCTCTGCACTCGCTCTACTCTTCACAACTCAAGTCCGCCCACACTCCACTCACGCAGCGACTACGCCTCACACACTACCCAGCCGTGCCTCACACACTACGGCCCTATTCCATACGCCACTACTCACTATTCCCTATCTCACTCCACCCTCCTCTCATCCTATGCTTCCCCTTCTCACAACTCTGGCTACCCACCTCACACACGATCCCCTCACCCCCATCGCTCTCTGAAATCCCACGCCTGCTGCTGCCTCATGGCCCCTTAACACTCCCCTTACTCCCCTCTCGACCCGCCCCTACAGCACTCCGCTATCACTCCACCCCCTAATCTCCACACCCCCTAACCCCTGCTACCCGAACCCCCCTCCCAACTCTCCGCTGCATTGTAATACGCCCTCACGCTTAACAATACGCATCTACCCTCTCGCGGCTCCCATGCCACTACTCCCTGTTGCATCTCCGCATTCCTCACAGCCGACCCCTCTCATTCCATACCCCCTCACCTGCGCACTTTACCCGCCCTCCCCTTCAGCCTATCCACTCCTCCCCTTCAACCCTAGCCTCTCGGCCCCCCCTACGCACACCTCACCCTTATCACTCCTACCCGCTTACAATGGCCTTTTGGCCCCTCCTCTCCCCCCCAAAACCAGTGTTTCCCTCCCACTCTCTTGGCCATTCGACCTTTACATTCTAAAATTTTCAATTTTTTTGTTTTTTGCAATTAAATCCCCTCCTTAAAAAAAATAAAAAAATAAATAAAGAATAAAAAATAAAAAAAATAAAAAAATAAATTCTCTTAGTTACATCCCCCCTCCCCTCCACATTTTTTAAAATTTCCCATAGTTTTCCCCCCACCCCCCATCCACATTTTTTTTAAATATTCTCCCTCCCATTTTTTAATTATTCCCTAATTTTTTTTAATTTTTTGTTAAAAAAAAAAAATCAGCAGAGAGAGAGGAAGAAAGGAAGCAGAAAAAGAGGAAATGACATGTGAGCAGATGAACTGCATATATAGAGAAAATTACAGATTTGACATTGTGTGATTTGTGGCATAAGGGTGATTTTTCTGAAGAATTTTACATGAGAAGACAAGTTTGCCATCATTGCAAAACAGCTCTTTGAAGGAAAATTCAGCTGCCTTAAAGGCTTCTTGCATAGTGTTTTTATCTGCACATCTACAAAATATTGTATTGATTTGACACTGTGTTGCTTATTCATTCATAGTTGCAATCAATATTTGAGTTGTTGGATTGTTGATTTCCCTCCATCATTTGAGGAGCAGATTTTGTACTTTGAGATTTCCATAGTTGGAAATTATTTTGAGTCATTTGTATTTCTTGTTGCATCACATTGTAAATGGGTGCATTTTCGGTTGAAGCCGACACCCTTTAATTTTTGAGCCTAAGTTGTTGAAATGGATAAAATAAATGAGGCATTATTGTTGTTGAATAACCTCATTCATTCCAATGTTGATGACATGATAAAAATGAGCAAGGATGCTCTTTGTAATATTCAAAGTTGCTTGTTACATGCACAAGAAAATATTGAGTTTTTGCAGTTGGAATCTCAGCTTCAACAAGATGAACTTCAGCAAAAGAGTCACCATTATGAACCTGTTTCTGTTCAAAACATTGAGAAGGACTCCCATCAGCAGCAAGTCAGCAAAGTTCCAATTGATTCCCATTCAGTTCCTTGTACTAGAGCAGATCTACATGCAGATGCAGTAGCTCAGCCTCCACTTCCTAAGCCCATCATCAGACCTTGGGAAGAGCTTGTCCACAACAAGCACCGAACTGGTCTTGGATATGACAAGGATCTGACCTTTCATAATCCAGACTACACCAAGCCCATCATATTTCAGAGAGCCGGATTTATGTATGACAGTTCACCTGCAGCTGTTCCAGATCATGCTCCACTTCCATGACAACAGATTGTGAAATGCCAACACTGTGATCGAGTTTGTCATATGAAAGATCACTGTGATCTTCATCCATGCAAGAATTGTGGTCGGCACACCCATTCTTTAGATAGATGCTTCAGAAACAAGCCTCCTTCAAGAACCAAGATTCATCTTGGATGGATTGCTTCTTGGCAATGAGCATCAGTAGCCAAGAAGATGTTTACGACACATGTCAGAACATGTTCACGGATATTGAACAAACTTGCAGTTGAGTTTTCGCCATCATCTCACCTTATCCCTGACAGGGGGGAAAATGGTGGTCATGTACAAGCTTCGACGACAGATCAAGCGAGCCTAAGCCATTCATTCCAGTTCAGAAAGGTAGCTAAAGGGGTCATGGGCCTGAGCCACAATTCGTCATTTCGGATTCAGAGATGTAGCCAGAGACACGGATGCCCATGAGCATGCCTTCAGTTGGTGGATAACCTTAAACCATCATCTTTGGTTGGTGGATAACCTAAAACCACCACAGGTAGTAGACCTCCCTTCTTTTAGGTCGAAGGTCTCCCTTTCATATATGAGGAACACTTCCTCTAGCAGAAGCCTTCAGCTTCTTGCCATCTTTGGTTGAGTTCCAGGAAATGCTTCAAGCATTCCAGAGTTGTTGGTAATCCTAAAACCATCACAGGTAGTAGACCTCCCTTCTTTTAGGTTGAAGGTCTCCCTTTTTTATGAGGGGCAATTCCTCTAGCAGAAGCTTTCAGCTTCTTGCCAGTTTTGGAAGAGTTCCGGGAACTGCAACAAGTTTTGCGTTCCAGTGTTTGTGGTCATCCTACAACCACCTCTTTTTTCCAACATTTCAGAGAGTTGATTCAACCCAAGTGCTGCCATGCATACTTTGCAGATTTGTATTACAACTCTTTTCTTGGACTCACACATACCCCTTCGGATTAAGGGGGGATGTTGGAACACATAATCCTCTATGGGTAGGTGTGGAATGCGAAAAGTCACAATGGAGTCCAAGTGACCTTGGAATATGAAACTAAGAGTCACACCATTGTAATATAAATGTACATCTTTGTATAATGGAAAATAAAAAAAGCCTCACGCTTATCTTTCATTGTGTGTTGAGTCTCTTGTGTGTGTGTTTATTCTTTCTCATACACCATGTGTGTGCTTCAACATGGTGTTTAACACTATGGCATATCTCTATAATTGTACAATGAGAATTCCGGGGTGGATTTGCAAGATGTTTTTTGGCTCTCTTGGAGATATTATCAAAAAGATATTTGTGGAAAGACTTGTGGAGGGTTGACTTGGTCCTTGAGGGTTGTTCATTTTTCTAGTTAGTTGACTTTGATGTATCTCTTTTTGCTTGATTCTCTAAGGAAAAGGTTGGATGGGTGTTTCCCCCACTGTGGATTTTCATAGGGTAAAATATTCTTGCATCTTTGTGCATTATGATATTTATTTCTCTAATACTTTCTATGGTTGAATTTATGAATATATAATTTATTAATGATAACTTAAAAGAACAAATAATCATCTACATCATTGGAAGTAATTATCAAGTTTCAGAAGTACTTGCATCTATTGTATTGGAAAAATCAAAACCTTTTAGTCATTTTAGGTTCATAATTAGAAGACATGGAGCACAACATCCCTCTTTCAATAATGCATTATTTTTCAACAGTGATTAATCAATGCATCCAATTTTATCACAACATTTAACTAATGTCAATGTTGGTCTTGAGAATAACTTCAAACAATATAACTAAATATAATAATAAGAAAATATTTGATGATGTTGAAAATTTATGGACAATTTTGTTCTCTATGAGATGTCTTACATTTTAGGTGAACACTTCAACCATCATCATCATTTAAGCTTTTTGTCATTGAATATGGGTGAAGTGTTCACTGGAAACGTTGGACATCTCATAGAGAACACATAGTTGTCCAGAAAACTTTAGCATCATCAAATTATGAACTGTGGAAATCTACATGCTAAAACATGAAAATATATTCCTAAGGGTTAGCTCAAGCAATCATGAGCTAGTTGTGAGGTCTCTTCCCAAAGTTTAGGAGGTAAATGACTTGAATCTATTAATCCCATGAATATTAGGTGCTTAAGACGCAAACGTAAATGATTAGAATCACATTTACCATTTATGAATCAGAAGAAAATACTTGAGGATTTTTTACAAGGTTTTCCTTGGAAAATAAGAGAAATAACCTCTAAATATCATTGGCATTCACAAAAATCATGCGACATATGGAACAATGTAAACATATTTTTAAGGTTCACCTTAAAATCTATAGACTCTAACAAATTATTCTTATTTTTTACAATGGGCAATTTTGTCTACTTATAGTTAGTTTATTAGCTGCATGTATAAGCACATAATACATGCACCAACATGTATGCACATAATGTAACTTATATCACTATTTCAATGAAATAATTGTTAAATTGTAGCAATAAAAAACTTCATTTGACTTGTGCCTTAGTCAAATGAAGAACTTCAAATTTCCACATCAACAAGATGGCTTGAGTTGCAGTTAGCAAGAGTGACATGGCCAAGTCACTTAGTTAAATTAGTCAATTCAAGTTTTTGGGATATAAGTGGAGTTGTGTATGAGTTGATTGTTGATATCTAGCAATCTAGTGAACACTGTTACCGATGAAATAGGTAACTGCACTATTACCTACTTTTTTTTGGTAGCATAAAAAGCACCCGATTTTGAAAAGTGGTGATGCAGAATCACCTTCTTTTTTTTAGCACATTTTTGACACTCTAATATTTTTATTTATGAAGTATGAATATATTTTTTAAAATGTTAGGATTTTCATGCTAATTTTGAAACGTATTGATGCAGCATCAATTTTTTTTTTTTAGAGCGATGATTTTCATGCTAATTTTGAAACGTATTGATGCAGCATCAACCTTTTTTTTTAGAGTGGTGATTTTCATGTTGGTAATAAAACACAAAACTTATATATATATATATATATATAAACAATAAAAAAAACCAATAAAAATGTAAAAAAAAAAAATTAACTCGTAAAAAAAAAATTTAAACAAAAATAAATTAAAAAAAAAAAAAAAAATATTAGAAAATTATATCAAAAGAAATGACAAAATTTGAAAAAAAAACACACAATTTAAAGAAAAAAAAAAAAATTAACCCAAAAAAAAAAATCAAAAACATTTTTTCTAAGTTATTAAAAAAACCATATAATTAAAAAAAAAAATTTAAAATAGAAAATTTAAAAATAATTTAAATTCCAAAATTAAAATTTAGATAAAAAAAATAAAATACAAAAAAGAAAAAATTAAATTTAAAAATTTAAATTAAAATAATAATAATAATAAGAAAACAAAAATACAAATTTTAAAATTAACAAAAGAAAAAAATTAAAAAAAAAACAAAAATGAAAAATGAAAAAGAAAATTAAAATAAAAAAAACTATCATTAAAAAACAAAAAAAAAATGAGAAAAACCACATGCAAATAATTAAAAAACAAATATCCATAAATTTATTGTTTTTTTTTATATGAAACAATTTATAAATTTTAAAAATGAAAAACTAAATAAACTAAAAGATTAAAAAAAAATTAAATTAAATTAAAATTTAATAAATAAATTTTAAATTTTAAAAAATAATTAATCTAAAATATTAAATTTAAAAACAAAATTAAAAAACAAAAAAATTAAAACAAATTAAATTTAAAATAAAAAATTTGAATTAAAAAAATAAATTAAATTAAATTAATTTTTTTGAATTTAAAAAAAAAAAATTTAAAAATTTAAAAAAAAATTAAAAAAAAAGAATTTTTTATCGTGTTGGTGCTGTCAATCGGCCTCCCTCCCAGGTGGTGGCGGAGGCCGGCCACTGGGTGGGCGGGGAGGCTGCCCTCCCAGGTGGCGGCGGAGGCCAGCCACTGGGTGGGCGGGGAGGCTGCATGCAGCCCCCCACCCGCCCAACAGCCGGCCTTCGCCGCCATAGCCTCCCCGCCCGCCCAGCGAACGGCCTCCGCCGCCACCTGGGCGGGAGGCCGATTCCGGGAATCGTCCTCTCACGGCGGGAGGCTGATTTCGAGAATCACCCTCCCGCGGTAGGAGGCCGATTTCGAGAATCACCCTCCCGCGGTAGGAGGCCGATTCCGAGAATCGCCCTCCCGCGGTAGGAGGTCGATTTCGAGAATTGCCCTCCCACTGCGAGAGGCTGATTCCGAGAATCGCCCTCCCACCGCGGGAGGCCAATTCCGGGAATCGCCCTCCTGCCGCGAGAGGCCAATTCCCGCCGCAGGAGGTCAATTCCGGGAATCGCCCTCCCGCAGCAGGAGGCTGATTCCGAGAATTACCCTCCCGCCGCGGGAGGCCGATTCCGGGAATTGCCCTCCCGCCGCGGGGGGCGATTCTCGGAATTGGCCTCCCGCATCGCGGGAGGACGATTCCCGAAATCGCTCGAAATTGGCCTTCCGCCCAGTGGCCAGCCTCCACCGCCACCTGGGTGGGAGGCCGATTCGCCCAGCGGCCGACCTCCACCGCCACTTGGGTGGGAGGCCGATTCTCTGAATCGGCCTCCCGCCTAGCGGCCGACCTCCACCACCACCTCGTGAGGCTTATCAAGGCACACCAATATTGAAAATTTTTTTTCTTTTTTAATTGTTTTAATTTTTTAAATATATATATATATATATATATATATATATATATATATATATATATATATATATATTTTAATTTGATTTTTTTTAATTTTTAATTTTTAAATTCAAAAAATTTAAAATGATTTTTTTTTAATTTAATTTTTATATTTGAAATTTAATTTTTTTTTAATTTTTTTTGTTTTTTCTTTATTTTTTTTAAATTTTATTCAATTTTTTTTGTTTTTAAATTATTTTTTTTTTCTCAATTTTCTTAATAATTTTTATTAAATTTTGTTTTTTTTGTTTTTTTTTTTCATATTTTTTTTTTATTATTAAATTTTATGTTTCGTTTTTTCATTTATTTTTTTTAAATTTAGTAAATTTTGTATTTTTTTTTAATTTATTTGAATTTAATATTTTTTTAATAATTTTTTTTTTAATTTTTTTAATTACATAAATTTTTTATATTTTTTTATTTCAATTAAATTGTGTATTTAAAATTAGTTTTTTTTTTTTTAATTAAACTTAATATTTTCATTTTTTTTATTTTTATTTTTTATTAATTTTTAAAGTTTTTTAACTTTTTATTATAACAATGGTTTTTTTTCTTTTTCCTTTATATTTAAAATTTATTTTTTATTTCAAAATTTATTTGTTTATTCATTTATTTATTAAAATTTTATAATTTTTTTTTTTAAATTTAATTTGTTATTTTAATATTAACAATTTTATTTTTTTTAAATTGAATAAAATCTAATATATATATTTTTAATTTAAGATATATATATATATATATATAATTAATTTAAATTTAATTTATTTTTTAAAATCTATTTGTTTTTTTAATATATATTTTTTTAAATTTAATATTTTTATTGTATTTTATTTTTCATTTTTCGTTTTTAATTAATTTTTATTTTTTACTTTTAATTTCAATAATGTTTTTTTTTAATTTTTATTTTAAAATTCAAAATTTATTAAAATTTAATATATTTCTTTAAATTTAAATTTTTTTTTAAATTTAATAAACATTTTCTTTTTCTTTTTTTAATTTATTTTCTATATTTTATTTTTATAATTTCTTTCTTTTTTCAACTTGTTTTTTTTTTTTTTTTTTTTTTTCTATATATTTTGAAATTTTAATCTTTAAATTTTTTTTTTCTTAAATTTTAGGTTTTTTTTAATGTTTGAATTAAAATTTTTATTTATTTATTTATTCCTATATATTTTTAAATTTTAAGCTTTAAAATGTTTTTTTTTTAATTTTTTTTTCTTAAATTTTAGGTTTTTTTTAATGTTTGAATTTTAAAATTTAAAAGATGTAATTTCTATTTTTTAAAATGTCAAAAATATGACACAATTTTTTTTTTTTGGTTATTCCAGCATCAACTGGTTTTGTTTTGAGGGTGTTTTTTTCAATCCTTTTTTCAAGAAAAAATTTTGTTTTTAGCATAATTTTATAAAATGTTGAAATTTGACCTTAAAAAAAAACCAAGTGCATTCTAGAATACACTTTTTTTGTTTTTGGGGTGTTTTTCCATGTTTTTTGAGTCTTTTTGGGCTAGAGTTCCCATTTTGAGGTCAGGTTACCTATTTCATCGGTAACAATGTTAGTGGAGTTATAGTTAGTGAAACTCAATTCTCTGAATAGAGTTAGGATTTCAATTGAGTAGTTGTAATTGTTGTTAACTCACTAATATCTCAGTTACCTAGTAAATTTACTAAAAATATCCCTAATCATGCATGCAATTTGAATTGCCTAATTGAGTGGAGGAAAAAGGCATCAATGTAATTATCAGTGTATACTATTGAGTGTATAGGTTTTGAATTGGAGTAGATGAGCAATTTCTCTTGGATTTGTGCAAGGAAATAGGAGATTTCCCTATTTTTTAGGAGCTAATTTCCTTGAGAATTGCGCAAGGAAATAGGAGGAAGTTGGAAGTGATTTTGGCTAAGTGTTGTTCAAAGCAGGTAGAGCAGGAGATCAATATTATAGTGCAGGTTGAGCTTCAAGGATTGAATTTGTCATTGTGATTGATTATTTTCTCATTTGATATAATACAAAACAAAGGAGGGGTTTTTCCCAGTTGGGTTCCCTAGTAAAAATAGTATGTTCATTGTGATTGAATGATTGCATGTGTTTCTATTGTATGTTTTCCTTTCCGCAGATTGAGTAGAATAATTTTTTGTCTATTGTTTTCAGTCTGAATTCATTAGCAGTTGCAAATTTCAAGTTATTTTTACATGATATCATAGAAATTGAAGATTACATAGAATATAGGTTCTAGATCTTCTCTTAGAAAATAATTGAATAACAAAGTTTTTGGAGAATTTTCTTTAGTGCATGAACAATGTCTTTCAATGGATTGAGGCTTGAGTATGCATTAGAGGGCCCCTCAAATTTTTGTACTTGGGAAGACTAGATGGAAGTTGTGATGGGTGACAATGGAGTATGGGAGTACACACAATGATATTCCAAAATTAGCAACATCATAAGCACAACAACTGGCCTAGTGGAAGAAAGATGCGACAAAATCTAGGAGGATTATCTTGGAGGGAGTCATAGATCATGTGGTTTCAAATTTTCATGGAAAGGGGACTCCATTAGCAATGTGTAAAAATCTCATATATCTATCCCAAAGCAACAACAATGCCAGGAAATTGGCATTGAGAGATAATCTCAGGAGCATTTTAAAGTCAAAAAAATGAAACCATTGTTCAGTACCTATCTAGATTCACTCAAGTCATAGATGAACTTGGAGGAGTAGGAGAAAATATGCCATCATCTTAACTTGTGAGCTTAGCACTCCTTGGACTTACAAAATCCTGGCACAATTATCAGGATTCAGTTAATGGAAGAGACAATTTCCTAGATTGGAAAAGACTTTGATTTGACTTGGTGTAGGAGGATATTAGAAGAAAAACTAGAGATGGTGTCACATCCAGAATTGAGGAGGAAAAAAAATTTTCTCTAGAAATAAAATGAAAGAAAGCCAAGGAAAATATGGCCCAATGCAAGGTGGAATCCAACCAAAACCATGGCAAGGAGAAATACCTTAGCAAAATTAAATGTTTTCACTGCCATGAGTATGTACACTATGCAACCAAGTGTCCACACAAAAAATCTAGTAAGAAGCCTGTAGGAGTAGTAGGAGGAGATGCTCTCACATCACAATTTGAGTTGTATTTCACCTCATTTCATGCATGGTAAGTATTGTACGAGGCAGCGTATGGTACTTATATTTTGGTGCTTCATTTCATATGACAAGAAGTAATAAAATCTTCAAGGACTTAGAGGACAAGGACCTACAATTACACATAAAACTTGGGGATGATAACAGGTACAGTACCAAAGGGATTGTCATTTTCACCTTTAAGAGGGATTCAGGCTCTCATCTTCACCGTGGATATGATGTGGTTTTCAGTAAGGGGAAATCTTCTCTGAAGCATGTTGCTATTGGACCAGCCTAGATCCATCTTAACCCCGTGTTGGGGTTCCCATGTTTTGGCAAGGTTGGCAATACCAAAAGATGAGACAACATCAAACAACTTTTAGACCTCAGGATCTAGCCCTCCTGGGTCCAGAGAGGGATCTCTCTATGGTTGTCAAAGGTATATGTCTTTGAAGCTCAAAGTTAAGATATTAGGCTAGTTATAAGGCTCGGGGTTTGTTTGTTTGATTGTTTGTTGGTTGTTGGGAATCAGGAAAGAAGGGCTCAATCTAAGACAAGGTTGAGCAAAGAGGATTTTAGGCAAAGGAGAGATAACCCAGAGAACATTCAAGACCATTGGGCAATGGAGTCAGGAAAGGATTTACTTTCTAATCAACATACAGGCTTTCAGTTGGGGTAGTCATCTAAAGCATTGGATCTTAAACACGATAGTGTGGTATGATAGGCAAGAGGGAAAATGAGAGCAAGGAAACATTAAATATTTTAGAACACAAAGTTGAAAACCGTAGATCAGAGAGAGACTTTGAACTCTCAATGCTTCGGCCTCCAGCTTGAGGGATCTTAGAAAGGTTTAATTAATTGAAAATGATCCTAGTGAGATAGAGACAGAGTTCTAGACCTCCCAGTGTTCCCAATTCGTTCAATTAAATCCTAACAAGAACATCTAAGACATATTTCTCTAATTCATACATCAGCTAGCAGGCAATGTCATCCACTACGCTGGTTAAATTAACTGAAATATACTCTTAGATAACACATTTAGTAGAAAACATTAAAGGCAAGGAGAGCAGAAACATAGGGTACCTAACAAGGATAAATCCTATGCCAGATTTCTGATGCGAGCCAATAGAAATGAAATGAAATGAAATAAAACACAGAGATAGAAAAACATCACCGTAGCTTTAGATCAGGATCCAAAGAAATGTGCTTGTCATATTAAAAAAACAACACCAGTCAGGTACAACATTACCAATGGCTTGATATTCATTCTAAAAACATCTTCCTCAGCCTATCTTACAACTTTACACAGAGACTGTCTCAAAAGAAACAGCTTGCAATTCTCTGATAACTGATCAACAAAATTTACAATGAGTTTCTTCCAGAATTTTATAACTGAAAGATGAGCAGAGGAGGTAGGTGAAAAACTAAATGGAGCATTAAAACTTAGAAGAGGAAGAGGGCCGAAGCCCATTCTGTTTTAAATCTTGTGCATTTATCTCTGGCACTCTTTTTGATGCAAGGGTGGTCTTCTTCAGGCTTCCATTTACTACGGTATGGCCCTGATGCACTCTGGCTGCAGTACTCTGTAGTACTGTATGGTGAATAAAAAAACAAGATAGATAAATGACTTTGAGGTATGCCATGCTGCATAACAAATGCTCTGGTAGCTTTGGACTACGGTCAGTTGAAATCTCTTCAGGAACACGGTAAAAAAAGGAAACAATATGGGCGCTTGGTCCTTTAGGGAAAGAACAATCTACTGGTGTGAAACCCTGATAGTATGGTTTTCTATGCGTTGGGCCTTCCGTGTCGTCCATAATGTCTTTGATCTGGTACCTTTGACTTCTAAATCCCTGAAAAAGGCTCAAAATCTTCTATTACGTGCCTTGAACTCTCTACTGCTCCCGTACTGTCTCTGTTGGTGAGATCTATGCTTTAATGGCTCTGGGGAAGATTTTCCAGAGTTTAAACTCTGTTCTTTAATGTGAGCCCTGTCATATGTATTTTCAGACCCTTCTTCATGAGTTCGGCTCTTTGAAAATGGTTTTTTCCTGTTTCTCTGTAACTGTACAGAGATTTTGAATCATGGCGGTTTTCCGCCGCTCGTACCCTGCAAAAACACGCAACTCTGTTATGAAATCCATGCATAGGGGAGGGTGGCTATGGAGGACGAAGAGAATGATAGTGCGGCGGTGATAAAACGGTGTTTTTAGATAAAACGATGGTGAATAATGCAATGATATGGTGCACACATCGACTAATAGGGTTTGGTGGAAAAATGCGCGTGGACCGTTTGATCGTGGTCTGTTGGCGTAGATCAACGGTGGAGGTTAAACAGAGGGACAGTTTATGAATTCGGGTGGAATGAATGCGAAACATTAAACTTTAATGTAAATTTAGAAAGTTTGGACATATGCGGAAATGCAAAGAAATGAACGAAAATGCACTGAAAATGATCATGTGTGGTGGGACCCAGCATGGGTGGAGGGTGATTCACTTAGGACCGTCGGATCTCAGGAGGAGATTGACGGCTATGATCTAATCAAAGAGAAGAAATGGGAGGGTTGGCAGTCCGATTGAATAATCGTGCGATTAGTTTTTGACCGTTGGATCTTGGACTAATGGACGATCGAGATTGGATCGGTGGATCGCAATCGCAAAGGGTGGAAAGTGGAAACAATTGAGAAATGTGATTGTGATTGGAGTGAGAGAGTGAGGGTTTTCGGATCGTGGATTAAAAGGATGGCTGGGATGGGATCGGCGGATCGCAATCGGCGAATGCAGAGGAGGGGATGCGATACGACTAGCGCGATGCGATGGAGCGCCAGCCGTCTGATCCGGATGATAGATCTATGGTGGAGATTGAGTTGGTGAATCGCAATCGAAGTGGAACAAAGAGTGACACGGTGAAAGTTGCGATTGCAATTGGGGCAGGAGTGCGATTAGCACCAGGCCGTCTGATCAAAACGATAGATCAACGGTGGAGATCGCAACGGGACAGATGGAGCGATAACACTATCGCATCGGAGTTTTCATGGTTTACAAAGGAACTGAACGTTCCACTCTGATTCTCCGATGCGATTGGCACCCAGGCCATAAGCGCTCGGTCTTGTGCATAGGGCATATGGGGAAGTGGTTTAAGGGGGCTGGTAGAAAAGGGGCTAGGCCCTATTATAAGGTGGAAAGTGGGTTTTTTGCCCCTTTTTAGTGTATTCCAAGGCCAATGGAGGGTAACGATAAGGGAAAAAATGGAAAATTAAACCAGACCAGGGGTGTATGCGTGGTTTAGAGGGGATTTTGGGAGGATTTGGAGGGTAAAGGGGGACTTTGACCAAGGGGAAAAAAGGGTAAAATGGAGATTTCTGCAGAGGTACAAGGGGAAAATAAAGGCCTTTTGGAGCACAATTCTTCATCATCAGTGAGGCTTATTGACTCAAGAACAGCAGAGGGAAACAATCAAAGGGTAGGGAACATGTAAAGGCTTCAAGGATGATGTGTTTTCAAGAGAAATGAATTCCTTGAAGGCTCATAAAACAAATTAGCCCCTTGCTTGCTTGTCAAGGAATTTATAGGGGCTAACAGTGGCTCCACATGGGGATGGCTTCTTCTTGGAGTCAAGAATTCATAAATGATCTATGGAGCAGGCCAGATGCCTACTGCTTGAGCCACCTTTCTTCTTTGATTTTTAGCTGCCACAATTGTGAAGACATAAATTAGCAGAAACATTACCCAGACAATTTGCCTACCCATCTTACAATCCTAGCATTTTTTCTTCTAGGGTGTATTTGAACTAGCAGACCCTTCACATCATTTATTTTTGTAAACAGAAAACAAACCTATTCTAAATCTACCCTTATTACTCCATGAGACCAGATTAGACTATTGGTCTCATATGATTCTCTACCTAATCTAGTATCTGCTGGGATTAAATTGTCCAGCAGATTTCTTCTCTACATTCTACAACAGAAATTTAAAAACAGTCAACTAGGATTAGACAGTCTAGTTTGTTGTAAATCCAAGGCATAAAGACAGTTGCACATGGACAGAAATTTGCAAAAAACTGAAAACAAAACTTTGAAGGTTTGAAATCTGAAGCTTGAAGCATCTTTCTTCTCTTTGTGACTCAAGTTTTGAGCTTGTTAGAGTCACTTTATTTTCTTCATTTCAGCTCTGATTTTGGGCTTGTTAGAGCTGATTCTTCTTTCTTCTCTGATGGTCCAGGTTTTGGGCATGTTTGGACCAGCTATCTTTACTTACCTTGGCTCAGGTTTTGATCATATTAGAGACAATATTTTCACTTCAGAGGTCCATGTTTTGAGCATGACTGAACCTCTCCTTTCTCTCTATTTTTTGGAACATTTTCTCTTTTTCTTGAAAACAAAACACTGTAATGGTATGTACAATGGAAATGGAAACTAGAAATTGGAAATCAGCAGAAGTAGTGTTTAAGCATCCTGCCATTGGTAGGACCCCCAAATAGCTCAGTACCATCTAAATCTTGTAGAAAAAAGGCATTCGAACCCAGAGTGGCCTAGATGATGTAGGGACCTTGCCACAAACTGTCAAACTTGCCGTGTTTTCCTTTGTCCACTCTCCTTCAGTCCCACTTCAGAACTTTATCTCTGATTTTGAAATCAAAGGCCTTAGTTCTTTTGTCAAATAACTTCTTTATATTTTCCTGAACTTTGATAGCTCTGTTATAGACCTCTTCCCTTGTTTGCTGG
This sequence comes from Pinus albicaulis, assembly GCA_034641835.2. Classification (NCBI taxonomy): domain Eukaryota; kingdom Viridiplantae; phylum Streptophyta; class Pinopsida; order Pinales; family Pinaceae; genus Pinus; species Pinus albicaulis. The sequence continues at coordinate 141,078,741 of CM076584.1, read as the reverse complement.
AGATGAATTGTTTGGTTTATCCTTCTCACCATACTGTCTTCTTCTGTCTGGATCTCTTGGACCAGCTTGATCACTAGTACCCCAAGGCTGGTAGGAAACACTTCTTTTGTTCCATAGACAAGCTGAAATGGTGACATGCCAATGGATTTCTTCGTTGTAAGTCTGTCAGCCCACAAAGCATGCACTAACTTGTTATGCCAAGACTTTTTGTTCTCTTCTAACAGCTTTTTGATGATGGCCACTAGGCTCTTGTTTGATGATTCAGCTAAGTCATTACCTTGTGGGTAATAGGTAGTTGAATGACCAAGTGCTATTTTATACCTATGAAAAAAATCAACCATTTTCTTGGATCCAAAAGCAGCAGCATTATCAGTGATCATTTTCCTTGGGCAACCAAACCGAGAGCGGATATGACCCTCTAGGAACCTAATTATGACCGAATCTATGGCATTCCTAGTAGGTATGGCCTCTATCCACTTACTGAAGTATTCTGTGGTTGTTAAGATCCATTTTTTTTGTGCAGAAGAAGCGGGGTGAATCTCTCCTATGAAATCTAGGCCCCATTGCATAAAGGGACCTTCAACATTGATGGGTTGTAGAGGTAAGGGGAGGAGCTTTCTTTTGCCTTCAAAAATATAGCATTTGTGGCAGGCAATTGTCATATTATGGATATCATTAAAGAGTGTAGGCCAATAGTAACCAGCTCTGAGTATTTTGTTTGCAGTGGCTTTCCAGTTCAGGTGGCCTCCACACTCTCCTGCATGGAATTCTTGTTTAATCCTTTCTGCTTCAGGCTCAGGCAAAAATTTAAGCAATAGGCCATTCGTACTTTTCCAGTATAAGCCTTCATTCATTATACAATAGCTTCTGTCTTTTAGCTTTAATGATCTGGCCTTGGTCTTTGATAGTTCAGGGGGGGCATTGAGGTTTGAGAGCATGTAAAGGATATCAGAGTACCAAGGAGAGTTCTGAAACTTCTCCTCAACAGTGGGATCAGACAATCCTTCCTGCTCATCCAAGGCATTTATCATGTTAATGTCAAGGGCTTGTAGATTTGATTCAGCCATTAGTCGAGCTAAGCCCTGACCTTTGATCAGTTTGGTGGGTTTTATCTCAATGTCGTATTCTAAGATCACAGCAATCCATTTGCCCCTCTTCCCATCTAGGTCTTGGGACAAGATATCTTTGACCACTATGCTAGGCACATAGGCTATGGTGTGGGAATGCAGAATGTACACCCTAAAGTCTTTCAAGGCCTTGACTAAGGCATAGGCCTGTTTTTCCATTATGTTGTAGTTCAAGGGTGCATCTCTCAATGCTTTGCTGAAGAAGAAAATGGGTTGTTCCATTCCCTTTGGATTTTTCTACAGTAGAACTGCAGCTACTGTATGCTCGGATGCAAATGAGAAAATTAGAAAATCCTTTGAGAAATCAGGGCTAATTAGGACAGGAGCCCGAGTGAGTGCAATTTTTATTGATTCAAAATATTTATTAGCTTCTACAGTCCATCTAACTCCCGCACCTTTCTTTAACATGTTTTTCATATTCCTAAGGTGTTCAGCTAGGTTGGGAATAAACCTCCTTAAGAATTTGATCTTCCCAATAAAGGACTGTAATTCTTTGATGTTTCTTGGGTGTGTGATTTTTAGTATTCCCTCAACTCTTTGAGGGGCTATCCTGATTCCCTCCTCAGATATGATGTGGCCAAGAAGCTTACCTTCTTGCAACCCAAATACAGTCTTTTTAGGATTCAATGACAGACCGAACCTTCTACATTTTTCAAAGACCTTTCTCAGATGTTTTAGGTGTTCTTCTTCAGTCTTGGAATAGACTGTTATGTCATCCAGGTAGATGACAATGAAGTGCCCTATCTCATCGGAAAAATCTATATCCATCGCTCTTTGGAAGGTTGCACCAGCGTTCATCAGTCCAAACGGAATTTTAACATACATAAAGGTGCCCCATGGAGTGGTAAAGGCTGTCTTGAGTTGATCTTTTGGGATTACTAAGACTTGGTTGTAACCTGAAAAACCATCTAGCAGGGAGATCCTTTTTGAGCCTACTACCCTCTGAAGAATATGTTCCATTTTTGGCAAAGGGTAATTGTCTTTGAGTGAGGCTCTATTAAGATTCCTGAAGTCTATGCATAATCTAATCTCCCCTGTTTTCTTTCTCACCACCACTAAATTCGAAACACAATCAGAGAACCTCACTAGAGCTATTATTCCGGCTTCGTACATCTTTTTAATCTCCTTTTCCACTACCGGCAATTGTTTTGGGTTAATTCTGCGGAGTTTCTTCCTGAAGGGTTTCTGATTTTCTTTCAAAGGTATTTTGTACTGTATGATGTTTGTGTCATAGGCCTTTAAGTCTTCATAGCTCCAAGAAAACACGTCAATAAATTCTTTGAATAGGTCAATGTATTTCTTTTTCATGTTTGCAGGAAGAGACTTAGCCAATTTAATCATTTTGGGCTTATCTTCTATGCCTATGTTGCATTCTTCAACGTTAGAGTTTGGGTGTTATATAGTGGGATTTTTTGCTACATCATCAAATTCAAAAAGGTCTTCTAAAGGTGCCAGACCTCGAGGTATGTTCTTATCTTTGGCCTGCAGCACCTCAACTTCTTCATTTTCCGCATTTTCACAATTTCCGTTTGGGTTTCCAATCTGTTCGTTCAAAGTGTTTATTTCTATGTTACGGGGTGGTTCTTCCTCGTCTAAGGGTTCCTCACTTAGGCAGCTATCACTGGACATAGATTCTGAATCAGAAAATTCAAACTTGTTCCTGCCTATCAGGAAATCTTCAATCTGCTTATCGCCCTCGAAAACCTGCCAATACTTTTCGTTATCCGGCACTGCAGGTTTGAATTTGGTCTGTATTATGATTTGTTGGTTGCTTGGAGTCTTAGGGTATGAACTGGCTAGGCAAGCTAATCCATTTGCAATGACGTTTTGACTCCTAGGAACAAACACTAATTCGTATTCAACAAATGTTTTCAATATATCCATGGCATCATTCCTATATGCTCTCAACCTAGGGTGTTTGGTTGTGTATTCACCATTCACCTGTTTTATAACCAACTCAGAGTCTCCCTGCATGGCTATCCTATGGGCTCCTATTTTCTTCAACATATTTAAGCCTAGGATAAGAGCCTCATACTCTACAATATTATTTGTACATTTGAAATACAGGTTGCAGGCATGGCTCTCCGTGTAGTCACTCTCTGTGTTATGTAGCCACACCCCAGCTCCGACAGTTCTCTTGGTGCATGACCCATCAAATTTCTTTTGCCACAGGGGCCCATTTTTCGTTTTATCGTCATTTCCCTCCCTATCGTGGGTTTCACTGGTCCGTTGTGTTACGGGTTCTGCATTGTGATGTGGAGGGTTTCGTTGCTCGTGTTGTATATGAGTTTGTGAGGGGTGACTAACCGGCTGATTACATGTGGTTTTGCGTTGGGTCTAAATCTCTGTTTTAGTGCACTGCCTAAGGTTTTCTTCTTCGTGTTCCTCTAAGTCTAGAGTAGCCATTATGTTAAGGTCCATAGTCTTAACCCCTCTATTTGTATCTATGTTTTCTGATTCTGGCTCTCCCAAAGATTCATCGTTACAGAAGATAAAGGAGTCCAGGTCTGTGTGTACAGAGTAAAGAGGATAATTTTCAGTTTCAGGGCTACTAACCAGGAATTTCATTTGTGCCTCCCTGTACAGTCTTCTTTGTTGGATAAAAACAGGGATTTTTTCATATGCCCCATCCATCTGCATGGTACCCTGCAGCTTGGCTCACCAAGACCGTGACAGTAGCATACCATACTTAGGTGGCACATCAACCACCACAACATCCATGACCATAAATTTTGCTGGAATATGGGTTAGGCTTACACACAAGTCTTTGATTAGGCCCAGACATTTTACTCTACTAGAGTCAAATGAATAAAATTCTTTGTAAGGTCAGGTTATCTCTAGGCCTAACCTTTCCATTACTACCTTAGGCATTAAGTTGTGGGATGCTCTAGAGTCATGCATTACATTGTGAAGGATCTTGTCATGGATATTGAGACTGATATAAAAAGGGGGAATTACCCCTTCCTGAAACTTCCCTTCAATCTTTGGACCAAACAGAAGGGCTGGTTGATCATCACTCAGGTTTACAGTGTCACTGTTCTCCCCTAAATTTAATGCTTTCAAAATTTGGCCTTTATATACATACTGAGTGGCCAGCTCAGAGAGTGGGACAGAGATTTTAATCTTTGCAATCTCACTCTCTAAATTGAAAGTGGACTGACTTTTTGGAATGTTCAACTCTGTTTTATGAGCCACTACCTTAGTGGCTCAGTGGGCTACTTCTCATTATGTACAGTGTTTGGAATTGTTTTATCAGGAGCACTAACTGCGCTGCTAGTGTTGCTAGTTGGTTGACCCTGTTTATCAGTGTTTTGGTTGTCTTTTTCTTTATTCTTCCCAGAACTCTCAGCTGCTGATTTGTTGCTCTTGGCAGCTGCTTTAGAAGTTTTCTCAGGCCTTTTATTGATAGTGACCTCAGAAGCTTTGGGTTTGGAATTGTCTAGGCTCTTTTTTCTCCTAAGTTCATACTGTTCTCTGACCTGCATGATAGCATTTTCAAATCCTAAACTGTAATCCTTAGATTCTAACCATTCCTCATCCCAATATGAGGGTGAGGGCTGGTCTTCTTCCGTGGAATAGTTGTGGATTGAGTTTTCTATTTCGAACATGTTTATTGTAGTTCTCTCAAACTCTTCTATGATTCCCTCATCTTTGTTAAGAAAGTCCTCTTGGAATGGAGGAACAACTTGTTGATCTGATTCTCTTTGTCTGTTGGGAGTGGCATTGTTTCTTATAAAGTTTTGGTTCTGATTTTGGTTTCGGTTTTGGTTACTGATAGTGACAACCATTTTTTCCATCATTTGATGTAGCTTTTCCATGTTTTTGGATAAACGGTCATAATTGGGATCAGATGTGGAAGCTACAGTGTCATCTCTATATGTTACCCTCTTCTCAGCTCTGAATCTTGCTCTTTTCTCAATCAGATTATCCTCTACACTCACTGCTCCTTTTTGCTTGTCTTCCAATGTGTTGTAATCTCTCTCCCTAAGCTGGTAGGCCATGTCAGCATCAAAGCCTTCAGGATATTTAGCTAGAGCCATGCCCTGGGGGGGTTTCATTTGTGGAGGAAGAGCATTATAAATGTTGTTAAATCTTGTAGAGTAATCATGGACACTCTCTCCTACATTTCTTTTAAGGTTCATATATTCTGCTAGGATTTGTCGAGGGTTGGCCTTAACCTCCCATTTGTTTATGAAATTCTGATATAAAGCAGGAAGGTCTCGGATACTATTAGGAGGTAGGCTCTTGAACCATTTCTTCACATCACCTCCTAAACTCTGGGCAAAGATTCTCATTTTTACTGTATCATCATTTATCTCCATGTAGTCAAAAGAATCTTCCATCCTATCTACATGGTGTTGTGTTGTGGTAGATTCTTTGGCAGTGAAGTGTGGTATTTTTTATTGATAATCATTGGGTAAAGGTACTAGAGGCTGGGGTAAAACCAAAGGTGCATACTAGGCTGCCATCATGATGTTTTGATGAGGTAAAGGGTTAACCTGAGCAACTAGTATATGGATGACAGGGATACTAGGACTAGCAGAAGTCTGTTGAGCAGATTTAGGATGACTGAGCCTCAAGTTCTGAATAAAGTGAATGTCAGGGGGTGTGGATGGAGGGATCTCCTTGTCCCTAATGTGTTCACCACTATGAGATGGTGAACTGGGAAGCTCGAGGTCTGGCTGGTCTGGAACACTGAATGACCTAGTTCTTGGTAGTCTGTTTGGTAGGTCTAGGTCAAAAAATGGGTCTGATAGAGCTGTAAAGTCTTCTGGAGCATAGTTAGCTCTATGGATGTGGCTGGAAATAGTTGGTATTTTAGGTGTAGGAGATCTCTTAAGGATGCTCTCAGGGTTGTCAACTATTTCAGGTGGGTTTGGGTTAGGGTAAACTCTTGTGTGAATGGTTCTGAAAGCCAGAATGTTTTTCTCCAACAAGGCATCTTAACCCTACTTGTTACCTTTATTGTGGTTGATGTTGTTTTAGAGGCTAGTCTTCCAGTGGAGTCTTATGTGAAACCAAGATAATCAGCAGGCCTACTGATCACCAATGGATTCCTTGATCTTTAAAGAGTTGTGGAGTCACTAGGTGGAAGGTTTAGGATGCTTCTGGAGGGTACAATGTCCACCACAGTGCTTATGAGATGTCATTTTTCAAGGATATCTTTAAAACACAGCAAACTCTAACCAGAGATTGATTGGGAGGGCTTTTACCAGATATGTCACCTCTAAAGAGAGTGAGATCTGGAGGCTACCTGGTCATTTCCAGACTCTGTCTAAGAGTGTGGGAGAAACACAACAAATGGTAGAGAAGTTGGAATGCAAATGGAAGTGTTTCACTACCAACCTAACCAGAGTTTTTAGGTTTTCTGAGGCTCTTGTGATGTAGTATGGTGGAAAATACTCAGAAGTTTCCCAGCGGAGTCGCCATTATGTTGGGGTTCCCATGTTTTGGCAAGGTTGGCAATACCAAAGATGAGACAACATTAAACCACTTTCAGACCTCAGGATCTAGCCCTCCTGGGTCCAGAGAGGGATCTCTCTATGATTGTCAAAGGTATCTGTCTTTGAAGCTCAAAGTTAAGATATTAGGCTAGTTATAAGGCTCGGGGTTTGTTTTTTTTATTGTTTGTTGGTCGTTGGGAATCAGGAAAGAAGGGCTCAATCTAAGACAAGGCTGAGCAAAGAGGATTTTAGGCAAAGGAGAGATAACCCAGAAAACATTCAAGACCATTGGGAAATGGAGTCAGGAAAGGATTTACTTGCTAATAAATATACAGGCTTTTAGTTGGGCTAGTCATCTAAAGCATTGGATCTTAAAGATGATAGTGTGGTATGATAGGCAAGAGGGAAAATGAGAGGAAGGAAACATTAAAGATTTTAGAACACAAAGTTGAAAACCTGAGATTAGAGAGAGAATTTGAACTCTCAATGCTTCTGCCTCCACCTTGAGGGATCTTAGAAAGGTTTAATTAATTGAAAAGGATCCTAGTGAGATAGAGACAGATTTCTAAACCTCCCAGTGTTCCCAATTCGTTCAATCAAATCCTAACGATAACATCTAAGACAGATTTCTCTAATTCATACATCAGCTAGCAGGCAATGTCATCCACTACGCTGGTTAAATTAACTGAAATATACTCTTAGATAACACATTTAGTAGAAAACATTAAAGGAAAGGAGAGCAGAAACATAGGGTACCTAACAAGGGTAAATCCTATGCCAGATTTATGATGCGAACCAGTAGAAATGGAATGAAATGAAATAAAACACAGAGACAGAAAAACATCACCGCAACTTTAGATCAGGATCCAAAGAAATGTGCTTGTCATATTAAAAAACAACACCAGTCAGGTACAACATTACCAATGGCTTGATATTCATTCTGAAAACATCTTCCTCAACCTATCTTACAACTTTACAAAGAGACTATGTCTCAAAAGAAACAACTTGCAATTCTCTGATAACTGATCAACAACCTTTACAATAAGTTTCTTCCAGAATTTTATAACTGAAAGATGAGCAGAGGAGGTAGGTGAAAAATGAAATGGAGCATTAAAACTTAGAAGAGGAAGAGGGCCGAAGCCCATTTTGTTTTAAATCTTTTGCCTTTATCTCTGGCACTCTTTTGGATGCAAGAGTGGTCTTCTTCAGGCTTCCATTTACTACAGTATGGCCCTGATGCACTCTGGCTGCAATACTCTGTAGTACTTTATGGTGAATAAACAAACAAGACAGATAAATGACTTTGAGGTCTGCCATGCTACATAACAAATGCTCTGGTAGCTTTGGACTGCGGTCAGTTGAAATCTCTTCAGGAACACGATAAACAAAGGAAACAATATGGGCACTTGGTCCTTTAGGGAAAGAACAATCTGCTGGTGTGAAACCCTGATAGTATTTTTTTCTGTGCGTTGGGCCTTCCGTGTCATCCATAATGTCTTTGATCTGGTACCTTTTCCTTCTAAATCCCTGAAAAAGGCTCAAAATCTTCTATTACGTGCCTTGAACTCTCTGCTGCTCCCGTACTGTCTCTGTCGGTGAGATCTATGCTTTAATGGCTCTAGGGAATATTTTCCAGAGTTTAAACTCTGTTCTTTAATGTGAGCCCTGTCATATGTCTTTTTAGACCCTTCTTCATGAGTTCGGCTCTTTGAAAATGGTCTTTTCCTGTTTCTCTGTAACTGTACAGAGATTTTGAATCATGGTGGTTTTCCGCTGCTCGTACCCTGCAAAAACACGCAATTCTATTATGAAATCCATGCATAGGGGAGGGTGGCTATGGAGAATGGAGAGAATGATAGCGCGGCGGTGATAAAATAGTGTTTTTATATAAAATGATGGTGAATAATGCAGTGATATGCTGCACACAGCGACTAATAGGGTTTGGTGGAAAAATGCGCGTGGACCGTTTGATCGTGGTCTGTTGGCGTAGATTGATGATGGAGATTAAATAGAGGGACAGTTTATGAAGTCGGGCGGAATGAATGCGAAACATTAAACTTTAATTTAAATTGAAAAAGTTTGGACATAGGCGGAAATGCAAAGAAATGAACGAAAATGCACTGAAAATGATCGTGTGTGGTGGGACCCAGCATGGGTGAAGGGCGATTCACTTAGGACGATCAGGAGGAGATCGAAGGCTATGATCTAATCGGAGAGAAGAAATGGGAGGGTCGGTAGTCTGATTGAATGATGGTGCGATTAGTTTGTGACCGTTGGATTTTGGACTAACGGACAGTCAAGATTGGATCGACGGATTGCAATCGCAAAGGGCAGAAAGTGGCAACAATTGAGAAACGCGATTGCAATTGGAGAAAGAGAGCGAGGGCCGTCAGATCGTGGATTAAATGGACGGCTGGGATGGGATTGGAGGATCACAATCGGTGAATGCAGAGGAGGGGATGCGATGCGACTGGCGCAATGCGATGGAGCGCCAGCCGTCCAATCCGGATGACAGATCTACAGCAGAGATTGAGTTGGTGAATCGCAATCGGAGTGGAACAAAGAGTGACACGGTGAAAGTTGCGATTGTGATTGGGGCGGGAGTGCGATTAGCGCCAGGTCGTCTGATCAAAATGATAGATCAACGGTGGAGATCACAATGGGACCGATGGAGCGATAACACTATTGCATCGGAGTTTTCATGGTTTACAAAGGAACTGAACGTTTCGCTCCGATTCTCTAATGCGATTGTCACCCAGGCCATAAGCGCTTAGTCTTGGGCATAGGGCATATGGGGAAGTGGTTTAAGAGGGTTGGCAGAAAAGGGGCTATGCCCTATTATAAGGTGGAAAGTGGGTTTTTTGCCCCTTTTTAGTGCATTCCAAGGCCAATGGAGGGTAACGATAAGGGAAAAAAGGGAAAATTAAACTAAACCAGGGGTGTATGCGTGGTTTAGAGGGGATTTTGGGATGATTTGGAGGGTAAAGGGGGACTTTGACCAAGGGGAAAAAAGGGTAAAATGGAGAGTTCTACAGAGGTACAAGGGGCAAATAAAGGCCTTTTGGAGCACAATTCTTCATCATCAGTGAGGCTTATTAACTCAAGAACAGCAGAGGGAAACAGTGAAAGGGCAGGGAACATGTAAAGGCTTCAAGGATGATGTGTTTTCAAGAGAAATGCATTCCTTGAAGGCTCATAAAACAAATTCGCCCCTTGCTTGCTTGTCAAGGAATTTATAGGGGCTAACACCCCGGATCTATCAAGCACTGAAAGGGATCAAATCTCTCGAGGTGCAAACCTCTTTTTTGAGTGAAAAACTTGAGGAAAGGTTTGCACCTCGAGAGATTTGTTCTCTCTCGGTGCTTGATAGATCTGAGGTTAAGATGGATCTAGGATGGTTTAAGTCATGTGCAGTCATACAAAATTTGTTGAAAATCTAATTATTTTGATCATTTTAAATATGCAAAAAATGTCTGAGATTAATGATGAATGATGAGACACTTACCAAATTGAATGATGAAAAATGATGAAATAAAAATTTTAAGTGCAAAGTGGCAATGTAACAATGTTGAATGATAGAAAATATGAGTAATAAGAATGAAGTCAATTACAAACAATCTTCATTGCAATCAATCTGAAACTATTTTATTTTATTTTTCTTATTGTCACACATTTAGTTATTCTCTATAACCGTGTTTGAATGAAAAGTGATTAAAAATGTTGAATGATGGAAAATGGGAATAATAAGGATGTAGGCAATTACAAATGTGTTGGCGAAGAAACAGGTCTCGCAGGCAAGACCCAGGTTCATAGGTTGGGGCCAACAAGGGTATTCGCTATAGTCTAGAACCACGTCGGCATTGTCACCTTAATTTGGAGAGCAAAGAGTCTCACCCGAGGCGTGCCGTGACCACATGCAGAAGGGGAGTAGATCGATAGTGGTGGAAGGATCCGCAACTCATGTTTAAGATGAGATTGATTGCATAAACATCATCATTTACACAAGAACATTCAGAAGAGTGAACAGGTATTGAGCAAATAAAATTTTAAGACATCACAGACATCATGCATGCATGTAACTCATATAATAAGACAGTAACCTGCAAGTGTATTGATAATCTTCAGCCAAATCCATAGTTACATCGCTTCCACAGGAAGAGCTTTACAAGTTTGTTACAAACATCTTATAGGACAGAAAGATAGATAAGAGAAGCCTAGGAACTATAGATATATCGTGCTCGGAATGGATTCCCTCTGCAGCATCTGCTCAATCCTCTTCAGTCGCTCTGCATTCGCCCCTTCTTTCAGCCAGGTGATGGCTATTTATTCACCTGTGATTGCAACTGCTAGTTCCTCTTTGTGTTCTTCTTCGATTGCTTCCAGCTTCTCTCTTGTTCTCTATGATTTCTTCTCTCTGTCTTCTGATGTATCTTCTCTTCGTCTGCACTTATGCATCTACTTTCTTCAGCTATCTCCTATTTCTTCGCAACCTTGGTAGCTCCGCTACTCACCGTAGTTGCAACTTGGTTGCGGCTGCCATGTGTCATTCCGCAACCCAAAAATCTGCTCTTTACTCAAAATTCAAAAAATTCAAAACAAGTATTCAAAACAAGTATTAAAAACAAGGGCCCCAACAAGCCCCGAACATAGTTTCTTGACTCGTCCCAAGTCAATCACAAATCACAGTCTCTATCTCCATCGCCCCACTGGACCCCATGCCCTGTTCTTGCTGTGCGCCTTCAGCCTGTTGTCCAAACAAGGGCCCCAACTTCGGGAATTTTTTTAACGTTGTAGCCTTAAGCTCATTGAAGGTCGTCATAGCTTGCTACCACCCCTGTAACAATGCATCTGTCTCAGCGGAAATCCTGGTGACAACTTCCTCCTCTACATGCGCCGGTACAGTCCGAACACCGTGCCGATTTGGGTTTCGACCTCGGCGGCTAGCTGCTGCATTGGCTTGGTGCTGATTTGGAGGGGCAGGCGGAGCTCATGAATTACTTGTTTGGCCATGGCTGATTTGGCCTCTGTTTGTTGGATCTACACCTCTAGAGCGTCCGCCTGGGCGTATAACTGGTCCAACCGAGAGGGGTCCGTGGCCTCTTGGATTTCCCTCGAAAGTTGTTGCAGCTGCGCTGAAATTGGCTACGTTTTGACCGTAAGGGCCATCGAGCACTCCTGAAGACCCTTCAAGAGGTCGTAAGCATTACGTGCTACAGAGTTGAGAGTTTCCTACATCTGGTTGGCCTGGCCCTGCTTTTCTGCAATTCATACTGTATAAACTGCCTCTGGATCGGGCAGCGTTGGCCGTGCTACTAACGCTGCTTGGAGCTCCACATTTTCCTTGTGGAATCCATTGAATGCGATCCGAAGGTGGAGGGCCTGTGCTACGATATTTGTCTCCGACACATCTGCAGGCAGCTGAGTGTAATGAGCCTCAATGGCTAGCCATACCTCGGAAAACACCTTGGCGACTTCATTTATCTGACCTTGCAGCTGCCCCTGTGCTGCTGTGAGCTGGTTGCACTATTCAGTAAGCACGGTGATCTGCTGTTTTTGCTCCTCGCACCTCTGCTGTAGTTCAGAATGAAGTCGTTCTGCCTGAAGGGCCGCCCTCTGGATGAAGAGGTACAGTTGAGTCGTACCCCATGTTTCTAAATTAGCGACCCCCGAAGTGCTTTGCTCTGGCCGCCTTTCTTGTAGGGGTTTCCCACTGGCAACTGATCGAGTGGAGTGCTCTGGAGGGGATGGTGGTGGGGTCTGATGAGGTTCTGAGTCGGCCATATTCAAGTCCAGCCACTCCTGCTGATCTGTTTGGACAGTCTGTGGAAGTACAGTAGGCTCAAGCTGAGCCCCGGCTGAGTCGGCAACAATTTGTGCCATCTGGGTAATTATATTAGACAAAGAAACTTGGGGTTCCCCAGCGGAGTTGACCGGTGGTACTACTGCTGCAGTACTGGAGTCAACCTCGGCCTCGTGGTCCCCATTAAGTATATTTCGGATGATTGGGTTAGACACGGTGGAGGATGAATTGGATAGAGCAGATGAAGTGGTAGGTGGAAGTGGAATGGTACGTGGTGGTGAAAGCCAGATGTTGATGAACTCGAAGGGGTCAATGAGTGGTTCTTCCTGTATCGGCACCACTATATTCGGTGGCCATGGTGGATCCTCCTCAGTGAGGTCCACCACCGGACTCGATTCAATGGTTCGGGCCCGCTTAGCCTGAGGAGCTTCTAGGAGGTCAATGGACTTGCCCTTTTCCCCCATCGGGGTCATCATTGGGCTTGGAGAAGTAAACAAAACAGTAGGGATGGGGGAGGTGATGGAAGTTGTGTGGGGATGCGATGTGGAGTGAGAGAGCTAGAACTAGAAAGGAAAGGAAAAGGAATGGCGCCGCTTGAGACGACCTTGGTCGCCTCATTAAAACTGTGTACCTGAGTGTTTAAGTGGCGAATGAGGGGGAGAAGCTGGACGGTGGAGTCCTGTTGTGCCGCCTCCACATTTGTCTCGACAGGCCGTTTCTACGGTAGCATCTGATCAAATTTATAAATGGGTACCTTGTTGTGGATTTCCATCGCGACCCCCGGCCACAAACAAACGTCATTGTGGAAAGCGGTATCTTCAAGCTGGAACTTCAGCGGCCGTATGTGAAATGTGTCCTACGGCACACAAGTAGGTCAGATATAAGTATGGCTGTGACTGACCCCGAACCATACTTGCTCGTTGTACTCGTCCAACAAGTTCTTGGGCACCCTCTACTGGCTTGTGACCACGTTCGTCATTAAACCATACCAGGTCCGAAATGTCTCTGCATTAACTTATTTGGTGCTGGGATCACTCGACACCTTCCACGGAACGAACTTCATCGCTAGAGGCTGGCCCTCTGGAATTTCCACTGGTAACCTGACGAGGGGAGTGTGCCACTTCCACATGGAAAATGCAACTATCAAATATCTGTAAATGAAGCTTTTAGCCCGCTTGTAATTTTCTTCGCACGCGTCAAACAGTTCCTTCAACAGGAAGGAGCACCAGTTCAATTTAGCCCCCTGAACACAGTGCTCGGCAATGGAGATATTATCCAGGGTACATTCTCCTTTTGTGTAGTGCCTCATTGTCTTAGTGGCAATGAGGTATCATGCGAACTTGATCTCGAGCTTATTGATAAGCTCCATCTTGGCTCATTTTCCTCCCCGTCGTGTGCCATATTTGACATAATAGTTGGCGTCTCCCAACTTCCTCGCTCACTTGGAAGTGGTCTGACATCCAGTTGAGACATCTGGGCCATTCTGTGAAAGCCCTGTAAGCCGGTGGATATCCTCAGCGTGAATGGGAATTTCCCTATTCAACCACAAGGACCCGTTCTGGACGCGACTGAGTAAGAAATTGGTGCACTGAATGGCCAGTCCTGTGGTCCCGAAGACCGGGAGATTTCTTAAGTTCAGAAGAGAGGATTGCTGCAAGCCCCAAAACTCTGGTAAAATTCTGTTCACTGAGCGCCCGACTTATGTGAAGTAGTGTTCCATATACACCTGTCATTTGAGTGTCGGGAACTTGAAAGAGTCCGAGAGATTCGTGTCTATGAGGGCCGCATTGTCGTATTTCCTGACTAGGGACTCTGTCTTATGAATTTTTCTGTCGAGCTATGGTTCTAGGACTGTTGGGTTGGCTTTCGGCATCGTCGCTCGGCGTTGACACACCTGCAGAATTGGTCTCAGCGTCTTCTCTCGCTATTGTGCTTCTGGATACTTCTGCTACTCTGGTTCGACTCCAATTTCTAATTCTAACTGCTCTGGCATTCTCGTGATTTTTTTCCATGCAAGTTATGTAATTACCTGGCATGAGTGAGGTTGATGAGACCCCATAACGAGTTCATTCTTGTTGGCATTCTTCTCGGCGATAATCATGCGATCAATCGCGTGCTAAGGTGTATTCTGACAGTTGCTGACGGTGGCATGGGGAAATGGGCAGACGCGACGGTTGAGGTTACTGCGAATTATGGAAAAATGATTACTGAAGGGTTACTTCTAATTATGGCCATTTATGCTGCAAATATAGACGATCCTACGGCCTTACACAAGTACTGAAGGAAATGATATGGGCTAACACTGACACATTTTCTTATCCTACGGGGATGACATGCTGGACACACCCCTCCCTGACCACAATCGGTTGAGGTGCAGTCCCCACAACAGAGCGGTTATTGACAACCTATGCATGAACAAGAAACACTACCTATGTTCATCCCGGTTGCGGGAGAGTTATTCAACTACGCTACTCTACGGATTCTCTCGGTTGCGAGAGTTATTAATGAAAGATGAAAGAAACTTGTTCATGGTAGGGTTTCAGGTGTGCGCCATTCACCCACCCAGGTAAAATAGTACCGTCCAACTGAGCCAACCGAACCTCTCCAGAATCTCTAATTTCGACGACGAAGTAGGGTCCCAACCAGTGCATCTGCAGTTTGCCTGGAAACTTCTGAAACTTGCTATCATAGAGGAGAACCTTGCCGCCAACCTGGAATGTTTTTCTCTTGTTTTAGCGGTCATGCCATGCCTTATGCCTATCCTTCTGAACCTTCTAGTGAAACTCGGCTAGAAACCGGGCCTTGTCCAGTTCTTGTAATTCGTGGAGGCGCTCCTGTAGCGATTCCTCTTCCGAGAATTTGAGGGATGTAGAAATTAAAAGGCTCAATACGGTGAAATTGGCGGGGATCACAGCTTCCCGGCCATACACCAGCTGGAACGGTGTCTGATTGGTCAAGCGCTTCACCGTAGTCCGGTAGGCCCACAGTGCAGCTGGTAACCGCTCATCCCAGTCATCCTGCTGGGCATTGCAGATCTTTATCAAACCCTTTTTGACGATTTTATTGAACGCTTCAACAGTACCATTGGCCTGTGGGTGGTACAGGTTGCTTTTGTGATGTTGAATCATGAATGTGTTTAGCAGTGATTTGACTGTTTCATTAATGAAATGCGTACCCTGATCACTGATTAAAATTTGCGGGAAACCAAACCTGTTGATGATGTGTTCAAAGATAAAACGCGTTGTTGTATCTGTCGTACAGTCCCATACCGATGTTGCCTCAGCCCACCTGGTGAGGTATTCGGTTGCGGTAATGATGTATCAGGCCTTGGAATGCCTAGCTACCGGGGCTATGGGGCCTACGAAGTCGACAACCCACTTCTCGAACGGCCGCAACACATGCACCGGGTGTATCGGGAGCTCGTCCCTGTGAGAGGGCCTCCTCGTTCGCTGACAGACATCGCATCTCTTAACAAATGTCTTATAATCGGCATGGACTGTCGGCCACCATAGGCCAGCTTGGAGCACCTTCCGGGCAGTGGGTTTCGGCCCCACATGCCCGCCCGCAACGCCGTTGTGGCATTCCCACATCACAGCTTCGCGTTCGTGGTCAAGTATACATCTGAACTGTTAGGTAAACATGACTTGGGGTAGAGTCAATGTTGACTAGGGTAAATAGTAGTGGTTTTGGGGCACATGGTTTTGTGCACCCATGGTTTTAGCCCATGGTATCGCATGTAATGGAGCCTATAAAAAGGCTGGGAAGACTTCATTGTAATGTAGGCCTGGAGGTGAGCGGTGAAGGCTCATTTGGCCGGATTGGCCAGGGTTTTGGCCAATGGTTAATGAAATTTCATTGGTTGGGTTTTTCCCCAAATTTGGGGTTTTCCCGGTTAAACATTGTGTTTATGTTTATG
The DNA here is from genome assembly GCA_034641835.2 of Pinus albicaulis. Classification (NCBI taxonomy): domain Eukaryota; kingdom Viridiplantae; phylum Streptophyta; class Pinopsida; order Pinales; family Pinaceae; genus Pinus; species Pinus albicaulis. The sequence goes on along the minus strand of CM076584.1, from coordinate 141,062,454 downwards.
TGATTTGTTGTTTGGTTTTGTATGTGTATTATTCTCTCAGTAAATATTTTATTTCTGCAGTAATTTCTAACAAATGGTATCAGAGCCGTGTTTTATTTTAGAGAAATTCTTCTAAAGCTAAGGGTTCGTATTGGCCTAATGCAAAGAGAGACTAGCGCAGAGTTTGGAAACCGATCCTAGAAAGGGTTTCACGGTCATGGCCATTTGAAATCGATTAAGCATTGTGGAGGCGAATTTTGGAGGTGGCTTTGGATTCAAATAAGTCAATGACATTCCTAGCTGATGGATGTGATATTTTCTTGCTTAACACGTTGTTGCCAACATGTATGAATTTAGAAGCACGTTGAGATGGAAATATAATTCCATTGCTGCATAGTGAAACCACCGGTGCAAAGAAGCTAAATATTGTGCGAAATTTGTTTAAATTTGTCAGATATAGTTCTACGTGTGAAGGAGGTGTATCCCGTCAGATCTGATGTTTAAAAGGGTCACTAGTGGTGTTTGAAAAGCATAGAATTGAGTTCACTAAAAAGGGGATGACTTTCTATTTGTAGATCTGTCACGATTCGGCGTTGTTCACAAACTACACCTGCGGATTTAAAAATATCATGGTATTTCTCTGAAAAAGGTTGATGTTGTCAAATTGGAAGGCCATATGAGGTGCGGAGGTTCTTTGACAAGCATGGGTTAGTAGTTTGAGCTGTCAAAGATGCTCGAGACGCTTTCAATAAGAGCGTGGAGAATGGTGTCATGGTTGTGTTGGAGCCATGTGATCTGGTCGACGAGGTCGGGCTTGTATATCCGATTCAGTTTGCCATAATTTCAGTCTGGGCCAGATTCGAGGCTCCCATGATAAACGATGGGTGGTAATGGATTAAATCCCTACCGCCCCCCGCTTTCACTTTTCCGCAATACAAAAGCCTCGAATCCAGCAAGGGGATCCCGACTGGAGTGGGTATCAGAGACGAGGTGGGACATGTAGATTATGTTATGCCTGAGAACAACGATCTATAGATCAGGGTCAGAGAACAAAAATGTGTCATATAGACAGTGACAGAGCCAGTCGAAGGCGGAGAAAAATTGTGCGTGTGCTCAAAGGTTCGATGATCCATTTCGCATTGGTATGCACTATAATCAAAGAGATTTTTTTCATGTTGAAGTCATCAAAGAACTTGCAGCATGAATACTTGCAGTGAGAAAATCGGGCGTTGGTAGATCTGATCTTGAATGGTACATTAAGAGTAAGATGTAATGCCAAGAAAGAATAGCAAAAGGTGAATTGCAGCATGATTGAGCGGTTAGATTGGATATGTCTCTTTGCACTGTGAATAGAGCAGGGCACTCGATGGTTATTGGATTGAACGATCCATTGGTCAAGGGCGCAAAGGATAATTGTGGTGGATGTTTCGGTGGAGGCTATGACAGCTAGGAATGACTGAAACCTGGGTGGCCGATGCAGTTTCTGGGGGTGAAAAACACTAGTGGTGGTGCAACATAAGCCAAGATTAAAGGGCCGCAAATGAGTCTACACATGAATATTGAAAGCAACCATGGGCATTGGTTGCATACAAAGTATTTGATGATTTTGTGGAATGAGTCGATCAAATAATTATCATAGTGTGGTGGTACATGGTTGAGGAGAGAATTGGGCAGATTGATGTACAACTATGATGTCCTTTTTGGAGAGGACATTATGAATGAATGTAGAGAATGGTTATACAAAGAATGGTAACAATGAAACAAAAAAAAAAATATTATTATAATGGATTTAATTTTTTACATGTAAATGGGCATACTTTTGTAAGACCTGGTATGGCATGCCTACCCCTGGGGAATCACTGGTAAAGTTTGGGTTAGACCTAGGTGATAGGGGGGATGCCAACTTAACAATTACCCTGGGTAAAAATTTGAGGGGGGAAGAGCTAGAGTGAGCGAGGTTGTCTCATTTAGCAGGTTTGGCTGGATTTAGTCAATAATCCCCAAGTCAATTTTGAGGGGGGAATTGTTAGGTAAACAGACTCGGGGTAGAGTCAATGTTGACTAGGGTAAATAGTAGTGGTTTTGGGGCACATGGTTTTTTGCACCCATGGTTTTAGCCCATGGTATCGCATGTAATGGAGCCTACAAAAAGGCTGGGAAGAATTCATTGTAATGTAGGCTTGGAGGTGAGCGGTGAAGGCTCACTTGGCCGGATTGGCCGGGGTTTTGGCCAATGGTTAATGAAATTTCATTGGTTGGGTTTTTCCCCGAATTTGGGGTTTTCCCGGTTAAACATTGTGTTTATGTTTATGTGATTTGTCGCTAGGTTTTGTATGTGTATTATTCTCTTGGTAAATATTTTATTTCTGCAGTAATTTCTAACATGCGTAGGACCTCATCGAGGCCCAATTTGTATAGCTGCCCTGCAATCAGTTGGTATTCGGTAGTGCGAATGACCAAGTGTCGTTTATGGAGCGGGGTGTAGTGCTGAGGGCACTGCTCCGTGGTCAAATAAGTTGCAATGTCGGCCAGATAATCGGGTACGGCTTCAACACAGAAAATATCGGCATCCGGCAGCTGATCATTGAGAGAGCCATTGTTCTCCCCCATTTCCAACCAAGATAAATGATCGGGCCTGACGTTCAACCTCTCAGGCTTAACGATCACTTCGAATGTAAATTCTTGGAAGAGTAGAAGCCATCGACAGATCCGTCCTTCCAAAACGGGCTTATTGACTAGGTACTTTAACGTAGAGTGATCCATAAAGAACTTGAATTTACCTCCTAGAAGATAGTGGCAGAAATTCTAGAGCGAATACACCATTGCAAGGCCTCCCTCTCGGTAGTGGTGTAATTATGCTCTGTGTTAGACAGTTTGCGGCTGGCGAAGTAAACTGGGTGGTCAACTGTCGTCTACCCTGGTTGCGCCAAGACAGCCCCAAGTGCAATACTGGAAGCGTCAATATGCACGTGGAACTGCTTATCCCAATCTGGGTGAACCAGAATAGGTGTCGTCACCAGCTTTTTTTTCAGAGTGTCAAGGGCCATCCAACACTCCTCTGTCCACTGGAACACTTCTGACTTCCGCAGTAGATTTTCTAAAGGAGTGGTGATCTTCGCATAATTTCGGATAAACCATCTGTAATAACTTGTGTGCCCTAGCAGTGCTTGCAACTACTTCACCGTTTCAGGGGCTTCCATGTGGACGATCACGGCTACCTTGGCAGGGTCGACGTAGACCCCTTGCTTGCACACCACATGTCCTAACAGTGTGCCGAAAGGAACTGCGAAAATGCATTTCTTCAAGTTCAAGGAAATCAGCAACTATCGACACCGATCAAACATGATGCGTAATAGGGTGGCATTGTTTTTCAGCAAACTGTAGATGGTCCAATCATCCATGTAGAATTCTAGGAACTTGTGGATATACTCCTGGAAGCAGTGATGACGATATGGGAAAACACAGCCAGGGTGTTCTTCAATCCGAATGGCATCACGTGGTATACAAACGATCCCCACTCGGTAGTGAATGTCATCTTTGTTTTGTCCTCTTCCGCAATACGCACCTGATGATAGCCCGAAAAACCATCAGTGAAGGAGTAAGCTTCATTCTCTACAACATGATCCAATACTACATCGCTAAATGGAGTGGGAAATGGATCATGGATGCAGGCATTGTTCAGACTTCAGTAGTCGACACAGACTCGGATTTCTGACTTATCCTTCTTATTCCGAATGACGATAGGACTCACCCACTCCGCTTCTTCCACAGGAAAGATTAGACCTGCGGCCAACATCTTATCGATCTCCATCTTGACCTTTTCTTTGATCCTTGGGTTCAACCGATAGGGTCGATGCTTCACGGGCCTGGCATCCGGTTTCATCACAATCTACATTTCTCCGAGGTCACCTTTGATGCCCTTCAAATCTGCAACCGATGAAGGAAATAGGTATTCGTATTCCTGGAGGAGGCTGAAAATTTCCTTTGTCATCTCCTCCTCCCAGTAATCCCCAACAGTCGCCAGTTTGGGTTTTTCCTCCATGACAATGTTCAACTTCTTTGTCTTCAGTGAGAGTAGATGGACGCCTTAAGTGGTCGGCTCCTCGTTGATGTTCGCTCGCCTTCCTTCTCCTCAAAATATAGGTGCCTTAGGTCCTCTAGACTATCATCGTCTGGATCGCCATCAATCCGTTGGCAAGCCAACTCACGACGGCCCTCAGGCTGTGATGCAAAGGTGCTCCCATCGATCCCTGGATCATGGAGAAATAGTACCCCCTTGATATCTTGTAATGCCTGGGACACCAGCTCTGTCTCTCCTTCGAAGGAAAAGCACTGAACGAAGTTGCTCGTGACTTCCTGCCAGGAGCTAGTCCCTCTTTTCCGCTCTTCTTCTAAGTACCAGGCCTGGGGGATGGTATCTAAGGAGTGGATCAACCGATGTACCCATAGGTCTTGTGGGTATCCTAGACTTTGCCACTGCTCCTCACAGGTTTTCAGGTGGTCCCGCGGATCGGAAGTCCCTTGGTACCTATGCCTGCTGCGAGGTCCTTCGTCTTCTTTGAACCGTGCCCTCAAATCCTCCGCTACACAACTCCACCATGACAGGGTGTTGCGGTGATTTTTCCACCACCTGGCTGATGTGGACTGTAGTCCTACGTCCAACAGTGGTATCCTTCTTCCTTCTGGTACCGTGTCTTCTTCTTTTGCAATAAAGGTATTAACGGCTTGCACGTTCGACAGGGCGGGATACTCCCTGATCTCCGCACCAATCCAACGGACGCGGGCGATAGTGGCACATCTTCGCATGCTGGTCTCATACCCACCTTGCTGCCAATATTCCTAGGCTAGTTTCGATCCCAGCTCTGAACTCTGGACACTGCGCCAGCGGACGGAGCCGGTGGGGTTGGTTTAATATAGTCCTCCCGCTTCCCTGCTGTCATCTGATAAAGGTTTTCCAACATCTGAGCATCCTCCCAGTTATCCACAGTTTCTGTATATCTCGGGCCTTGATACGGGTCGAGGGGCTAAGTGACCTAGACCTCTCCATATTCAAAAATCATCAGCTCCTTTTTCAGGTCGATGATGGCGTAGTTCTCAAAAGCCCAATCGATGCCTAACAGGGCAGGGTAGGGATTCTTGTCACCCATATTATCAATAACCTCAAAATCTGTGTAGGTCTTCACCCCTGCAATGTCGACCTCGATGCCTTCGATTCGGCTGATCGGCACAATGCAGTACTGGTTCACCATTCTAAGCTGGATTGGCGAGTAGGTCAGCCATGGCCGGCCAAGAGCCTCCCACGTCTTTTTGGCGGGATGTGACCTCGTGGATCCTAAGTCAAGCATATGGTGTCGCTGATCTGGAATCCGACAACCTACGTGTTAAGCCGGAAATCTTTTCCCGTTCTTCACTTGTTTCGCTTGACCCACTGCACGTACCAGGGTGTTGTGTTCAAAGGTTCCTCCGGCCCTGTATTCCCCTGCAATACGTCTTCTAGGGTATGCTTGAGCTGCTGCCGCATCGCAACATTGTCAACAATCTTGATGAATAACTGGGGCCATTCCTCAATCAAGGTTCCCGTGGTGCTCTGTTCTCTGGAATCAGTCGGCAGGGGTACCTCAAGGTCTTTAGCTCCTCCCAACTGAGAAAATGTCTCCACCACCTCCTGAAAATACTTCTTCTGTGCGTCTTGCCTAAATAATTATGTCGGGGAGGTGGGTCGGATAACTCACGCCGGCTCCTTTCCACGAGCATCCTCCCCCGTCTTCTTTCCACCTCGCGTCACAATAGCTACATTCTGCATGGTCGGAATCGTGGTTCCTCAAGGTTCGGAGTTTACCAAATTCGTGCCCCTCTGCCGTGCCCGTTCATCCCACTTCTTGATAAGTTCGGGGCAATCCTCTGTTGCATGGGAGTTCACGTGGCACTGGGAACACCATGGACGTCGGGGAAGGGGGCATTCCCAGGCCACGTGAATCTCCTGGTCACAGTTGTAGTTTTTCAGCGGACCCCGTCCCCCTGTGCGGCCTCCGTGCATACCGCCTCCTCGGCCCCTGGAAGCCTCGTTCACCCGATAGGAGGGTTGGTCCAACTGGTCTGCTAGTGTGTCGAGAGCTCGGCACTGCTCAGTGTTGTGAGTCGTGGAAGCACAAAACTCACAGTAAACGTTGTTGGGAACATTGGAGTACTTCTGTAGTATTAGGCACATCGGAGGTTGATGCCCCATCGTCCGGAAAATTTCGCAATATTCCGTGGCATTTGGGTTTGGTTATGGTGGGAACCCTACGTAAGGCTATTGCGGCTGATATACCCCCTGCAGATTCATCGTTGCTCCACCCCCAGTAGGTGGACCCCCCTGGATTGCCACGACAGAGGGTCCCACACCCATGCCACGCAACCGAGGACACTCGGTTGCGATGTGCCCTTCGACCAGGCAGTGAGTGCACCAAACGTTCGGTCGGGCTAGTCTTATAGGTAGTATCTCCTTGATATTTTTAGTCAGACTGGCGATATGATGTTGCAATCCCACCAAGGAAGGATCCTGCAGGATCGGCCCTCCCCGATATTCCTGAGGGTAGCCCGCCATGGCCTCTATCTTCATGGCCTACTCCAGAGCATCCTGCAAGTTGTCAATCTTCTGCTGGGTGAGGGGGGTTCGTGTCAAGGGAAGCAGAGCCTTGATGAACCAGTCCCTCTAATGGTTTGGGTCAATCGGGTAGTTGAGTTTCCCGATCGTGTCCTTGAATCGACGCATCAGCTCCCATGCAGTCTCTCCTTCTTTCTGCTTAATCTCCCAAAGCTCGGACAGACCCTGCTGGTCTGTTTGGGGAAGCTTAAATTCTCGGAAAATATCCCGCTTAACGTCCGCGATTACTGGATTAGGATGGGCCTCGGACCACTTGATAAACCATCGCAGAGCCCTCTCTCTGAGCGTGGTTTGGAACTCTATTATTTTCCCTGTGTCTGGCGTCTACTGAGCCCTCCAGATGGCTTCGCAGAGATACCAGTGTTGCTCCACATCATCGTTACCTCGACCAGAGAATTCTAGGTACCAGGTGAATGACCCGGCCATATTTACGTGCGAAGGGGTGACTAGAATAAACCCTCTGGGTCCTGGCTGTGTAACTACACTACTAGGAACTGCAATAATACTAGTAACACTGTTATTAACGTGCGACACTGAACTGATGTGCAATCGACTTAATGCTTGTAACTTAACGAAAATATTACTCAAAGGTTTATAGGGTACCAAGGGAAGGTAAGGATCCTTACCGTGCAAATTTTGGGAAGTAGGGCTGCCTGGAGGGATGGATGTCGTCCGCTCTTGAAACAACCGCTGCATCACGACGTACCATTTGCCATCAGAACTTTCTTCGAGCCACACACCTGCATCATCTTCGTCAGTCGTCATCTCCCTTCCTCTCCTAGCTGGGCTCCCATGCACCCACCACACTCCCACATCGATCCCTTCCCTCTCCAGGGTGTCCGCCTGAGTGTCCATAATTCCTATCCTCTGAGGCGCCTCCTCTTGATTCTTCCTATTTTTTTCCCGTTGTTTCAACTCCCGCATCACCCTTTCTCACCACCTGTCGACGATCTGTGCCCTCCGATGTGCACGTCATTCCCTCAACCTTCTTGCGGCCTCAACATCCATTCCCCACTCCCCCGCTTCACACTTCACATAGCATCTATCCCTTCAGCCCTTCCCCCAGCATTGGAGGTTTACGCTTCCATGCTCGACTTTTGGAATTCCATTAGCCCTTCATCCACCATCAGGGCCTTAATCCACAGCAAAATCTCCTTGAGCAGCTTCCCTTTGAGCTCAAATTGGAATATAGCCTCAGCCTTCGAGAAGGATTGGTAACACTCTGCGAAAAACTCCACAATATATCCGTCTAAAGTGGTCTCTACCCAAAAATCCACCACGCGGGTCAACTCAGTATCCAACCGATGCAGGGCCACCAGATCCCCGTGCACCCACTTGCGGTTTATCTTCCATGAGCTATCCCTAGGTACCTGGGTCTGCAACCTCCACAATCAATTATATAGGTCGTTAGGGAATTTTCCCCAGAGGATTTCGTAGGTGTCACTGGTGGAATCCGAGAACAAGAAGAGATCCTTGAGCACCCTCTCCTTTTGATTCGTCAGCTTCGCTTGCTGAGAAACAAACTGATCCAGACGGTTATTTCACCATCTCTGTATTTCTCCTTCAAAGACCCTCGATACCATGATCTAGTTCCCCTCATAACGTGTAGGGTCCCGACAACGGAACCATTTTTTGGCGAAGAAACAGGTCTCACAGGCAAGACCCAGGTTCAGAGGTTGGGGCCAACAAGGGTATCTGTTGTAGTCTAGAACCACATCGGCATTTTCACCCTACTCCGGAGAGCAGAGAGTCTCACCCGAGGCGTGCTGCGACCACATGCAGAAGGGGAGTAGATCGATAGTGGTGGAAGGATACGCAACTCATGTTTAAGATGAGATTGATTGCATAAACATCATTATATATGCAAGAACATTCAGAAGAGTGAACAGGTATTGAGCAAATAAAATTTTAAGACATCACAGACATCATGCATGCATGTAACTCATATAATAAGACAGTAACCTGAAAGTGTATTGATAATCTTCAGCCAAATCCATAGTTACATCGTTTCCACAGGAAGAGCTTTACAAGTCTGTTACAAACGTCTTATAGGATAGAAAGATAGATAAGAGAAGCCTAGGAACTACAAAGATATCGTGCTCGGAATGGATTCCCTCTACAGCTTCTGCTCAATCCTCTTCAGTCGCTCTGCATTCGTCCCTTCTTTCGGCCGGGTGATGGCTATTTATTCACCCACCATCACAATTGCTAGTTCCTCTTTGTGTTCTTCTTCAGCTGCTTCTGGCTTCTCTCTTTTTGTCTATGAGTTCTACTCTCTGTCTTCTGCTGTACCTTCTCTTCATTTGCACTTATGCATCTGCTTTCTTCAGCTATCTCATGTTTCTTCGCAACCTTGGTAGCTCTGCTACTCACCGTAGTTGTGAATTGGTTGCGGCTGCCATGTGTCATTCTGCAACCCAAAAGTCTGCTCTTTACTCAATTCAAAACATTCAAAACAAGTATTCAAAACAAGGGCCCCAACAAAATGGTTTATAGTTTCAAGAAGAAGGCATTTCAGGTAAGTAAAATTTTATTTAGGATGAAAATTCAAGTTTTGTGTTTATGGTTGAATTATTGCAAGACATAAGTCAATTCATGTCATGAATAATGTTTATATTCTCACACTAAGAGTGTGCATGTATGTTTTGGGGGTGAGATAGAGATATAGATGGAGGGGGGGATAGAGGGAAGAGAGATGCAAAGACAGGGTGGGGATGAATATATATAGATATGGAGATAGAAGTGTTAGAGAGATATAGAAGGAGAAGAGAGAGAGAGGGAGTGCAAAAGGGAGGGAGAGAGAGAGAGAGTGTGTGTGTGTGTTTGGGTGGTGAGATAACCAGATAAAGAAGGAGAGACAATGGGAGATAGAGATATAGATGGAGGGGGCAGAGATGTGCTTACACTGAAATCAATGCACACTATTTATCTAATTACTTTGAAATTAATGTACATCATACATCTAGTTGCATCAAATTAGAAATCAACATATACATTGAAATCAATGCATCTAGTGCAAACATTCAAATAGGATTAGAAATTAACTTCTACACTAAAATCAATGCATCTTGTGCAAACAATCAAATAGGATTAGAAAGAAAAAAGTACACTAAATTCAATGCATATATTGCAAGCAATCAAATATGATTATAAATCAATATCTACATTGAAACCAATGCATAGAGGGGAGAAGAGAGATGCAAATATAGGGTGGGGTGGAAGAGATATAGATATGGAGAGAGAAGTGTTAGAGAGAGATAGAATGAGAATAGAGAGAGAGGGAGTAGAAAAGGGAGATATATATATATATATATATGGAGAGTGTGTGTGTATGTTTGGGGGTGAGATGGAGAGATAAAGGAGAGACAATGGGAGATCGAGATATAGATGGAGGGGGCAAAGATGTGCTTACACTGAAATCAATGCACATTATTAATCTAATTACTTTGAAATTAATGTACATCATACATATAGTTGCATCAAATCAGAAATCAACATCTACGCTTAAATCAATGTATCTAGTGCAAGCAATCAAATAGGATTAGAAAGAAAAATCTACACTATATTCAATGCATCTATTGCAAGCAATCAACTAGGATTAGAAATCAATATCTACACTAAAACCAATGGATCCAGTGCAAGCAAAAAAATAGGAGTAGAAATCAACATATGCACTAGAATCATTGCATCTAGTGTAAGTTATTAAATAGGATTAGAAATCGACATCTACACTAAAATCAATGCATGTAGTGCAAGTGATCAAATACAATTAGAAATCAATGTCTACACAGAAACCAATGCATCTAGTGCAAGCAATCAAATAGGAGTAAAAATCAACATCTAACTAAAATAAATGCATCTAGTGTAAGGTATTAAATAGGATTAAAAATCAACATCTACATTAAAATCAATGCATCTAGTGCAAGTGATCAAATTGGATTAGAAATCAACTACTACACTCAAATCAATAAATATATTTTAGTGAAAAACCAAAATATTCATGAATTTATATATCTAGATTCTATGTCTATATGTGTCTTTGTGTGTCTTTTTTCTTCCCTCTCTCTCCACCTTCCATTTTGTATCTATCTCCCTTCCCTTTCTCTATCTTTATCTTCTTCCCTCTCCCCCCTACCATCTATATCTATACCTCCCTCCATCTCTCCTTATTTTTATCTTTCTCTCAGCCCCTAAACATACAAAATATCTCTCCATATCTATCTATATATTTATCTCTCTCTCTCCCTACCTTCATATTCCTCTCTCTCTCTCTCTCTCTCTCTCTCTCTCTCTCTCTCTCCCACCTCCATCTATATCTCTATCTCCCCCCTCCATCTATATCTCTATATCCCATTGTTTCTCCTTATCACCCCAAAAACATACACACGCTCTCTCCATATATATCTACATCTCTCTCCCTCCCTCTTCCTCTCCCTCTCTCTCTTCCCCTTCTCTCTCTCTCTTCCCCTTCTCCCTTGTCACTCCCTCCCCCTCTCCACCTTTCTCTCTCTTTATTTCTTCCCCTTCCAACTCTATCTCCCTTCCCCTCTCTCTCTTCTCTATCTCAAGTCCTCTCTCTCACTTTCTCACCCACCTCCCTCTATCTCTCCCTCCCATCACACACCAATGATAGAATATAATGTTCAGATGTTTCTACGATTTAGATTGAGAGACATACTTATATTTTGTTACCATTATTATAAATATATCTATTACAAATATATTGAGCCGACATTAAAATTTTTTACAAACTTTCTTACATTACATCTACACATTAATATGAATATTATATAATAATATTAATTTGGCCCATGGTATTTGGCCCATAGGCTTCACCTAAATAAAACATCATTTTTGAGTGTCCTTAAATATAAAGTTGATTATGGAGTAAATATAAAAAGATGGTTTATTTATTTATCATACCTCTAGTTTATTTATATTTTTATTTATTTACCATACCTATTTATTTCTCATTAATATTTATTTATTTAAATATGGTATTTGACCCATGGTATTTAGCACATGGTATTAATAATAATTTGTTCCATGGTATTTGGCCCATGGTATTAATAATAATGTGTTCCATGTTATTTGGCCCATAGGCTTCACCTAAATAAAAATTCTCTTTCGAGTTTTCTTAAGTATATAAGGAGGTTTATGGAGTAAATATAAAAAAGGGTTTTAATTATTTACCATACCTCCAGTTTATTTATATTTTTATTTATTTACCATACCTTTTGGGTTAAAAGGTAGGGATAATTATTACAAATATATTGATTACAATTAAGGCGACATTACAAAATGTTTACAATCTTTCTTACATTACATCTACACATTTACCCTGTATATTGAGCAGACATTACAAAAGTTTACAAACTTTCTTACTTTACATCTACACATCTACCCTATACTAGGTTGTAGAGTGCCTCTCGACACAACAAGTAAAATAAATTGGTGTCTGGGTTAAAAAACTCTAAAAGCTAGAGGTGGCTGCATACGCTGCATTAGCGACAAGGAAAAACATGTTCAAGGTCAAGATATTGGAGACCTATGCCATCAACACATGGGACACCTACACCATGGATCTTTGAAAATAATGCAGCAGATCACCACTGGACTTCCAAAATACATCCTTGATCAACATGATGTTTGCAAGGTATGCACTGTTGGAAAATATGTCAAATCCTCCTTCCAGGGCCAAGATAGGAGAGCTAGAGCCATCTTGGAGTGAGTTCACTCAAATGTGTGGACCATTTTCTATAGTCTCAATTGCAAAGCACAGGTATTTTGGGATCTTTGTAGATGATTTTTCCCACAAATGTTGGATCTATTTTATGGAGAAAGATGAGGTTTATTCAAAGTTTGTTTAATTCAAAGCCTTAGTTAACAGAAAATGAGTCGAAACAAAAAATTAAATCTGTGAGAAGTGATAATGGAGGAGAGTATGTGTCTGATTCCTTCAAATAATTATGTGCCAAGGAGGGTATTAAAAGGGAGTTGGTTGCACCTTACAATGCACAAAAAAATGGGGTGGTAGAGAGGGAAAATAAAATCATTGTAGGGGCTGCAAGAGCAATGTTGCATGATAAAGGATTGACACTATACATGTGGGCATAAGCATGCAATACAATTTCTTATTTGCAAAACAGGAGCCCTCACAAAATTCTTGGAATGATCACACTTGAAGAGGCTTTCTCTGGGAGGAAGCCAAATTTCTCCCACCTTCACATTTTTGGATCCATGGTCTATTGTCATGTCTCCAAAGACAAAAGGAAAAAGTTGGATCCTAGGAAGGGGATATTTGTAGGTGTTGGAGTAATCACCGCACCTCTATGGAATCGATAATTTCCACCCTGGGGATCCTAGTTACTGGTTTGGAATTTTACCAACACTTGTGAGTTTTGGTGTAACGACAAACCTCTACATGGTATCAGAGCCTGGACCCAAGTTTCGATTCCCCCGAGCTGCGTTTGAGGGGTGTATTGATTCCCCGAGCTGCGTTTGAGGGGAGGTGTTGGATTAATCACCACACCTCTATGGAATCCATAATTTCCACCCTCGGGATCCTAGTTACCGGTTTGGAAGTTTACCAACACTTGTGAGTTTTTGTGTAATAGAAAACCTCTACAGTAGTATACACAAAGACGCCTCATATTTACCGGGTGTATATTCCTTCACTCAGGATGACTGTGATGATGAGAGATGTCAGATTTGATAGAGAAGGCCACGAGAATCTCTCTAGAGTGAGAGTTGAGCATTCCACTAGAGGAGGAGCCCTAGTCAAGTCCACAAGATGTTGTGGAGTAGCCACATGTGAAGGAGAAAAAAGCATGACAAGTGGAGGAACCCACTCACATAGAGCCTTCCAGAGAAGGGAGGAAGAGAACCAGGGAGGCAAATAGACTCTTGCTTTTCCTGCTCTAACAAACGCGTGTTTCCCTATCAAATGTATCAAATCCCTGAGGTTTCTTAATGTAGATATCTTCCTCAACCACTCCGTTGAGGAAGGTAGTCTTAACATCCATTTGGTGGTTCTCCCACCCCATTTGTGTTGTTGTTGCAAGTGTGGACTTGATAGATGAATATCTTTTCACAAGGGAAAAAATATCCTCATAATCAACTCCCTCCACACGTGAGAAGCCTTTAACCAGAAATTTGGCCTTGTACTTCTCAAAACTTCCATCAGCTACATGTTTCACCTTATAAACCCACCTAGAGCCAATAACTAATTTTCCCTCAGGGTTAGGCACGACCTCTTAAGCATCATTCTTCATGATGGAATTGGTCAGAGCAAGCAAAGTAGGAGATCAGTGTTGGAGTGTGGATTGAGCTTCAAGGATTGACATTGTCATTGTAATTAATCATTGTCTCATCTGATATAATAAAAAATAGAGGGGGGATTTTTCCCAATTGGGATCCCCAGTAAACAAATGTTATGTTCACTATGATTGAATGATTGCATGTGTTTCTATTGTATGTTTTCCTTTTCAAAGATTGAGTAGAAGAAATTTTTGTCTATTGTGTTCAATCCGAATTCATTAGCAACTGCAAATTTCGAGTTATTTTTACAATAACTTACGACGTTTTTCCAAAAAGAAAGTTCACAACAATCATAAAGAAAAACAAAGAAAACATAAATCAAAACAAAGGAAAATTAAATTTAAATTTCATATGTTTCACTTAATATTCAAATTAAAACATATATAAATATAAAATGCAAAATGTAAAATGTAACGTAATTGTGTCGAGAGGCACTCTCCAACCTAGTATGGTAGAGATGGTGTAATGTAATGTAATGTCTTGTAAACATTTTGACTTGGTCAAATTACATAAATAATAATAATAATAATAATAACTATAATTACTTATAATTAATAATCAAACTAGCCTAAATTCATCTTAAATCTGAATCTACCAAGTGCCAAGGTGGATCAAATCTATTATTATACAAACCTCTAGATGGAAAAGAGATTTGATCCCTCTCCACGCTTGGTAGATCCAGAGTTAAGATGGATCTAGGTTGGTTGTAAACAAGATCAATATTCATCAATAATCATGTTATTTATGTTGAAAATGGCAACAAGAAATAGTGAAGGAGGCCTCCTGAAACATCTTTCCTGATCCTAGTTGGAGAGTGATCACCTAAACTAGGTGGGGACCACACATGTGATTTTTGTCGAAAAGTCTATTTTTAGACATATGGATCATGGACCGGGAGCTGCAGTATGCTATTCTTGGATGATTGGTCATGTTGGTAAAAAATAGATGGACCTCTATTTTTAGCATTTAGGTCGAAGTCTATTTTTAAACTGGCGGGCTAAAAATAGAACAGTCGAATATTATTAGCTCTTAATAATATTTGGACTCTAAACATTATCTTATTCTCTTGGAGCACTTCAGTTTGATGCCTGGATGTGGCACATGCAGCTGACAGAAGGAAATACACTTTTCCTAGGGTTTAAGTGAAGCTATTGCATGAAGACTTCAGTTAGAGCTCATGTGACAGAGTTGGTGGAGTTGATTGAGGAAGTTAGTGGAGTTGTATTCAGTTTAACTAATCTAAATATAGTTGAGCTTTTTGTATCCAAGTTAACTAATATATACAATTAGTGAGAGTGGTGTGAATTAATTATTAATTAATTCACTAATTATATACTCATAAATCAACTAAAGAATACATCAATTAACTTCAGTGCATGGATAGTTTCAGTGGAGACCAGTGCAGAAATAGGTGAAAGAGCAGGTTAACTATCGGTTGTGACTATACTATTGCTATTTGCAACACACAGATAGGTGGAGTAACCCATGAGGATTGCGCAGTTCAGGCTGGGTGGTTTATCTATATAAAGAGGCCATCCCATAGCTTGAAAATGCAATTCAGGTTGGCTATCAAGTGGCTAAAGGTTGGAGCATGAGTTTTGCTAGATCTAGCTTGATAGTGTGTAGCAAGGGAGGTAGTGCATGAGAGCTTGCAAAGAGCTTTGTACTATGATTGTTACATGATCTCCATGACATGTATAGTATACAGATAGTTGGGGGTTTTCAGCTTTAAGCTTTCCCATGAAATATTGTGTTCATATGTGTGAATTTTTATGGCTTTAATGTGTGCATGCAATTGATTTTATTTCCGCATGTGATGATCAATGGTAGAAGAGATTATGTATTATGCATGAAGCTCAAGTAGTGTGTGATCAGGATAATCTCGATTGAATAAGTGATTTATTCAGCTAATTTCTACAATTTAATGATAAAATAAATAGCATCAATGTATTATGGTATTGGTTCAACTATCTTAATCCCCTTAGGCACCAACAATCTATCCCATTACCATCCATAGATCTAAAGAAATTACTTGGAGGATTTTCCACAAGGTTTTCTTTGTAAAATAAAGAGAAATAATCTCTAAATATCATTAGTATCCATAACATTTATAGATGTATTAAAATAACTTCTAGGTTTCTCTCAACTTCTAACCATGGTCAAGGTAGGTCTTGAAGTCAGAGAATCACTATTTCATTTCATAAATACAATGTCAACCATTTGAGTGTAACATCATGAGATAATATTAAACAAAATCAACATTCGTTAATCACCATCATCCTCAAGTAATCAAATAAATAACACCAAAGTACTAAGGTCTTGGTAATGACATTACAACTTCCCGCTTAGAGAAGCTATTTCCTTGAAATTAATCAACAATGAAAAGATAAGGGTAAAGCTTCCTCATCTCAAAAGCTAACTACCATGTGTCAATAGACCATGTAAGATGCCTCTAGTTAATATTAACCCACTCTAAGTAGTCATCTGATGCAAGTGTGGACTTGATAGATGAATATCTTGTCACAAGGGAAAAAATCTCCTCATAATCAACTCCCTCCACCCGTGAGAAGCGTTTAACCAAAAATTTGGCCTTGTACTTCTCAAAGCTACCATTAGCTACAGGTTTCACCTTATACACCCACCTAGAGCCAATAACTGATTTTCCCTTAGGGTTAGGCACAACCTCTTAAGCATCATTCTTCATGATGGTGTCATACTTCTCCACCATTGCATCTACCCACATGTTGGTTAGAGCAGGCCAAGTAGGAGATCAGTGTTACAGTGTGGGTTTAAGTTTCAAGGATTGACGTTGTCATTGTAATTGATCATTGTCTCATTTGATATAATACAAAATAGAGAGGGGATTTTTCCCAATTGGGTTCCCAGTAAAAAATGTTATGTTAAAAATGTTATGTTCACTATGATTGAATGATTGCATGTGTTTCTATTGTAAGTTTTCCTTTTCAAAGATTGAGTAGAAGAAATTTTTGTCTATTGCATTCAATCCGAATTCATTAGCAACTACAAATTTCGAGCTATTTTTACAATAACTTACGACATTTTTCCAAACAAAAAGTTCGCAACAATCATAAAGAAAAACAAAGAAAACATAAATCAAAACAAAGGAAAATTAAATGTCAATTTCATATGTTTCACTTAATATTCAAATTATAACATATATAAATATAAAATGCAAAATGTAAAATGTAACGTAATTGCGTCAAGAGGCACTCTCCCCAACCCAATATGGTAGAGATAACCCAATATGGTAGAGGGTAACGTAATGTAATGTCTTGTAAACATTTTGAATTGGTCAAATTACATAAATCATAATAATAATAATAATAACTATAATTACTTATAATTAATAATTAAACTAGCCTAGATCCATCTTAAATATGAATCTACCAAGTACCAAGATGGATCAAATCTATTATTATACAAACACTATAATTACTTATAATTAATAATTAAACTAGCCTAGATCCATCTTAAATATTAATCTACCAAGTGCCAAGATGGATCAAATCTATTATTATACAAACCTCTTTTAGAGGGAAAAGAGATTTGATCCCTCTCCACGCTTGGTAGATCCAGAGTTAATATGGATCTAGGTTGGTTGTAAACAAAATCAATATTCATCAATCATCATGTTATTGAATTATTAAATAAATAGCATCAATGTACTATGGTATTGGTTCAACTATCTTAATTCCCTTAGGCACCAACAATCTATCCCATTACCATCCATAGATCTAAAGAAATTACTTAGATCTAGGTTGGTTGTAAACAAGATCAATATTCATCAATCATCATGTTATTGAATGATTAAATAAATAGCATCAATGTACTATGGTATTGGTTCAACTATCTTAATTCCCTTAGGCACCAACAATCTATCCCATTACCATCCATAGATCTAAAGAAATTACTTGGAGGATTTTCCACAGGGTTTTCTTTGTAAAATAAAGAGAAATAATCTCTAAATATAACTTCTAGGTTTCTCTCAACTTCTAACCATGGTCAAGGTAGGTCTTGAAGTCAAATAATCACTATTTCATTTCATAAATACAGTGTCCACCATTTGAGTGTAACATCATGAGATAATATTTTAAAAAATCAACATTCGTTAATCAACATCATCATCAATTAATCAAATAAATAACACCAAATTACTAAGGTCTTGGTAATGACATTTATACATTACAAGAATCACCAAAGAAATAGTCAAGTGTGACAAATGAGGGAAAATAAAATACTAAATGCTAATGTCATAATGGGGTGCTACAACTTCCCGCTTAGAGAAGCTATTTCCTTGAAACTAATCAACAATGAAAAGATAAGGGTAAAGCTTCCTCATCTCAGAAGCTAACTATCATGTGTCAATAGACCATGTAAGATGCCTCTAGTTAATATTAACCCATTCTAACTAGTCATCCAAAATAACAATGAAATATATTTTTATGCTTGCTGCATTTGAATCTCATAAGCATAACTATTGGAAAATTCTCCTCTAAGGTGGTGGGTGTGGGAGGGGTTATCACAAATCGAAAAAGAATAGTATCTTCATTCACTTAGGGTCTTGACACATCCACCAATGTTCTAGAGAGAAACCTATGCACTCTTGCAAGGATTGGAAAATCACCATTATTCTTAATACTCTCAGTGTTAGAGAGGATAAAGTAAACTACACATCATTTCTCCAATGTGCAATTTTATCATGTTTTGAGGGACAATAACACCACAATAGACACAATTTTCAATCAAGCAGCGATAATAAAATAAGGCACATATTCATCAATAGCAAGGTTTATACCCAAGGCAATGACGGAGGGCAAGACACATTACCCTAAGTTAAAGCACATGGCTCTTTGTTAGGTAAGCATGATTTTGAATGCACATTGTATTTTTTATTATCACTATGGGATTATGGCTTTATAGCTTCGGTCCTCTGTGTCTCCAATTTATTAGTCCAAGACTTTTCTTGGTGAACTATGGTATTTGGATATAGATGGTGGTTATGTTTATTCTTATCCTTTTATGTTTGGGTGCTCAATTTGTCTAACGTTAAAACTTCATGCCCTTGCTTTGCAATCCCCTGAAACTTTGGTTTAGATAATGTTCTTTGTTCAAATAAAAATCATTATGGGAACCCTGATGCTACAACTAAAACTGTGGGAGACTAAGGGAAGACAATATTATACATGAAGTGCATTATACAATACATTAGTCCCCAAGAACATGAAACTAGTCAAACAGCTTCGAATTCAGCAAAGAAAGTAGTGGAAGAAGCCCCCAATTGACATACTTTCTGCTACACCACTTGGTTCTCTTGGAATATTTTGTATATAAACATAGTTATGATGTACAACTTTCTGCTACACCACTTGGTTCTCTTGGAATATTTTGCATATAAATATAGCTATGATGTACAACTATATGTTGAAAGCTAACTCTTTTCTTGTTTTTTTACATCTATCAATACAAACTGACTCTTTATCAAACTCCAGTGACTCCAATGGCACCACAATAAATGTGGTGGTAAGAAAACTTTTTCAACTTTTGACATCTTTCCGCACGAATAGACGAAACTAAGAACTGAATAAGAAAAGGTGGCCACTAACGAAAAGAGGAAAATCGAATGTTGAGAAGAATCGAACAGCTGAGGGAATTTCTCATTTTACTAGTTATTTCTTATTTGACATTCAGCATTTATTGCTTTCGATATTTTGAGAAGTAATTGGCCCAGAATTTGACAACAGTGAAGGCCTAGTCAAATTTAATTTACTGATTTTTGCTGGTGTTTTCCCCATTTTGTGCTTTTATTGAATTGCATTATTTATCTTTTCGTGTGTCTATTCCTGCACTGAGTTTTAATTGCCGCCATGGAAGATTGCATGCGCATTCCATTTTGGATAGCACTAATTTCTAAATGAGATGAGACAGACTGCAAGGGAAGACTTTTTGCATAATTTTCCATGTTTAAGCCCATATATTGTTAAATAGAGGCCACAGATTGCAAGGGAAGAATTTTGCTAAAAAATCAATTCTATGATATCTTGTTAAAGAGAGACTAGATGAACCGTGTCCACACCCATGATAAGGAAAAATACAAGTATCAGAATAATTCAATCTGAAAAGCATAAAAATTACTTATAACCAAAAGTAAATAACCTAGCATTTTTTTATAGCATAAACAGCTCCATGGATTTAGATTATGCAAAATCTTCGTCCATGTCCAACTCTCAAAGGAATTACAAATCCAGTGTTTTATACAATTCAATTTCAAATGAGAAAAACACACATAAAATTCTCTCAAGCATTCATTAATTGACAACAAAATATCTCTTTAGCAATGAGAAAACAAAGTCAATGTTCTAAAAGTTCAAATTTGAATTTAAAAACCATGTCCTCAAGAATTTATTACAGGTGACAAGTAAAGATCCCAGGTGACAAGAATTTAAAAACCATGTCCTCAAGGACGAATGAAGTGGACAATATCTTCTCTTAATCTCGTTTTTTTCACAACTCTGTACAGTTACAGCCTACAGAAAGAATAATAATGAATGGCCGAAAACTCCATCCACGCAAAGGGGAAGGGGATTATCATAAGGTTGAATAGAGTTCTTCTATGCTAAAGTTCTGATTGACATATCAATATTCAGTTTCTGGATGTGCAGTTGCTACACCTGCAACAGAACATCCAATCAAAAGTTTATGCAGGCAGGTTGGCAGGCTTGATAAGTGCCACGGAGTTGTAATCGGGCTTTGAGTACTTCTTAAAGGGTGCATCCACTTGGAATTCCACCGAACTCTGATGGAAATTCACCATCAGTCTTGCACATTCCCTGCACAAATAAATATGAAGAACCCTCTCAAATGCAAGCTTGTATTATATACTGAAATCCATACCATAAGTGCCTTTGTTTTTCTCACATGACTTTCTTCATCATCCTATTCTAGAGGTTCTTCCAAAATTGGATCTAGTTTTGTTGACACTTATTCTCTTCCAATCAATGATAAACACTGAAGACAATAGGAAACCAAAGCGGATTGTTCACAGAACTTACTTGAGGTCTGTTTCAGAGTAGCCTGAATGGCTTTGAAGTACATTATTCCAGAGGGGCTCCTTTTCCAAAGTGCATTGAGCAGTGTAGACTGCAGCGGCAGCAAGCATTGATGGGGGGAACTTTATCATCACATAGTGCATCAAGCTCAGTTCCATAAAGAAGAATACCAAATTTGCCATCTGACCATTAGACCAAACATGAGAGCACGAAAAAAAAAAATCTGAATTTAAGGTCAGCAATAAAGGTCAGAATCTAGATAAGGTCTTGCCTCTTCGTCAGAGCCTGCAGCTTTGAGGAACCGGACAAGGAATACATATGGAGTTGGGACTGTAAAGTAAAATTTCAGTCTGTTGAGCATTGTCTTTTCCATAACCAGTACATGTTTCCTCTCAAAATCCTTTTCTAAGATGTCGAGAAACTCATTTATCTGTCACCAAAATCGAAGGAAATATATGTATAAGCAAGAGTACGGAGCTGAAGAAAAATGTACAGCATAAATTATTTAATCATTAATAAAATCCCCACCCGCGGAGCCCAAATTTCCTCGTACTTGGAAGCTAGAAGCAATGCAGTAACAGCTACTAATTGATAGTGGCTCCTTGATACAAATTGAATAGAAAGATATCTATCAAGAATATTTATAGTTAGATACAAAGTCTCTGGCAGCAACCGAAACCTGTAATGTACCTGCAAAATCAGGTGCCAAAATCAATGATATTTAACTATAGAAATCTTCATTATAACTGGTTAAAATAATTGTTACCAATGAGAATATATGAAGAAGCACCAGACACAAGCACAGCACTCACCTCAATCAACCAATTTATCAAGACTTCTCTCATTCTTCCATTAAAATCTCGTTGAATGGGCATATAATCTGGCATGCAGCTCATGTGCTGCAGGCAGATACAACAAAAGCTACAAATTTCAAAACCTAATTTTGTGTTTGAAAATTCCCCAGCAAAGAGATCAACCTAATGTACCTCTGTTCTGCGATAGAATTTATATATATCCTCAACATATTCAACCACCGCCAATTGATTATCAAGGTCTCCTTCATCAATGTTTGGCAAGGGATCCTCGTCCGCCCCACTCATTTCTTCATCAAATGAAAAACCATGTAAGGCCTGAAAATCGACGCTGATTAGAGATTTTTATATTATGGCAATATCAGAGTTTCCGAAAAAAAGAAAAAGAGGAAGTAATGCTGTAAAATTGGCAGGATACAGGGATAAAATCAAGGGTGAATATCTCATTGGAAAATGACACAACATAGAGTTTTATAAATAAACTGAGAGAACTATTGAATCTTGAAACATCCTAATGCAACTAGCTGGAACAAGTTTGGTCCAACAGTATTCACAGAATCCAAAATTAACTGAAAAGAAAAACGCATCATAAGCAACTCACTACTGCACTTCGAGATGTCAGAGTTGCTGTTAGTGATTGAGGCTTTGCTGTTAGTAATTGCGGCTTCTCTTTATTTCTTGCAGCTCCAGCATTGCGATTACAAGCTGGTTTTACCCTGTCTAGTTGTCCAATAATAACGCAATCATCTGATTCCTCCTGAATGTTCTTGCTCTGTCTAGTCCCCCTTTGCTTGTTCCCCCGCACACCCTCTGCTTTTGGAATGGCAGCTGGTGCTTGAGTTTGCTGGGAATAAAAATGAAAACGGCATAAGAGAAAGGAACAGCAGATAATGAAGTCCATAGAAAAACATACGAACAATATGGTCATGTAAATTACATTACTGGAGGCAGAGATGCCCTTGTTTGCAGCAGCCTGTGCAAGTAATTGAGCCCCAAAACTCCTACAAACAAATTTCCCACAAGTTTAATTAAAAAAAAAAATCAGATGTCGTCGCTAGATAATAAGGCCCTAGAATCCACATCCCTGCATACTCGAAGCAATCACTTGCTAAGGCTTGATGAACTAACCTTGTAATAGGGCGAGAGACCTGAGCCAGAGGTTTTTTCCTGTAATTAGAAACAGAATTAGAGCGAATTTTTTCAAATGTATGTATCGATAACTGTCTCTCTGTATCACATAATTGGTCTTTAAATTTTTATTCTGAAGATGTTCAGTTCCTTAAGTGAGGGTTTCCAGAGTTTAAATAACGTACCCATTGTCCCCTTCCTTGGTGACATTGCATTTACCACCGGCATCCACCACAATGTTACCAATATCTCCCAAAGCTCTTCTATTATTGTTGGCTTGTGATACCCTCTGGTTAGGGACCATTGCTGCAGAAACTAGTTTTGCTTTAGACAAGGATAAATTACCAATCCAAGTTAGAAAGAAAAGAAGAGGCATTTCAAGTGTTCAGAGATGAAGCGCAGCAGACCTTCTCTTTTTGCAGGAGCCATCTTTGTCTGCGTAAGAACACCAATTCGAACAACTGCAGAAGCGTCCCTCCCTGTCTACCAATGTTAATTACCAGAGAAGAGCGGGCAATGCCAATGTTGATTTCCAGAGCAGAGCGGACAATGCCAATGTTAATTGCCAAAGCAGAGCGGACAAAGCCAATTAATTACCAGAGCAGAGCGGGTAATATAGTAAATCGAGATGGAAGAAGCACTTACCAAAAGTAACGGTTCTGAATATTTATACGCAATGGTTCGAAATCAAAGGGAAAATGCATCGCGACGACTTAGTTCCCCTAGAAATGGGGAAGCGTTTCACCCATTAGGATTTGGAGGGGCTCTTGGTGCAACGGTAACATGGCTTCTCATGTTCTTATGGTCACTTAATTAATTGAGAAGTATGTAAATTTATAATAATAAAACTTTGAGGGCTATAAATGTTTGACCGATTTAATAAGGGTATAAATTTAATTCTTCCCAATTTTCGATTGAATTTAATTTTATTAATTTTTCAAAACGTTAATGTTTAGGTTCGTTTTAAATGAATTGAATTTTTTAAAGGTAGAGTTTTATAATTAAATTTTTTATAATGTATGGTATAATTTTTTTAAAATTTGTGAAAAAAATTGACTAAAAGGAGATGAATTGGTCAATTATTAACATATTCCATAAATATTTGAGACTAATAATTTAAAGGCCCATAATTTATCTTTGTTTAACTATATATACAAATCTCTTAAGTATAGTAGAAGACTCAAAACATGTTTTATATATTGTTAGATTAAAATATTTTAATATTGATGGAAATGCACATTATTATATGTTATTTTATTATATTTGGTCAATAGGCTAACAAATTCGATCAATTAATGTCTATGAACATGTTGTCATTATCCTCTCACAAAGCCTTAAGTATGATCTTTCTAAAAGTCCGAGTTTCTGGGATTACTTGCCCAAAATCAATGTATTTGGCCCCAATGCACCTTGTCCCTTTTATTGGACACCTAATCCGCTGAGGGTTAAGGTGTGGGCAATGGACAGTCAAAGGGAGTCCAAGAGACGTTGGACATTGGAATCAAAGAGTCACAATGAATGTAATATAAATGTACATCTATGTCAATAATATATCACTCACGCTTATCTTTCCCATTTATGTCCATTCCATTGCTGGATTTGACATGGTATCAGAGCGGGCGAATTCTGGCCCTACTCCAAGTTTGAGCCATTAGTTTTGTGGCCAATTATGTCGTCATTCCTACTTCTCTGACCTTTGCCCTTGATGAAACGAATCTTTCATTCTACCTGTTAGTTCTGCTGCTTTCCACTCTACCCACTTCATTGTTGTGTGCCTCTTTCGCATAAATGCCCCTTCCCTCAATGATATTTATGACATTCTCTATTTGCCTAGCGTTATGCTATTCTCCTGCACTCTGGGTTTTTCAGGGTAGGCATTTCACTGTAGTGTAGTTGGCTTGAGTGTCTTCATTGTTGGGTTAATTGACCTGCTTATTTACCAGTCTGCCTTACCAGGTTATCTTAAACTAGTGCACCTGTCTATGTCATTATAGCCAGACTCTACTGCCTATTGAGAAACCTATGCATCGAATGTTACTTGTGAGCAGCACTCTACTTTTCTGCAATTACCTACCAGATCCAGTTTGAGCATCAAACCATGCTTGTGCTTAACGCATTTGATCCATAATGTTAGAAGGTCTATAACGCATTTGATCTGGGCACCAACTACTGATTTCCTTATATTTTTGATATGTTTGAAGCCTCTAGGTGTCATTTGATAATTTAAGCAGTTGCGTTATACACTCGGAGATTCCAAATCTCTCAAATCATAGTCAACCCTCTTCCCTTCACTCTTGACATCCCTCTCTGTAGTTTGCAGTCCTCACCATGGAAAACGTTGTGGGTTCCTCCCCATAGTGGCCTCTACACTCCCATCTGCGTGGTGTACCAAGTCATCCATTGGCCATACAACACTGACAGGTAACACTCCTATGTGCTACAAAATCGCCACTCCTTTAGCAACACTAACATTCCTTCCACACCTTCGTCGTGGCCTCCCCCTCCTTGACATACTCACTTCTCAGCCTCCATAACCGTGGTGTGGCCTCACATTGCATGACCTCCATGAGGACGCTATCAAATAACATAGGATTTTGCAACGACATTTGGGCATTTACAAGGTGAGATGAGGTGTGAAGTGGTGTTGTTCGATCATTTGTTGTGGACATTAGAGAACGTCGACCCAGAGACCACCCAAAGAGACTTCAACTTGGAGATGGTCGACATTTGGAATCAAATCCATTTTTATTATTTTATGGTGTGGGTCAAAGACCTCTTCATCCGACGATCAAGCTTAGAGCCATGAAGTTTATAAATGCCTTAGAAATTGCCATGGTGGAAAGTATCAACAACCATATCAAAGCAATCGTCTTTCCTTGTAAAAGGGTTTGTGATTCGCCCAATGCTTCGTTGTATTGGCTTATAAATTTTTAAAAGGCAAGCCATTGCTTGTCTCATAATGCTTTTTGATATATCTGCTCCAGTTCGCTCATAAGTTGAATGAAGGAAAGACGTTTCTTATCTTGTAAGGCTTCACTATGTTAGTTGTTGCATCTCACTGTCTCCGTAAGGAGGGGCCACATATATTGTGGTACTCCTTGATGTTCTTCTACTTCTTGGTAGAAGGATAATATAATTGTATCAATGGTCATATCCACTACAACGAAAAAAAAGAGAGGCGATAACATAGGCAAAAAAGAATGATAACTATTTTGTCTGGAAAAATATGAATTGTAGCATCTCGCCTCTTGGCCTAGAACTCTCTAGTTGATCAATCCCTCTAATGACAAGAACCATTTTCGCACCATGGACTCATGATCTGGACACAAGTTTTGTGGTTGTAGTTGTGTGTGTGTACAAGCAACCCTTCAGTGGATAATGTTGCGGATGAGCACCATGTGCCTCTATCTATTGTGAGAGGTCAAACCTTGCCTTTTTTCTTGTATGTTGTACTTGATAGAAGTTATCCAAAATTATTCTTGAAACTTTCTATGTGATAAAAATATATTAGAGACAATCAGTTCCGATAGAATTATTTTTTTGTTCGGTAAGAGAGCCATGTGGTATGTTAGAGTATATATTGTTTTGATGGAAATATGATGTATGGAGGCACATTTGAAGAGCCTACATCCTTAAGTGATGATATTTTATTGAAGACATAGCTAATGAGTATTTATCTTCCTCATTATTCTGTGATTCGGTGATTATTGAAGCGTGGGGTTACCAAGAAATGTTTTTGAAGTTTAAATTGCTCAGATTAACCCTTTGCTAGAGTTATTAAGAACTCTAATAATATCTACTACTGAAAGTACAATTAAAATCAACAAGGACACCCTTTCTGATATTCATACATTTTTATAAAATGTACTTGACAAGATTGAATTTTTGCAGCTTGAGTCACAACTACAGCGAGGTGAGCTTCAGCAAAAGAGTTGTCATTATGAACTTGTTTTTTTTCATAACATTGAGACAAACTCCCATCAACAACATGAAACTTTTCATATCACTAAGCCCAATATAAGATCATATTTGAATGCAAAAGCAAAAATCTAGCCTGCACTTCCCAAACCCATCATCAAACCTTGGGAATAACTTGTCCACAACAAGCACATAACTTTCTTGGATATGAAAAGGAGGTGTCTTTTCATATTCTAGATTAATCAAAGCCCATAAAATTTCAAAGTGCGGGATTTCTTTATGACAGTTCACCTTTAGTTGTTCCAGATACTGCTCCTCTTCCACAATAGCCACAGTAGATTGATAAATGCCAACACTGTGACCGAGTTGCCCATATGAAAGATCATTATTTTGGTCTTCATCCACGTAAGAATAGTAATAAAACCTCTCATTCTTCACGCGGATGCTTTAGAAACAAGCCTCCTGCAAGAACAAATATTCATATTTGATGGATCGATTCTTGGCAATGGGCATCAACAACCAAGAAGATGTTTAAGTCATATGTCAGAACTTGTTCTAGAGTATTGAACAGTATTGCAGTTGAGTTTTCACAATCATCTCACCTTGTATCTAATAGGGGGGGAAATAATGGTCATCTACAAGCTTCAAAGCCACATCAAGCGAGCCTGAGGCATAACCTGTCATTCTAGATTCAGAGTTGTAGCCAAAGACACAACAATTCAAGAGAGCCTAAGCCACAACCTGCCATTCCAGATTCAGAGTTTTAGCTAGAGACACAGATGCCCATGAGCATGCCTTTGGTTGGTGGTAAACCTTAAATCATCTATGTGAGGTTAAGTTTCTTCCTCTTCAAAGAATTAGGGACACTTCCTCTAGTATAAGACTTCAGCTTCTTGCCAGTTTTGGAATAGTTCCAGAATTGCGTTAAGCATTTGAGAGTTGCCGGTCATCCTTAAACCACCGCAGGTTGTAGATCTCCATTTTTCTAGGTTGAAGGTCTCCCTCTTCAAATCATTAGGACCACTTCCTCTAGCAGAAGACTTCATCTTCTTGCCAATTTTGGAAGAGTTCCGGGAACTGCACTAAGTGTTCCAATGTTGGTAGTCATCCTTAAACCACCTCCTTATGCCAACATTTCAGAGATATCACTCAACCTAGTGCTGCCATGCATACGTTTGCAGATATGTATTACAACTCTCTTCTTGGACTCATACATACCCCTTCAAATTAAGGGGGGGGGGATGTTGGACACCTAATCTACTAAGGGTTAAGGTGTGGGAAATGGATGGTCAAAGGGAGTCCAAGAGACCTTGGAATGTGGAATGCAAGAGTCACAATGAATGTAATATAAATGTACATATATGTCAATAATATATCACTCACGCTTATCTTTCCCATTTATGTCCATTCCATTATCGGGTTTGACACCTTTAGCCACCCGCGTTCAACATTGGTTGCTCCCTTCTGCACCAGTGTTGATTAGCACTTGTTGCTCCATTTTGCAGGTGTGTTGATTCTAGAAATTCAGAAAAATTAAAAAATATTTCGAAGCTTCCTCTTCCATAAGCTTCCAAGGGTTGTTTTAACTATTTATCGTGGAGAATAGCTCGAATCTTATCTGATCCTACCCTGAAGACTTCACCTCTTATCCCTTGAACTCATCCTCCCATCATATGTGGATCTCAAGCCCATAATGGTAATTACTAAACTATCATCCCTCTCTTATAAATTTACTGCCATCCATAGCATCAAGGTGGGATTTTGGAGATTGATTGTGCCCTTATGTTGTTGCCTTGAACCTAAAGGATTGATCATCTTCATGCATTAGGGTTGATATTGAGGTGTGCTTTGTGGCAAGGAAGGATAAGTCAACTTGGGGAGACTTCTACAATATCAACTACTGTTTATGGTTGTAAACTCTCTCTAATTTCTATTAATACAAAGAGTATATTGTTTTCCTATATTTGTTGTGTTATGTTTGCACGCATGTATTTCAATGCCTTGTTGATTCACTGAATAGAGATGTTATATTTTGCTACTTGGTTGTTGTATTTGTGTTTCTTGTTTCAATCGTGTGTGTATTTTCTAATTATAACACTTGGAGCTACAATTGGAGCTTGCAAGTGAGGACGAACAAGAAGCTTGCTACAGATTCAAGGTAGGCCTCTTTCCAATTCTATAACTTCTCTAAGGGAAAATCTATATTATTTGTCTTTTGTTGTTCTAGACCAGTCCACTAGGCCTAGGGAATTCACCCTTTTCTGCAATCGTAAATTCTGCATAACAAATTGGTGACCATACTACTTGGAGGGGGTGCCATTGGAACGGGAGAACTACCCCCTTGTGATGTGGGAACGGGAGGATTTCCCCCTTCTGTTGTGGGAACGAGAGGATTTCTTGTTCCATTGGAATGGGAGGATTGCTCCCCAGTTCGTTGGAATCTGAAGAAAACATAAGAACTTGAGATGTATGAACTTCACTCATTACAGGAAAAGTATGATCAACAAAAGGTGGAACCATTTTCTCAACCAATGGTTGGTCGGGAATGAACTCATGAGTTTCATGTTCAGAGAGAGTGGAAATCATTGGAGACAAATTATGATCAATCAATTCATCAACTAGTGGATGATTAGGGGAAACCTTTCAGTAACTAGCTGAAAGACGAGGGTGAGAAGTTGTAAGGTTTTCCAATACTTTTCAAGCTTCATCCATACAAGGAAGAAGGTGAATATGATTATTCCCTTCACATAACCTACAAGGAAACTTAACTTTACCCTTCTTCCCATGGACCTTACTATCACTAGGTGATGGTTTGTCACCACTATGATCTCCAGAATACTAGGGATGGATCTTCATCTAAGATAAATGATGAAGAAAATTTTTCCTTGCCTAGTAAGGCGAAGAAGGGGAAGGGAAAAAAATCCTATTCCAAATCTGAGTCTAACGAAGAAGGAAATGAGCATGACATGTCCAGAGTGAAGTGTTTTCATTGTCACGAGCATGGACATTATTCCACTAATTGTCCACAAAAGAAGAAGAACAAGAAGGCTTCAGAATCTGAAACTAGTGAGGCTTTGGCCTCGCAATTTGAGTTGGACTTCTCACTCATTGCATGCATTGTGTCAAGTACAATGGGATCAGTGTGGTACTTGGATAGAGGTGCATCTTTCCACATGACGAGAGACAAAGAAATTTGCAGTAGCTTGGAGGAGAAGGACCTCCAGATGCATATCGAAATGGGTGATGAAAGGCAGTACAGTGCTACCGGGATTGGTACAGTTACCTTCTAGAGACAGTCAGGTAAACCCTTCTTATTAAAAATGTAATGCATGTACCAGGCTTGAAAAAGAATTTAGTTTCAGTCACAATGTTGGAGAATAGAGGTTATGATGTGGTTTTCAGTGGAGGGAAATATTTCCTTCGACACAAAGCCAGAGGACAAGCCAAGAAGATTGGGATTCGTGTGAAGAATATATATAAACTTGATGTAGAGCACTGCACAGCATTGATGGGTAAAGCAAACAAATTGGTGAGGTGGAATGGGGGTGAGTTATGGCACAAGAGATTGGGCCATATACACCACAGAGCTTTGAAGGCCATGCAACATATTTCTACAAGGCTTTCAAAGGGTACTCTTGCATAGATAGAAACATGCTAGGGATGTACCAAGGGGAAGTGTGAGAAATCCATGTAATTGTCCCTTGAGAGGGAGCTTGCTTTGCATGCAGATGAGGAAATCATGGTTCCAAAGGATGAACCACAAGATGAGGATCATGGAGTGGCAGAAACCACTCAAGTAGAGACCTCCAAGAGGGGGAAATTTTGAGCCAGAAGGGAAGAGGGATTACATGCAGCTATACCTCCAAGTGAGAGGTGGGGTGACGTGCAAAATTAATCCCAAGAAGAAATTTGGCAAGGTTCATTGAGATGGTATGTCTGATGGATCAAACCTGGCTATGAGGAGCCCATAATACAACAGTAGTAGGATTAGATTGATGCAGTCATATGTTAGGAGGACAGAAATCATAGTGATAGGTGTCAGATACTGGAGCATAGATCAGAGTTGGCAGCAGTTTAGAGTGCATGGATGTAGATGTCAACAACGCAGAGAGTCCAATAGACATGTGCAGTAGCTAGCAACAGTCAGAAGACTCTGATGAAAAATGAATTATATTGATTCAATTTTTTGGAGGCTATTCAGTTTCAAAAGTTTTGCATGCAAAAGTTTCATGTGCGAGAAACACTAGATAAGTGTTGCATGTGCGAACAACACTAGAGAAGTGTTGCATGTCACATGCAAGAGTTTCATGTCGCATGAAAGAGGTGCATGTGCACATGCAAGGACATTTCAAGGTATTGGAACGAGACATATTGATTCCTTTCTTTTTGAGAGGGAGTGTTGAAATTTGCAACAAGAAATAGTGAAATTGGTATCCAGAAACAACATGACAACACACAGAAAAACGTGGGACCACAAATCATGTAGTGATGGGTCCTAGCGATACATTAGTGTGCAATTCAATTTATTTAATAAATTGGAAATGTGTCTAATGTAGAAATTATACAAAAATCATGTATATCATGGATTCAATCCCATCTAAAAATGTGCTAAAGTTAAATACTGAATCACTTCTACAAATCAATTGCAGAATAAAAACACAATCACCAATCACATGAAGCAAAGAAGAACTAGTCAAACCACAACACAGTTAATTTCCTGTGGAAATATTGCTGCTCAAAACCCCACTATCTTCTATTGTATATTCAGCATGAAATCATGAAACAATTACATACAAATCTTCTCACAAGAGCCCTCCTGTACATAGCTAATTGTCTCACACTGTCACACATAAAATTGACAAATACTTATCCAATTTACTACCTCCAGACAGTCTACCTTGCTTGTGCAATCCCTGATGAATGCAATCCCTAAAGAATAGGAACTTTGGCCTTCCTTGACTACGCAAGTATCATGGGCACTCCAATGGGTGTTTGGTTTCATGGGTGCAACCCAATAATCCTACAATTGATAGTCAACTTCCCTTTCACTTAGATCTCAACTGGGTCTCCACTGGATCTGACATGCATGTAATTAATAATAGTAAATCCTTAGTTGCATTTGAGATCAATGATTGTGAATTAATTAATATTTAATTCACTTGATCTCTCATTGGTGTATCTAACAGTTATAACTAACACAACTGAGTTTAACTCACTTAACTGAGTTAAACGGATTACAACCTACATTAACTAATGCATCACTGCACTTCGAACTCTGTTATAACTAGAATTACTCTGCATGCCTCACCAACTACCTATAACTCAAAATTCATGAGCTAACTGAGTTTATCGCACTCAGTTAACTATTACAAGTTATTTTGAGACTAGATTACATTTTATTTTCCATCATAATTAAGGGATAACTAAAATAGACATGCACCAAATTCAGCCCTACGGGCCCCATCCTAGTGTAGGTGCTTAATACAGTAGGCGTGGGTGCTGAAATTTTCTTGTTGAATTTCAACATCTAATTTAATTATCCCTTAATTAAATTGGACAATAAATTCCAATATTATCTCATAAACACTTGTAGTAGTTAACTGAGTGTGATAAACTCAGTTATCTCATGAATTTCGAGTTGAGGGTGGTTGGTGAGGCATGCATAGTGATTCTATGTGTTTTAGAGTTCAAGCTATAGTTAGTGCATTATTTTAATGCATGAGAAATCAGTTAACTCAATTAAGTGAGTTAAAGTCAATTGAACTAATTGTAACTATTTGTTGCACTAGTGAGAGGTCAAGTGAATTAAATCAGATTTAATTCACATGCAGTGATTTTTCATGCAACTAATGATTTACTATTAATAGTTGGATGTTTGTCAGTTCCAGTGGAGACCGAGTTGAGACAAAGGTTAAAGGGAATTTGACTATCAGTTGTATTATTAGGAAAATTCTCGGATGCAGTTAAAACACCACAGGATTTCCCATGATACTTGCGCAGTTGAGAAGGCTAAAATTCCTAAGGAATAGGGATTTCATTCCTCATGAGGTACGTGAGCAAGGCAGGCTAAAGACATGATGATAATTGTCTAAGTGTTGGCTCAATTTTGTTTGGATCAGTGTGAGACGATTAGCAGAGTGCATGAAACTCTTGTGATAAGAGTGTATTTTAATTGTTTCATGATTCCTTGGTTCATTATACAATATAGATAGAGGGGTTTTGAGCAAGAATCTTTCCCAGCAAAAACATTTGTGTTGTGGATTGATTTAATTCTTTCTTTACTTGTTGCGATTAGTGATCATGTTTATTTTCCACAATTGATTTGTAAAAGGATTCAGTATCTAGCTTTAGTACATTGCTTGATTGGATTGAATCCATTGATATACATATGTTTGTATAATTTTTACATATCATAGTGAGACACTTTTAGACACAGTCTGAAAGTATCCCACCTATGACAAAGAATTGCATTCAATTGTATAGTACTGTCGACAATGGAAGAATTACATTTTGGGGAAGGAAATGATCATACACACAGATCCCTAACCCCTGCAGTTCATATAGATAGAAGGGAAGATTCAGAACGATCGCCATCATAAATGGTCTACATACCTGCAACAGTTCCATTTTAACATTAAGTACAAGAAGGGAAAGACCAATAATGTTGCAAATTTCCTCAGCCGATCGTCGATCATGGCGCTAACCACTATGCTTGACTCTTGTGGGCACGAGACTTCAGGTTCGCCGCATCTCTACAAAGGTAATCCAGAATTCAACAAAACATACCATATGCTTTTGGAGGGTAAGAAAGTTCCAAATTTTCACCTCTAGGATGCACTATAATGCCACCTGGTACACCTTTGTGTTCCTTCAAGCGACTTGCTAAGATGATTTGGGAAACAAAATACATTTTGGTCGCTAGACATTTCGGGATCGAGAAAACAATGACAGTACTGTATAAGTATTTCTATTGGTTGAACCTTAGATGTGATGTTGGGAAGTACATCATATCCTACACTGCCTATGCCATTTCCAAACCGACCATCAAGAAGTAAGGCCTATATACTTCATTGCCTACCCCTAGTCGACCTTGGGAATCCATCTCCTTAGATCACATGTCGTGCTTTCCTTCTACCAAGAATGGAAACGACTGCGTCTTTGTGGTCGTCGAAATATTCTCTAAAATATCCATTATGGAGGCCTGCAAGAAGAATATCATAGCAGAATCCACTACTAAACTCTTCTTTGAACGAGTGTGGGTACACTTTGGGATCCCAGAGTCCATTATCTTAGATCGAGATAGAAGGTTCCTCAGTACAGTTTGGTCAATTATTTGATTAATACCAAACACCAAGCTCACTAATTCCACAACTTTCCACCCCCAAACTGATGGCCAAATAGAGGTTGTCAACAGGATGATCATACACATTCTGCACATATACAACTCGAAGCATCCAAACACATGGGATGAAAGCCTCCCCTATGTCCAACACAACTATAATCAGGTTCTCGATAGCTCAACTGGCCACAAACCCTTTCATGTGGCCTTAGGATTCAAGCCACTATGTCCCATTGATGTGGTTATACCATTTGTAGCTACTCGAGCAGATTTGAATCATGTCTATTCTAAAGCCAACAAGGCGAAAAACTTCATTGAGCATATTTATTACATCCGCCAAAAAAGTCTGTGACATATTGGAAAAAGCTAATGCTAAGTGTTATCACAAAATTTCACTTGATTGGCTGCTAATTAGACAAATTCATGTAACTTTTTCAAACCAACTTGTAACTGTAGCGTAGCCTCTTCAATCTGAGAGGGCTCTCTCAAAGGGTTTAATGATATTTGATCATGGTGAAACTAGATGGCTAACTCTACTTAGAAAATAAATTGTTTGTGATGTGTGTAGGTTGAAAAGAGTACAAGTCTGCAACCATTGGGCTTATGGAGTCAAAAATTCAGTAGTTCAGTGGTAAGGTCTCTTAACATGGAAGCTAAGGCAAGTAAGAGTTTTTAGCAGAGGTAAATCACACATGGAACATGAAATAACACAGCCATTTCATCAATAAAGGAAGTTAGAGCATACACCTATGAATTATGAGTATTAAAGATGAAAACCACTGCAAATGGTACACACAGAAAATATAGATTAGATAAGCACTAAAAACTCCATGAGAATCTCAGGTTGGTCAAGAAAAAGTCCTCTATATTACTGATATCAGTCAAATTACATAAAGCTGCAGTATTGGGAAAAATCTCCAATCCCTTACAATTTCGAATAACTGCCCTTTAATAGACCTTGTTACATGAGAGATGATTTTCATATTGGCTAGATTCATCTAACTTTTCCTAATGACACCTTGCATAACAGGAAAACATGTGCTTTAATGAGAAAATGACACCTACACTATGAAACAATCCTTTTCCTAATAGGACTCAAACTGCTAATTATTACATCAACTACCTTATCTCATAAAAAAGTTACACATATGACAACTAATGATTCACATGTTTGAATGAGCTATTACAGAACTCATCACTACTTGACATCTTAATTTTTCTCCTCAACCTATGGAACAAGCCCTATTTTTCAAGAAAACATATCCTTATCTTCAACGAATGGTTCAACTGATGACTTGTCTTCATTTTATGGTCTTCAAGTCTTAGAGAATGTTGGAAAATTCCCTTGACCTTTTGGAAGTGTCCACCTATCCAAAATTGCTCATAAGCCTACTCAGAAACCCTAAAAACAGCTCGCTACTAAAGTATGGCAGTTTCGTAGTGTACAAAAAATGACCTTTGAAATCAAATTTTCTACTTCTTTCCTCTTGCATTGTGTTCATCATGCCCTGACATATCTTGCCTATCATTTCCTTTCCTTGGAAGCTACCAAAAGTGTTTCTATAATAAAAAAGACAGCTACAGGTGGCTTCGTAGCGTTTTCCTCGCTTCAAGCCTAAGAAATGCTATGAAACTGTGGAAAACTGTGTAAATTCCATATTTTTTCCTAGTTTCAAAAATATACCTTCCAGCTATAATAATTTGGTTTTCAACATGCCATTGACCTTTCAAAATATAAACCAACTCAAACTATGAGTCTTGTGGTGTTTCTTCTTCGTTGATGATGAGTTGAGCTATTGGCTCCTCAACTACTGTCATTTTAAGACCCTTCTTCTCCAACTCCTCATGGATCAATTCTAGCTATTCTTGGAGGTCTTTAACTTGATCCTTCAGATTTCTGTTGGTATATTTCAAGTGCAGGTTCATTCTTCTGACATGTTTCACCTCTTTCCTCAATGGCATAGTCCATTTGATTAATTGATGTGTGTTATCTAGGGTCTTTGATACATTGTCAACCTGCTCTTCCCAAAACTATTTCATTTTCTCAAACTGAACCTTATGAACATTATGTTTCCTTGCCTCCTTCTTCATGAATTATATTTCATGATTAGCTAATCTCAACTATTCTTTAAGGACTTGAAACTCTGTTTTTTCAATGACTTTCTCCTTTCCTTTCTTTTGCTTGCTAACTTGATCTTCTTTTGTAGGAGATGAAAGGTCAGTACTATTTTGTGGTTGTTTGACAGTGTTAGTGGTTGGATGAACTTCTTTACTGCTTTCCAAGAGTTTTTTAGCATGTCTTGTCATGGGATTCCTAGCCTGGAACATAAAACCTTCATCCGCACCTTCAAATTCTAACTTCTTTGTTGATTTTGCTTTCTTGAGCTTCTGCCCACCTTCATCTATATCCTCATCCTAGACTATAGGAGTCTCTTAAATGTCAATGGCATGTAGTATGTCTTCTAAATTGCCTTTAGCCATTGTTTGGATCCTTGTAATCCTTTTGCTGCCTTGTTTACTCACAATTTTCTCTTATTTTGTAGGTTTTCTCATTATTGACTTTAGTTTTGCAGGTGGAACAGTGGGTGTATCAAATATCTGCAACTACTCTGTTTCCATCATTATTGGTTCACTCTTCTCTACCACTAAAGGTGATGGTATACCTCTAGGTTTAGGAGTTATTTTAGGGGTAATGGTATCCATTTCAAAACCACTAACAAAAAGAAAAGAAGACTAGTCTCTGCCTAGTCTTTGTAACTCATCTAAAACCAACAATTTTATTAAGCCATGATGAAAAAGTGAGGTTTCACGTCCCTCAGATTTAGCTTTAACTTTATCTGCCATTTTTTCTAAGCTTCTGTGTAAATAGAAAGGTAGATCAAGAGATATCTTACCAAAAAATTGTCGGAGAATCTTGAAGTGGTAAGAATAGACTTTATGATATCTCCCTTCACAAGTGAAATATTTCTGGATGATAAGCAGTAGCTTTGAGAAATTATCCTTCATGCAGCTCCTTGGAATGGCATTTTTAAGGTCAAATTCACTATTTTCTGGCTTGATAAACTCTTTACATTCCTCCATGTTGAATTTGAACCCTTTGAACCATTTTTGTTGTCCTCTTGGAATCCATGTTGCTACTACAATAATCTCTGGTGTTATAGTGAGATTCATCATTCCCACTTTTGTAGCTACTCCGTTGAATTTTAGGGCAAATTATTTAGAAACCTGTACATGTCATCCTTGTAATATTTCACAAAACTGCAAACACCCTATTCTTCTGAAGACTTCTACAGCTGTTGGGTCTTCATTTATCAGGTTCATGTCTGATGGCTCATATCTAAGACAGCAGCCACCTTTGTTGGTCTTTCTTTTTGCAGCCATGGTGTTTTAATGTCTTCTTTGCCTTGCTTGATCAGTGATACCTGTAAACCTTTGAAAATACTAACCATAGCTTGGACTTAGTGGAATAACTCTCCAGAGCTCAATAACATGCATAACCACTCATAACATAATGATGACTCATACATGCTTAAAATGGTGATGATGACTTCAGCCCTAACCATGTACCTTGATCTTTATCCTAATTGACTCGAATGGCATCTAACTTATCCTTTTCAAATCATTTTCTTACACCTAACAGCTAATTTGACATGACAGACAGGAAACCTTACTTTCGTATCGTACCTAGTGTATTTCTGGGCATTTTCGCTATGAAAGTATTAGTGGTTTCACAACAAAAAGTGCATTTTCTCTGTGTATTTCACTACGAAAGTGTGGTTTCTTGGCTAAAATGACTCTTTTGGTGCTATAACCTTGGGAAATGAAAAATGTCAGAAAATCATGATTGATGTGACATGACAGGATTTGAATGAGGGTGGGTTTAGACCTTAGGATAAGCTCAATAAGAAAAATTAAAAATTTTCCTTGACCAAGTAATGAAAAATGAATCCTATAACCCTACCTTTGACACATGAACCTCTAGGATTTTTTAAAATGATGCTTCATTTTTTCTGAGTGATAACACTAAGTACAAGTAGTGGCATGATCAGCATCGGGTGCCACACAAGTTTCAGGTGGGAAAAAAAAATTGGTTGCATTTGCAGAAAGAATGCCTAACCAGAGCTCATCGGATGCTCATACTTCTCCAATATGGGCCATACACCATTTTCAAGGTTTTGGGAGACAATTATTTTGAGCTCAACATTCCCCCATTCCTTGGCCTGCACCCAATGTTCAATGTGGACCGCCTTCGGCCATACTTTCCACCATTACTAGACACATCAGACATTCCAGAACAACTCACACCAATAGAGCTAAGCCCTAACTGCATGGAACATGCCACAACCTATCTTATCATGGACATGCAGATCAAGAACACTCGTCAATAGAAGATCCAGTTGTATTGGGTTGTCAAAGTTGGCCAGCTCCTACACCAAGGGAAGTGGCTCACAAGGGACCAAGTTCAGCAGAAGTTTTCTCATCTCATGGAGGAAATCAACGAAATGGGTACCATTGCTTCCTAAAGGGGGGGATTGATCCAAGTGGATATTAGTTGCCACCTACCTATTCAACTTGGACCACCACCATTTTTTCTTTTATTTTTTCAGTTTCCTTAATTGTAGCACAAATTTTTATTTTTGGCAGTTTTTCGGGTCCTGTACTTCCGAATCTGTTTTGAGGCCCTAAATGACATTTTTTTTGTGAAACCGATACCAACATGGGTTTGCAATCGATTTTTGTCACTCAAAAGTTGTAGTCCTTGGATATATATTTCTAACAAGGTAATTTTCACGTCAAAGGGAGATCGTATGCCAAAGTTACGCCCCCGAGAAGTTGATGTATCAATTTACCCAAACGAGGCCCATATTTTTGGTACTTCATCTCTTAGGGTTAGGTTTTTGGATGTTTATGGTTTTCCCATGTTGTTCAACAATACAAAATTTCTTTGAGCCACATTGTAGCACAGTTCATAGGCATGTAGTTGTCACATCTCTTCTCAGAGACAAGCTACCATCGCCTGAGCTAGTTTATTTTTTATTATGTCCGTAAGCATTTTTTCAGTATTTGATATTAATGAAATAAAGGGTTATTATTGTTGCATCTCTGCGTTTATTTTTATTCATGTATTTTATTATGATCCTACATAATCTTGGATCACTATTAAATATGTTCCCATTTACAACAAGCTTATTAAGGAAAAATGTTTCAAAAGGCCTGGGAGAAGAAGAAGAGATACCCCCACCATAAATGTTGTTGGACAACCATCTCGTCTGATGCTTGGGAGAGTGATCTCCCCAAAGTACCTAGACCTTGGTAGGCCAGTAGTGGATGTACACATCGATGGCATTATGGTCCCTAATACCTTGATTGATATTTGGGTTGCAATCAATGTGATGACGTGGGAAACCATGTTGAAGTTAAATCTCTAAGGGGATTTAAGAAAGACCACGATAGTGCTGCATCTTGCAGAAAAATCCACAATATCTCCTTGGTCTCCATTGACTCCTAGGAGTACCCCACTAATTTATTGATCCTCTATCCCAAAACCAAATTTAATGGTTATACTCTTATCAGAGGAAGACCTTGGTTGGCCACTCTTGATGCCTACATTAGTTGTAGGGTTGGGAACATGACTATTAAAAATGGACATTTATCAAAACAACGTGTGTTGTATCCTCCTACTCAGCTCTTTATTGAACATGATTTACACTTATGGTTAGAGAATGAAGAAGAGGATAAATTGTATCAGAAAAACCCCTACCCAGTCTGCACATTGGACATTGTCATAGGGGGAGGGAAACTCGATGAAAATTAAATTATTGACCATATCTTACATAATCAGCCTCCCAATCCCATACCATTTAATGAATTTCCAAAAGAATCCAACATTAGTCCTTGGTTTTATTTTTTCTCTATTGAATCTGGCCTAGAACATGCAAATATTGTGGAGATTGGCCCATCTAGAACCCTAAATATCAGCCCCTCTCTTTCTGTTGAGTAGGAAGAACAATTATGTAATGTGTTGAGGAAACACTTGGATGTTTTTGCTTGGAATTATAAGGAAATTAAAGTTGTATATCCCTTAGTTTTTACTCATCATATTTACATCAAAGAGGGATGCAAGCCTATGTGCCAACCCCCGAGAAGGATGAACCCAACTGTTAAGGACACTGTGAAAGAGGAATTACAAAAGCTACTAGATGTAGGTTTCATATACCCCATTTCAGACAGTGAGTGGTGGTCACCTCTTGTTTTAGACCCCAAGAATAATGGGAAGTGGAGAATCTGTGTTGATTACTGGGAACTTAACAAGGCTACAAAGAAGGACCATTTTCCTTTACCCTTCATTGAACAAGTCCTAGATGGCCTTGCAGGAAATAAATTATTCTTCTTCCTAGATAGATTTAGTGGATACAACCAAATTTAGATCAGCCCTAAAGAACAAGATAAGACCACATTTACATGTCCTGGGGGTACCTTTTCCTATTTAATCCTTCCATTCAGTCTGTGCAATGTCCCTGCCACTTTTCAGAGTGAATTTATAAGTATATTTGGTGCAGTTGTTCATGAATATGTTGAGATATACATGGATGATTTCACTCCTTATGGATGTCACTTCTAGGAAGCCCTTTCTAATATATGCAATGTTTGGAAGAAATGTATTGAAATGAATTCCTCATTGAGCCCCAAGAAATGTGATTTTTTAATGAATACATGGGTCGTCCTTGGCCATTCTATATCCAAGGAAGGGATATAGGTTGACCCAAACAAGATTTCCATCATCAAAAGGGTCCATATGCCTCAAAAATAAAGAGATGATAGGAGTTTCCTTAGATTAGCTGGGTATTATAGAAGGTTCATTAAATATTTTAGTAAACTGGCTTCACCCTTGTTTGGACTGTTGGTTAAAGTTTGAGGTTTGTGTTGGAAAAAAAACTATAAAGAAGCGTTCAAAGTACTGAAAGAAAATATGACCACTACACCCATCCTTTTGGGTCCCAACTGGGCATTACCTTTCCATATACATACAAATGCCTCACACAAATTTGTAAGGGTTGCCTTAGGACAAGTGGAAGAAAAATTGCCTTATGCTATCTATTTCATCAGTAAGAACCTTTCTAAAGTGAAGTTAAATTAAAATGTCAATGAAAATGAACTCTTGGTTGTGGTGCCTTCTTTGAAAAGTTTAGGCATTATATCACTGGTTATCAAAATTTGGTTCATACTGATCATGCAACCATTAAGTATTTAATGATTAAACATGATTTCAATGCTAGGATAATTATATGGTTGTTATTATTGCAACAATTTGATTTTCCTATTGTTGATAAATAGGGGAAAGAGAATGCGGTTGCAAATTTGTTGTCAAGGATAACCTTGCCTGTAGGAAAGGAAGAAATGATAGATGATCAACTTCCAGATGAACATCTCTTTGCCATCTCAGTGCTTTCTTCTTGGCTTATTTATATAACCAATTAATTGGTTGCTAAGAGGTTCCCTTTTAACCTATCCGCCAAGAAGAAAAGAAATATTGTCAGGAAAAGTGCCTCATTCACTTAGATTGGGGGGAATATTTTAAAATTGCAGACATATTAGATCCCAAAGGGATGTGTGAGGAAAGAAGAGGTATTTGAAATCCTCTCATATTTCCATGATGGACCCTGTGGGGGCCACTTTTATCCTAACAGTAAAACCTTCAAAGTTCTCCAAACAATTTTTTATTGGCCCACTTTACATCAGGATGCAAGGAGGTACACCACTAGGTGTGATCAGTGCCAAAGGATGGGTAAGCCAAAACCCAAGGATTAAATTCCTTTACAACCTCGAGTGACTCTAGATCCATTTGAAAAGTGGGGAATATATTTCATTGGACCTATTGATCCCCCATCAAGACAAAAAAGGTATATCAATGTATGCACCGATTACTTGACGAAATGGGTTGAAACGAAGGAAGTAAAGGCATCAACTAAGAAAAAGGTAGTTGAATTCCCGGGGTAGAACATTTACAAATTTGTTTTTCCAAGGGAATTAGTCATTGATCAAGGAGCACAATTTACATCAAGTCTGATTGAATATCTTATGAAGCAGCACCACATCAATCATAGGATATATACTACCTATCACCCTCAAGAAAATTCCCATGTGGAAGTCACAAACAAATAATTGGGGAGAATTATTACCAATGTTTTTAACCAAAAAAAAAAATATTTGGTAGACATACTTGTGGAAGCCACTTTGGCCTACAACACTACTTGAACAATTGATGAGGAAGGGATTCCCTTACTTTTCAACGGTTGTAGATTGAAGTTGTACAAGTGACCTCTATCCAAGGAAGATTTTTTCAGTTCAGTCAGTAGAGAATTAAATGTGATTGTGAGGCTCATAGCCCTCAGTCCACCAAATTTCTAAAAAAATATAAAAAAATAAGTGGGTCTAGATGAAATACTCCATAAGGCATACGAGTCCAACTCTAGGGTTGAAAACCTCTTTGAGGCAT
This sequence comes from Pinus albicaulis, assembly GCA_034641835.2. NCBI lineage: Eukaryota > Viridiplantae > Streptophyta > Pinopsida > Pinales > Pinaceae > Pinus > Pinus albicaulis. The sequence goes on along the minus strand of CM076584.1, from coordinate 141,019,748 downwards.
CCCAAGAGCAAGAAAAAAGAAAAAAAGAAAAAGAAAATAAAAGATGAAAATATCCTCAGGTGAAAACCTCCTCTAAGGTGCCTAGGGTGGGAATTCAAGTTTAAAACCTCTACAGAGAAAGCATGAATGTCTCAATAAAAAGAGAGAAAAGAAGAAAAAAAAAGGAAGGATCTATTACACTACTTTTGCTAACATTTCTTTTTGCAGGACTCCAGGCAATAGATAGAACCATGGCTACAAGATAGATTCTACAAGTTTGTTCCTTCATTTCTCCAGCCACATTGCATTTTCACACTCTCACTCACATACCTACCTCTCTCCATCATCCAAGAAACAATAGAACCAAATTTTTCCTCCTCGTTGTAATGCTATAGGAGAAATCTGTAATCCTATAGGAGGAGCCTGTAATGCTACAAGAGGAGCCTGAAATGATATAGGAGGAAGATACATTTGGAAAAAGAGACCAAACATTCATTTTTTCTTTAGGTAATGTTGAGAGAGGTCCACAATATTATTTTCATCACCCATGCACTCCATCTAGCCAAATTTAGCTCAAATATTCACTCTGTCATACATATGAAAAACACAAAAAACCTTTGTTTTCCATTCTTCCACCACCTACACCACTTCCTCATAATCCTAATCATGTCCGCATACCTTTCATGACTTTCCCTCAATCTGACATGAAAAATGAGATCTTAAAATAGGTATTAAGTGACTGCTACAGGAAAGAGACTCCTCCTGTAGAAGCCTGTACAAGTGACAACATAACTCCTTATCAATTAATTTTTTACCCACAAAGCAGAAGGTACAACTAAATTGAGTATCATGGAGCCATTTATGATATGGAGAAGAGGCACATCATCCTTAGGAAGAAGTCCATCCACTTCACCAGCAGCATATTGGACATTGGGAAAGACCCTGCACACACAACAAAGTTAAGAATCAAAATATCATCAATTTATGAAGACTTGTAGAGAAATAAGCAGAGAAAATCAACACCCTCAATATCACTATCTTAAGAGGTCCAACTCCAACACGCAGGAATCTCCATCAATTCGATTCACAAGTAGGCTCAAGTATGACAAATCTCACCTCTTCTCTATGCATATAATGCCAAAATGTGTTAATGGTAAAGAAAAGAATTCTTATGGACTGGAGGTTGCCAATAAACTTGACCACCCTTGACTAGTAAACTAAAGTTCATTTAGTCACACATGCAACATGGAAAATTCAACTCAAGTGAGGTGGTGATTACGAGGAATGAGTTCATGATCACGAGGAGTAGGGTGATGATTATAAGGGGCAGGGACAATGGTTAAAAATGGAAGTTCATGCAAGAGCCATGTCACCAAAGCTCTTTGAGCCTTTATCACAAAGGGGAATATTAAGTACAAGGCTCGAATCAATTTTCATCATCGCTCATTCCTAGAAAAAATAGTTAGAGAAAGATGAGCTAGTTCTATTAGACTAACTAGGGTAACACCAAGTTGCTTTGAACTATATTTGCAAGTGCTACAAGAGGATATGAACTACTACAGGAGACTCGAGAAGAAGCTACAAGAGAGAATTGAAGGGAGAAAAGGAGCCTAAGTGACCCAAATTTTTCCTCAAAACCTCATGTTCAACATAAGAAAGAAATCTTGAAAAGGAGTAAGTGGCTTTCTCCCTCTTTTATTTCCATACATTTTCATGGGAAATTATACTAGAAGTTAGTACCCAGTAATAGATAATTGAGTAGTAGTTCCCTTTGTAGATTGTTTTATGTAAGGGAAATATAGGGATAGAAAGAGAGTTTTTTTGATATAAATTTTAGAACCATTCTCCCTCTTTGATAAAAAGGAAGTTGTGATATTGTTTCTACAACTGAGACTACCCTGAGGAAACATTTAAATTGTAATATTCCCAATTAGCCATGAGCTAGTTCGAATATTAAATTTTGTTTTTGCTTTCTTGTTTAATGAATAAAAGGATATGGAGATCCATAAATCTCCTTGAATAAGAATAAAACCAATTCAAATGTGCAAGGAAGACATCTTGGTAGCTTAATTGAGCACCTTTGTGTGTGAAAAGGTTGGAACACCTTGACTGGGTCAACTTTGACCAAATCAACAGCGCTGTCATAGGGAGTAGACATTCATGGAGGGACATCATAGTTTTAGATGGAGACTCTTTGCATGGTTATAGTGTCATAAATGAATGGGGCTTAGGGTTTGGAAGCTCATCAATTATATAAGGAAGAGGATGGAAGCCATATTTCATTATGTTAATATATGTTTATGTTTTGATATATGGTCTGTTTAGACATATAGCTTTCTTTAGTTGTTTAGCTAAGATTGCAGTGCTGTTTAGCACAGTGTGTTCTTGATCGGGAATCCCACCTCTTTCCTTGAGAGGCCTATAGGAAGAGTTTGCACTACATTCCACTATCAGGCATTTGGCCAAAGCTTCAGTCTTAATGTACAATGCAGTTTCTGTTGAGAGGTTGTATTGTGTTGCAGGGAAGAAGTTGCGGAGGTTTGATTTGGGAGATTTCTGAGCTAGATCTCATTGGAGGGAGGTTTATTTCTCTTGGGAGGCTAGTAAAGAAGGCCATGAAGATTTATTGACACATTTGGCACCAAACCATAGTATTTTTATCCCCTACAGTGGAGTATTAGTCTGGATTTGCGTTATTTTAGGGAGGAGTTGCAGGGTGTTTGCAGTAGGTGATTTGGGGAGTGATTTCTTGAGTGAAGGAGCCAGCCTTTCATCCAGAGGATCATTTGGAGGAGAGAATATTCACTTTATTATCAAATTCATCCATTTTTCTTCATTTACTTGTTGCATCATACTTTTCAGCCCTAGGGCTGCAACTGACATTGTATTATTGGGTGTTTTCCCCGGAGACCCTTTGGGGTTCTTTTTCTGGAGGTTGTAGAGAGCCCAGATTTTCATTTTTATATCTATTATGGCATATATCATCCCTTTATATTTTTTTTATTCATTTTCTATAGAATTTATTTTAAAACTGCGTTGTAGCAGTGTCTCCGACATTTTGATATAGTAGCAACACCTCTTATTGGGGGATTCATTGGAGGCTTGTTATATCTTGTTCTATGCTTTGTGGCCCATTTATTATACATATTTTGCTGCTGTTATGATGTATGGAAGGTATCCATATTGGCCTCTTGTTTTGATCGAATGTTTACACTACTATTTTCATGGTTTTGCACTATATTCCTTCTTTTCCCATTTGGGAATATTACAATGGTATCAGAGCATAATCTTGGCTCAGCCTGTGAATCTTGAAAGCCAATATATCATCAGAAGAAGGAGATCCTCTCACATATAGAGAGAATAGGCATCTTAGAAGAATGAACTATAAGTTTGATTATACAAATGATAAAGAAGACAAGGGTAAAACCCCCTTATCAGGAGAAGATGAAGAGAAGGAGTATCCCAAGCTACTTCTTCGAACTATGCAAGACATATCTAGAGAAATAAAGGAGACGAGGATGGATTGATACAAGGAATCCCGTAAAGGATTTTTTCATGGTGAAGGCTCTATTATTTCTCATCACAGGAGTGATCAACTAGTGAAGCAGCAACAAGTTTCCTAACGCTCTACAATTCCTACATTCTTAGCAGTGGGAAATAAAGGGTTTCAAGAACAAGAAACTCTTGAAGACTATTTCATGGAGTATGAGTCTCAATCTCAGATATTCAAAGATCATTTAAGTTTTCAAGAATTCTGTCAAATAAAGGACAAAAGGAGACCCAAGCATCACAATAGAGGTGGAGGATTCATTCAGAATCATGATCTAGACCATACTATGGGTAGATTTTTCTTATCCAAATTTGATGGGTCATCTAAATGCACTACCAAATCATGGGTAGAGAATCTTCACATCTACTTCCATCTGAACAAGGTACCAGAGATGGAGGCCATTAAGATAGTAGTGCTACACCTTGAGGGTGAAGCACATGATTGGTGGTTCCATGGCTTGTCTACACTAGGTCATGCCAATGTGACTACATATTCAGAGTTCACAAGGAGGTTGGTGGAGAGGTTTGATACAAAAGATCCTGAGGCACCATTCATGGGGCTAGCAAAGCTCAAACAATCAGGTAATCCTGAAACTTAAATTTCTAAATTTTTAAAACTTCCTGTTATGGTTCCTGATTTATCTGTAGCAAGAAGGGTCTATATGTTCATTGATGGGTTAGCCGAACTTCTTCATGGGTTGGTTAAGTCTACAAATCCCACTACCCTTCAAGATTCCATTGAAAGGGCTAGAGATCTACAAGATGCCTTTCTAAAATAAAAGGCAACATTTCAGCAAAATCCCTCTTTTCCATCAAAGGGAAAATAAGAGAAGGATCCTTTCTCAAAATAGTGCCGAAATAAAACACCTCTTAGTGATGATTTCTGAAGAGACTTGAGAAGAAGGAAGCTTTGCTTCACATGCCAAGAATCTTGGGCACCCAGACATAGATGTGCAGCTAGAAAGGCACACTATATATAGGTCTTCTCAGATGATGAGGAGGAAGAATAAGAGGAACCAGAAAGGGGTCACAATGCTGGCACAACAGGAGATGATCCATCACCATCAGGAGATGAGAATGGGGCATTTGATCCAATTGGAGGGGCTCTTGCATCATTGGGTGGAGTACCCAAATACTTGACCTTGAGGGTTCGAGGTTCCATATTATATCAAAGGGTTTTTGTTTTGACTGACAATGGGGCTACCCACAATTTTATTGATGCCCAACTAGTGTAGAGGAGGGAAATACCCATTGATGATTTCGAGGGATTTTTTGTTTTGATCCTAGGAGCTAGAACTATGAAGTGCATGCATTATGTTCCATATTATGTGATATTCGGTATGCAGTGGTTGATTACTTTGGGGAAGGTCACCACAGATTGGGAGAATTTACAGATGGAATGGGTGGATAGAAAGAGCGGAAAAAATAATATGATTAAGGGCATGCACACATAACACTTCCACACAAAAAATAGAGATGGATTTTCACAGTGGAAGCAAGGACCTAATAGTCCCATGTATTATGCACATGACTTTGGCCCATGAGACATTATCGTTTTGTGGAAAAACACCTGGGAGGCCACCTGATCCAGATTTGGTGAGGCATGTCTCACATCATGATGCACCATTCATAGATCCAAGAGGAATGGGGGAATTGGGAGGTCATGATACAACGCTGAGAGTCTTGGGTAGACTCAAGGAGGAGGGAGACATTCTCCCAACATCATAATTAGCCACTCTTATTTCAGATTATGCGTTGAGAAAGGAGCAACATGGGGGGATAACAACCTTCCAACATGTGACTTTGGCATGAGAGATGTCAAGGAGAAGGGAAACCATATGACAGATGTTCTTTGTGATAGATCATCAACGCTGTCACTATGAAGGATAGATCCATATTGGAAATCCCAGCTGTTGGTGGATTATTCCAAGGATCTTCTTACATGCATGATACTTGATGACCAACTTCAAGAGGAGGGGTATTTTGTCAGAGATGAGGTCATATAATATCATGGTAGGATATTCTTATCTAGAGTTTCCAATCTCAAGGAGAAGTTACTACATGCAACACATGAATATTTTCTCTTCAGCCATACTTATTCTATGAGAGCATACCACACCATCATGGAGGGGTACACTTGGGAAGGCTTTGAAGAGGAGATGCATGGATCATGTGGAGATGGAGGAGATACATAACTCTATGAAGGAGTTATCATGACCACCTCTTTCCTATTTGGGACTGAGAGGGGATCTATCTATGGACCACTCCATTTGTATGAGCAGAGAATATGGTAAGGAACATGTTTATGTGCATAATGTTTTACTTGATGATTATGTGCACTCCTTTACCATGTATATGCAGGCAATTTTTCCAAGAAGGAGCATTCTTCTATATAAATTTCATGGCCAACTTTGGAAAATAAACTATGTTGAGCATGGCCACTCCCTAGGAGGATATAGGGAGATGTTGTATCATTCAGGGTGCACTCCAAAGGAACCAAACATTTCTCACCTTTCCAGCACTTGTGAGAAAACTTAGGCATAAAGGAAGTGGTGGGGAAACCACTTACCATATCATTATCTGATGCAGTCAGGAGATATACTGCTCTAGTTCCATATGTGGGACTATGATCCACCTCCTTTTTTGCATATTGTTGTTTATATGTACTTGGTTATGATCCCATACATTGATGATGTTATTATTATTTTTATGGGAATTATTGGAAGGAGGATGGGAGGATTGGATGTGCCCTTTGGGAGAGATATTCTCCATGTTCATTATGCTACATGTTTCAAGGAGAACCTTGGGAAAACCATGATTGTTTCATTGGATCTATTGCTTCTTTGTGGGATGAATCATTTGCATCTCATGAGAACTTATGAGGAGCATTTCATGGGGGGTTGGATTGGGAGACACTTGGCTTATGAGGGAAGCTTATCACATGGAGGTGTCACCAATGGTGGAGGAGAAGAGTTTCAGAACTCACCTTTACAGTTGCTTGAGGATAAGCAACATTTGGAAGGGAAGGATTATAATATTTCCAATTAGCCATGAGCTAGTTGGAATATTAAATTTTGTTTTTGCTTTCTTGTTTAATGAATAAGAGGATACGGAGATCCATAAATATCCTTAAATAAGAATAAAACCAATGCCAATGTGAAAGGGAGACATCTTGGCAACTTAATTGAGCACCCTTGTGTGTGAAAAGGGGCTGGAACACCTTGATTGGGTCAACTTTTACCAAATCAACGGTGCTATCATAGAGAGTGGACATTCATGGAGGGACAACACAATTTTAGATGGAGACTCTTTGCATGGAAGTAGTGTCATAAATGAATGGGGCTTAGGGTTAGGAAGCTCATCAATTATATAAGGAATATGATGGCAGCCATATTTCATTATGTTGATATATGTTTATGTTCTGATATATGGTCAGTTTAGACATACAACTTTCTTCAGCTATTTAGCTAAGATTTCAATGTTGTTTAGCACGAGGTGTTCCTGATCGGGAATCCCACCTCTTTCCTTGAGATGCCTCTAGGAAGAGTTTTCACTACATTCCACTATCATGCATTTGGCCAAAGCTTCAGTCTTAATTTACAACACAGTTTCTGTTGAGAGGTTGTGTTGTGTTGTAGGGAAAAAGTTGTGGAGGTTTGATTTGGGAGATTTCTGAGCTAGATGTCATTGGAGGGAGATTCCTTTATCTTGGGAGGCTAGTAAAGAAGGCCCTGGAGCTTTATTGACACATTGGCATCAGGCCATAGTATTTTTATCCCCTACAGTGCAGTATCAATCTGGATCTGCGATATTTTAGGGAGGAATTGCAGGGGTGTTTGCAGTGGGTGATTTGGGGAGTGATTTCTTCAATGAAGGGGCCAACCTTTCATCTGGAGGATCCTTGGAGATAATATTCAATTTATTATCAACTTCATCCATTGTTCTTCAGTTAATTGTTGCAGCATGCTTTTCAGCCCTAGGGCTGTAGCTCACATTGTATTATTAGGTGTTTTTCCCGGAGACCCTTTGGGGTTATTTTTCTGTAGGTTGTATAGAGCCCAAATCTTCATTTTTATATTTATTGTGGCATATATAATCCCTTTATAGTTTTTTTATTCATTTTCTGTAGCAGTGCTTTTAAAACTGCATTGTAGCACTGTCTTCGACATTTGATATAGTAGTAGCACCTCTTATTGGGGGATTTATTCATTGGAGGCTTGTTATATCTTGTTCTATGCTTTTCGGCCCATTTATTATACATATTTTTATGTTTTTATGATGAATGAAAGGTCTCCATATTGGCATATTGTTTTGATCTAATGTTTACACTTCTATTTTCATGGTTTTGTACTATATTCCCGCTTTTCCCATTTGGGAATATTACATAAATTTACACCTAAGTGACCTTGAAAAGGAGCGGTAGAAGAAATTGGGGGAGGATTCAATAGAAGAGAGCTCATAGACACAAAAATAATTCACCAACATCCTCCTGTAGTAGACATGTTACTAAGACATCAATGGATGGGCTTCTTTGAACATCTGAAAGGGTATGATGATGACATAATTAAATAATTTTCCATGGCACTACATTCTCAAGGAGAAGATAGTGCCACTAATGTTGTTAGAGGATTGGAAATCTCTTTAATTCTTGCAACCATAAGCAGAGTGACCACCTTACCCTTAGGAGCTTGATGGAGAAAGGAGGACAAAGTAGTAAGACTTACAAGCAGGAAGAAATTTTTCATTAAAATAGAAAAACATGTGGAAGATAAAAATGGAGTAAGAAGAGAATGCATACCTTACCCTTGGGATGAAGTGGCCTACCACATTCTCAAATACCTATCTTGTGAGGGGAGGTTGAGCATTGTATATGCCTATCATTTTAGGCTACTCCATGAGCTAATATTCAAAGCATATTTACCAATCCGACAGAGACTAAGTGTTCCCCATTTCCTCCTACAATCTATCATTGAAATGAGCTACAAGGTGAGTGAAGGGAAGCATCAACAAATTTCTCAAGCCATGGCCTCATTAATTTAGTTATGATGGATGATTTAAGTCACTTAAGGAACCTTGTGCTATGGACTTATTTTTTATACATGAACAGGGAAATTTTCATTGAAACCCAATCCATCACACATGGAGAAACACTAGCCTCTAACACTAGAGGTAGTGGAGGAAAGACAAAGGAAGAAGAGGTAGAAGAAATAGAGGAAGAAGAAGCATAAATTAAGTAAGAATAAGGAGAGAAAAAAGTAGAAGAAAAAGAGAACCCAGAGGAGACATTTAAGCCCCAAGGGACAAAAAATCAAGGACATCGAACAAGTATCTCTCTAGGGAAAACATAGTAAGAAGTGGCTACCACATTGGCCACATCGAGCACACCTGTTAAGCCTAAAAGAAGGTAGCCAAGGCAAGGTCTCCTATACTTCAGAAAAAGGAAGAGAACTAGGATTAGGAAAGGGAAACCATAGCCTACTTCAAAAACCCCTATCATTATTGATGAGTTACCAAGAAAAAAGGAAGAACTGGGACCTAGTGAAGGAAATATTAAGGAGGTTACCTGTCCTAAGGCCAAAACCAAGCAACATGTGATACCTATGGGAAGGCCCACCACTAGGGCAGTCACCTTTAAGAGAGGTAAGACAAAAACTACCATTTGGAAAGAAGAAAAATAGGAGATACATGAGGAAACATAGTAGCTACATGAGAAACAGGGCTGCTATAAGAGAAACAAGGGATGTTATAGGAGGAAAAAAAGTAGCTATAGGAGAAATAGGGTTTGCTGTAAGATTAAAAAGGGATTCTATAGGATCAGAAGGAGGTGCTACAGGAAGGAGAAGTCACCTCAAGAAAGGATAAAAAATGCCTCCAAGAGCTCCAGGAGCTTGATCCATGACCCAATATAGAATCATACTACAATTTTTTTGAGGGAGGTAGGATAATAATTGAGAAGTTCGCTATCCCATTCTTCTTTGAGTTAGAGAAGGAAACAGTGATAACACTTTGATGGATGCAAATTTCAAAATCCAAAAATGTAGAAGATGTGGGCCTCATGGAAGAAAATATTAATGAATTGTGAATGAAATTAAGTGACCAAAAACTAAGGGAGTCAACCATGATGGAGTAGCTACATGCAGAGAACATAAGACTAAAATAACAACTACAAGAAAAGTAAACATAACTTGCTACTATGCTAAGTATATCTATGGAAGCCATACAGTGTAGGAAGACATACATATCCTATTCTATTTTCCTCAGGGAGAGTGGCTGCAATTCTAGATAAAGACACTAGCACAGTATGAATATTTTCCTTTCCAACATTACAAGAATTTATTGGGTTTTGCAAAAAGGTAAGTATGGAGGATATGGAAAAAATAGCTGATTTTTATATGCATAATCTGATCCTAATAGATCTAAATTTATGGAACCCAAATTCAAGATTAGGAGACATGAAAATCATGGCATTAGCATTGTAACACCCTCCTCCCATATCCACCCAAGTAATCGACCAATCGGGGTAAACATGTGACGAGATGATACTATGATATAATTCAACCTCCTATGTCACCTTAAGGAAGTGGAACCAACACCACACAACTGTACAAACCTTTTGCACCTATTATAGGACACCCAAGAGCCATCCAAACCTTCCACAAGGCTAACCCCTGAGATAAAATAACCTTTTAGTGCATTAATCCCCCATTCTCTCCCTTGATATAGGCAAGAGTGTGAATGGAAACCTCTAGTCGCTCGTACAACATGGGCATGCGTGTGATTAGGGACTTTTCTAGGCAATTATGAGCTTGCGAAACCCATTTATGTTCTAATTTTTCAAACCCAGGTCTCAGGCCAGTGCCCAAAAATCCATGAAACTTCCATAACTGAATGATAACAGAGAAATAAGTATATTAATGCAATTAATTGAATAAGGACTTAACTGGACCCCTACTAGACATGACAGACATTTCGTCAAACATGTCACAAATATGTAATTTATAGGTTTAAACAACATATCTGAGAAAAGGGGTCTATAAATTATATGAGAATTGCTAAGAAGCACTGCTGCCTTATATATTTAGCTACATTATCATATATTAGGTCATATATTCATTGCTCATTCATTTACAAATCAAAGCATGATGAGAACCATACATTTTCACTGTCATAAAACACTTCCATAACCAGCATATAAACAACATAAATACTAAGGATAAAACAACCATGAATGCTACATAATCCAGTACATTTACACATAAATTACCAAGTAAAGTAAATATGATTAATGAATACAAAAGCCAACCCGGTATGGAACTACCATGTTCCACCTGTGACCCAACCATAGATTGGATGAGACAAATATCTCTTCATCCAATCACCCCCATGCCATATTCCAAGCATGAATGTGGGACTCAAACAAAAAGAACAAACCAGGGCTTCCCTAGGCTAATGACCTCACCCTCATCAATAAAAATTAGGCTTTACTGCAATCCACATCAAAACACTAGGCCAAAAAAAATAAAAATGTAACACTGATATTTACCATTATACATCCAGATTACTAGGCCAAAAAAATCATGGATGCCACCATATTTCTCCACGTTGACTATGAGGAATTTTATTGTCTCCTAGTCTCTAGGCTTTACAACAATCCACACTGGATCACTAAGCCCTAAAAGAGACTCCACCCTCTAGTATTTACTATATATCCCATCCTGAGATTCCTAGGCCTGATGGAGAACACCCACCTCTAGGATTTATCATATATATTTCCATGCACTGATCGAGGATTAATAGGCCCACCGAGGCACACTATACCTAGCTTTACAACAACCCATAGTCTGATTCAAGGGTCACTAGGCTAGTGGATTTACCACAATCCACAATCTGGTTCAATGATCACTAGGCCATGTGTTCTTTCTTTCGGAGATCCACCTCACTCAGCTTCAAATCCATCTGACAATCCAACCCAAACAAAATATCATAATCCCATCACACCATGCCTATCTAGAAATGGCAAGGCTAGGCTAAAAAACACTGTCACACCTGGAAAAACCCATGCCCATGAAAACAAGAGAACCAATAACACACATGCAACACCATGCATGCCAAATATAGCAAGGAAATCACTCATGCAAATCGACACCTAGAAAGAATCCCATTGTAGCTTCTTGATATTTCCTTCTTTTTCCTTTCTTGATCCAATTATAAAGTGCTCCAAGAAAACTCTAAGTATCCAAGAGTGAGAGAGGGAGAGAGAGAATAGAGAAATAAATCCAAAAATAAATTGAAAAACGGTGAGAAAAAGATTTCCAATTGATCCTTAGAAGCTTTTTTATTAATGAGGACTCTATTTTCTTCATTTTCCATTATTTTCCCTTTATTTTCCTCCTCACATGCAACCTATGACCTTTTACCTTCCTTTTCTCCTAATTTCCATTATTTCATAAATAAATTTCCAAAAACGTCATTTTTCCCTTCTAAATTCCTTTTCCATTGCCTTTGCCAATTTCCTTAGCCATAATAAACCAAATGAACACCCACACTAGGAATTTTTTCCCAACATTCAGCTTGGAATATGTGTCCAATGACCATGGTCTTGTGTTTTTCTTTATTAAATTTTACATGGAATTTTGACAAGTGATATTATAGAACCCTCCCCCTTGGGGGAGCACCATCCTTGGTGTTCAATGAAACCTACAATCGACAATGCTATTGAAATGAAAAACATACTTCCTATGGAGCTTTATAACACAACTTGTTGCAGTATTTACAATGACCATCTGCTGAAAACATTACAATCATATCGTTTATTGGATCTTTATATCACAAATCATTACGATATTTACAATAACAACCATATTTCTCTATCCAAAAATAACCATATTTTTTATGGAGATTTATAAATCTAGCTCGATATAGTATTCACAATAATATACTCACATACAAATATGCAAATTTTCTCAACCGGAAAATAAAAGGATACGATGATTGCATCTGCAACAAGGGAATCCATAGGCTCAGACCTCCACCCTCAAAAGTAATACCATGATTCACCTCGTTCCCAGGAAGTCCATAATCCACCGACAGAGTCAAACCTACATCTAATGTCTGATGCTACAGTCCCGTGCCATTTTTCCTCTCAATGAATAGTTACCGGTTCATTGTTCCAAGGCACACTACCAATATGCATATGATTCCATCTGGAAATGCTAATGACCAAAAAAATCCATCCCCTACCTTCCCTTCTCTGCTACACAGTACCTTGGGAGATTTGGTCACTCTCTTTCGTGTAGTCACACACCTTCCAAGTTTCGCAGGAATCCCCTTCTCTACTACACAGTCCCTCGTGCGACCCCTCTCTTGGCAAGGCTTCCTCACATTAGAAGGTCAAATAAACAAGGCACATAATTGCCTCAAAACCATCATACCAGTAATATCATTCTCATGGAAATCAATGGACACTATTGGGTACCGATGTCCCACAATGGCCTTGCTCCTGAAGTGCTTTACCAACGTATTGTTTTTTGTTACAATTCCTTTCACTATTAATTCTTGCAATCAGTTTCAACCACCCAACATGGCATTGCATGTTTTCCTATACCAAACACATAATTTCCATTAGATTCAAAATAAATTGAAATAACTTCAAATGATACCTCGTCGATGGTCCGTCAATAAGGTACACCTACAATTCTGTTCACTTCCTGTCACAATAAGTCAAATTAGGTATTGATTAAATCATCATATATAAACATATCACATCTGGTTAGCTCAAAACACAACCATCATAGGTAAAAATCATGAATCACATGCAATCATCATAAACCATAATCATAAATCACATGTAATCATCATAAGTCAGAATCATAGATCACATGCATAAAAAAACTGAAATAAAATACTAATACTTATCCTTCGTCGGTGCTTACTTATGCCTTTGTTTTTTATCTACACACACCGGATTGGTTTCCACACCCGAAAAGCACCCATTTCCTTCTCTTCAACTATGTACACAAACACATAGTGTGCATCACACACATACAACCACACACGGCATACAACACCATACAATACATGCACCTACACCTGACATACAACACATACACCTACACCTGTGTACAATACAACACATACATGTGCATCCGAGTGTGACACAACATTTAAACCTACACCATTAGAGGAAATTTTAGCCTAAAAGTTCCCATGAAAATTTCACGTAATTTCCATGTCATAATATGTAAACCAATCAAAATACTTAAATTTAAAAAGAGGTACATGTAAATATTTTGGAGGGAAAAGAAAATCTATTTTTTTTAATTGTATTTTTGTCTCATATCCTTATATGTTTACTCAAATTTAAAGTGTAGACACTCATTGGATTCAGAACTAAATTCTGAATCCAATGAGTACCCATCGTGGACAAATTTGAGAATACCCACATTGATAAAAAATAAATATACTTTAAAAAAATGTGTTCAACACACTTTCTTAATGTATATTTAATTTTTATCAATGTGGGTCTTCTCAAAAGTATGGATCATAGTTGCTCGCTATATGCATAATTTAATTTTTCATCCAACAAGTGCCTACACTTTAAATTTGAGTAAAATTATAAGGAAATAATCCAAAAATACAATTTAAAAAAGTAGCTTTCTTGTTTTCCCTCCAAAATTTGTAACTCTTATTTTATTATTTTAACTATTATTTTATTATTTTTCCTTAGGATGTCACTTTTAGGTTGAAATTTCCTCTAATGCTAGTGTATGACACAACACAATAGATACACCTACACATGGTGCACAACAAAGTACATATATGTACATAGAGTACAACATAATGAATACACATGTCATGACACCACAATTACACAATGTACATACATGGTACCACATGCCTGCAACATAACATGTATGACATGCACACAATACCACATGTACACCAGTACCATATGTGCAACATGTACACAGTACCACCTACACAACGTGTGCACAACATCACATGTACATGACACCACCTTCACAATGCCACATGTACACTGCACCACCACATGTACACAATACCACATGTACACAACACCACATGTACAACTTGTACATAACACCACATGTACATAGAACCACATGAACGATGTCTACACAACACTGCATATGCAACATGCACAAAACAACATATGTACATAGCACTGCATATCCACCATGTACATAACACCATCTGTACTGGGCACTGCATAAAAAACATGTACACATTATCATATATACACAAAACCACATGTACACAACATCACAAGTACAACATGTGTTACACCATTTTTTGGTTATCTAACCTATTATCATTATATGGACCCAAGTACACCATGTAAGACCAATTTTACCTTAAGTAAAACTGCTTTCACTATGTAAAATAACTTAATAAAACACATTTATTAGGTTGTTTATGGTCTAAACAGGAAACCCCAAGGGGAAATATTAAACAAATCTATATTTGTTTGGTTTTCCTCATGGAATAATTAATTAAAAAATAATTTAATTATTATTCCGAGTCATATTTAACCCAAAACAAGGAAATTAATTAGATAAATCCTTATTTATCTTATTATTTTCTAGGAATAATTATTTAAATCTTGTTTAAATAATATTCCTTGTTAAATATGACTAAATCATTTATAAATAATTAAATAAATTATTATTTATTTAATTATCATTCAACCACTTCCTTAAAATAATAAATAAATCATTTATTTATTTATTATTTACAAATAAAGGGATTTGACCCAAGTCAAATGCCTTTTCCCTTCAACAAATATAATAAAATATTCCATAAAAGGTGGATCTAGATTTGGTTAATATTATTTTAATCATGCACCAAGATCTAGAATGACCCAATATTTTGTTATAAATAGAAGGGTTTTTCCTACCATTCATCACCTTTTGTTGCCTCTTAGATCACTCTGGATCTATACTCTTGGTCTGACTTTGAGCCATTATCATTGTCATATTTTCTATTATTTGCTTTGTGAGCTCCCTTTGAGTTCTATGTTTGTCTGGGTTTTCTACGCTAACAAGAGAGATAAATTCTATATCTGAAGTGTTGAGGACTTCCAAGAACCCATCCCTTTGAGGAGAATTGGAAACACCTTTCTTTTTTTCCTCCCAGGTGCCATTAATATAAAAATTTTCAAAAAATATTGTTCTTGTCTTGTCTATTGGATGCATGGAGCAAAACTTTATTTTTACTACTTAATGTCTTTTTATGCATAGATCTAGATTTTTGCAGCATTTTTCTTGATCAAATAACTGCATATCTGAAGATATTAGCAGCCATATTTTGTTGTTAGGGCTGTTTGTTATGCATAGCTAAAAGGGTCTTTTTTCATACACTTACACTAAGGATTCATCCTAACAACATGTACAACATATACACAACAATAGTACTGCACATTCGTAGACCACACACTGGCTCTACCAAGAAACCTTGCTTCTAGGATCCTTTCACTCTTTATGCATGTTCCAACATGCCATCGATCACACTGCTTCCACTCTACTGATGTATCCCTCAACATTACCTATCCATAACATAAACATAGGCAGATTAAAAACATATAATATCAATTCATATCCACATGATATTGTCCTTGTATATATTTCAGGGCTACTCTTCCCAATTGATTCCTCATAAACTAGGAACCTCTTCATACCATTCACCTGCATAAGTAATCATTCCTCCACGAGAATTATTTCTGATAGCCATGTTAGACAAAAAATCACATACATACATACATATATATACATATAAACATCAACATGAAACAATCATGATCCCTGACCATATATATACACGTGAGCACTATTACAAAACAATCCTAATGACCCTGTCAATCAATGAAATACATACATACATACATACATAAATGCATATATATAAACATCAACATAAAGCAACCATGATCATGATCAACAACGACATACATACATGCGTATATACATATATAGACATTATCATAATCATGATCACAACATAATTACCAGATAGCACAAGGTCAAGGTTAAGAGAACTCCATTTATCCATGCACAACATGCACAACATTGAGAACAATGGTTCCCAACATAGTCACGGCATTTGACGCCTCAAATCCATTTAATTTACATTTTTGGTTACATTTCTCATGTTTGTCCTGCCACCGTCCATTTACCTCAATGGAGCCAACTAATCCAACCGAATGTCATACTCTTGCCTTCAATTGTCCTTACCCATGCAACGAGCTTCGTCTGAGTCTTGCATCACCTATTGGGTTTCATTCATCTCTCCCTGAGATCAATTAAATTTCCTCCTTCCCAACCAATTCCCAAGACCCTCAAAACATAAAACACAATAAAAAAAGAAAACAAGAAGAAAACCATGAAAAACCAATAGCAATATGACATCACAAACAAAGTGGCAAGGCCTTACACCAGATGTAATGAAAACCCATAAATCAATATCAAACACATCACAAAATACCAAAGGCACAAAACTCCCAACAAACACCATGACTTAACCCCATGGTTCCCAAAAAACTTCCAACAAACACCATGACTTAACCCCATGGTTCCCAATACCTCCAATGGAAAGCTCAACCCAAGCCTTCTTCAATATTTCATGGAAATCTTTTTTCCATGCAATTCCCTGTATCATACTAATGAAAATACATAAATGTCAACGCATAGATTAATATAACAATATATTAGCTATATTACCTTGTTATGCCAAACACGTTGCCTCGTAACTAAACACACATGTCAGCCACATGTTCCAAAGATCAAGACATCATGTATATTAATTTGAAATAAACCTTTATCAAGATGAAAAATAATATCATAACCAACAGTCAACTCACATTCATCACTCATAGTACATAATGCTACAACTATCACCTACTTTCACTCAAGTACATATTAGCTATCTCAACACATATGTGTTAGTACAACAATATTAAACAATATCATTTTTTCATGCAATCTTACAAACACATACTTGTATCATCCAATTAATCAAACATTCAAATGGACTGTAAACGTACCATGTTAGATAAATCAACTAGATGACATAATCAAACACTCAAACACCAATTAAATGACATAATCAAACAGTCAAGGACCAAGTATAGGACATAAGCTAACTTATACCTTAATGTATCTTAAGGGAGGCTATTTTGTCTCCACAATCAATCTATATTAGCACAATATAACTTCACAACATATCAACTCAATCATAAATAATATCATGATATCCATAATAGTAACTATATAACATGTTCACATCATAAGCTCATAAACAATTTAAATTCATGAATAACAATCACATATGTACAAATACCTAGATTAGCACAACAATAGCACATATATACTGTAACCTACAATTGAATGTCATAACCCTAACGATCTGCATAGGCCAATCCAAATTAGCATGATACATATAACATCAATATCTTAGTTGCAATGACCATAAACATCATGTTTATGACCATAATGAATATAACAACAAGTTACTATCCTTCATAACTAACCGACGTATAGTACATGTGATCACACTGATTAACTAACATCTATCATACCTATAACCATAAAACCATAGACTAAAAAACATATACATAACCCTAATGCTTATAACAACCATTAACTGACACACTTTCATACCAAACATAAAAACCTATATGACGATCTGCTCTCACCTTGAAGTCTAGTGCCGCAACTTTACTTTGGTGATATCCATATCATGCTCTATCTCAAGCAACACATCAAAATCATAACATACCAACAACATCATGATGAAATAAAATCCCTACAATGACCTCATGGACAACAACTATAAACATGAAAATACATGCATAACAACATATAAACACTGACATGCATAACAAATACATATACAACTGACATGCATTCAGGATGAATAATTCCTGATAACAACACCATTAACTTCTACATGAAATCACAACGACAATACAAACTACCACCATGCATACATAACAAGTACATATACCAAAAGAATAAGGAAAGCATATGAAACTGACATGTATGCATGATAAACACATTGCGTCCATCTAGTACAAATGTTGAACCATGCTCCGATACCACCCTGTAACACCCTCCTCCCACATATACCCAAGTAACCAACCAACCAGGGTAAACATGTGACAAGAGCCTACTATGACCTTATTCAACCTCCTAGGCCACCTTAAGGAAGAAAAACTAACACCACACAACTACACAAACATTCTACACTTGCTACATGACACCTACGAGCCATCCAAAACTTCCAGGAGGCTAGCCCTTAAGAAAAACTGACCTTTTAGTGCATAAATCCCCCAATCGCTCCCTTGATATAGGAAAGAGTGTGACTAGAAAACTCTAGTCGCTTGCACAACATGGGCATGTGTGTGAATTGGGACTTTTCTAGGTACTTCTAAGCCTGTGACCCTGATTTTTATGCCTCTTTTTTAGGCCCAGGGCTTAGGTCACTGCTTAGAACTTCATGAAACTTCTAGAACTGAAATATAACAACATAATAATGATATAAATGCAATCACTTGAATAAGGATTTGACTAGACCCCTACTAGCCATGACAAGATTTTTTTCAAACATGTCACAAATATGTAATCTACATGTTTAAACAACAGATCTGAGCATAGGGGTCTCATACTTATTTGAGAATAGCTAAGAAGAACTGATGCCTTATATATTTAATTGCATTATCATCTATTAGGTGATATATTCATTGCTCATTCATTTACAAACCAAAACATGATGAGAACCATACATTTTAATTGCCATAAAACACATTCATAACCAACATATAAACAACATAAATACTAAGGATACAACAACCATAAATTCTACATAGAATCTAGTACATTTACACATAAATTACCAAGGAAAGAAACGATTATTAATGAATGCAAAAGCCAACCTGGTATGGGACTACCACATTCCACCCAGCCATGGATTTGCTGAGCCAAATCTCTCTTCATCCAATCACCCATGTTCCATATTCTAAGTATGAATGTGGGACTCAAACCAAAAGAACCAACCAGGGCTTCTCGAGGTTAATAACCTCACCCTCATCAATAGAAACCAGGCTTTACCGCAATCCACACTGGACCACTAGGCCAAAACAATAAACATGTAACAGTAGGATTTACCATGATCCCCACCAGATAAATATGCCAAAAAAAACATGGATGCCACCAAATTTCTCCACCTACACTGTGAGGAATTTTCCTATCTCCTGGTCTATAGGATTTACCGCAGTCCACACCAGATCACTAGGCCCTAATAGAGACTCCACCCTCCAATATTTACCGTATATCCTATCCTGGTATTCCTGCTTCAGCCGAGATACATTTACCTATAATTTATAAGATTGGTTAGACTAAATTATAAAGAAAAACATCAAAACTACTTGAAGCCTAGGATCTAGCCTTCCTAGACTCAAAGAGGGATCTCTCTATGTAAGATTTAGATTTGTTTAAGCTTTCGGATATTAGGCTAGTTAAATTGATTGTGAGGGTTGTTTTTGTTTGATTATTCGTGGTTAGATTTAAGGGATTCCTTTAAATAGTTTCAATTGGGATATGGAGTCAAAATATGTTGGGTATATGCATCAAATTCCAGAGCTAATGCAAGGCAAGCTAGCTGTGAAAACTTGTGTTTGTTACTGAGTGGAATTATGAAATGGAGAAAACATTTTTAGTAATGACTTAAGAGCAACTAAGAATTATTAAACCATACATCAGAAGAAAACATTAAAATCATAAAGACAGTTAGAATTAAGGTACTCTAAACAGTAAATATTAATCTAACTTTCTTGCTTTACAATTAGAATTTTAAATGGTGCACCTAAAAAGACTACAATGGGAAAACATTAAACATGAATGAGGAAAAACATCCCTTGGATAAGACAACACATGAATCTTGCAGACTGATCTCTTTATTGATGCTCCATATTGAAAAGTTACAAATGTTTGCAATGAAAAGCGCTTACAAACTAGGGTACAACCCCTAATACTAAATAAAATGTTGTATTTAAACTATTTTGCAATTGACCGCTATTATCAAAAGGGCAACTGGTTCGTTTATTACAAAGTAACTGAAATTTGACGTGTGTGTCTCAGGCCTAGATACTGTGCAATAGCCTTCAACACATGTATAAAGTCATTATAAATATGTTATTTAGTGTTTTAGCGGTCTACTATGCAGGCAATTTGATACTGCTGAGCGTTCTGATACACTGGATCTGCTGATGTAGATAATTTTCTAAGCATCATGTTTTGTTAGCATGTTGATTTTTCATCCTCCCTAGAGTCCACATAAACTTTCCCATTCCTTATAAGTCGAAATCTTAGTTCTATTCAACTTTCTATAGACTTCATCAATCTCGGTGTACTTCAAAAATGTTGGCCTTAGCCGAAGGATGTGCCTAATTTCATGCTATATGAAAACATCATTGCTGATAAGTTCATAAAATTATTTCCCTATCATAGTGTTCTTAATATTTGTATGCTTGGATGGATCCTTTGAAATCTTTGTGATCCTTTTTACATAATCTGTCAGAGGCATCACCTTATCATTGATAACAAATAAGGAAGGCAATCCCTTTTGTTCAGTGGGTCAATCCTATTAAAAAATCTACTTACTCCAATATTCAGCTTATGACATCTTTCTTCCCGCTAGACTCTTCTTTTTTAACACCTTTTTTTACCTTAAGTATGGTGGTTGTTATGTTTTCTACTTGCAGTTGCTCCACTTCATGACTACTTTTAGAATTTAGGAATCTGATGATATTGTTGTTAGTTTGGGGCTTATCCCCAAGTTCATTGTTTGCTCTCTCAATGGAAACTTTCACATGCTTCCAATTTAGGACTCTTGAAGGGACTTCTGCAATCCTTCATTTAACCTTTTCTAATATGAAACTCTGTGGCACGAGGTGAATCTTTCCTCTTCATCTGATCGTGTAGGTCATTGACTTGATATTGTAGCTTTTTAATTTATGCTATCCGTAAGTGCATGCTCTCCATATATTTAGCTAACTACTTAGTGCCTTCCCCTGGGGTACCCGTTGTTGATGTAGATGCTGGAATAATTGTAAGCGAGCATGCTTGTAGTGTAATCGTGGCTTTGACTGCTTCCTTCACTGCATCACTAACTATTTTCTATCTATCCTTTACCATATTTTCTATTTCATTTTCCATTTTATTCATCTTCTCAGCTTGTTCAATGATCATCTGCATCATTTCTTCCCTTTGTGTCTCATTTTCTAATATTCCTTTTTAGGAATTTCTGCAATATCTTTAATGAGGACGCTGTATAAGGAAGACCATGAAACAGAAACACAAAACAGGACTTGGATCCTCTTATATATGTTGTATGTAGCTTAAATATGAAATGGAATCAGAAAAAAATCATTCTAGCTACACTAAACAGATCTCCCCAGCTCATATATGCTCAAAAGCACCCCAATCCCATCACTCCACAAAATAGAATTTCTGAAGATTGCCACAACGTAATTTTTATTAGGGAATCTACAGAAAAATATGATTCAATAAATATCTGGAGCTTTCATTAATCTTAGAATCATAAATGGGAGGCTTAACCTCTTTTACAAGCACATTAGAACACCCCGGCAAGGGTTTCCGGCAAAATATCAATGTAAAATGCAGCACTGCAGAAAATAATGCAGTCCACTGCAACTCTGTATTAGAAAAGACTGAATATGATCTGAAATAGATGAACAATATAGAAAATGGCTCAAGGCCCTCTTTAATAGGCTTTCCGAAGTGAAATAGACACCTCCTCCTCCAAAACAAGCACAAAATAGAAGGGTTTAACCCTGCAACTGCTGCAACTGCAGAAAAGACGTAGTTACTGGAAGTGACTGCACTGTAGATGATACAGAATGGATTTCATCAAGTTAAATGATGGAAAATAAGCTCAGGACCTTCCCTTTTATCTCTCAACCAGCTAGACCAAAGGTGAAGATGGAATTCCCGCATGAGAATTCTTTGCACTAAATAGTGCTGCAACCACAGCTAAACAGCTGAAGCTTGCAATTAGTCAAAATACCAAACAAAGATGAATACTCAATGCCTTCCTTACTACTATCTACTCCTTCTTATCCTTGGTGAGCTTCCTCACCCCGGAGCCCACTCATTGATGAGGTGACTTCCTAGAGAAGATTCCCCTTTCAAAACTGCACTGTCCTTGTTGGTTTCCCTCTTGTAGCAACGTTGTTGACTTGGTCAACTGGTTCTATTTCACTGGAATTGTCCTCTTTCACACCAAGGTGGATTTATTTGTCCTCCTAACTGCATTCCTCCCAATGGCCTTCTTGAGGCAAGATACATGGAAGGAGATGAATCTTGTTCTTAGAAGTCTACCATGCTACCTTACCGACACACTTGATCACCTCGTATGGCCCATAGAAACATGGTTTGATATTTTCACCAAAGACACGTATAGACAAGATTCCACCTCAAACTGTCTCTCTATCTGACCACGGTCTGCATACATCTTCTGCTGGTTATGGGCAGTAGCAATGTTGTCCTTAAGTGCCCTGAGTATGTCCTGATTCTCCTGAATCCATTCCTTTGCCCTTGGAGCCTTACTTGCCCCAAACATGACATCAACAAATGAGAGTGCCTCATACCCATATAAGGCTCGGAATGGAGTCATGCCAATAGAAATATGGTGAGTAGTGTTGTAACAATACTCTCCCAAGTGGAGCCAACATAGCCATGCTCTCTGCTGCCCTGCTACATAGTTCCTCAAGTATCCCTCCAGCCACTTGTTCACTATCTCAGTCTGTCCATCGGTTTGGGGGTGATAGCTAGTGCTTGGAGTCAAATCAGTCCCCACTAACTGGAAAAGTTCTTGCCAAAAAACACCCATGAAGCAGCTGTCTCGATCACTCACTATGGTCCTTGGGAGACCATGGAATCTAAATACATCTCTGAAGAAGATCTCAGCTACCTGTGAAGCAGTATAATGTGCAGAAATGGCAAATAAATGAGAGTACTTTGTTAGTCTATCAACAACTACAAATATACAATCCTTACCCTGTATTGTCGGTAGGCCAGTGATGAAGTCCATAGAGATGCTTTCCCACTTCCCATCCAGAATAGATAGTGGATGCAATAACCCAGTAGGGTGGGTGTGTTTTCCTTTGTTCTGCTGACAAATGGTGCACCCTCTGACATGTTGGAGCACATCCTCCTTGAGACCCTTCCATGAGAATATCTACCTTATGGTCCTATAAGTCTTTGTGAAACCTTGATGTCCGACAAGTGGGGAATCATGTGATGCTAGTAGGATTTTCTCCTTGAGCTTGGAATTCTTAGCCAAGAAGATCTGGTCCCAGTAATAGATGATCTCATCCATCACCCTATACCTCTCATCTGATACCACCCCATCAAGTATCTCACATGCAAAATCATCTTTGGAATACTCAACCAGAAGTTGAGCCTACCAATCTACGTCCATGCCCCTCAAAGACAGCGTTGTAGGCCTCCTGGATAAAGCATCAGCTACTACATTTCTCTTCCCCTTGACATATTCTATGTCAAAATCATATGCTTGGATTTTGCTCACTCACTTCTGTTGTCTCTCCTGGAGTTGTTTCTGTTCAAGGAAGAATCTAAGACTGTTATGGTCAGTCTTCACCTTGAACTTATTCCCCACCAAGTATTGCCGGAATTTGGCCAATGCATGCCTGATAGCCAACATCTCTTTATCATAGATGGGGTATAAACTCTCATGAGGGAGCAGCTTCCTGCTCTCAAAGGATATAGGATGCCCACCTTGCATCAAGACTGCTCCAATCCCTTCACCTGATGCATCACACTCTAGAACAAAAGGTTGAGAAAAATCAGGCAAAACCAAAATAGGACAACTACTCATTACCTCTTTGAGCTTATCAAAAGCCCTCAGCATTGTAGGTGTCCAATAAAAATCTCCCTTCTTTGTCAAGTTTGTGAGTGGTGCTGCTAGCTGTGAAAACCCTTTCACAAACTTCCGGTAATAAGTGCATATGCCCATAAACCCCTTGAGTTCTGTGAAATTCCTGGGCTCAGGCCAATCTCTGATAGCCTGGATCTTTTCCTCATGTACCCTCACTCAATCAACTCCTATGATGTGCCCCAAATACAACATCTCTGTGAGGCCAAATCCACATTTGGAAATCTTGGCATAGAATTACTGCTCCTTGAGGATATGTAAAACTGTCTCAATATGCTGCAAGCGCTCCACCCAAGTGCGACTGTAAATAAGAATATCATCAAAGAAGACCAATGCAAACTTCCTCAAATGACCACAGAAGATGTGGTTCATGCAAGATTGGAAAGTTGCTGGGGCATTGGTCAATCCAAAGGGCATTACCAGAAACTCAAAATGCCCATAGTGACATCTGAACGCTGTCTTGGGGATATCTTTCTCCCTCACCTTGATTTGATGATACCTGGATCTCAAATCAATCTTGGAGAAGTGTTGAGAACCTCTCAACTCATCCATGAGTTCATCGATCCTGGGTATATGGTACCTGTTCTTCATGGTCTTCTTTTTCAAGGCTCTATAATCAATGCACATCCTCAATGTGCCATCCTTCTTCTTTACCAAGACCACTGAAGAAGCAAAAGGACTAGTACTAGGCTAGATGTGTCCTAGAGCTAGTAGCTCTTGGATGGCCCTCTCAATCTCATCCCTATAAGCCTTGGGGTGCCTATAAGGAGTGGTGATTACTGCTTGGATCCCTTGTTCCAACTCAATAGTGTGTTCAAACCCTCGATCAGGAGGTCTCCCTAGTGGTATATCTTCAAATATTGTAGAATATCAATCCAAAAGAGACTGAACATTTGGATGCACTGGTGAATCCTTGCCCCTTACTTCTGATATATGTAGCTCCACTGCCCATTCAACATCCCCTCTGTGAAGATCTTCCTCCATCTTGTGTCCTGAAACAACCTAAGGGGGGTAAGTGTTTATACCCTTGATCTTTTGATACTGACCATCCTTCCCTTCTGTCCATTCCATCTCCAAAGTTCTCCAATTAGTGGTAACTCTCCCAAGAGTGATCAACCACTGGACTCCCAATATGACATTGGTGTCTGGAATATCTACCACAAATAAGTGGTCTGTCAAGGTCTAGGTCCCCATGGTAATGGTTAGTGCCGGAACATACTTGGCACACTGTAGGGTCATAACTCCTGGGACCAAAACTGAGAATCCCTCAAACTCATCCATGTGGATCCCTCTCCTTTGTACCAATTGTGCATTAATGAAATTATGAGTGGCCCCACTATCTATCAACAAAGAGACTCTTTGCCCCATAATAGTACCTCTCACCCTCAAAGTCAAATATTTTCGGACCCCTCTTAACACTGCAATAGCTCCCCCTCTTGGAGAAAAGTCTTCTATGGATGGTACAACGCTGGCATCCTTCTTGGAGAAGGTCTTGACATGATGTGTCCTTTCTGTAACACATTCTCCTTCCAAATCACGAACATGGATTGTCTCCTTTGGTCCTGAGTAGGTCTCCTGCTGCAATATTGTTCTTGCCCTAGGCAAGATGTGTTGTAGGTCTCTAGCTTTCTCCACAACTTCAAGGATTGTGGTTGGTCTAGTGTATTTGACCAACCCCTGCAATGGTTTAGCCATCCCATTAATAAACATGCATACCTTCCTGCTCATGGTGAGGTTGGATACCATCACTGAAAGCTGCAAATACTCAGCAATATACTCCTCCAGATCTCCCTCCTATTTGAGCTTGGTTAACTTGGCAAAATGGGCTTCCGGATCCCTTGGATCAAATCCCTCCACTAGCTTCTTGGTGAAAGCTCAGTATGAAGTGATGTGATGATGCCCAAGTGTGGTCAATCCATGAAACCACCATTCTTGAGCTTCCCCTTCTAGGTGCAGCGCAGCTATCTTGATGGCTTCTATTTCAGAAACCTTGTTGAGCTAGAAGTATGTGTCCAGCTTCTCCACCCAAGCCTTGGCTGCACACTTGGGTGTCCCATCAAATGTGAGCAGTAAGAACCCTACCATACTGTGCTATAGGGTTGATCCCTGCATCAAGTTCTCCTCCTTTTGATGAGGATTAACCCTCCTTCCATCCTTGACCCGACAAAACTCCTGAAAGCTCAAGTGCTCCTTGAACCTTTGAGATTGGAGTTCATATTCTTCAAAATAATCTCCCAGGGTTCCCTCCTTATCTCCTCCAGATAGAAATGAAGGCATGGTAGAGCGTTGTGGTGCAGCTGAATGCTCCATGCCATTTGGAGTGTTGGTGCTTGCTTCATGGCAAAACCCTATAGAATCCCCTTCATGCCTCATCTCCTTGCGGTCCCTTGCAATGTTCTGTAGGGTTTGAAGTAGGAGATTCAAAATATCTTCCTCCTCCATGCTCAAGATATATTATCCCCCACAAGCTGAGCCAAGAGTAGAGCTCTGATACCACTGTAATATTCCTTTTTAGGAATTTCTGCAATATCTTCAATGAGGATGTTGTATAAGGAAAACCATGCAAAAAAACTCAAAACAGAACTTGGATCCTCTTATATATGTTGTATGTAGCTTAAATATGAAATGGCATCAGAAACAAATCATTCTAGCTACACTAAACAGATCTCCCCAGCTCATATATGCTCAAAAGCACCCCAATCCCATCACTCCACAAAATAGAATTTCTTAAGATTGCCACAACGTAATTTTTATTAGGGTATCTACAGCAAAATATGACTCAATAAATATATAGAGCTTTCATTAATCATAGAATCAGAAATGGGAGGCTTAACCTCTTTTACAAGCACATTAGAACACCCCGGCAAGGGTTTTCGGCAAAATATCAATGTAAAATGCAGCACTGTAGAAAATAACGCAGTCCACTGCAACTTTGTATTATAAAAGATTGAATATGATCTGAAATAGAGGAAAAATATAGAAATGGCTCAAGGCCCTCTTTAATAGGCTTTATGGAGTGAAATAAACACCTCCTCCTCCAAAACAAGCACAAAATAGAAGGGTTTAACCCTACAACTGCTGCAACTACAGAAAAGATGCAGTTACTAGAAGTGATTGCACTGTAGATGATACAGAATGGATTTCCTCAAGTTAAATGATGGAAAATAAGCTTAGGAACTTCCCTTTGATCTCTCAACCAGCTAGACCAAAGGTGAAGATGGAATTCCCGTTTGAGAATTCTTTGCACTAAACAATGCTGCAACCACAGCTAAACAGCTAAAGCTTGCAATCAGTCAAAAGACCAAACAAAGATGAATACGCAATGCCTTCCTTCCTGCTATCTCCTCCTTCTTATCCTTGGTGAGCTTCCTCACCCTGGACCCCACTCATTGATGAGGTGACTTCATAGAGAAGATTCCCCTTTAAAAACTGTGTTTTCCTTGTTGGTTTCCCTCCTGTAGCAGCGTTATTGACTTGGTCAACTGAGTCTAGTTCACTGGCATTGTCCTCTTTCACACCAAGGTGGATTTATTTTTCCTCCTAACTTGATCCCTTTTCACATTGGGATTTGTTTTATTGTTTTCTACTGCAAAAATGGAGCAAGTATATATTCCAACTAGCAGTGGCTAATTGGGAATATTACACATTTGCTTCTATCTCATTCGGTAACTTTTCATTACTTTCAATTAAGAAAAACTAGACAAGTGTGGCCACGCCTTTTTTGTTCACTGTTGTCATATCATAACAGTTTTGTAGAAATTCCCTTTGCCTGACTTGACCTCTTATGCTCGTGCTCTTTGAATGAATCTTCAATCCTGGTAGCTTTGGCGGATTTTAAAGCATAAAACCCTTTATTCCTTTAATAATTGGCAGAAATTCCATTTTCTTTAGTAAATGGTGGAAAACCTTTGAATTGGTGGCCGAGTTATTTTGTCGTGTTTAGCCCTTTTCTTCATAAAATAGTGTAACAAACCCTCATACACCTGGATTTGAAATCCTTTAGGCTTCAACATTGACCCGGATTGCATCCACTCCAATATCACAAATAAAATTTCAACGTTTATATCATATTCATGGGCGCTTATCCTCCTGAACTTTCGAATTGCGATATGCGATGGGGTCCCACCGATATCGCATCTGTAAAGTTATAGGATTCGACAATTAAGTTATGAACATAATGTTTGTGGACTTGCGATGCAAAAAGGCATGGGATAAATGTTGCGGGTGGAATTTTCGATGCTATATATCACAAATCGCAAGGTTTAAAGTTTATCACACATCACAAGGTTTAAATTTTATCGCACATTGCAAGGTTTAGATTTTATCACACATCTCAAGGTTTAAATTTAATCACACATCACAAGGTTTAGAGTTTATTGCACATCGCAAAATCGGGGATCGGGGAAAATGAGATAAGTACTAAAACTTGCGAACTGCGAACTACGATCACAGAGGGTGATGTGGCAGGATGGAGATGGGGCCCATTTAATACCGCAAATCACAAATCGAAAGTTTTCTTAAGAGGAACGAGAGTTAAAGGCTAAAACTTATGAAGTGAAATGAGAACAAAGGTGATGTGGCATGAAAAAAGGTGGAGCCTAGGAAATGAATGAGCATCGGGGGTGTGGGGTAGAGTAGAATTTAGGATAAAAGGGAAAAATGAAGGTTAATGGGGTTGCAGTAAAGGGATAATATAATATTTGGGAGCTTGGAGATTAATCATAATGATTAATATAATTCACAATCTCCCACTTAAGGATAAATTTCATTCTCCAACCTTTATAAGTAGAATACCCTTTGTCCCTTCGATATTTTTCTTCCGCCATGAGAAAATGCCATTTTTATGCCGTACTTGATGCAATAGTCTTCAAATTTCCCTTCCATTCTTCCTTCTCAACATATCTACCTAACCAAAGTAGGTCATCTAACATTTTTTCTTCTTTTTCAGGGTGCATTTGGACTAGCTACCCCTTAAATCATTTTCTTTTGAATCTCTATCCTAACACCTATCCTTATTTCAATCATTGACTCAGTTTAAACTGTTGAGTCAATTTCATTTTCTACCTAATCTACTGATAAGCCAAGTTTAAACAGTTTGGAAAAACTTTCTTTTCTAACCTATCAATAGAAATTGAAAACTGTCCAATCACGATTAAACTGTATGACAGGACAAACTTATTTAATGAGTAGTGGCATTTTAACTTGCAACACTTTCAGTTTTATTTCTTTTTGCAGTTTTTTTTTTTCTTTTTTTCTTTTTTTGATACCCTCTTTTCTTTCTTTTCATATTTTTTATTTGAAATCATTTGAATTTTGAAAATCCTTTCAATAATGAAAACTTTTCCAGAAATGTGAAGCATACAATCCCCTTGAGATCTTATAATTTATAGGGTACTAACAGTGGCTCCAGCTGGGGATGGCACTTCTCGAAAAGAAGTGTTAAGAACTTAAGACCAGTAGCCTTGGATTCTCCTTTTTCTGCAACATTTTTAACTAATTCTTGAAAATAAGTGTTAAGAACTTAAGACCAGTAGCCTTGGATGCTCCTTTTTCTGCAACAATTTTAACTGATTTCCTTTCTTCTTCAACTGATTTCTTTTCTATTTTTAAATCTACTCATCAAACTAGGCTTAGGGCCTTCACTTCGGGCTTCAACCTTGTCCAATTAATTATGTAAAATTGTAAGACTTTGGTATTTATAATGATGGGAATCAACCTATATTTCAAAAGAAAAAATATTTCAGCATCCTGCCATTGAAAGGACCTCCATATACTTCTGTACCATCCAACTCTTTGATAAAATAACCATTGTTTTCCCCTGAAAGAATCAATGATGTATGGACCTTGCCAAAGATTATCAAAATTTCCATGCTTGCCTTCATCCTCTCTTCTGAAATCCCATTTTATAACTTTATCTCCCAAGTTGAAATCATTGGCCTTGGTTCTCTTGTCAAAGATTTTTTTCATATTTCCTTGAATTACTTTTGTTTTGTTGTAAACCTCCTCTCTATACTGCTACAACTGGTGGTGTCATTGATCCCCCTCTGAATGTCATTTGGTTCAACTTGAACCTGTAGGATTATCTTCATTACTAGAATTCCCAATGAATATGGGAATACTACATCCATTCCATAAACCATTTGGTATGGATACATGCCAAATTATTTCTTTATGATGAGCCTATAAGTCAAAAGAGCATTGATATTGTGCCATGATTTCTTATTATCCTCCATAATATTTTTAATGATGTTCACCAGGATTTTATTTGAAGATTTAGCCAGTCCATTTCCTTGAGGGTAATAGGTTGTAGAATGCCCCAATTTTATATGATACCTGTGACATAAATCAACCAAATTTTTGGACTTGAAGGCAACAACATTGTTTGTAATGATTTTTCTAGGACAACCAAATCTGGAAAGCATGTTGGTTTCTAGGAATTTTATTATGACGGAGTCAGTGGAATTTCTAGAAGGGGTGGCCTCTATCCATTTGGTAAAATAATCTGTAGCAATGAGGATCAATTTATGTTGGGCAGAGGATGGGGTTGAATTTATCCTATGACGTCTAATCCCAGTTGCTAAAAAGGGCTTTCTATAGAAAAAGGTTTCAGGGGTAAGGGTAGCAACTTTCTCTTTCCTTCAAAGATCTGACATTTATGACAAGCAGTAACCATCTTATGGACATCAAGAAAAAGGGTGGGCTAGTAAAAACCAGCTCTCATGATCTTGTTAGCAGTGTTTTCCAATAAATATGGCCACCACAATCACCTCCATGGAACTCCTGCATTACTCTATCTGCATCATCCTTCAATAAACATTTAAGCAAAATACCCCTAGTATCTTTCCAATACAAAACATTTTCCAAAATCCAAAATTTAACAGCTTTAATTTTCAGAAATCTAGCTTTTGTTTTAAACAAACCAGGAGGAGCATTCAAGTTTGACAATACATACAATATCAACATACCATGGAGAATTCAAGAATGCTTCATCAATCGATGGAGTCGCCAGTTCCTCTTGATCATCTAATGAATGTACCATGTTGATGTCTAGTGCATGAAAGTTGGATATTTCCATCAATTTAGCTAATCCATGGCCTTTAATCAACTTGGCAGGCTTGATCACTGCAATCTATTTTCCTCTTTTGCCATCAGGACTGTTTTGTGTTAAGATATCTTTGACAATTGCATTTGGAACATAAGAAATGATATGTGAATGTAAAATGTGGAATCTAAAATATTTCAATGCTTTAACCAAGGAAAAATCCTGTTTTTCCATGATATTATATTTCAATGATGCATCTCTTAATGCCTTGTTGAAAAAAGCTACTGGCTGCTCTTGTCCTTCACTATTTTTCTGTAACAAAACAACAACAATAGTATGTTCAAAAGCAAAAGAAAAAATCATGAAATCGTTAGTAAAATCTGGACTGATTAGTACTGGGGCTTTTGTCAATGCTAGCTTAACTAAATCAAAATACAATTTTTCTTCTATGGTCCATTTTATTTCTAATTCTTACTTGAGCATATTAGTAATGTTCCTTAAAATTTCTGCTAATTTTGGTATAAATCTCCTTAGGAAGTTGATTTTACCAATGAATGATTGGAGTTCTTTAAGATTTCTGGGATGGATTATTTTTAATATTCCTTCAATTCCGCTAGGATCGATTCTGATTCCATCCTAAGAGATAATATGACCTAAAAATTTTCCTTCCTCTAATCCAAATAATGTTTTCTTGGGATTAAGGGAAATTCCAATTTTTTTGCATTTTTCAAAAACTTTTCTCAAGTGTGTTAAATTTTTTTCATCAGTTTTAGAAAACACAATGATTTCATCCAAATAAATCACAATAAAGTGGCCAATGTCATTAGCAAATGCAATGTCCATGGCCCTTTGAAAGGTAGCTCCAAAATTCATCAATCCAAAGGGCATTTTCACATACATGAAAGTTCCCCAAGGGGTTGTAAAAGTTGTCTTATCTTGATCATCAAGGTGTACTAACACTTGATTGTAACCAGAAAAACCATCTAACAAAGATATCCTACTGGAACCCACTACCCTTTGCAATATGTGATCCATTTTTGGTAAAGGGTAATTATTTTATTTAGATTTCTAAAGTCAATACAGAGCCTTGTTTCTCCCGTTTTCTTCATAGTTGGGACAACATTGGAAACCCATTTGGAGTATCTGAGTGGGACTATGATTTTTGATTCAGGCATATTTTTTATTTCTTTCTCAACTAAAGGCATCAAAACAGGATTTACTCTTCACAATTTTTTCCTGACAGGTTTTTTATTTTTTTTAATTGGAATTTTATGTTGGATGATGCTTGTATCATAAGACTTCAAATCCTCATAGCTCCATGAAAACACATCAATGAATTCTTTGAAAAAGGATATATCTTCTTTTTGTAATGATAGGCAGAGATTTAGACAGTTTGATGATTTTGGAGTTATGTTCAATGCCTATATTACATTCCTTAATATTTGTTCCAGTTGGTTTTGTTTTGGGTTTCTTTGCCACATCACTGAAGTTGAATAATTCCTCTAAAGGGAACAACCCTCTAGGCAAATTATTGTCTTTGAGTTGGAGTACTTCAAATTCTTCTTTTTCCATGTCTTTTTGCTTTCCTGTGTTATGTACAGTTTTGTTAGTTGGAATATTTACATCGGTATTTACATCTAAAAAAACAGTTTCTAGAACAACAGTTTGTTTTTCCTCAGTACTTTGTTCATCAATAAGATTGTCCTCCTCACAATCTATGTATATATTGTTGTCTTCAAATTCATCTTTAGATTGTAGGAAGCTTTCGATTTGTTTATCATTTCCAAAAACCTGCCAATACCTCATTTTGTCTGGCATAGAAGGATGATGCTTGACCTCAATTGTATGTTGTTTATTTGGGTGAGGCAGTTTATAGGTACTAGCTGAAAAAGCTAGGCCATTTGCTAGGAAATTCTGGTTTCTAGGAATTACTGCTAAATCATATTCCTCAAAATTTCTCAAGAAATCAAGGACATCATTTCTATAAGCTCTTAATCTAGGATGTTTTGTTGCATATAGTCCTTTAATGTGTTTTATGACCAACTTCGAGTCACCATGTACATAGATCCTTTTGGCTCCTAATTTTTTTAACATTTGTAATCCCAAAAGCAAAGCTTCATATTCTACAATGTTGTTTGTGGACTGAAAATTTAATTTGTATGAATGAACGTGTGCACTATTGTTTTCTGCATTACACACCCAAATGCGTGCCCCTGAGCCAGATTTTCCACATGATCCATCAAAACTCATGTTCCAAAGAGGTTTGTTTGCTGGATCTGGTTGTTTTGTTTGTATTTGACTGTCATTATTTTTAGTGGAATCATTTTCTATATGGGAAACTTGTGAATCAATGGTTCCATCATTATACAAAATAAAAGAATCAAGGTTAGTGTGAACAGAGTACAAAGGGTAATTTTGAAGCTTCTCTCGGCTATTTACCATGTACTTCATTACTTTTTCCTTATACAGTCTTCTTGCTTGACCAAACACCAGAATTGTAGCATATGTCATGTCCAATTGCAGGGTCTCTTGTAATTTTTCTCCCCATGAGTGGGATAGAATAATTCCATATTTGGGGGGAATGTCAGCTACAACAATGTCCATCACTAAACTCTTTGCAAGTATCTGAGCTAGAGTGACACAAAGATCTTTGATCAGACCTAGGCACCTAACTTTACTAGAGTCAAAAGAGTATAAATCTTTATAAGGTCTAGTGATTTCAAGGCCAAGTTTTTCCATGATAGCCTTTGGCATAAGGTTGTATGAGGAACCTGAATCCAACATGACATTGTGAAGAATCTTGTCATGAAGGTTTAAACTCAAATAAAAAAGAGGGACACTTCTTCTTGGGGTTTTCCATCCACTTCAGGCCCAAACAGGAGTTCTGGATTATCACCATTTAAATTGGTAGTATCTATTACCTCCCCTATATTTAACACTTTTACGACCTGAGATCTGTAGACATTTTTGTTGATTAACTCAGTGAGAGGGATAGATATCTTTACTTTTGCAAGTTCACTCTCAATGCTGAATGGTGTTTGAGTTTTCAATGGGTTTGACAAATCAATTCTTTCAGCCTCTATTATTTGGGTAACTTCAGTCTGTTTACGTGTACTGGGGATGTCTGTCTGAGCATTTATGGTAGGAATATATACTGCTTTCTTGGTACTATTTTCTGTTTTTTTCTTTTCTGGGTTATTTGCATTTTTATTGGTGTTTTCAGTTGTTTTCTTGACTTTAGATTCATAGACCTTCTTGGTAGAATTTTATGAATTCTTGTTATTAGAATTATCTAAAATTTTCTTGCTTCTTAAGTTGTATTGTCTATGGACCTCCATAATGGCATTCTCAAAACCCAGTTTGTAATAATCAGATTCACCAGATTCGAGGTCTGTTTGTGTCAGTGAAAACAAGTCTTGTTCTTCTTCAATGAGAAAAATAGAATCATATTCATTAATCCCCATCAAATTAATATGATTTTCCTCAACTTCCTCCGCTATTCATTCATCTTCATCAACATAGTTTTCTTGAAAAGGAGGCCTAATCTACTGATCAGGGCCTCGTTGCTCTTTCTATATAACTTCTGGAGGGTTTCTTCTTGGGTTTTGATTTCTGTTTTGGGGTATTGGTTGATTTTCTCTGGGTATTTCTCTTTCATTCAGATTAATCCTCTCCATCCTCCTTTTCATAGTCCTTACCAAATTATCAATTTTGGCATTAGATTTGGAGGCTATAGGTTTTTCTCTTATTGTGAATCTCCTCTCAATCCTCATCCTAGCCCTTTTAGCTAATAAATTTGATTCTACACTGACGACATCTTTTTGCATTTCCTTAAAGTTGATGAGTCTCTTTCCTTAAGCTGGTAGGCATGTATGGGTCAGATCCATCCAGGAATTTAAGCAGAACTATCCCTTGGGGTGGTTTCATATTATCAGGGAGTGTGTTTTTTATGCTGTTAAATATAGTACATTAGTCTTGCACTCTCTCTTCTAGAGATCTCTTAATAGTTCCATATTCTGATAAAATCTGCAGCAGATTTTTCTTGAGTTCCCATCTGTTTATAAATGTTTGGTGAAAATCAGGAAGATCATGAATACTATTGGCAGTTAAACCTTCAAACCATTTTCTGACTTCACCCCCTAAAATATGGGCAAAAATTCTCAATTTGACACTATGATTAGGGGAATTTTGAGGCCTAAAATGGGCATCCTAAGAAAAATGTACAAAAAAAATAAAATTTATAAGAACTAATAGGATTGAAGACGTTGATGTCAACTACGGGGGATGATTCACTATTTTTTAAGTAAAAGGGAAAAAATATTAAAAAATAATAAAATAATAAAACTATTTTTTCAACTTGTATTTTCAACTTATCTCCCAAAGTTTTTACTCAAATCTCGAGCGGGAGTACTCGTTGGATGCAAAATTTAATTCCTCATCCAAGGAGTACCCATGTTGCATACTTTCGATGGACTCTGCTACACAAAAAATGAGAAATACATAAATTGAAAATTTTCGGTTATGTTCCACAGTATGGTCACCACTATGTTATCACTCTATAATTTATAAGATTGGTTAGACTAAATTATAAAGAAAAACATCAAAACTACTTGAAGCCTAGGATCTAGCCTTCCTAGACTCAAAGAGGGATCTCTCTATGTAAGATTTAGATTTGTTTAAGCTTTCGGATATTAGGCTAGTTAAATTGATTGTGAGGGTTGTTTTTGTTTGATTATTCGTGGTTAGATTTAAGGGATTCCTTTAAATAGTTTCAATTGGGATATGGAGTCA
This sequence comes from Pinus albicaulis, assembly GCA_034641835.2. Classification (NCBI taxonomy): domain Eukaryota; kingdom Viridiplantae; phylum Streptophyta; class Pinopsida; order Pinales; family Pinaceae; genus Pinus; species Pinus albicaulis. The sequence goes on along the minus strand of CM076584.1, from coordinate 140,983,396 downwards.
AAATATGTTGGGTATATGCATCAAATTCCAGAGCTAATGCAAGGCAAGCTAGCTGTGAAAACTTGTGTTTGTTACTGAGTGGAATTATGAAATGGAGAAAACATTTTTAGTAATGACTTAAGAGCAACTAAGAATTATTAAACCATACATCAGAAGAAAACATTAAAATCATAAAGACAGTTAGAATTAAGGTACTCTAAACAGTAAATATTAATCTAACTTTCTTGCTTTACAATTAGAATTTTAAATGGTGCACCTAAAAAGACTACAATGGGAAAACATTAAACATGAATGAGGAAAAACATCCCTTGGATAAGACAACACATGAATCTTGCAGACTGATCTCTTTATTGATGCTCCATATTGAAAAGTTACAAATGTTTGCAATGAAAAGCGCTTACAAACTAGGGTACAACCCCTAATACTAAATAAAATGTTGTATTTAAACTATTTTGCAATTGACCGCTATTATCAAAAGGGCAACTGGTTCGTTTATTACAAAGTAACTGAAATTTGACGTGTGTGTCTCAGGCCTAGATACTGTGCAATAGCCTTCAACACATGTATAAAGTCATTATAAATATGTTATTTAGTGTTTTAGCGGTCTACTATGCAGGCAATTTGATACTGCTGAGTTGTTCTGATACATTGGATTTGCTGATGTAGATAATTTGCTAAGCAACATGTTTTGTTAGCATGTTGAGTTTTCATCCTCCATAGAGTCCACATAAACTTTCCCATTCCTTATGAGTCAGAATCTTAGTTCTATTTAAATTTCTATAGACTTCATCGGTCTTGGTGTACTTCAAAAATGTTGGCCTTAGCTGAAGGATCTGCCTAATTTCATGTTGTATGAAAACATCATTGCTGATAACTTCATAAAATTCTTTCCCTGTCATACTGTTATTCATATTTGTATGCTTGGATGGATCCTTCGAAATCTCTATGAGACTTTTTACATAATCTGTCCTAGGCATCAGCTTATCATTGATAACAAATAAGGAAGGCAATCCCTTTTGTTCAGTGGGTCAATCCTATTAAAAAATCTACTTACTCCAATATTCAGCTTATGACATCTTTCTTCCCGCTAGACTCTTCTTTTTTAACACCTTTTTTTACCTTAAGTATGGTGGTTGTTATGTTTTCTACTTGCAGTTGCTCCACTTCATGACTACTTTTAGAATTTAGGAATCTGATGATATTGTTGTTAGTTTGGGGCTTATCCCCAAGTTCATTGTTTGCTCTCTCAATGGAAACTTTCACATGCTTCCAATTTAGGACTCTTGAAGGGACTTCTGCAATCCTTCATTTAACCTTTTCTAATATGAAACTCTGTGGCACGAGCTAAATATTTCCTCGTCTTTTGATCGTGTTGGTCACTGACTTGATTTTGCATCTTTTTAATTTCTACTGTCTGTAAGGGCATGTTCTCCATAGCTTTATCAAACTTCTCAGTGCCTTCGCCTGGTGTACATGTTGTTGATGTAGATGCTCGAATCACTGTAAGAGGGAATGCTTGTAGTGGAATCATGGATTTGGTTGCTTTCTTTGTTGCTTCCTTCACTGCATCTCTCACTGCTTTCTGTCTATCCTTTACCATCTTTTCCATTTCATTTTCAATTTTCTTCATCTGCTCAGCTTGTTCAATGATCAACTGCATCATTTCTGATCTTTGTGTCTCATTTGCTTCTATCTCCTTGGGTAACTTTTCATTACTTTCAATTAAGAAAAACTGGACAAGTGTGGCCACACCTTTTCTGTTCACTACTGTCATATCATAACAGTTCTATAGAAATTCCCTGTGCTCGACTCAACCTCTTATGCTCATGCTCTTTGAATGAATCTTCAATCCTGGTAGCTTTGGTGGAGTTTAAAGCATAAAACCATTTATTCCTTTAATAATTGGCAGAGATTCCCTTTTCTTTGGTAAATGGTGGAAAACCTTTGAATTGGTGGCTGAGTTCTTCTACTGTGTTTAGCCCTTTTCTTCATAAAGCAACGTAACAAACCTCATACACTCGAATTTGAAATCCTTTAGGCTTCAACATTAATCTGCATCGCGTCTGCTCCAATATCAAAAATCGCATTTCGGTGTTTATAACATATTCTTGGGCACTTATCCTCCTAAGCTTGTGAATTGTGATATGTTGGGGTCCCACCGATATCGCATTGGAAAATTTATGGGATTCATAAATTAAGTTATGAATGGAATGTTTGCAGACTTGCGATGCGAAAAGGCATAGGATAAAGATTGCAGTTGGAATTTTCATTACGATATATCGCAAATTTCAAGGTTTGAAGTTTATTGCACATCCCAAGGTTTAAATTTTATCGCACATCACAAGGTTTAGATTTTATCGCACATTACAAGGCTTAAATTTTATCTCACATTGCAAGGTTTAGAGTTTATCGCACATCGAAAAATCGGGGACCGGGGAAAATGAGGTAAATGCTAAAACTTGCGAAGTGCGATGATGAGGGGTGATGTGGCAGGACGGAGTTGGGGCCCATTTAATACCACAAATCACAAATAGGAAGTTTTGTTAAGAGGAACAGGAGTTAAAGGCTAAGACTTGCGAAATGTGATGTGCGACGATAATCAAGGTGACATGGCACAATAGACGGTGGAGCCCAGGAAATGAATGAGCATCTGTGGGGGGGGAGGGGTGGTGGTAGAGTAGACTTTACGATAAAAGGGAAAAATGAAGGTTAATGGGGTTGCGATAAAGGGATAATATAATCTTCGGGAGCTTGGAGAGTAATCATAATGATTTAATATAAATCACAATCTCCCACTTAAGGATAAATTTCATTCTCCAACCTTTATAAGTAAAATACCCTTTGTCCCCTTGATCTTTTTCTTCTGCCATGAGAAAATGCCATTTTTATGCTGTACTTGGTGGAATAGTCTTCAAATTTCCCTTCCACTCTTCCTTCTCAACATATCTACCTACCAAAAGCTACTCGTCTAACATATTTTCTTCTTTTCAAGGTGCATTTGGACTAGCTACCCCTTAAATCGTTTTCTTTTGAATCTCTATCCTAACACCTATCCTTATTTCAACCATTGACTCAATTTAAACTGTTGAGTCAATTTCATTTTATACCTAATCTACTGATAAGCCAAGATTAAACAGTTTGGAAAATCTTTATTTTCTAACCTATCAACAGAAATTGAAAACTGTCCAATCATGATTAAACTGTATGACTGGACAAACTTATCTAATGAGTAGTGGCATTTTTACTTGCAGCACTTTCAATTTTATTACATTTTGGGTATTTATTTATTTATTTCTATTTTTTTATAGCCTCTTCTCTTTCTTTTCATATTTTTTTATTTGAAATCATTTGAGTCTTGAAAATCCTTTCAATAATGAAAATTTTTCCAAAAATGTGAAGTATCCAATCACCTTGAGATCCTATAATTTATAGGGTACTAACAGAGATCACCCACGTCTAAGCTTTACTATATATCCTGCCATTCACCGGTGGAGGATTCTTAGGCCCACCAAGGCACATAATTCATGGATTTACCACAACCCACAATCTGATTCATGGGTCACTAGGCCACTGGCTATACCAAAATCCACAGTTCGTTTCAAGGATCACTAGGCAATGTGTTATTTATTTTGGAGATCCACCTCACTCAGCTTCGAATCCATTTGGAAATTCATATCATCCAAAACATTGAGAACCCCATCACACCATGGCTATCCAAGAATGGAAAGGCTACATTGAAAAACACTATCACACTTGGAAAAACCCATTCCCATTATCGCAAGAGAACCAAGAACACATAGGAAACACCATGCATGTCAAATATATCAAGGAAATCATACAGGAAAATCGGTACCTGCAAAGAATCCCGATGTGGTTGCTTGATCCTGCTCTTCCTTGCTTGATATTTTCTTCCTCTTTCCTTCTTTTGCCTTCTTGACCCAATGCTGAAGTGCTCCAAGAAAACTCTAAGCATCCAAGAGTGTGTGATATAGATAATAGAGAGAAAACTCCAAAATTCAACTCACAAAAGGTGAGTAAAATCTTGCCAACGGATCCTTAGAATCCTTTTTATTAATGAAGCCTCTATTTTCTTCATTTTTCATTATTTTTCCATCATTTTCCTCCTCACATGAAACATGTGACTTTTCACCTTCCTTTTCTCCTAATTTTCATTATTTCGTCAATAAATTTTCCAAAAAATCCATTTTCCTTTCCAAATGCATTTTCCATTACCTTTACCAATTTCCTTAGCCATAATAAACCAAATGAACACCCACACTAGGATGTTTTTCCCAACGTTCATCTTGGAATATGTGTCCCATGACCATAGTCATGTTTTTGTCCTTATTAAAATTTTACATCAAGTTTTAACCTGGGTTGTTATAAGCATCTTAGTTGACATATGAGGAGACAAGAGTTGACGAAGTAAAGAAGGTGATGGCAAAGGAAGAAAATGAGCCCTTATACATTAGAGCAGAATTGGTAAGCCATACAATTTTCATCAAAATTCACAATATCACCTCCTTTGATTCTAATTTAACACCTAAGTACATAGCAACCCAAGAGAAATCCATTCTACATTTTGTGGACACTTTTAGGATGTGAGGAACAAAGAATCTACAAGCTTGTCAGAGAAGGTGGCATTCCTTACCTCACAGTTTACAAATTGGAGAGTATTGCTGTCTAGAAAGGCTAATGAATTCCTTGGAAAGAACCTTGTTGTACCAAAGGATCATGCAAAGTATGAATATCCAATGGATAAGACTCAAACTTAGTCCTCCCTTATTTTTTTTATTATAGAAGGAAGAAACCATGAAGAAGAACAAAAGGTATATGAAAAATAGAGACAAATGTAGGTTTTTATCCACAGGAAGGCACACCATCTAAGGTGCCTTGGTATGTCAAAGAGGACACCAAGGCCATGAATGAGCTTCATATGGATGACTAAGTTTCTCAGAGGATGAGAAACACCTTTAGTAGGGGGGTGATGATGGGTCCCATTAATGGGTATATTCTGAGGTTCATTATGATATCCTCCATCCCCTAGAACTATCCTTTTCTTACATTAATTTTCATTTTTAGTCATAATATTCTTAATAAGAATACTAAAAGGTGTTTTTTCATATTGTGTGGCCTAATGTGATTTATTTGCAGGAAAAGGAAGAATTTTGTAGGTATTTGCTCTGCAGGGGCTTGATGGATACAACCAAGAGAGAATATAAGTGGCTTGTCCACCTCCTTAACACTCTAACTTGACTTGGGATTACATAATCCTCACTCGTGGCTCAAATTCACTAGCAACTGAGGGAATCCAAGTACATGTGAAGATCAAGGAGGACTATATCCAAAATTCTCTAGATCTTGGGGGGGAAAACTCCTATTTTAAAGGGAGCTTCCATCAGCTATGTTTTTGTATAAATAAACCAGTTGAAAGGTTCATTAGGATTCAAATTTTTTTTGCAGCTAAGAGTAGCCACTGATCCTAGTGCTTGACATTGTTATTATTAACTTTCATATGATGTATGAGACTATAATTTTTTGTTAATGATAATTTTTTCAGTGATCTACATCTGAGTTAGTTTTAGAGGGTTGAAAACCTTGGGCTTGGGCCCAACCCAGAGGATTTTGTCCCTATTTTGTATTTCCTTCTTTTTATTGTTTCAAAGAATTTCATGTCCTTCTCTTGTTTCAATACATGTTATGTTATAAAAACTTGTGATTGCAGGCTTTCCTATCACCTCTCTTGTGGGAAGAGTGATTGGAAATATTTACAATCATAATCCAAAAACATAGGTTTATGATTTATTTGAAATGGATAGATGTTAGTCATGATCCTTTTGCATTCTTATTCTCTGCAACTTAGGAGTTAGTTTCATCAGTTTAGTGATTATATTAGTGTTGTTGGATAGAATATATTTTAATCAAATTCAACTCATATTTTCCATGTTAATTTATTTCATTATGTTATTGGTCACTTAATGCATGTATTTGGCTAGCTTCAGGGATTGTGTTGATCTACAGGGGTAGGAATACCCTCCCACATTCACCTGGACTTTTCCATCCTCCTGCTAGACACCTCATGTTGCTTCCAACCTCTCTCTCCAAATTCACTCTGTCAAGGAAAATAAAGGACATTGTGGGCATTAACTTTGGTCCAAGACATATCTCCGAGGGGTACTAGGATTTGCCAAGGGGCTCCCAAAAAAATCATTCATCACATTCTATATTCACCCACTTCCCTCCATATCTAAGACACCATTTCCATCCTTAAAATTCTCTCAGACCCCCTCTTGTAGCAAAACAAGGCCTCTTGTAGCAATACAGGCCCTCTTGTAGCACCTCCTGTAGCAGTGTTCTTTTCAACCAATTTTTGTCCCTACTTTGATCCTAGCCTAGTTAAATTGAATAATGGCCACCAACTTGTGATTTGATGATTATGGAAGACTCTAATCTCACTCAAACCTTCTCATTTCCTCAATGAAACCATTAGATAGAAAAACAAGAATATAATTAGTGTCTTTATTCATAGGCATGTTAAAATTTAGGTTCCTTATTTTCAAGAAAATTTGAAGTAGATCAATGATGCATATAAATAGGTTACTGATTTGATTAAACGTGTAAATTAGAGTAGCATGATTTACTTCTGCAAGTATACTATTACTTTCTCTTTCATGCAATTTCAATTAGCATTTACATTTGAATGAATGAAATTTTCACTTTTGTAGATAGAATCATCTCCAATATTGATTTCATAATAATTTTACACTATATTTAGTTGGAGGAATGGTCTCTGAACACCTTGATCTAATTTCGTGACTGAGGGTGACAAGAGTAGAACCTAACCTATTGTGCATATAACATCGTCACCTTTAATTTTGCACGAACCCATGGTTGATAATTTGAGTTGAGAAGCCCTTGGGAGTTGCAAAATTCTTGGTGAATACCATGGCTCATCACCAAGTTCAATATCTAGGATGCCTCATTGATGAGAGGGGTGTGCGTGTCGACCCATCCAATACCCAAGTTATTCAGGATTGGGTAGCCACAACCACTCAAAAAAAGGTCCACAACTTTTTGGGTCTTGTCAATTTATACCACATGTTCATGTTGGGTTTCTCTCATACCACTTGTCCTTTGAGTCAAGTTTCCAAGGACAGAGATAAAGCAAAATTATTTTGCTTTGAATCCCAAGATAATTTTTTTGTCAAGTTGAAGCATCGCCTTTGCTCTGCACCGGTGCTCACATTACCAGACTTGCAATAGCCATTTGATATTGAGATATATACCTCCGACTATGCTATTGACACAGTTCTTACTCAGTAGGGGAATCCAGTGGCATATCATAGTAAGACACTTTTAGACCTGGTTCGAAAGTATTCCACCTATGATAAAGATATGTATTCCATTCTGCAAGCTTGCTGACGGTGGAAGCCTTACATTGTGGAGAAGGAAAAGGTCATCCACATAGACCATCGACCCCTGTAGTTCACACAAACACAAGGAAAGTTGTAGAATGAACACAATCAGAAATGGTCCACATATCTACAACAGTTCCATTTTAACATTAAGTACAAGAAGGAAGCACCAATAATGTTGCAGACTGCCTCAACTGACCATCTGTCATGGTGCTGACCATTGTGCTAGACTCTTGTGGGCTCGATACTTCAGAATGTCCACAAATTTACAAGAGTTATCCAAAATTCAACACCACATATTAGATGATCTTAGAAGGTAATAAATTTCAATACTTTCACCTCTAGGACACACTATTATGCCATTTGGGACACCTTTTTGTTCCTTCAAGTCAGAATTCCAAGATTATTTGGGAGGCACACTACAGTCGATTCGTTAGAAATTTTGGGGTAGAAAAGATAGTGGTAGTGCTGCAGAAGTATTTTTATTAGCCAAACCATCGACAAGAGGTTGGAATGTACATCATATCCTGCACTGCCTACACCATTTCCAAACCTATAACAAAAAAGAAAGGCATGTATACTCCTATTTCTACTCCTAGCCCACCCTGGGAATTCATCTCCATGGATTACATGCCAGGTCTTCCTTGTAAAAAGCATGGAAATGGATTTTTTTGTGGTCATCGACAAATTATCCAAGATTAGCATTCTGGCGGCCTGCAAGAAGAGTATCACTGTAGAATCCACTACCAAACTCTTCTTTGAATGGGCGTGGGTACACTTTGGGATCCCATAATCCATTATCTCAAATTGAGATAATAGGTTCCTAAGTGCATTATTATCAAGCCTCTGGTCATTGTTAGATACCAAGCTCACTAAGTCCACGACCTTCCACCCTCAAACTGATGTCCAAATAGAGGTCGTCAACAGGATGATTATGCACATCGTGTGCATGTACAACTAAAATAATCCATGCACATGGGGTAAAATCCTCCCCCGTGTCTAACACAACTACAATAGAGCTCTCCACATCTCAACTGGACATAGCCCCTCTTAGGTGGGACTAGGATTCCAACCACTATGTCTCATTGACGTTTCCATACCACTTGCAGCTACTCAGGAAGATTTGGCTCATGTCCTATTTGAATCCGATAGAGATAAAAAAATTATTGAACACATTCAAAACATCCACTAGAATGTCCATGACATATTGGACAGATAAAATTCTAAGTACAAACATTTTCATGACCAACCTTGGGTGTCACACAAGTTTCAGGTGGGCGACAAAGCTTGGTTACATTTGTAGAATGGGGGACTTGTTGGGGCCTACTGCAAGCTTCTCCAGCTTCAATATGGTCCTTACACCATCACTAAGGCTTTCGGGGAAAATTCCTTCGAGCTCATCATTCCACCATTCCTTGGCCTATGCATAGTATTCAATGTGGACTGGTTGTGACCATACTTTCCCTCATTGTTAGACACATCAGACATTTCCTTTGCAATTGACACCAACAGAGCTCAACCCAAGCTGCATCCAACATACCACAACTAATAATATTATGGAAACATAGATTAAGAACATTTTCCAGTAGAGTATCCAACTATATCGAGTTGTCAAATCTGACCAAATCCTTCACAAGGGCAAGTGGCTCACTAGGGACCAGATTCAACTGAAATTTCCTCACCTCATGGAGGCTCTACACACAATGGGAACCATTGATTATTGATGGGGGAGGACTAATCAAGGTCGATATCGATGGCGACCCACCCATTTCACTTGGATATTCAGTTAGTTTCTTCAGTTTCTTTTTTTATAGCACAATTTACTATTTTTAATAGTTTTTTGGGTCCTGAAATCTCCCTAAACAGATTTTTTTTAGGTCCACATCAGGACCATAGTTATATTTTCGTAAATATTTTAGTACTTAGAGAGATATTTCTAACAAGGTATCATACGCACCAAATGAAGATCATATAACCAAGTTACAACCTTGAGAAGTTGGCTTCCCAACTAACCTCAACGGGGCCCACAAACTCTTGGCATTCCATCTCCTAGGGTTAGGTTTTTGGTTGTTTAGGGATTCCCTTTGATGTTCAATAATAAAAATTCCATTAAGCCTCATTTTAACACATTTCATAGGCATTTAGTCGCCACATCTCTTCTCATAGATAAGCTACCATCATATAATCTAGTTATTTCCATTTTGTATGTAAGAATATTACAGTTCTTTGATATTAATGAAAAGATAATTTATTTTTGATGAATCTCTATGTTTATCTTTATTTATGTATTCTGTTGCATTCCTACATAATTTTGGAACACTCAAATGTTGGTTCTTGTGTAAAAACAACATCATTAATATGTTCTTGTGGTACAATAGTCTTTTTATTTTCAACCTTCTCTCTTTCAACTGCTAGTTCTTGTATAAAAACAACATCATAAACATGTTCTTATGGATTAACATACTATTATTCTTCCTGCTTTGCTTCGACTATTGGTTCTTCTATAGTAGCAAAATCATCAGTAGGTTCCTGTGGAATAGAAGGTTGAAATTATTTGTCTTGTTCCCCCATTTGTACTCCAACTGAAACAGTAATAGTCTCCTTGATTTTAGTGTCCTCAAGGATTTGTTGGAAGCCCTTACAATTTTTTTTTGAGATAATAGATGATTCCATTTCTACAGCCTCTGACAACATATCCAATCTAGTTTCATTCTTAAAATGAATTTGTTCTTTAACTAAGGAAAGTTGTTTCTTTCACTCATTTTTCTTTCTCATATTTTCAATTTGAATGAGAGGGTCAATTTTTGTCTTACCTAGTGAAGCAACAACATCTTGTTCTTTTGTCTGCTTTTCTTCTACTGGTCCTTCCATATCTCAATGTTTCTTTAGTTCTTATTCAGGATCTAGTGAAGCAATCGATATTTCAGATGTATAGGGGCCTTCTTCTGTAGACTTCTCTTGTTTTTCTTTGTCTTATTGCTCCTCAAACCCATTAGGTCTAGTTGTATCAACACATCCCCCCTCAACTGTAGAATTACGATTTTGAGTCTCTTCAGTATAACAACTACTCACACCCTTTTCCTAGGGGTTCTTCCACCAATTGGAATTTTCACTTTCCTTTTATACACTATTAACTTTATTAATACTCCCCTGGTCCCTTTAGGGGTCTTCACTTCCAATTTCAGGAACAATTGTTGTTCTATCAGTTTCTTCCTCAAGTACTTCCTCTACAATTGGGCTAACACCTCTTCTTTCCTTTGATGAATCACTAGACACCACCCAAATTTCTTATATCCACGTCTCCTTTTGTCGTGAGGATGAACTAGGGGTCATTATAGTGGAACTACACCTCTTAGGGTTTTTTTGATCGGTCATATGAGTTTAATCAACCTTAATCCACTTAGAGCATGAGGTTGTCTTTCTCTTGGAAGATGTAGCAGTTTCAACAGCATGTGTTGTGCTGGGTTCTACTTCAATACTTGGTGTTGTTTCAACATTATGGGTTTCTTTAGCACTGGGTGTTTCTTCAACACTATATTCATGCTCCTCATTTGCACTGGCATAAGGTCTCACTATCAAAGCATTCAATGAGCTCCCTTGTATCTATAATGAGTGCATGATGATTAATTTAATGAGCACATGGTTAGTGACGCAATTTTCTGGATTGTTTTCCGCTTTCACAACCTCTTCCATGTGCTTTAATGACTTCAAAAAGTCATATGGTAAATTAATCAACCGTCTTATACTTAGGTGTTCCAGCAATTGAAATTGATAATTGAAAATAATGACCCTCACATGTAATGAATTTTTTCATGAAGAGGGACACATTTTTCCAAGGGAAGGAAGAGATATTATATCAAAACCCCTGAACTTGGGCGTCAATTCCTCTCCCTCCTATACAAATATGGCCTTAACTTTAGGATTGGCCACTTTCTTGTAGAACCATTGTTCTCCTATCATATGAATCCATGTCACTTTTGTGATAACTTCTTTTGTAACATCAATTATGAATCCCCTGACCATAAAATGTTGTTCAACTAAGGCTTGGAAAAATTATAAAGCAACCAATTCATTGAAAACCTGCAATTTTTCAAAATAATTCAGACATCCATCCCTTCAAAAAATTCCAATTCTTCTAGATGTTGTAACAACACATTAACATATTCATGTTCATGTATGACTGATGCTCCACACAAAGTTTCTCACAAGAAAACTACTCAACAATGCTAGGAACCTGTTACAAAACTACTTCAGTGCACATAAATTCTTGCTCAGGGGAGAATGTCAAGGTGTTGGAATTACCAAAATTTACTACTCCTTATTAGAAATTCAGAAATTTTAAATCAAAATGAGTTTTCAAATGATTGCATTGATCTCTTGATGTAACAACACGAATAATAAAGAAAAAAAATTAATAATTATGAAGGAATATCGATACTAATGACGACAGTTACATTGCTTTAATTGTAAAAAGTAATGGTGTTAGAACGGTCTATTCATGTGGTATTATGGTAGGGTGAGGTACGTAATAATTGAATGAATAATTAGATTTCCTAGATATGTTTTGATTAGGAAAGGCAACATGTTCTTAAGAAACTACCTATGTAACAACAACAACTCTTGGATCCTTAATTAATCCAAATCAATAAAGGAACTGAAATTTGATTTTTTAACAGTAGTATTCGATAGACCATCCAAACCTGAAACATCCTAGCCATTAACCATTAAAATAACTAACCAGTAAGCACCAAAACCCTTATCTCTTTACCCTTAATCCCTTAAACCCTAACCCCTAATCCCTTAAACCTCAATCTATGTACCTCAAATCCCTAAATCCCATAATCTTCAAGACCCTATCCAATTAACCTCCAACAACTCAATTAATTAACTATTTTGGGCACATATGACGCTAAATATGGGGTTAAAAGGGGAGCTAAAAAAGGATTTAATTTAGGTGGAAAAAATGAGCTAAACCCGATGCTATCACTGGCACTAACTCTGGGGAAATTGATGGTACTATTTACAGTGTTATTTATAGTGGTATTTTCTGGCACTATTTCTAGTGTTATTTCTGGCTCTACTTCTGGTGCTATTTATTACCCTATTATTGCCTAAATTAACACCTATATATTTTTGAAAACTAAATAGATTCCAAAAATAGTGACATCTCGATAAAAAACATCGAATTTTTCAAAAAAAATGGAGAAAAATACACTCAAACAATCCTTGGAAACAAAAAAGGGAGAAAAAAGGGAGCTAATCATAAGGATTTGTTTTCGTGGACCCTGAGCCTCAGATGATGTGGTAGTGGCTGTAGAAATTTGAATAACTGATATGTTATCCACCGAGATTCTCCTGATCACACACTATTTTAGCTTCATGCATAATACAGAATCTCTTCTACCATTGATCATCACATGCGGAAATAAAATCAATTGCATGCACACATTAAAGCCATAAAAATTCACACATATCAACACAGTATTTCATGGGAAAGCTTAAAGCTGAAAACCCCCAACTATCTGTATATTATACATGTCATGGAGATCATGTAACAATCATAGTACAAAGCTCTTTACAAGCTCTCATGCACTACCTCCCATGCTACACACTATCAAGCTAGATCTAGCAAAACTCATGCTCCAACCTTTAGCCACTTGATAGCCAACCTGAATTGCATGTTTCAATGCTATGGGATGGTATCTTTATATAGATAAACCACCTGGATTGAACTGGCTAACTTTACTTCGATTACTCCACTCCCATTCCGTGTGTTGCAAATAGCAACAAAGATAGCTGTTAACCGAGGTTAACTCAGTTTTCTACCTATTTCGCACTGCCCCACCTCCTGAAATTACCTATGCACTCAAGCATCCGATGTATTCTTTAGTTTATTTATGAGTTAATAATTAGTGAATTAATTAATAATTAATTCACACCACTCTCACTAGTGTATCAATCAGTTAGACTAGATACAACTAGCTCAACTATGTTTAGATTAGTTAAACCGAATACAACTCCACTAACTTACTCAATCAACTCCACCAAACTCTGTCACATGAGTTCTAACTAAAGTCTCCATGCAATAGCTTCACTTAACCCTCAGGAATAGCGTAATTCCTTCTGTCAGCTGCATGTGCCACTTCTGTGCACTTAACTGAAGTGATCCAAGAAGATAAGATAATGTTTAGAGTCCAAATATTATTAAGAGCTAATAATATTCGACATATCTATTTTTAGACTGGAAATCTAAAAATAGATTCCACCCAGTATGTCTAAAAATATAAGTCCATCTATTTTTACTAACATGACTAACCATCCATAAATAGCATCTCGCAACTTATAGATCATGATCCATATGTCTAAAAATAGACATAGTCTAAAAATAGATTTTGCGACAAAAATCACCTGTGTGGTCCCCCACCTAGTTTAGGTGATCACTTTCCAACTAGGATCAGGAAAGATGTTTCAGGATGCCTCCTTCCCTGTTTCTTGTTGCCATCTTCAACACTCCCTCTCAACAAGAAAGGACCGTCTGCATGCGACATGCAACGCATGCATTCGCCCCCGCAACCTTCACAAGCGCCAGCGAACCCATGCATGCGACATGCAACTCCATGCATTTGGCTATGCACCTGGCATGCACCATGCAAACTCATGCATGCGCCACGCAAACTCATGCATGCACCATGCAACTCCATGCATGTGCCATGCACCCTTTGCAAGCGCCATGCACCTCCATGCATCTGCTCTGCAACTCCTCTGAAACTGAATAGGCTCCAAACAACTCAATCAGTCTTGATGCATCTAGCATCTATCATCAAAGTCTTCGACTTCTGCTTGGCCAATTGCACATGTCATCAGGAACCACTGCGCTGTTGAACTCTTCCACCCATGCACTCTTGCACTTGCTGTCAACTCTGATCCGCGCTCCAGTATCCGACACTGTCACTTTGATCTGCCTACATCACTCCAACTGATCTTGCTACTGCTGCGCTATGGGCACCTCGTAGCTAGGTTCAATCCATGAGATCCACACTATCTCATGAATCTGCCCAGAAATATCCTCATGGGATTAATCATGCATGTCGCCCCACCTCATACCTGGTGGTATAGCTGCATGCACTCCCTCTGGCCATCTGGCACGAAATTTCTCTGCATGAGTGGTCTCTTCCACTCCATGATCCTCTTGTGGCTGATCCACATCTCGAGGTTCACTATCACCTGCACGCAAAACTTTCTCCCTCTCAAGCTTCAATTGCATGTCTTTCTTGCACTTCCCAACAGTAGGAAGCTCCATAGAAATCCCATCTACAGCAAATCTATAAAGATTCTTATGCATCTCCAGTTGTGGCTGCTCCACAACCTTCTGAGATTGCTTCTCACACTGCATGTTGAGAGGCTCCCTCTCAACCACCAAGTCACTAACCTCTGATTTTCTCCTCAAAGCTTTTCATGCATCTTTTACCTCAATGCATGTAGATTCTTGGCTCGCGCACATTGCAATTGTCCCGCCATCGCAAAATTTTCTAACAAAAGAGCTAATTTTAAATTGACGATATCTCCCACATCCGAGCTCCGATTCGACCGATTTGTTTTTTCAATTCGGGTATTCTTTTGCAAGGAATCCAAATATGCTATTTGTGTCTAAAAATTTTGGATCTAAATTTTCATATATTCTCTGCAAACTCGCACACCCAAAAATTCCTGCTCTCATTCCATGTAGAAAATTATATACAATATGCATGTATGTTTCCGGCTTTCTCCATTTTTATTTTCCTGAGTTTATCCTAAAACTCAACCGCTTCAATGCTTTGCAATTTCTCCAATGATCAATATCGCTCTGATACCATGTAGAAATTTGAATAACCGATATGTTATCCACCGAGATTCTCCTGATCACACACTATTTTATCTTCATGCACAATACAGAATCTCTTCTACCATTGATCATCACATGTGGAAATAAAATCAATTGCATGCACACATTAAAACCATAAACAATCACACATATGAACACAATATTCTATGGAAAGCTAAGTCGAAAACCCCCAACTATCTCAGATATTATACATGCCATGGAGATCATGTAACAATCATAGTACAAAGCTCTTTGCAAGCTCATGCACTACCTCCCCACACATCAAGCTAGATCTAGCAAAACACATGCTCCAATCTTTTGCCACTTGATAGCCAGCCTCTATTGCATTATCAATGCTATGGGATGGCTTCATTAAATAACATAAACCACCTGGCTTGTACTGCGCAATCTTCATGGGCTTCTCCACCTATCCGTGTGTTGAAAATAGCAACTGTATAGTCACAACTGATAGTTAACCTGCTCTTTCACCTATTTCTGCACTGGTCTCCACTGAAATTGTCCATGCACTGAAGTTAACTGATGCATTCTTTAGTTGATTAATGAGTTTATAATTAGTGAATTAATTAATAATTAATTCACAACACTCTCACTAATTGTATCAATTATTTACTTGGATGAAAAGCTCAACTATATGCTTTTGCTTAGATTAGTTAAACCGAATACAACCTTAATTAACTCTCAATCAACTCCACCAAACTCTGTCACATGAGTTCTAACTGAAGTCCTCCATGCAATAGCTCCAGTAAACCCTCAGGAATAGCGTAATTCCTTCTGTCAGCTGCTGTGCCACATCTGTGCACTTAACCGAAGTGCTCCAAGAGAATAAGATAATGTTTAGAGTCCAAATATTATTAAGAGCTAATAATATTCGACATATCTATTTTTAGACTAGCAATCTAAAAATAGATTCCACCCAATATGTCTAAAAATAGAGGTCCATCTATTTTTACCAACATGACCAACCATCCATAAATAGCATCTCGCAACTTATAGATCATGATCCATATGTCTAAAAATAGACATAGTTTAAAAATAGACTTTGCGACAAAAATCACCTGTGTGGTCCCCCACCTAGTTTAGGTGATCACTTTCCAACTAGGATCAGGAAAGATGTTTCAGGATGCCTCCTTCACTGTTTCTTGTTGCCATCTTCAACAGTGGCCACATAGATGCCTCGTAGGAACACAAGGTGACATGGATTGGTGCAATGATGATGTGGTAGTCCAATAAGGGCCACACATGGGTGCAACATGGAAGCTAATGTTGATGTGGCATAATCTAGTTGCACAAACTTCAAGAGCCCATAATTTCAATTCAGGAGTTAGATTGAGATAAAGATTATATAGTCAGAGAGATCTTGATGTGTTAAACACGATTGTGGTATTTATTTTAAGATTTGAAGAAGTTTTAAAATGAGTATTTTTATAACCCCATATTCATAATATACCTTGGATATTTGGTTAATTCAATAAGTAACACCTCCCATAACTCAAGATAGTACAAGGGGATGGGAGGGAGTGTTACAAAGTGGTATCAAAGCCTAGTTTCAACACTTCACTACAAATAAAAGACCCTCTAGTTGATCTAAGGCTCAATATTTATCTCAAAATTGAAAGTGCTCAGAAATGCTTCAAACCCGAATGCCTGGTTAGTGCTCGTCTCCAGGATTTGAACACAACTCATTTCATCAAATTCCGAGTTCGTATTAGGGAATTATGGCCTGTTGTTTGTTTTCCCAAATAAGAAAAAAATGAGCAGAACAGGTACATGGATGATGTGGAAAGTCTAGTAAGCTTCACATGGAATATTCTTTAGATTCAGCCAATGACAATGTGCCAAGTGTTCTAGCCAGATTCGTCGATGATGACTAGGACGTGAATTTTTTGTATCCTAAGTCTAAGGGTAAATTTTATTATTAATGGTGCATGATTATTATTTTAATGGTTGAATTTGGGCCAATGGGGAAAGGCCACATGGCATAGCCAGGGGTTGCCACGTGCCCCCTCTCCCCCATGACCTTACCTGTGCCACCGTAACGCCTTACCACTCCCTCTATATGATGGATCTTAACCATTAAGGATCCCACTAATACTTAAAGTTTCATGCGCCATCATACGGGGGTCCATAGAGGGCCAACTCCCTCCCATATAACCAACAATTTGGAACCAACGACCAACACTACATCGACGGGAAAATTTAACATGAAGTTTAGACCATAATCCATATGTTAATCCCCAATTAGCGCTAAAAGTGCTTAAATTTTAATATGTGCTTATCCTACTGTTAACTGCACCTATTTTTAATTAATAGCGATTTAATATAGCAAGGTAGTCTGGTGGAGCGTGCCAAATTCAGATTTTTTTTCCAAATTTAGAATTTTAACTGGCAAAATCCCAGTTTTAGAGGATAAATAGTAGGAAAACTTGTTTCTGCCATAACTCAGGCAATTTTTGACCAAAATGAGCTTAGGAAGAGTCATTTCTGGTAGATTTTGATGTTTTAGAGCCATTGGAGCAGGTTGCAGAGGAAATAGGAGACTGTAAACAAGCATTTTTCACATTTGAAGCTAATACAAAGGCCCAAACTATGAAGTTGGACCAAGGAGATGTAGCCCAAGAGGGGTGATATCCTTCATCAAAAACTTGTGTATTGAGCTCTGTTATTTGTGCTTGTTGTGTACTTATTTGTTGTTGTTCAAATATTAGTTTCTATGCTTTTGACTTCATGAAAAAACTCTAAATTTTACCACGTTTAATGATTAGACAATCACTTTCTCATGGATAAATTCTTAATGGATAAGAAAACCAAAGAAAAGTTTATTTAATACTGAAACTGATATTAGCACAATAAAAACTAACAATTATTTTTAGATCAAGTTGGTATCAGAGCACAAGGTTGCTTGCTTGAAGGGTTTTAATAGTTGCAATTTTTGTGATGCTTACAAGGTTGAGATTGAAGAGGGGAGAAGGGAAGCTATTGGTAGCTAGTCCTGAGATTAGGAAAATAAGGAAGAGAGCAGAGAAAGCATCATCCTCACCCAAAGGACCACTCAAAGCAACACCTGAAGCACCTCAAATTCCATCTCCATCAGTTGAGATTGAAGAGATACAAATTGTACAAGAGGCTGAAGTGATTGAAGAGGTACAAGTTATAGAGGTTGAGCTTGAATCCAAAGCCAAAATTTCAGGCTATGAAGAGACTCATGAACATTATGAAGAAGAGGATGTTAAGGGATACTTCAAAGAGATGCAAATAATGGTTAAAGTCATGTATGTAACATTCATTGCAGAAAAAGCTGGAGAAGGTTCAAAGCCTCCACATGGAGAAGGATCTTCAAACAGTAAGAAGGATTAAGAGAAGAGCTCAAAAGGTAGTGGAGAAAATCCACCTCCATATCTACCATCCTCATCTTCCTCATCCTCATCAGCATCTTCATCTTCCACATCCACTACAAAAACTCATACCCACACTCATTCTAAGATCCCAAAAGGAAAGACTCCATTACTCAAGTTGGACATCAAGTTTGAACTTCCCATATAAAATGGAGAGGTTAATGTAGAGAAGTTAGAAAATTGGATTTTTCAATTGGAAGTATGCTAAAAAATTCAAAATTTACAAGAATACGACATGAAGATCCAGTTGGCTTCATTAAGGCTAGAAGGATCAACACTAGTTTGGTGGGAGGCGAAGAGACAAGAGGAAATGCGAATCCATGACAATATTTCCATTTCTTGGGTTGAATTCATTTCTTCCATTAAAAGATATTTTTATCCATTAGCCTATATGAAAAAGGAAAAATCCTTTAAAGGCCAAATGGTTGGAGATTGGAAGAATGAGGGAGCTATACCCTCACTTTCTGAACAATTGATAGTGTCTTTTAGGGTCCAAAAGGCTTCTAGTGAGGAGGGATGATCCAAGGCTTAGTATTTAGCTCAAAATTGAAAGTGCTCAACAATCATTTGAACCTAAATTCCTAGATAGAGCTCATCTCCAAGATTCCAACACAACTCGTTTCATCAAATTTTGAGTTTGTATGAGGGAATTATGGCCTGTTGTTTGTTTTCCCAATCAGGCAAAAAATGAGCAGAACAGTTATAGGGATGATGTGGCGAGTCTAGTCAGCTTCACAAGGAATATTATCCAGATTTAGCTAATGAAAATGTGCAAAGTGTTCCAGCCTGATTCGTTGATGATGAGTAGGAAGTGATTTTTTTAAATCCTAAGTCTAAGGGTGAATTTTATTATTAATGGTGCAGGATTATTATTTTAATGGTTGAATTTGGGCCAATGGGGAAAGGCCATTTGGCACAACCAGGGGCTACCACACCCACCCCCCCCCTCCCATGGCAAGTTGCATGGACTGTTATTTTCTAAGGTTGAAATTATTATGAAATGGGCGCATGTATATATTTTATACAAATTTTCGACTTTGGTTAATTCATATGGAGGATCTCTAACTAAACTCGGCAAAGGACTTCTAACTACTGTGGAGGACTTATAGCTATAGTGACAAAGCTCTAACAATGGTGGTGAGATAAATATATATATATATGTTTGAACAAAATTTGTGTGGCGGGGTCAGGGTTGAACCCACAACCTCACACGCGCCACTGTAACACCTTACCACTCCCTTTATACCATGGATATTAACCATTAAGGATCCCACTACTACTTAAAGCTTCATGCGCCATCATATGGGGGTTCGAAGGGGGATATCCCCCTCCATATAACCAGCAGTTCAGAACCAATGACCATTGCTACACTGATGGGAACATTTAACATGAATTTTAGCCCATAATCCATATGTTAAGCCGTAATTAACATATTTTAACCCGCAATTAGCGATAAAAGTGATTAAATTTTAATATGTGCTTATATTATTGTTAAGTGCACTTATTTTTAATTAAGAGTGGCTTAAAATAGCTGATAGTCTAGTAGAGCATGCCAAATGTGGAGTTTTTTCCAAATTTAGAATTTTAATTGACGGAATCCCATTTTTAGAGGAGAAATAGTAGGAAAACTTGTTTCTGCCATAACTCAGGCAATTTTTGACCAAAATGAGCTCAAGAAGAGTCATTTATGGTATATTTTGATGTTTTGGAGCCATTAGAGCAAGTTATATAGGCAACATGAGACTATAAATAAGAATTTTTCACATTTTAAGCTAATACAAAGGCCCACGCTATGAAGCTGGACCAAAGAGATGTAGCCTAGGAGGGGTGAGCTACTTCATCAAAAACTTGTGTATTGAGCTCTTTTATTTGTGCTTGATGTGTAATTATTTGTTGTTGTTCAACTATTAGTTTCTATGCTTTTTAATTCATGAAAAAACACCAAATTTTACCAATTTTAATGATTATACTTTCACATGCTCATGGATAAACTATTAATGGATAGCAAACCACAAAAAAGTTTATTTAAATCTGAAACTGATATTAGAAAAACAAAAAATAACAATCATTTTTGGATCACTAGTGGAGGTTTTTGCAGAATCCCCTAAAATAATATCCCAAAGATATGTTTGGAGTGGAGTCCACTGGTGGATATGGATGGGAAGATGTTTTAGTAGATGTTTTTTAACAGTGCGTCTATAATACCTAAAATGCACCAGTGCGTTATATAATCATATGCATTGGTTCTTAATAGCATATGGTGCACCATGACATAGTTTTTTATAAAAAAAAATAAAAAATGTAATGGTGCGTTCAGTACATAATGCGCACCGATGTGCATAATACTTGATAGCACTGGAAAGAGATGATTTAAAAAAAATTTGGTCGTAAAATTCATTTTTCCTTTTCTAGTGTTATACTACAATGACCCAGGTCCTCTTGACGAATTTAGGCTTACTTAAGTACTATGAGGAGGCTACATCCCTAAAGGCTCACTCTGGGTTGTTGATGCAATTGATCTATTGGTGGGATGCCCACCAACAAGCTTTTCGTGTGGATCCTAACACATGGTATGGACCCACTGAGGAGGACATATATTTCATCACTAGCCTATCCAGAAGATGGGAGTCTTTTCCCTAGTTCCCTGATGTCCCCGATGGTGTTGCAACAGAGATTCAACTTGTCTACTCTCATAGATATGTTGGGGATCATGTCGTGTGTGCAACATATTTTCAGGTTTTTGGTGGAAAACGTACACATATCACTTATTTTGATGTAAAGGAGGTTAGGTGCCTCTCATTATTAGCGAGTACCATTGCATATTATAATAGTGATGGGAAACGAATTAATTCCCCTATTTTATTTTATGTTTATTCTTTGGTGCAGAGGCCACGATGTATCAAATGGTCTACCATTTTTTTGCGAAAATTTTGCATGGTTTTATATAGATTTTGAGCTATGATACATGGAGTGCTAAATTTCCTTTTGCATTAGAGTTTTTTTTTTAATGTTTTGAGAGGTTCCTAGAGACAATGAATAATATTGACCATATCTCTTGTAGGTCGATGATTGAGGTTCAGACATGCATGTGGGGCGAGATGATGACCAAGAGGGGCCTACTGGAGTATCTGGTTAGGATTTCTGCCGAGGCACTAGGGCTACTAGGAAGTGAGTATGAACATATGTCTGTCTTGGTGTCATATCTTTACGTGGGGATTGATTTGCAACAATGTTCCAACATCCTCTTCACCCCAGATGAGGCAAGAATTTATAGAGCTAATATAATTGTTTTCTTTAAATCAATCTAGTTTCATTTTATTTTCTTAATTATTTAGAATAAAATTTATTATAGTGTGTTCTTTAACTTGTTTTATTAAATTACTTAATGACTTTTTCTAATTATTGTTGTGTACTATATATTTTGTAGACATCAGTGGTTTCATTGGGGAAATGCATCCTCCCCCACCAAAGGGAGATGTAGAGATGGCTGAGGTCATAGAGGGTGAGGCACATCCTCAACTTTATATGGGTGTGAGCATGTGGGCACATAGGGACGGTGTCATATTTAGAATGAAGTAATGCAACTGACTCTCTGGAATTTTGGTCAAGGAGGGAGTTCGCCCTGTGATACCTTGAGACATTAGGGGAAATCCTAAGCTCATGGAGCTCTTGAGGGACTATCCACATGATATGATGATTTTTATGTGTCATATCATCAGAGCTACCAGACTACTAGCAACGAGGAGGGATCATGGGAATGCAACATATGCCTATGAATCTTCACCCAGTACCTCCCTATCAGATCATGATGATCAAGGTGATAATCCTTCTGGTGATGAGGGTGATGATCCTGTCGGTGATCCTTCATACACATAGTATTCATGAGATTTATTATGGCCACATCGAATCGTGATCATCCAGGTGTTGGTGATCCTTCTAATAGTACTCCACCTCCTCATCATTCACCTATGATCACCCACTACGTCATGTTTCTCTTGATCATAGTGAAAACCATCCATCTTCTCCTCCACCTCATAGTTCGACTATTGAGGTAGTTAACCATCCATCATCTTCTGTTATAGACTAAAATTCCCCTACTACTGTTGTATCATCTTCTGCTACAGACCATGTTATCACTACTACAGCTGTATCAAATTTTTCATTGATGCAGTTAATATTTGAATTATATCTATCTATATATATATATCTATATATATATATAGTGTAATTTTTATGTTCATGTTAATGTACTTAATTTATATGTTGGTTTTGATGTGTATATTATTATGTAATATCCCAAATGGGAATCATGCAACAATATTAAACAATACTGCTCAGAAATAACGTAGTTAAGAAAAGTGAGAGCAGGAGGCCAATCTGGAGGCTCAAAAATAACATTTACAATAGAAAATCAGCATTATATTGAAGCCCGTGAATTATAGAACAAAAAATAGAAGACTTTACATGAAGAAATCCTAAAAAATGAGGTGTTGCAACCATATATTATGACTGAACAAGCTTAACAACGTTATTTTTATTGGCTGAAACAACAGTATATTACACTTCAGATTTAGAGCAGATATGTGTACAAAAAGTTAGATCTATATAATATATGTACATTAGATAGGCTCCTCTACAAATTCCCCTTGGGTTTTTGAGCAAAAAGTGAAGTACATGGAGTAGATATGAGATCTTATGCAGCAGATCTACAAAATGATTTAGAAAATCTGAAGAAAATACAACAGTATTTAGATCAGATCTGAATATGACATGGATTAGATCTGAAATCCATGGATCACCACAGTGAAGGGTAGAACCCCAACACTAGATATATCTCCTCCAAAAGTGTGCCAAAACACCCTGCAACTGTACACTTGCAAATAACGTAGTACTGGAATGAAAAATGTGCTGTAGGCTCTAGAACATATGTGGCCTCAAGCCAAGATCTAAAATCAGTGCTCCAATCATCCAATACTCTCTTGCCAGGGGGATAGAAGACTTTCCCACTGAAATAGGCACTAAAATGGCCTAGATCAGAGTAGATATAGCCTCCACTTGCTGCAACTTACAAAGACAACCAAACCCTCAACAGGATCTGCATTGTAGTTGGAAGAAGAGCTTGGCCAAATTCCTGATAGTGGACAAGAAATGCAAGACTCCTTCAAGAGATACTCAAGGAAGGAGGTGGGATTCCCAATCAGGAACACCCAATGCTAAAAAACACTGTTATCTGCTAAACAACCAAGAGAACAAGAAATGTCTAAACAGACAAATTCTTCACAAATATGATAATCATCAACAACCTTCTCATGTTATCCTCCTCTTCCTTTTATAATATTGAGAGCTTACAAAATCCTAAACCATCTCAATGAAATAGTTATTTTTACATTAGCCACCTCCAACTAAAACTGCGTTGTGCCTCAATGAAGATCACTCCTTTTAGACAACGCTATTGATTTGGTCATGGTTGACCTAGTCAAAACATTCAGCCCCTTTCACACCTAAGGGTGCTCATATAGTTCGCCCAAATTTAGCCTTGTTCTCATGTGGCATTGGTTTATTTGCTATTTTAGGAGTTTTTATTGTCCTCCTTTACACATTTATTCATACAACAGAAAAATGAAACAAAAATGAATATTCCCATTAGCTTGGGCTAATTGGGAATATTGCAGTCCTACCCTCCAAAATTTTGCTTGTCCTCAAGCAACTGATAAGGTGAGTGATGCAATACTTCTTCTCCTCCATTGGTGACACCATCATGAATTAAGCTTCCTCCATAAGCTAAGTGTTCACCAATCCAACCCTCCATGAATTGTTCCTCCAAAGTCATCATGAGATGTACATAGTCCATCCCACAAGGATTCAAGAACTCAAATGAAACAAAAATGGTTGAACCAATTCTCTCCCTGAAACATGTAGCATAAGGTACATAGAGAGTCTCCATCCCATGTGGTACATACATGCCTCCCATCCTCCCTTCGTACAGGTCCATAAAAAGTACAATTATGTCATCAATGTATGGAAGCAAAACTACATATACACAAAGAGAAATTTGAGCATGAGGAGGTGGGTCATAGTCCCAAATATGATACCAGTGCAGTGCATCTCCTACCTGCATCAGGTCAAGGTATGGTAAGTGGGTTCCCCACCACTTACTTGCTGCACATGTCATCTCACTATGGTTGAAAGTGTGAGATATGTTTGGTGACTTTGGGAAGCACCCATCATGATGAAAAATCTCCCTTTTTACATCGAGAGGCCAAATTCAGAAAGTTTAGTGGCTCACTATTTGCCATGAGATTTACATGATACATCACTCCTCCTTGGAGTCATGACCTGCATAAACATGGTGAAATAATATGTACAATTAGAAAATAAGATGTTCTTTACATGATCATATTATTCACCAACAATACTCCTCATACAAATGGAGTGGTGCATGGTTCTTTCTCCCATTTCAAAAGAAGGAAGAGATTGATGAAATAACCCCTTCATGGAGTCATGTTGCTACCCCAAATCCACATAGTTCATGCATTCTTGAAAATGTTGATATAGTTCTTCTTTCAACCCTTCCCAATCAAAGCTCCTCATGATGATGTTTTAGATCCTCATGGAGTACATATGGCTGAAACAGAACTCTTGGTAAGCCCTTTGTAGTAACTTATTCTTGAACTTGGAGGCTCTAGACAAGAATATTATACCATGATGATAAATGAATCCTGCTTGGACTAAATATCCCTCTTCATGCAGGCGGTCATCAAGTATCATATAAGTGTGTAGATATTTGGAATAATCCACCAACAGTTGGGGTTTCCAATATAGATCTAAAATTCTCAACAATGACAGCATTAATGATGTATCAATAGAAATGTATGTCATGTTGCTGATCTCCTCCTTGAAATATCTCATTCCAAATATGTGTGTTGGAAGGCCATTCCTTCCATTCTTCTCCTCCCATAGCGCAGATCCAGAAATGAGAGTGGGTGATGATGATAAGGGAAGAAGATCTCCCTCCTTCTTGAGCTTATCCAAGCCTCCCAACACTATAGCTTTGTCTTCTAATGCTCCAATCCCTCCTGGATCTAAGCTTGGAGCATCATAGATGGGATCCTCCTGTCCCTGCTTCCACTGCGCAAATTCAACTTTTTTCATGAGTGGGAGTCTCATGATAATGTGGTATCATTCTCAAAGATTCAAGAGTGCTTCTGATTGGTGCACTTGCTCCCTTATCTCTTCCATGAAATAGTGGGTCATCTCCTTCTATGTCAGCACTGTGATCCCTCCTTTGTCCTGTCTTATTTTATATCATCATAGACACATGCTGCTCATGCTCTTCATGTGTAAGATCCTTAGGGCCTTCTTGCAAAGATACAAGAGCCCTCCTAGTGGAAGCAATTGCTTCATATCCATCTCCCAATAAAATTGGATCTCCTCCTGCTGTCATAGTGCTAGAGGATCTTCTCTGATTTTTCTCTCCCTTCTCCTCATCAATGGAGAATGCCTCATCATTAAGAGACCCTTTTCCTTGATCTCTTCTTGAAGAAGGAACCCTCATGTCTTCTCCTTGAGAAGAGAGTTCTTGTTGTAGTGGGGCTTTTGCCTTTGGAAAATCATGCAGCAGATCTTCAACCCCCACAACAATGTTCAGAAATGGAGTTGGCTTTATGGATTCTTCCAATTCATGCAAAGATTCACATTTCTTGGGCTTGATTTTCTCTCCCAAAGAAGTTTCATAATGTCTTAGATCAAATCTTTTCACTAACCTCATAGTGAGCTTTGCATAAGAAGAGATATCTACACTTTTCAAGGAAGAAGACTCAAATAACCACCAGGCATAAGCCTTACCTTGAAGATGCAGTGCTGCTACTCTCATGGCTTCTTCTTCTAAAACTTGATGCAACTGGAAATATGTGTTTAGCTTCCTTACCCAAGATCTAGCTGAACATGTAGGTGAACCATCAACATTAGATAGGAGAAATCTACTCTTATTATGCTGCTTGCTTCTCTCCACCTTGATCTTGAAAAACTCTGGAAAAGTGATATGATCTCTAAACTTCTGATTTTGAGACTCATACTCTTGCAGAAAATCACTAAGAGTTTCTTCGTCTTCTATCTCCCTCATACCAAATCTGGGCATAGGACTGTGTCGTGCATCATGATGTGTGGCTACATGCTCACACCCCTCATATTAAAATCTAGAGTTTGCTTCAGATTCAAACTCTCTTGGAGATTCTCTACACATCTCCCTTCTCATCTATTTGAGATCTCTCTTAATACTCTGCATAGTTTGAGAAAGAAGCTTTAAGAGCCTTTCTTCCTTCCTTCCTCCAAATAATGGAGTCTTCTTCTTGTCCTTTATGTTCATCTTCTCTTCTTCTTGTCTTATTGATAGCATATTGGGTAAGATTCCACATGCTGAGCTAAGATTATGCTCCAATACCACTGTAATATCCAAAATGGGAATCATGCAACAATATTAAACAATATTGCTCAGAAATAATGCAGTTCAGAAAAGTGAGAGTAGGAGGCCAATATGGAGGCTCAAAAATAACATTTACAACAACAAATCAATGTTATATTGAAGCCCATGAGCTTCAGAACAGAAAATATAAGACTTCACATGAATAAATCCTCAAAACTGAGGTGCTGCAACCATATATTATGAATGAACAAG
This sequence comes from Pinus albicaulis, assembly GCA_034641835.2. Classification (NCBI taxonomy): domain Eukaryota; kingdom Viridiplantae; phylum Streptophyta; class Pinopsida; order Pinales; family Pinaceae; genus Pinus; species Pinus albicaulis. Next base: position 140,956,033 of record CM076584.1, on the reverse strand, counting down.
CTTGACATCATTATTTTTATTGGCTGAAACAGTAGTAGATTACACTTTAGATCTAGAGCAGATCTGTGTACAAAAAGTTAGATATATGTCAGATTTGTACACTAGATAGGCTCCTCTACAATTGCCCCTTGGGGTTTTGAGAAAAAAGTGAAGTACATGGAGTAGATCTGAGATCTTATACCGCAGATCTGTAGAATGATTCAGAAAATCTAAAGAAAATACAAAAGTATTCATATCAGATCTAAATATGACATGGATTAGATCTGAAATCCATGGATCACCATAGTGAAGGGCAGGAACCCAACACTAGAGATCTCTCCTCCAAAAGTGTGCCAAAATACCCTGCATATGTACAGTTGAAAATAACGTAGTACTGGAATGAAAACTACGTTGTAGGCTCTATAACATATGTGGCCTCATGCCAAGATCTGAAATCAGTGCTCCAATCATCTAATACTCTCTTTCCATGGGGATAGAAGACTTTCCCACTGAAAAGAGGCAGTAGAATGGCCTAGATCAGAGTAGATATAGCATCCACTTGTTGCAGCTTACAAAGAAAACCAAACCCTCAACAAGATCTGTGTTGTAGTTGGAAGAAGAGCTTGGCCAAATTCCTAATAGTGGACAAGAAATGCAAGACTCCTTCAAGAGCTACTCAAGGAAAGAGGTGGGATTCCCGATCAAGAACACCCAGTGCTAAATAGAACTATTCTCTGCTAAACAACCAAGAGAATAAGAAATGTATAAACAGACAAATTCTACAGAAATTTGATAATCATCAACAACCTTCTCATGTTTTCCTTCTCTTCCTCTTATACGATTGAGAGCTTGCAAAACCCTAAACCATCTCAATGAAATAGCTCTTTTTACATGAGCCACCTCCAACTAAAACTGCGTTGTGCCTCAATGAAGATCACTCATTCTAGACAATGTTGTTGATTTGGTCATGGTTGACCAAATCAAAACATTCAACCCATTTCACATCTAAGGGTGCTCATTTAGTTACGCCAGATTTAGCCTTGTTCTCATGTGGCAATGATTTATTTTCTGTTTTAGGAGTTTTTATTGTCCTCCTTTACACATTTATTCATACAACAGAAAAATGAAGCAAAAATGAATATTCCCGTTAGCTTGGGCTAATTGGGAATATTACATATTAGGTCATGTTAGATATGCTCATTTAATGTGATTGCAGATAGATGTGTATGTGATAAAATTTATTTGACATGAGATGTATATTTGAGTATGTGTGTGGTGATGATGTTAGATTACAGTGATAATGTTTTGTTAGATGTGATCATGACGATGAAGCCCTGTTAGATTATTAGATTAAATTTAGATGTGCATTTTATATGATGTTTATGTTTGTTACAGGGTTATCATCATGACGTTTATTTTTATGAAATGATATTTATTATATATTATGTATTTATAAACTTATATCAAAATTTTATATATGAAATTACACGCAAAATGATTTACTTTAAAAAAAATGCAAATATATTTTTATAAATTACAATTTTTAATATGGTTGAAACTATAATTGTAAAATTACCATAAATATTTCTCTATTGCTTATATAGCTTATACATATTCATTCTAACATAATTAGTAAAGTATTTCAATAATCACAAGGAAAGAATAATTAAAGGTAAAATAATTTAGTTAGTTCTTAATAAGACAAAATTGTGTAACTCATTTAATTTTTAATCTAAAATATTAATAATAATAAATTATTGAAAAATACAATTTAAACAATGAAAAATTACACATGGTCTATATGTAGAGATAGAAAACCACTATAAACCTATCTTAATCAGAGATTTATGAAGCACTAAAAGGGATTACATATTTCAATATGTACATCTTTTTTCAAGTTTTGCATTCTAAAAAGAGATTTTCATATAAAGAGATTTGATCCCTCTTGGCTCCTCGTAGATCTGTTGCTAAGAGGGACCTATGCTAGTTTATAAAATTCAATATTCTATTGTTAAATTATAAAAACTTAAGTCGAAATTTTTTATAACTAATTTAGATTTAATATAACTTAAAATTTTCTATTTTAATAAATTTTAATTTATCATTAAAGTTATGAGAGTTTCAAACATTTTAAATTTAATATTTATAGAACCTCTTACCAATTTAAATTAGAAATTTCTCTCTTTAAAGAGGATAAAGAAATATAAAATAAGGCTAGCGTAGTTACTTGTAGTTGGGGATTTGCTCTATTGGAAGTTATCCCTTAAAGATGCAAGTGAATTTTTTTCTAGTAATAAAGATATAACATTTTGGTGCTAATTTGGTTCTCTATTTTCTATTGTGGTTTAAATTTATATTTTTTAATAATAAATATGAGTTAAATAAAACAAAAATCATACTATATTAGTGTTGGGCTGCCAAAATGTCGTCTACTTTCACCCTCATTTCCATATTTTTACCCTCATTCTGTAACTCTGTAACTTTGTAAGCCCTACATTAGTAACCATTTCCACGACCATAGGGTTTTTCATTGTTATTTTCAAATTCATTTATTTTAAGTATTTTAAGAGAATTTATGATAAAATATTAGGAAATTAACAGGTTTTCATATATCTCTAAAAGTGTCATGAGTTCTGTGATATTGTAGGCCTACTTGGAGATTCTAGAAGGGTCCTATTTGGTCACCTAACTACAATTCGAATTTCAAATTCCAACTCATCAAAATTTGTAGAATATTTTAGGAAGATGTGGATCATTAAATTAAGCACATTCAAAGGAGAAGAATCATGGATTTTTTTATATGTGTTCTTATCAAAACTATGAGAGAATTTGGAGAGGATTTGTACCTTGTATTTTTAGATGAGTGGCTGTAATCGCAAAAGATAAATGTGGATTTAGAAGATATTTGAGGGATTTGTATGTATTGATCAGTTATCATCTTTTTTTTGTATAAATAGGGGTGCATCCTTCAAAGGATCCCATCTACTATCTAATAATTCCATTCAACAATTCTATTCTTCCAATAAATAAAATCAAATAGTTCAGTCCAAGATTCCCCAACATATTGTTACTTTGAAGATATGATAGTTGTTTGTTGTTCTTAAGATGTGATAGTTTTTTGGTGTGCTTACTGAGGAATGGAGGGCCCCCATCAACCACAATTTGCACATATTTGTACATATTGGTAACATTGTGTAATTATGTTATTTCATTTCAACAGGTGTGATTTTCTTTCTAGCAAGTGTGTTTTCATTCCAGCAAGTGTGATTTCATTTCTGCAAGTGTGATTTCAATTATGCAAGTGTGGTGTGATTTCATTTCAGCAAGTGTGATTTCAATTATGCAAGTGTGGTGTGATTTCATTTATGCAAGTGTGGTGTGATTTCAATTCTGCAAAGTGTGATTTCAATTTCAAGAAAATGTGATTTCCTTTATGCAGGTGTGATTTAAATTTCTTTATGATTGGATTGGATTGGATTGATTTATTTTGATTTAGTTTCTTGCATTAGATTAATATATTCTGATAAATAATCACCTAATACATATAGTACACATATACCTCATAAGTTCATGAACCCTGAGTTAAAAAATTAAATGACAAGGATTTAACTCACAATTAAATCACCCAACATTTTGGCACCATTTCCGGGGAGGATACATAGGTGTTTATTTTGAAATATTAGGCAACTCATTATAGTTGCATTCATTCTTAGATACTGGGTTAAAATCATGTTAAAATCATTTTGTATATTAAATTTCAATAATTTTTAAATATTTTGTACTAATATGTGTGCATGATAGGAATTATCAACTAGTTGGAGTAATTCATAGATAATTAATAGTTTGAAGAATGTCCTTCTAAGAAATTTGTCGAATCCTAGCAATAGCTGAGATATCTTCTTGTCAATAAGAGTATATTTTTACTGCATTCATAAAATTTTCTATCTCTCCACCTCCACAAGAATATTTTTCAAGTCTCTTTTGATTCCTCTGGTCTATCTGTTGAAGAAACTAAAGAATCATGCAACACCTTTGATGGGAAAAACCACTAGAATATAAGATTGAGGAATGCATAATAAAGGAGGATATTCAATGTGATCTAAACCAAGAAAGGAATCACAAATGTCATAGTTTTATTGAAATATGGTTCCAATCAAGATCAAGTCACATCACTCTTTCATTCTTCCTTAATTCTTAATTGCATCATCAAATCAATTGGTCTTTCATGCTTTGATGTATTTTAATGCATATTTTTCAAACCTAAGCATGAATATATTTTTACTCCTGTTACGCACATAGTTACACTGGAAATATGAATACACTTGAAATAAATTTCCTATTTCAAGTAGAGTAGAGTAAGATAGAATTAATGAATAAAACCAAATTTGGTGATGTTTTAATTTTCTTCAAGTTAAATGTAATATTCCAAAAATTTAGCCTTAAGCTAAATGGAATATTATAGTTTGTTTTATCACTAGGTAAGTGAATAAATGGGTGGGAAGGCCCATAAGTCTCCTTAGCAGCAATAAAAACACTTCAAGTGTGAAAGGAGGCCTTTTTTAGCAGCTAAATAAAGCACCTCCAAGTGTGGACAGGGTTGGATCATGTTGATTCAGTCAAATTTGACCAAGTCAATAGCGTTGTTATGGACGAGTGGAGATTAATTGAGAAATATCGTAGTTTTGGAGGGAGACTGATTTGATGAGGGAAATGACCTAATTAGGTGGGGCCAAGGGAAAGTGAGTTGATCATATATATAAGGAAGAGGATGGCATCCATATGAGTTCATGTTTTAGATTATTATTTTGATATTGGTCTACTTAGAATTTTTCTTCCTCTTGTTGTTTAGCAGGGTTTCAGTGCTATTTAGCATTGGGTGTTCCCGAGTGGGAATCCCAACTCTTTCCTTGAGAGGCCTCTTGGAAGAGTATTGTATTCATTTCCACATTCAAGTTTTTAGGCCAAGTTACAAATTTCTTCATTAGCGCAGTTTCTGCAGGTTATTTTGCTATGTTGCAGGGTGCAGCAGTGGAGGATTAGATCGTGTGTCTTCAAAGCTAGTTTTTCAGTGGAGGAAGGTTTCCATCCATTGGGAGGCCTGTAAAGAAGTCCCTTGGGCTTATTTCACACATTTGGCACCAGGCCAAGTAGTATTCATCCCCTACAGTGTAGTTTCAGTCTTGATCTGCGTTATTTTAAGGAGGAGTTGTAGGGGTAGTTACAATGATTGTTTTAGGAGGAGATTTCTTTAGTGGAGGAGCCACTCTTTCATCCGAAGGGTCCATTGGAGGAGGGTTGTAGATTTCTATATCAGCTTCAGCCATATATTCTCATTTCTATTGTTGCAGCATATCTTCATTCCTAGGGCTGCAGCTTACATTGGCACATTGTGTGCATTTTTCAGAAACCCTCTTGGGTTGTCTTGGAAAGATGATCTAGTGCTCAGATCTGTATGTTTAGATTCTATTGGGGGATATATCAGTATTATTGTATCATTGTATCATCTCCAGCTACAGCTGTACATAATATAAATGCACTATAGCAGCTCTCCGACATTTTTTGTTGCAACAACATCTCACTTTTGAGAGTGTTTATGTATTGGGGGCTTGTGTGACCACATTCTATGATTGGTGCCTCATTGTTTTGTACCTATTTGCTACATATATGATCAATAATATGGATTTATATTGGTCTCATTATTTTATGTGTTAAATACTTGCTTCTATTTTCATTTTATGAGCTATATTGCTTCTATTTCCTTTTTGGGATATTACAGTGGAATCAAAGCATAATCTTGGCTCAGCCTGTGCATTCAACCAATATTTCACCATGAGGAGAAGCTCTTCACCGGAAGAGGAGATGTACAGAAAAAACAAAAGAATATTCCATTATTTGGAGGAAGAGAGGAGGAGGAGCTGTCAAAGCTTCTCTTTCAAACTATGCAAAATATCAAGGGATATCTCAAGAAGATGAGAGGAGAAAGAGAATCTCTAAAGGAGTTTGGATCTAAAGCCAACTATATATTTTCACATGTGTGTGAGCATGCAGCTACACACTATGATTCACAACGCATTCATATGCCTAGATCTGATATGAGGAAGAGGGAAGAAGAAGAGATGCATAGGAGGGGAGCTCTTAGTGATTATTTGCAAGAATATGAAACTCAAACTAAGAAGTTTAGAGATCATATCACTTTCCAAAATTTTTGCAAGATCAAGGTGGAGAGGAGCAAGCAGCATGACATGGGTAGATTTTTCTTATCTACTTTTGATGGATCACTAGCATGTTCAGCCAAAGCTTGGGTGGAGAAGCTACACACCTATTTGCAGCAGCACCAAGTTTTTGAAGATGAAGCCATCAAAGTTGCAGCGCTACATTTTGGAGGTAAGGCCTATGCTTGGTGGATATTTGAGTCTCTTTCATTAAGAAATGAAAATATTTCTTCTTATGAAAATTTCACTAAGAGATTAGTTGAAAGGTTTGATGGAAAACATTCTGAAACATCATCGTTGGAACCAAACAAACCAAAACAAACAAAACATTTGCATATGATGGAGGAACCTATAAAATAAAATCCACTTCAGAAAACTGTTGAAGAGGCTCACATCTTGCATGATACTTTGCTAGATGCAAGAACTCTGTCCCATGATCTTGAACAAGAGGGCATGAAGATCCCTTTTCCAAAAGAGGATCCTCTTATTGAGAAGGTGACTCCCATTCATAATGAAGAAGAAGAGAAGGATGGGGGCAACAACGCTGTTAATCTAGAGCACATCTAACACCTCATGCAAAGGTAGATGGAGCAATTTCTCCAACAGGAGGGATTCTTGTGTCTCTGCAAGGAATTCCCCAGGGTCTCATATGTGGAGATCAAGGCATAATCAATGAGAAACATGATTGTGAAGCATGGCAGATGGAAGGAGAAGGTAGGGAGGAAGGTCAACATCACATGATGAGGAGCACACACCCCTATCTATTTCAGAGGGTTAATGTAAAGAAGAGGCAGACTGATTTGCACTGTAAGAGCAGGGAAAAGGTTGTCCATCCATATGTACAGTCTACTCTTGTCATTTATGTCTCATTACATGGAGGCATTCCACCAAGGAGACCACCAGGTTAGGAGATGATGAGGAATGCTTCACATTGGATAATACCACTCTTAGATACTTGAGGGGTGGATACTTTGGAGGGGTCTATTACAGTGCATAGATTCTGGGGTAGACTCAAGGAGGAGGGAGACATTCTCTCATTTTTAGCATTACCCACTCTCACTACATATACTGTGTTGATAGAATATGCTACAGTGATGGAGGATGACACCTTAATGGTGCAAGGGAGCTGCTCCATGGATTTGGAGAAAAAGAGGGTACTTTTATTTGACGAAGGAATCCTCCATACATTGGAGTAGATGGAGGCCACTCGTGCTTACATTGGCCAACATCATGAGGTTCTTTTTGGATGGTAGCTTCTCATGGGAGCCCAACTTCCAAAGATCACCAATTCTATTTGAGCATGAGTAGCTGCATGATGGGCATGGCAACACTTTGGAGGTTGACTTTGGCATGAGTGATGTCAAAGGAGTAGACAGAAGCATGTGGGGATCTCCACATTTCATATCTTTAGTGCTGTCTCTTGCGAGGATTGATCCATATTGGAGGTCTCAACTCTTGGTAGAGTACTCCAAGAATCTTGGAGCCTACATGATTCTTGATGACTTAGAGGGAGATGATAGATATATAGTGGATGATGTGGTCATCTATTCTTATGGCACGGTCTTATTGACTAAATCTTCTGAGCTCAAGGAGAAACTGCTACATGCAGTATACGAGGACTTCCTTTCTATGCACTTTGATGCATATCATTCTTTAATGGAGGAGTTCACTTGGGAGGGAATCCAACATGATATATTTCAGCATATGGAGAGATGCATAGCCCAAATGCTGATAGAGAGGATAGAACAACCAATTCCCTACTCATTGAGAGTGAGGGAGAGTTTCCAGTTGAGCCATTTCAGCTCAAGGACCAAAGTACATGGTGGAGAAGGTGAAATTTTGCATTATGATTTCTGCTTCTTTACTTTTTATGAGAAACATGTTGTCTTATGGAGGATCATTCCTTCTTATACATTATATTATGATGTACTTGAGGATAAATGTAGCATTGATATTGGCTATTATTTTGGTGGTTTGTGGGGGAAGCCACATGATTCTTGGTGTGCACCATTGGCACCACATTTTACTTTCATGATCCTATCTTTTAGGATGATTGTGGTAGCAAACACGTGGCTGGAAAATCACTTGTTGTTATTTGATTTCATTCAGGAAAGGGATGCACTGCGATGGTTCCATGTGTGGAACCATGATCCACTTTCTGGTTGTCATATGGCAACTTGATTTCATTGGTTTTTGCTTCCATATATTGCTGATGTTTCTATGTTCATGGGAAGATTTGTTTGGAGAGTGGGAAAAGAGTTGGAGGTGCCCATTGGGGGTATGATTCTCCCTACTTTATATGTTTCATGTTTCAGGAGAAACAATGGGAAAACCATGATTTCCATACTACATATTTTTTCATCATGTGGGAGGAGCCATTTGGAGAGCCTGAGTTTTTGGAGGAGGCACTTCATGGCTGAATTGTTTGGTGGGGTCACCTGGGCCATTCTTGGAGGCCATGTCATTTCAGCCCAAGATCAGCAGCAGCCCCACACATATCATAAATGGAGAGAGAAACAACTTGGGTGGAAGAATTTAATCTCTCCATACAGCCCCAATACATTGCATGAACCGGGGGTTGAGGATTCTTTTGATGAGCTACCTAGGATGGCTCATTTCATTTGGATGATAGCATGGGCTTGGGAGTTTCTCATTGGGAATGAGATCCCCTATGCTTTTCATAACTCCTACCTTAAGGAGGCCATTGGAAAGTGTTAGTTTCAGCCTTTGCAGCCTTCCTCCAGTGATCAAACATGCTCTTACAAAGTGATTTTAAGGTGTCAAGGTCAAATTTTGTCATTTCAAAGAGTTTTCAAGCAAAATTTGGTCACTAGGCATTAGGTCTAGGGGTTGCTTTTACTCCTGTTTGCTTTTACTCCCGTAAAAGTTGTCCAAATGTCGGGTCATGTCACCCATCTCACCGAGTGTACCATCATTCAGAGAGGGTTTTCTATCATCATGTCAAGTTTCAAGTAATATAAGTAATACATTTTACACCTCCCACCTTGCTCATGCTTCACTTTGCCTGTAAGGTCCATTTCCCTCTCCTAGGCTTCCCTTTATGCACCTCTTGATGGAAAAATCATTAGAAAAATTGTATCCTGATGTTCATACACTTCCCCTATCATTAATGTACCTTATTAAACACTTCCCATCACTGAGATTCCCTAAATTCCTCATTTTTGCACAAACCCTAGTTTCTTGCCACAACTTGGCAATTTTCTAGGCTAGGCCTGTGTTTTTCCCTTTTGGACCCCTTCCTCTCACTCAATCTCTGAGATCCCACTTTCCCTTGCTTCCTAACATCCCCCCCTACTTCCAAAAATTTCTCCAAGAATTTAGAAGCCCCTTATCCCCTTCATTTCGCTTCATTTTGACAAAATCCCTTGTTTCACACATCGGGATAAGTTTCACTCAAAAGATGTTTAAGAGAAATAAAATATGAATTTTGGAAAACTGAGAGAGGTTTTTGTCCAAAACATCCCAAGGAAGAAAAAAATCTTTCACTTTTTACAAAGGTATCATGGTTTTAGAGAAATGTCAAAAATACCATTGCCTTAGGAGAATTGAATGCACCTCTGAAGTGACCTTGGGAAAATCAAGATTTCTCCTAGCATGGTTGGCTAAATGACTTTCTTGATGAGTCAAAGGATAGCTAGACACAAAGATATTTCCAATGAGCTATCATGAGCTCAATTTGGAGTTGAGGAAGACCTTGAAAAGTTGACTGCAACAGCGCTCTGCCTTGAGGCAGCCTCATTCTGCTCATTTTGACAAGTTTGGGGAGATTTGATTTATGACAAGGAAAATGAAGTAAAAATTGAAAAATTCCACTTGGTTTGGAAATTAGACTCCAAGATCTTTCCAACGAGCTATCACATGCTCAATTTGGACATCGGGAAGGCCTCCAAAAGCTTCCTGCAAAATGCACTATGTAGCGCACTACTCACAAGAGGCGCGCTACCCATACAGGAGGTGCGCTACCCACATAAGGTGCGCTACCCACATAAGTTCCACAGCCAGTGTTAATTAACACGGGCACTACCCACTTTCCGGGCGCTACCCATTGGGCAGGGGCGCTACCCATACAGCGACAGAGCCCAGAAATTTTTTTTCTTGCGCCCAGTTTCGTATCAAATCGGCTCCATCGACTTGCAAGTAGGTTTCTAAAGGTTGCTCAATAGATTTTTAGCATGATTGTGGTGTTATTGGTGTTGGGAAGCAAGCCTTGGTTGAAGAGAAATGTATAAACCCTACATTTATATGCAGATTTATTCCTTAAGGGTTTTGAATATATATGGACAGTCTTGTGAAGGGTTTGAAAACTTTTGTGAATGGTAGATATGCTTATGCCCTAGCACGTTGTGTACATCATCCTCATGCCCTTAGTTTATCATCTTATCACTGCTGTCATGTCCTTTCATGTTTTTACATAGTCTTATGTTGACTAGTCTATATCCTCCATCACCATAATATCACCGCTGCTGTCATCATCATTCTATTGCCACTGTCGTGGCCATTTGTTTCACTATGGTCATTGTCATGTTGTTCCTATTCTCCATTTGATAAAACACAGTCCCATATTTGTTTGCTCCTTTGACAAATTTTGGCCATCATTATAAAGTTGTACCATACATTTGCATTTGGTACTCATTTGTCAAACTTACTTGTGATAAAAAAAGTGATAGTTTTTATGCCATTAAAACAGAGCCATCCTCATTATGATTTTGTTCTCCTGTGATACTTGGGTACATGTGTGACATTTATTGGGTTTTGAACATACATTAAAATTTTGCCTTCACTACACTCATCAACATACATATTTCTGCATATCTGTTTTCGCAGCCATGTCGCATTTATTCGCTTAATGAGCGGTGAGTATGACGTTGATTCCACACAATTGTGGCATTACTCGGGGAGGATTTCATCTCTCCCGTGATTCTTCATTAGCCACAAACGCCTACTTCTCCCCAGGCATTTTATGATGAGAGGGGGAGAGCCTTTGAGCCTTCACATCAGCCGCACATCCCTGAGGCCCAGGCATACTGCTCCATTGTTTGCAGATAACAACCGAGGCCATTGGGCCTTTATTTGTACTCTACATCGGCGAGAGTTGTCTCCACCCAGGGTGGAAGGGGTCTTGCCGACTTCATCAGCAGAGCGAGTATTATCTCCACATGATGTGGAAGGGGTCTCGCCTTCTTCTTCAGCACAGGTACAGATCCAGGACAAGGGCAAGAAGCCCATGCATGATGAGGGCCCATCAGGAGGCCGGGACACGGATTTCACGATCATTGATGTTGATGCGAGCTCTCCTAGCTCAAAACTGAAAGAGATCATCCAGGAGAAAAGGGCCGAGAATGACACGCTGAAAGATAAATTGCAGAAGGCTCAGTGGGTGATAAACTACCTGGACCAGCGTAACAGCTAGAGGATGAGCACACACTTTATGAGCTGCGGCGAATCCGTGAGGATCGACAATTGGCCCGGAAGAGACCTAGTGATATGACACTGGCTGACCGAGATTCTTGCCTCACGCATGTTAACATTCATCTGGAGAAGTTTTTGGCAAAGGCCAACAGAGACAAAGACATGCTTCATCACATGAAAGGTCATTATTGGGCTCGCATGCATGTCTGCAAAGCAAGAATGAAGATTCTGAAGAGGAGGTTGAGCGAAGCACTAAAACGGCGGAAAAGGCCTGATCCACTCCAGATTTTGGCCGAGGCTTCGTTGGCTGGGCATGATACATGATGGAGGGTCTTCGCTCTGAATTTGAGCAAATTCGGAGAATTTTTTGTTATTTTGAAATATTTTGGTCCAAAAACAGATTTTTCAGCTATACGGGTAGCGCGTCGATATGCTCACTTTTGTTCGGGACACTTGCTGAAGGAAATATTTGCATTTTTGGGATTTTCATGGTAATTTATGCATGCTCAGGCATTGCTGAAACATTTCATCAGGTTCTGGATGGTCAAAAGGCCCAAAAACACCATGAAAACCACCTTGTTGCCACCTTTTGCACCAGCAGGAAGTACTTCTGGGAGAATGAAGTTTTGGAGGGGAAAATGAGCTCCAAATTGGGAAATTCCACTTGGGTTGGATAGACAACATCAAGGGCTTTCCAACGAGCTATCATGAGCTCAATTTGGATGCCAGGAAGTGCCTCAAAATCAGGCTGAAAGGCGCACTACCCATATAGCTCACGCGCGCTACCCATATAGATTTTTGGCTGATTTTTCAACTTCCAGCTCAGAATTTCGACCAGTTGGGACCATTTTTGCCTGTGGATGAAATTTTTGGGTTTTCATGATGTAAATTGATGGTTGGCATGTAAATTTGGCTCATTTTTACCTATTCTAGAAGATTCACTCTCAAAAAAGTGAAAATCATGTAAATGAATCAGTTTCCACTCTTTTAGAGGCAAGTTGTTGGCTGCCTATATTCTAGCTCGTTGTTTAGAATTAGTTGGAACTGCTCCTATAAGGAGGAATTCAACCCCTAGAGGCATGGGAAGGGGTTAGGATGCTCTATATGATGTAATTTCTCAATCATTTTCAGAGGTTGGATAGGTTGGACTCTTGGGAAACTTTTGGCACACTATTGTACATATTTTTCATATTTTTGGCTAAGGAAAGATCAGAGGTTTTGTAGCCTGTTGGGATTCTTGTGGCTTTCAGTTCTTGCTGGTGTTTTCTCTCAGTTTATTGTAAGTTATTTCATGTTTAATGTATGCCATCCCTTCTTATGCTTCTGAAACTAAAATGAATGAGTAGATGAGGTTGAATCCATTGTTTACAGTGCTCTGCCTTTGAATTCATTTAGTTTTGCATGTTTTCGCCTGTTTGAAAAGGATCCATGTTCATCCTTGCCCTTTTCAGCTCCTTGTCTTTCTGATCCATCCATATACTCGATCAAAAGCATCAAGACTACTGCCTACCTCGCCCCAACTCGAATTCTGCAAAGATCTGGCCTTATCCCCGGACCCAAAATTGTTTTTTCCCATTTCTCCAACAAAAACCCACAAAATCAAAATCAAACTTTCCTATCTCTTTACTAGCCTAAAATCAGTATTCATTTTTCATTATAAGTCATCTCAGCCCCTCTGAAAACCTTTTTCCGAGATAGACCCGGAGAGAGCCCTCTCCTGTCCTCGTAGGGCTAGCTACGAGGCTGAGCGTGGTTTGATGTAGCCTTGAGTTTTACCTTATTTCAGCCTAAGGTAGATTTGAGCGCTAACATAGTGGCGACCATACTGGGAATGAAATTGGTTTGCTGGTTAGTGTTGATTGATTTATAGCTACAGACAGAGCTTGAAGTCATGCCAGGTAGCTTTCGAACTGCTCTTGCTCTGCGAGTGCATAGTAGATAAACGCTGCTTCAGTCGATCTCCGGTCTAGCTTGTAATCATAACACTTAACTTATAAATTTCCCCAGTACATGTATCAAGTTCAGATCTGATGGTTGATGGTGGACAACGATAAGAAATAAGAAGGCTGAAATCATTCACCTGGTGACTCCAATTCAAAGTCTGGAGGACTGACTCTTTCTCTGAGAAAATGGAAGGATCTTACACAAAGTTCAGGTATCTAAAGTGGAATGGTATTCAGGATCTAATCTGCTTTCTTGTAAATTACTTCTTTGCTGGTCTTGAAGCTGTCCTAAATTTTTTTCAAAATTTGTTGTATGAGAAAGGTGATCAAAATCTTCACTCGACCCATTCAAAAAGTGTAAATGCTGAGTTTCCCTTTGATCCTGGTCTCCTTACTTTTCCCACATATTATGATGACTCTCTTCAGAGTGATGAGCCTAAAGAAAATCAAGCTGATCCCGCAGCTCTTGTACATGCCCCTACACCTTGTAAAATTCCAGATCGGTACAAACCTCTTGTTTTCGCTTCTGCTCTTCGTGCTTTCCCTACAAATTATGACCTATATCTACCAAGATTTGACGGTGAATGTAACAATGTCAACGCTGAGCAACATGTGCAGAATGTTGAGACTTTTCTAGATCTTTTTGAAGTTGATGATGAAGATGTTAGTATCAGACTTTTTGCTCTTTCTTTGCAAGGCCAAGTGAAGAGTTGGTTTAAAGCCCTGCCTGATGCGAGCATCTCAGATTTCCAGCAGTTCGTCACAGTTTTCCTCGACAGGTGGATGATCGGAAATTTTTTTTTGTTGATTATAGAGGAGGATAACCGGCTGAAAAGATTGCCAGGGGAGACAATACAACAGTTTTCTGCCAGATTTAACAAAGTATATTTTTCGATGCCAGCTGATATAAGACATTCTCCTAGATCTACTCTCTTGCACTACCCGGGTGCCTTTGATCCAGAAATGGCACTACAAGAAAAAATCACATTGGTGAGGGGCAAAAATGGTCACCATAAGCTCATTGGTGAGGGTCAAAAGAGCCTTCGTCACCAAAAACTGAACGTCACCAAAAGTGGCGTCGCCGAAAGTATAGGTGTTGTGGTGACATTCAAGGTCCGTCACCAATAATAATTTATAGTGAGGGATAATGACCGTCACCATTTCATATGAGCAATGGTGACGAACAATAGCCTCCGTCACCAAAAAATTGAACGTCACCAAAGGTGGCGTCGCCGAAAGTATAGGTGTTGTGGTGACATTCAAGGTCCGTCACCAATAATGATTTATAGTGACGGATAGTGACCGTCACCATTTTATATGAGCAATGGTGACAGACAATAGCCTCCGTCACCAAAAAACTGAACGTCACCAAAGGTGGCGTCGCCGAAAGTATGTGTTATGGTGGCATTCAAGGTTCGTCACGAATATTAATTATAATGACGGATAGTGACCGTCACCATTTCATAAGAACAACAACGATTTTTTGTGATGGACCTTTCATGGCCGTCACTATTGATGCATATATATGGCGACGTTCATTGACCGTCACCATAAACGCATTGGTGACATCGAGGTCTGTCACGAATAATGACTATAATGACAAACAGTGACCCTCACCATTTCATATAAACAACAACGATTTATGGTGACGGACCTTTAATGGTCGTCACTATTGATGCATATATATGGTGGCGTTCGTTGACTGTCACCATTTCATATTTTGGTGAGGGTCGAAAAGTGTCACCATAAGCTTATTGGTGATGGTCAAAAGAGCATCCGTCACCAAAAACTGATCTTCGTCATTCCCTATATATGAATATCAGGGCACGATGGAATCGAACCACCAACCTCCTGCTTGTAAAGCAGGTGCTCTTCCATTGAGCTAGCACCCTTTAAATAATTAGACTTTAAACTAGCAATTGCCCCTAAGGGTGCAAAGATACACCAAAGGAATAAGAACCAGGAAAACCGAAAGAACTCAGTGTCCTTGCTCCTATTTTATTCTACGACACTCTACAAAGTATGATCTTGATCTATGACGTATTTGTGTCAAGTGGTTCTAATTTAATAGTAAATGTTATATTAGATCAAATAAATGAATAACTGAGAGGCCTTACGGGCTAATTTTTAATCCTTACACCAAAATCTCTTAATATTCAAGTCTATGGAACAACTCATTCAAAGTTCAAACTGAAGTAGATTTTAAATGGAAAGCCTAAAACCAGCTAAGTAGTTTACAAGTTAACATTTTGGATATAAATTCTATTCAATTTATATGACAAGTTATGCCATAACCTTGAAACTAGTTTCTTAGCTAAAAGAATTTCTTAAGTCAACAATGACAAAGAAACATAGTCGTGGCAAGCAAAATTCTCTTGTTTTTTCTAATGAGGGTGCATGTAACTTGATAAAGGTTGTATGAGAGTATCAAACCATAAACAATTTCACTAAAACATGGAAATGACAAAGTCTTGTTAAGCAAGAAAGATTTAGTTAAATATATGGAAAGCATCGAGCTAAATGATATAATTAAACTAAAAGTAACTGTAAAAAAATGAAATTGCCATCATATACATCACATCAACGTATGAATTTGCATCAATGTACTGAATTAATATGACTTCAAATTTTGAAATTTTCCTGCAAGATAACATTTATCATTAAAAAAATCTGATCAAACATGAAGTAATCTCATGAATCTTTCAAATTTATATTGCAATATCCATCTCAGATCGATAGATCCAGAATCTTAAATATTCTTATAACTAGCAATTGCACCAAGAGGTGCAAAGGAACGCCGGAACATGGATAAGAGAAGTGGGGAGATTGTATAAAGAAATAATCAAGAAAAATATACTAAAAATGAAATACAACCCATGTGAGGCTAATTTAAATTCAATTGTTGTGAATTTTCAAGTGAAAGAAAGTTTGTAACTGGTGTCCGGCAAGCA
The DNA here is from genome assembly GCA_034641835.2 of Pinus albicaulis. Taxonomy (NCBI): domain Eukaryota; kingdom Viridiplantae; phylum Streptophyta; class Pinopsida; order Pinales; family Pinaceae; genus Pinus; species Pinus albicaulis. Next base: position 140,939,518 of record CM076584.1, on the reverse strand, counting down.
GGACTCACAAAAATTGTTATAGAGAAAAACTTGGAAGGGAAATTGAGGTTTGATGATTGATGATGTTGATGAAGCACATATTCTACTTGGTGAAAGTGGCCACTGCAAGGATTATTGGGGTTCAGGCTTCTATAGGCAGGATAATACTTTTGAGCTTGAAACAACTTTGCACAATATAGCTTTAAATTCAAATGGGTGAAAATACATATAAATCAAGCAATTTGAGACCTTTAAATGTATGGTCAGAAGCAACAACTCCAGAATCTGTGCAAATGCTTCTAAACTCTATTTAAAAAGAGGAAATTAATTTGATCCTTGAAGGAAACTTGTTTGGACCAGACATTGGTGAGTTGATAAGCAGCTCAAACAATTGGGCAGAGATTATTATGTGGTGTATTTTCAAAGGGCTCAAAGAGTCATTACCTTCTAAATGGCTATATATTTTGGGAGATGGGTTTGAAAATACAAGTAAGAAGAATCAGCCAACGTCTGAACAGTCGGGTGAATTTGAGAAAAAACACCAAAGATCTGCCAATTTTGTTGAATGCCTCTAAGCAATGTGGTTTATTGTTTGTTGTCAATTCCTCCTCAGTCATGGATTGCAGGCCTGCACAAAATAAGAATATTCTTATGATTGGTCTCTGTTCTGAAGTGAATAACTTAAAACAATATACTCATAACCTAGCACAAAATACAGATTCAACATAAGTAAATACGGAAAACAAGAATAGTGGAAACGATGATTTTGGATTTCAAACTGAAGGAGCATATAAGGGCGAGGATGAAGTGCTTTTGAAATTTCAGTGGGCAGAGGAGACAGAAAGGATGGGTTGCAGCAAGTTTTTTGGAGTCTCGGGATAGAAGAGAAGGGAAAAGAGGCAAACTTCAAGTTCAAAGCACAAAGTAATGACCCCTGGAAGGAGAGATTTTGATTCTCTTGTTCAATCTCAGCAGGAAGTAAGCAATGCCTTTGGACAAGTCAACATTCAATTGTCGGATTCTCTATGGGATGTAGGTGATGGCATTAGCCAAGAGAAGCAGCTGGACAGGGTTTCACATGAATATATCCTTTCTTCATGAATGCAGTGATTATCGGAATTATGTTCAAATAAAAGAGATGAGAACAGTGTGCAAGAGGCTTTATAATGTTTGATATGCAAAGAATATAATATTCAAAATAGTACATCATATGAGGAGGAGACCTTTAAATGGGTGCAAATACATATAAATCAAGCAATTTGAGACCTTTAAATGGGCGCAAATACATATAAATCAAGCAATTTGAGACCTTTAAATGTATGGTCAGAAGCAACAACTCCAGAATCTGTGCAAATGCTTCTAAACTCTATTTGAAAAGAGGAAATTAATTTGATCCTTGAAGGAAACTTGTTTGGTCCAGACATTGGTGAGTTGATATGCAGCTCAAACAATTGGGCAGAGATTATTATGTGGTGTATTTTCAAAGGGCTCAAAGAGTCATTACCTTCTAGATGGCTATATATTTTGGGAGATGGGTTTGAAGATAAAAGTAAGAAGAATCAGCCAGCATCTGAACAGTCGGGTGAATTTGAGAAAAAACACCAAAGATCTGCCAATTTTGTTGAATGCCTCTGAGCAATGTGGTTTATTGTTTGCTGTCAATTCCTCCTCAGTCATGGATTGCAGGCCTGCACAAAATAAGAATATTCTTATGATTGGTCTCTGTTCTGAAGTGAATAATTTAAAACAATATACTCGTAACCTAGCACAAAATACAGATTCAACAGAAGTAAATACAGAAAACAAGAATAGTGGAAATGATGATTTTGGATTTCAAACCGAAGGAGCATATAAGGGCGAGGATGAAGTGCTTTTGAAATTTCAGTGGGCAGAGAAGACAGAAAGGATGGACTGCAGCAAGTTTTTGGAGTCTCGGGATAGAAGAGAAGGGAAAAGAGGCAAACTTCAAGTTCAAAGCACAGAGTAATGACCCCTGGAAGGAGAGATTTTGATTCTCTTGTTCAATCTCAGCAGGAAGTAAGCAATGCCTTTGTTCAAGTCGACATTCAATTTTCGGATTCTCTATGGGATGTAGGTGATGGCATTAGCCAAGAGAAGTAGCTGGACAGGGTTTCACATGAATATATCATTTCTTCATGAATGCAATGATTATCGGAATTATGTTCAAATAAAAGAGATGAGAACAGTGTGCAAGAGACTTTATAATGTTTGATATGCAAAGAATAGAATATTCAAAATAGTACATCATATGAGGAGGAGACCTTTAAATGGGTGCAAATACATATAAATCAAGAAATTTGAGACCTTTAAATGTATGGTCAGAAGCAACAACTCGAGAATCTGTGCAAATGCTTCTAAACTCTATTTGAAAAGAGGAAATTAATTTGATCCTTGAAGGAAACTTGTTTGGACCAGACATTGGTGAGTTGATAAGAAGCTCAAACAACTGGGCAGCGATTACTATGTGGTGTATTTTCAAAGGGCTCAAAGAGTCATTACCTTCTAGATGGCTATATATTTTGGGAGATGGGTTTGAAAATACAGGTAAGAAGAATCAGCCAGCGTCTGAACAGTCGGGTGAATTTGAGAAAAAACACCAAAGATCTACCAATTTTGTTGAATGCCTCTGAGCAATGTGGTTTATTGTTTGCTGTCAATTCCTCCTCAGTCATGGATTGCAGGCCTGCACAAAATAAGAATATTCTTATGATTGGTCTTTGTTCTGAAGTGAATAATTTAAAACAATATACTCGTAACCTAGCACAAAATACAGATTCAACAGAAGTAAATACATAAAACAAGAATAGTGGAAATGATGATTTTGGATTTCAAACTGAAGGAGCATATAAGGGTGAGGATGAAGTGCTTTTGAAATTTCAGTGGGCAGAGGAGACAGAAAGGATGGGCTTCAGCAAGTTTTTGGAGTCTCGGGATAAAAGAGAAGGGAAAAGAGGCAAATTTCAAGTTCAAAGCACAGAGTAATGACCCCTGGAAGGAGAGATCTTGATTCTCTTGTTCAATCTCAGCAGGAAGTAAGAAATTCCTTTGGTCAAGTCGACATTCAATTGTCGGATTCTCTATGGGATGTAGGTGATGGCATTAGCCAAGAGAAGCAGCTGGACAGGTTTTCACATGAATATATCATTTCTTCATGAATGCAATGATTATCAGAATTATGTTCAAATAAAAGAGATGAGAACAGTGTGCAAGAGGCTTTATAATGTTTGATATGCAAAGAATAGAATATTCAAAATAGTACATCATATGAGGAGGAGACCTTTAAATCAAGCAATTTGAGACCTTTAAATGGGTGCAAATACATATAAATCAAGCAATTTGAGACCTTTAAATGGGTGCAAATACATATAAATCAAGCAATGTGAGACATTTAAATGTATGGTCAGAAGCAACAACTCCAGAATCTGTGCAAATGATTCTAAACTCTCAATTTAGACTGCTCATGTGCTTACCAAATGAAAATCTCTGACCAAAATTCTAGTTAACAGGCACAATGAAAATAATTAGTTGTTGAAAGATTCAGGATCTGTTTATAAAAATGTCATGGAAGAGGAGTTTGCAGCAAGAGATGTGGAAATGGTGAACGATAATGAGTGTGTTTGGAAAAAAAAAACTCCTAAGTATGCCTAGGTAAGTGTTACAAAGTTGTCATCAACAACCTTGAGTCAGAGAGAAGAGGAGTCTTCTATGTTACCATGGACTAGTGAAAATATGGCACATACATGTAACCATAAACTAGCTTCTTATATGGAGAAAGCTGAGATAATTTACATGGGCAATGTAACAACTCGATTTATGGCCTCTGAAGTTCAAGAACCAGAGGATATTTCAAGGCTACATTGTTTCCCTCAGGACAACTTCAGTGAGTACTGTATTATACAATAAAGACATTACTGAGCCAAGTAAAGCTAATTGTGCACAAAAAAAGCGTTATCTGCAATACAAGCACGTGAATTAAAAGAAGGTGGCCATTCTTCTCCACACAAATGAAAAACATCATTTGTCTGTTGGAAGTGCATTCTGTGTAATAACATGTACTTCTAATTACCCAGGTTATGAGGAAGTGGCAACACAGACACTGCATGTTTTTCTTCTTGCCACCTTACAAGTTGAAAAGGCATGTGAACAAGCCACTCACTATCATAATAGTGGATCACAAATTAGGAAATCACTTGGCACTGATATTTTTACTCTTGAAAATGTCAAGGATCTGAATGTTTCATTATTGACAGATTCTAAGAAGTTTGACAAATCTGTCATTGCTAATTTGAGTGAAAGTGATGCACTGAAAAAATGTCAATGCATGTTGAGGAGTGTCGAGGAATCACAAGGGAGAACTAGGTCAAAATGCATGGAAATGAACAAATAAGAGTGTGTTCCAAGGAGTGTCAGTGAATTCAAGTGTGCCAAGGATGAAGTGTGTTAGAAAAAGTTCATAATATGATTTGTAAGAGGCTAGCCTATGATTGCGATAAGGGGCTCGACAAAGCAATTTTAAACAAAGGGAGACTTTGTGTTGGGCACACCACTATTTTGCCTTTATCTATTATTTTTATATGAAATGTGGCACACTTTGGCCAATTGCTCATGTTTTAAACTATTTTAGATAATTCCATATTGTACATTGTTGTGTATAATTTATGGGGAACTCAGCTTGTGCCGACCTATATCTTGTGTGCCTTGTGTATCATGTGGTTCTTGCAAACTCTCAGTTAATGCTCTACTATTTATATGAAATGGACATACATGTGAAATATTATCTATGCAATCTATGTTGCGTAGTTGTTTTATGGCCATGGCTAGATGTGATCCTTGTCTTGGTAAGTTCTTAGGTGGGAAAAGTTAAGCTTGGACATGACTAGCCTTAGATGAGGCATAGGAAGTTCTTAGGTGAACAAGGCACAATATACTTGTAGTAGGTGCAATTGATCAAGTTGTTACGGCTGAAATAGACCAATGTCACATGAACTGGAGTAGCTAAGGACTTGATTGGGTTCCCAAGTCGTGAAAAAATGTAAGGCTATTTGTGAGGGCATGAGTGCCAAGGCATGTTAGGGAATGCTAACATGTGCAAGATAGTTTTAAGGCATTCCAAATATGCTAATACGTGTCAAGTGCTAATGCATGCCAAGAGCTTCAATGGTGTGAAAATACATGCCAGGGACTATCAAGGCAACAAAAAGGAGAAACAAGTTAAAATACAAGGAAATGAACACATCATAGGGTTAATAAGTCATCAATTTACATTTTCCAGGAGGGGCATGCTATGCACACCAACACTAGCAAACTCTCAGTTAATGTTCTATTGTTTATATGAACTGAACATACATATGAAATATTGCCTGTGTAAGATATGTTGCTTAGTTGTTTTATGGCCATGGCTAGATCATGTGATCCTTGTCTTAGTAAATAGTTAAGTGGGACAAGTTGAGCCTGGACATGAGTGGCATAAGATGAGTTATAGACAGTTCTCAGGTGAACAAGGCACAATCTAATTGTAGTAGGTGCAATTGGTCAGGTTGTTGCGATTGAAGCATGCCAATGTTTTCACATGAACTGCAGTAGCCAAGGACTTGATTGGGTTCCCAGGTCGTGAAAAAATGTAAAGGTTAGCTGTGAGGACATGAGTGCCAAGGCGTGCTAGGGAATTCTAAGATGTGCCAGATAGTGCGAAGGCATGTCAAACATGAGAAGATGTTCCAAGTGATAAGGCATGCCAAGATGTGAAAGGGTGTGTTAATGTGTGCCAGAGAATGTCAATGTGTGTTAATGTGTGTTAATGTGTACTAGTTTGAGTGGTAACAAGATCTTCACAATTCCATTTGTCAACAACTCTTTGGTAAGCCCACTTTTTCCATATTATAGCTCCAAGATGAGAAGTCCAGGGCTATGGAGGCTGCCCTTCTTCTCTCTGAATCAATCCTCTACAATATAGTGAACTAGGGCTAGTTTGTTGGCCCACTTGACTGTTACTTTAATCCTTCAAAGTCTGCACATCCTTAGGCCCTATACACCTACCCTTCTACCAATTTTTTTGTCCTTCACCAGAACAAGAGTCAGGGCTCTTCTTTGACAGTAACCTAACAACCCTCCAACTGTACTTGGACTACCATCAATCTTCCCAACCACAGTCAATTATTTTTACTGATCTAGGGCCCACAATATTGTCTTCATCTAGGGCTCTTCAAATATGCCACCTAAAAATGGTTTGAGTCCTCTCAAGATCATTGTTCTTGTGTATCGACAATTTGATCTTTGTTGTCCAATCTATGAACAAATATGAACTACTCCTCTTATCATACTTCTAGCAATCTGTAGATGACTGAACTAGGGTTACAAATCAGCCACTAACAGTTCATTTACTAAATTTTATAGGTTTCTTCAGATATTTGTTTAAAACTCTATGGAAAGTCCACCAAAATCAACTCCTCTGCATGTCAATCCATTCTTCATATGGCACATTTCTTCTACATGCGCAATCTTCTGCTCAGGTTCCACCCTCCTTTGGATCTATTGTCTCCACACATACTGAATCTGCAAACCATCTTCCAGATCTGCGTTCTTTATTGCAAAAATAAACCTCGCTCTAAGGGTCACAACCCGTCTTCTTCTACACAAATTTGTCACAGTCTTAAGGGCATACCTTATGAACTAAACATGCTAGGAAATTGTCCTAACTAGGGCATTATACTTATGTACTTCTAATTTTTGTAGAAAAAACCCTATCCACACATAGAAAAAACACGACTCTTGCCTCCATAAGGGACTCGACCTAGCTCATATGGATCCATAGATTCTGGGCATTTCTTTGATAGAATCTTGACATGAACTTCAGATCTCAATGTTGACCCTCAAACTAGGGTTAAATCAGTCAATATTACGCCTGCGTCGACTTCTGTTATGGCTCTAAATTACAGTGCAAGCCCTCCTCCATTTATGTTGTTCTTTATCACAGACCTTGCCGCCTACTAACCACCACAAGGCAAGATGGTATCAACCCTCTCTTCTATTTCATGTAGAAAATCTAACCAACGGGATTCAATCTAATCTTGTAATGTACTAAAACAAGATATTGAATCCTTCCTACAATTTGTGGAAACAACACACGATCACACAATCACATATAAGTAAGAGAAACAAGTTATCAATCGTACAACACAAGATGTATCTGGGGAAGCAACTGCTCAAAACCCTCTATCTCTATTTTGTATTAAGTCAAGGAATCATGAAACAATACAATGCTTAATCTCTCTTGATATTCTCCAACACTCTGCCAATTGTCTCCTGCTGATCTAGGAAAAATCGGTCTAATACTTAGTCAATTCTCAGCCTACCTTGCTCACACAATTCCTATGGAATTATCTCCATATTAGTTAGGAAAATCGACCTTCCTTGATTGTGCAATCCATCATGGCATCCCAATGACCTTATAATTGCACATGGGAAATTTTCTATAAATACAACTGATAGTTATGTTCCTCTTAACTGTGTTACAATAAGGATGAAGGGTCTTTTATTATTATTTAAAAATAAGATAAAACCCTAAACAACCAAAACCCTAACCCGAGGAGATGTAACACCAAGAGTTTATGGGCCCCGTTGGGGTTAGTTGGGTAGCCAACTTTCCAGGGTCGTAACTTGGTCATATGATCTTCGTTTGATGCACATGATACCTCATTAGAAAGATCTCTCCGAGGACTACAACTGCTAATGCGATTTCTAAGAAATCACCAGACCTTTCATGCCCAAAAAATGTCGTTTGGGGCCTCAAAATTTGGCTCTGGAAGTTTAGGACCTGAAAAACTGACAAAAATAGTAAATTGTGCTATAATTAAGGAAACTGGAAAACTGAAAGAGACAATGGCGAGGGCCCAAGTGGAATAGGCGGGTGGCCACCAATATCCACCTCGATCACCTTAAATTGAATTTACTAAGCTAACTCAATCATCATGACTTAGTTAACTGACACAAGTTGTTATGAGACGAAATTACAATTTATTGTCCAATTTATTTAAGTGAAAAATAAATTAGACACCTCACATTCCTCACTCCCAGTACATCAAAATTCCTCACTAATGTGGGTGCATTTTTTTTTGTCCTTTATAGTTGCCAATTTCATTGTTTCTTGTTGCAAATTTCAACACTCCCTCTCAGCAAGAAAGGAATTCAATATATCCCCATCCGGTACCTTTGGAATGTTCTGCATGCTACACTTCTCTAGTGTTGTTTGCACCTGAAAATCCTGAAACTAAATAGCCTCCGAACAACTTACTCAGTATAATGCATCTGTCATCAGAGTCTTCTGACTGCTGCTAGCTACTACACCTGTCTAGTACTGGATTCTCTGCGCTGCTGCTGACATCTGCATCCGTGCCCTTTGAACTATTTATAACTCTGATTTGTAATCCAGTATTTGACATCTATCACTCTGATTTCTGTCTTGCTGACATCTGACTACATCAATCTAACTGATCCTTCCTACTACTATTGTACTGTGGGCTCCTCGTAGCCATGTTCGATCCATGAGACACGCCATCTCAATGGACCTTGCCCAAATTTCTTATCTTGGGATTATGTCTACACATCACCCCACCTTACACCTCGACGTATGGATGCTCCCTCTTCCCATCTGGCTCGAAATTTCCCCCTCATGGAGGTCTCTGCTTGAGTGGACACTTCCACTTAGTCTCCTCTATGCTTCTCCAATTGTGGCAGCTACTGCACAACCTTCTAAGACTACTTCTCATGAGGATGCATGTTGAGAGGTAATTTATGCTCGCTCTAAACCACCAAGTCTCTAAATTCTTCCTTTTTCCTCAAATCTTTGCATGCATATGGTACCTCAATTACATATAGGTTATTGACTCGCGCATAGTGTAATTGTCCTGACGTTACAAAAAGTTTCTAAAATAGAGTTGATTTTAAATCGATGATATCTCCCTCATCCGAGCTCCTATTCGACCGATTTTTTTTTCCCATTTGGGTAAATTTTCGCGAGGAATCCAAATATTCTATTTGTTTTTGAAAATTTTACACCAAAATATTCAAATATTCTCTGCAAAATCACCGCCCAAAAAATTCTTGCTCTGATACCATGTAGAAAATCTAACCAACGAGATTCAATCTAATCTTGTAATCTACTAAAACAAGATATTGAATCCTTCCTACAATTTGTGGAAACAAAACACAATCGCACAATCACATATAAGTAAGAGAAATAAATTATCAATCGCACAACAACATGATGTATTTGGGGAAAGAAACTGCTCAAAACCCCTTTATCTCTATTGTGTATTAAGTCAAGGAATCATGAAACAATACATTAATGCTTAATCTCTCATGAGATTCTCCAGCACTATGTCAATTGTCTCCCGTTGATCTAGGCAAACTCGGTCTAGTACTTAGCCAATTCTCATCCTTACTTCAGCCTACCTTGCTCATGCAATTCCTAGGGAATTAACTCCTTATTAATTAGGAAAATCAGTCTTCCTTGATTGCGCAATCCATCATGGCATCCCAATGACTTTATAATTCCACATGGGAAATTTTCTCTGAATACAACAGATAGTTATGTTCCCTTTAACCTCTGTCTCAACTGGGTATTCCTCAAAACTGATATGCATGCAATTATTAATAACAAATTATGAGTTATATGATTGATCACTCATTGTGAATTAAATCTAATTTAATTCACTGGACCTCTCACTAGCTCATCACTCAGTTAGAACCAGTTAAACTGATTTTAACTCATTTAATCGAGTTAATTACACTTGCACCCCATTAATGCATCAACTTCAACTAGACCTATAAAATATTAGAATCCCTCTAGATGCCTCATCTTAGACCCTCAAGCACTTAAATTTATTGAGCTAACTCGGTCATAATGACTTAATTAACTGACACAAGTTGTTATGAGATTAAATTACAATTTATTGTCCAATTTATTTAAGGGAAAAATAAATTAGACGCCCCACATTCCTCACTCCTGGTGCATCAAAATTCCTCACCAGTGTGGGTGCAAATTTTTTTTTTTGTCCTTTCTGGTTTCCAATCTCACTGTTTCTTGTTGCAAATTTCAACATTTCAGAATTTGATGCGGCCTTCACACAAAGACACCATTGAAATCACATGCCCAGATTCTCATGAGAAACCTCTCTTAAGCTTGATCTGCCAGAAGAGAACCAACAATATTCCATCCTACTTCCTAGCGCAAACCGACCCTTAAGATATGCAACATTTTTCTGAACCCTCACATGATGATATTGCTCTTGGAGGATGATCATGACCTCCCTTTAGCAACCCTTACTCAGCCCTCGTACTCGACCTACTTTAGGACTACATCTCTCTTCACCCCCTTGATGTGCCAAATAGTGGGAATACATGTCAAACATGCTAAGATGTGCCAAGTGATAAGGCATGCCAAGATGTGCAAGGGTGTGTCAATGCATGTCAGGGACTGTCAAGACAACAAAGGGAGAAAAAAGTTAAACTACAAGGAAATGAACACATAAGAGGTTAATAAGTCATCAATTTACCTTTTCCAAGAGGGGCATGCTAGGCACACCAACACTAGGTGCCAAGCGCAAAGTCTTAGTGCATTCTAAGTGCCAAGTATTCCTTTGTTGCTTCTCATCTACTTTCCAACAATTGATAATCACAAATAAATTTAATATTAAACCATGCCAAATCATACCAAGGCATCTTAAGGTATTCCATACATGCTAAGACTTTCCAAGCGCCAACATGTGCCAAGCGCCAATATGTGTCAGGGAATAGTGTTATGCATGTTATGAAGTGGAAGGGAATGTTGAAGAGTGCTAAGGTGTGCTAGAGAGTGATAATGCATGTTGATGAGTGTTAAGGATTACTAGGAAAAAACATTATTAAGGGAGCACTAGGCAAAAATTCATGGAAGTTAATGAATATGAGGAACATGTGCCAAAGACTAGTGTTAATGAGTGTTAGTTGTCATGCCAAGGAGGGACTAACAAGGTATGCTAAGCATTGGTAAGGCATGCTAGGGAATATCAAGGCATGTCAAGAATTCCCAAAGCGTGCTTGGGAGTTCCAGGGTGTGCTAATTATATCACGTGCCAATTAATAGTGCCAAGATATGCCAATACATGGTAGGTGCTAAGGATGTGGTGCAGGGTGCCAGGGTATGTCAATATGTGTCAAGGAAACAAAAGGAAGAACCAATAAGAGGGTTAATAAGTCAAGACTTTATCTTTTTTAAAAGGGGCATGCTAGGCACACTAATAATAGGTCCCAATACATGCCAAGTGGCATTGTGTGCCAAGTGCTAATGTATGTCAATGCATTCAACCAAGGTGTTCTAGTGCATGCTAGGGACTATATGCAGCATGCCAACACATGCTAGGAGAGTTCCATGTTGTGCTAGCACATGTCGCCATGTGCTTGGGCGTCAGTGTCATCATGAGATGTTCTAGGTATAAAGATGTTCCAATACATGTGGGGTGCTAAGAAATTTTAGTGTGTGCCAAAGAATTAATTTAAGGCGTGCCCAGATTGGTGAGGATCGTTAGGTCTTTCTCATTAATATAAATGTCAAAGCTTGATTATGTATTAAATAATATATTTCCTACACACAATAGTGGAACTTTATCTAAAGGGAATTTTCTATATAATAAACTTAATATATATGAATCATGTGTTGACTCATAGGAAATCTCTATTCGACTAGTCATTACTTGAGGAAAATGATAAACACTAATTACTTCTAAAAAAATTGACTGACCCAAACCACCATGGCCTTGGACATATTATAAAAAATGCTCCACAATAATGGTATTAAATCGTTAACTTTTGACAAAAAATATATTAACAGGCACATAGCGTCATCAAAAACTGATTGGAATGATCAATGATGACGAGCATTTTTTGACCATCACCAAAAGTAACAAAAAGTGCATTGGTGAGGGTCATTAAAAGTTCGTCACTAGAAGTGTCACCAAAGAGAGAATTAGTGATGGGCCTTTAACGACCCTCACCAAAAGTCTCACTGAAAATGTCTTTGGTGATGGACCATAAAGGACCATCACTATATACACTTATAGTGACGGTTTTTTAATTATCAATGATGACGGAAATTTTTTGACCGTCACCAAAAGTAACAAAAAGAGCATTAGTGAGGGTCATTAAAAGTTCGTCACTAGAAGTGTCACCAAAGAGAGAATCAGTGAGTGACTTTAACAACCCTCACCAAAAGTGTCATTGAAAATGTCTTTGGTGACGGACCATAAAGGACCATCACTATATACACTTACAGTGACGGTTTTTTAAGGACCGTCACCATATGTGACATTGGTGACGGACCTTAAAGGTCCGTCACAAGCATGACCCTCACCAATGTGCTTTTTTCTTGTAGTGTGGAGTTTCAGCTGAGAGAAAAGAATATTGCAACACTTCACGAGATGCAGAACAAGGCAGTGAATGTAGAGGCTCATTTACTGATCTTGAGGGAAAGGTTGAAGGAAGAAGAGATGAAAAACATGGATCCGGAGAAATCGACATCTCTAGAGGTAAATCTTGACATGTTGGTAAACGCAGTAGAAGAGATGGTGCGGAAAATGACTACAAAAAATGAAAATGACATTCAAGAACAAGTGGCTGACCCAAAGCATTTTGTTTCTTATCCCAGTTGTCATAGTGATTGTTTTATAGATCATTGTGAAGAAGAGAGAGCTGTTGATATGATGTGTATGTTTGATGATGAATTGCCTCAGTTTGATCAGTATGATGATGATTATGTTCTCCAAACAGAAGCTAATCTTGCAGACAAATCAACAGCTAGTTTGTGCAAGGAGGAAGTTCACTTTCAGCAGCTCGAGTACAGTGATCAACCGATGCATATCAGCTATGGTAATGATGAGGAAAGTGCAGAAAATTTTGATGTAAGTGAAGGATCTTTGCCTTTTTGTTTTGATTCGTTTCAGTTCATTAGAGATAACTTCCATGCAATCAAAAATCAAACGTCAACAAGTCTTGATCTGGATCGTCTTGAGGGCAACGAAAACTTCTCATATTCAGACTTGCAGCCCCCAAAAGTCATTGATTGTCAAGTTGCAGCTGAAGACTTGGGAGTGGGCACACATGATCAAATGATACAAGGTGACTTCGTACCATTCTGTTTTGAATCATTTCAGTTTTTGAAGGGTAAATTGCATAGTAAATCTTCAAATGAGCAACCTATAAGAAATCAGCAATCTCTCAGTGTTAATGTTGAGGATGAAACAGATAACGAAATTCTTGAGTAGCCTGTAGCATCAGATTTGCAGCCACCAAATGAAATTGAAGTTCAGATTACAGATGAAGGTGTGGAAGATGAAATACATTATTTGATGATGCAGGAAAATTCTATACCCTTTTGTTTCAAGGCATTTCAGTTTATAAGGCATAATCTTCGTAATATATCTCAAGAAAAAGAGGAACAGCCAGTAGGATGTCATACAGTTTCAAGGGATACAGTGCAGCAGTCTTCTCAAGTTTTTGATGATCCTATTGCTCGTGTGTTGGATGATGTTTGTTGTAAAAATTCTTCTTCATTAGCTAACCATGTGCCGGAAAAGAATGTTGATGATAATATTATTCAAAAGTTGCCTTCATTGTCTTGTCTAACATATTTTTCATTACAAAGCTCTCATCAAGGTTTGCAGTCATATGAGGAGATTGATAAAGGATGCTTTTGTTGAGTTTGGAATCAGCAACAGAGTTTGGTTATTCATGAATTTCAGGATCTTTTTTACAGCTTGCTGCAATCACCAAAGAAAAGCACCGCAGATGTGAGGAAAAGTTTAAGATCAAGGTATGGAGATTATCTGGACCAGAGCTATGTTTATGAAGATCCATTCGCAGTATTCTTGCAGTCATCCAGTCAATTTATGCTTTGCAAGTTTATCAGTAGTCCACTTGGTTCAAATTTCCATGGGAGTTGCCTTTCGATTCTTTCCTTTTCCTGCACATCAGAAATCATTTGGGAAGAAATCAAACAGCAGCCAGCATGCTTACATGGTTGCATTGGCTGTTCCATTACACTTGATCGGGTGGTGTAAAGCACAATTAGAGTAGGTTGTATTGAATAAGCTCTACTTTGAGCATATTTCCATTTTGTCGGTTGTGTTTAAGTATCAAGTTATTTTTTAGTTGAGTGAGATTCATTTTGTGTCGTCAAGTCATCAGTTTTCAGTCATGCATTTCAGTTTGAGTTTTTGATTCCATTGCCCAATGGATAAGGCACTGGTCTGCTCTCCCAAAGCTCTGCAGTTCTTGGCACCTCCAAGGAGCTACCATCCCCATTGGAGCCAATTTTAGTGTCAGCCTTTTCAGCCTTCCTCCAGTGATCAAACATGCTCTTACAAAGTGATTTTAAGGTGTCAAGGTCAAATTTTGTCATTTCAAAGAGTTTTCAAGCAAAATTTGGTCACTAGGCATTAGGTCTAGGGGTTGCTTTTACTCCTGTCAAAGTTGTCCAAATGTCTGTCCATGTCACCATTCAGCTGAGTGTACCATCATTTAGAGGGTTTTCATCATCATGTCAAGTTCCGTTGGGTCATTTTACACCTTGTTCATGCTTCAGTTGTGCCTAGGTAAGGTCCATTTCCCTCTCCTAGGGTTTTGGAGGTAATTTCTCTTGGATGGTCAAATCATTAGAAAAACTTGTATCCTGATGTTCATACACCTTCCCCTATCATTAATGTACCTTATTAAACACTTCCCATCACTGATATTCCCTAAATTCCTCATTTTTCCACAAACCCTAGTTTCTTGCCACAACTTGGCAATTTTCTAGCCTAGGCCTGTGTTTTTCCCTTTTGGACCCTTTCCTCTCACTCAATCTCTGAGATCCCACTTTCCCCTACTTCCTAACATCCCCCCCTACTTCCCAAAATTTCTCCAAGAATTTAGAAGCCCCTTATCCCCTTCATTTCACTTCATTTCGACAAAATCCCTTGTTTCACACATCGGGATAAGTTTCAATCAAAATATGTTTCAGAGAAATAAAAGATGAATTTTGGAAAATGGAGAGATTTTTTTGTCCAAAACATCCCAAGGAAGAAAAACCTCTTTCAATTTTTACACAGGTATCATGGTTTTAGAGAAATGTCAAAACTACCGTTGCCTCAGGAGAATTGAATGCACCTCTGAAGTGACCTTGGGAAAATCAAGATTTCTCCTATCATGGTTGGCTAAATGACTTGCTTGATGAGTCAAAGGATAACTAGACACAAATATATTTCCAATGAGCTATCATGAGCTCAATTTTGAGTTGAGTAAGACCTTGAAAAGTTGACTGCAACAGCGCTCTGCCTTGAGGCAGCCTCATTCTGCTCATTTTGACAATTTGTGGGAGATTTGATTTATGACAAGGAAACTGAAGTAAAAATTGAAAAATTACACTTGGGTTGGAAAGTAGACTCCAAGATCTTTCCAACGAGCTATCACATGCTCAATTTGGACACCGGGAAGGCCTCCAAAAGCTTCCTGCAAAATGCACTATGTAGCGCACTACTCACAAGAGGCGCGCTACCCATACAGGAGGTGCGCTACCCACATAAGGTGCGCTACCCACATAAGTTCCACAGCCAGTGTTAATTAACACAGGCGCTACCCACTTGCCAGGCGCTACCCGTTGGGCAGGGGCGCTACCCATACAGCGACAGAGCCCATAAAATTTTTGTCTTGCACCCAGTTTCGTATCAAATCGGCTCCATCGACTTGCAAGTAGGTTTCTAAAGGTTGCTCAGTAGATTTTTAGCATGATTGTGGTGTTATTGATGTTGGGAAGCAAGCCTTGGTTGAAGAGAAATGTATAAACCCTACATTTATATGCAGATTTATTCCTTAAGGGTTTTGAATATATATGGACAGTCTTGTGAAGGGTTTGAAAACTTTTGTGAATGGTAGATATGCTTATGCTCTAGCACGTTGTGTACATCATCCTCACGCCCTTAGTTTATCATCTTATCACTGTTGTCATGTCTTTTCATGTTTTTACATAGTCTTATGTTGACTAGTCTATATACTCCATCACCATAATATCACCGCTGATGTCATCATCATTCTATTGTCACTGTCATGGCCATTTGTTTCACTATGGTCATTGTCATGTTGTTCCTATTCTCCATTTGATAAAACACAGTCCCATATTTGTTTGCTCCTTTGACAAATTTTGGCCATCATTATAAGGCTTCACACTACATTTTCATTTGGTACTCATTTGTCAAACTTACTTGTGATAAAAAAAGTGATAGTTTTTATGCCATTAAAACAGAGCCATCCTCATTATGATTTTGTTCTCCTGTAATACTAGGGTACATGTGTGACATTTATTGGTTTTTGAACATACATTGAAACTTTGACTTCATTACACCTATATCAACATACATATTGCAGACATCTTTTTTTCAGAGCCATGTCAGAGACAGATTCAGTTTATGAGCAGGAGTATGACAGTGATTCCACAACAGGGCATTACTTGGGAGGATTTCATCTCCCGTGACTTCTTCACAGCGCCACAGCCGCCTCCCGAGGTAGTTTATGATGAGGGAGAGCCTTCACATCAGCCGGACATCCCTGAGGTCGAGCATATCAGTGCTCCATTGTTTGTGACATACCAGCGAGGTCACAGGGCCTTATTTGCAGCTACACGGCGAGTATTATCTCCACCCGGGGTGGAAGGGGTCTCGTTGACTACATCAGCAGAGCGAGTATTATCTCCACATGATGTGGAAGGGGTCTCGCCTTATTCTTCAGCACAGGTACAGATCCAGGACAAGGGAAAGAAGCCCATGCATGATGAGGGCCCATCAGGAGGCCGGGACACTGATTTCACGATTATTGATGTTGATGCGAGCTCTCCTAGCTCGAAGCTGAAAGAGATCATCCAGTAGCAAAGGGACGAGAATGACACACTGAAAGATAAATTGCAGAAGGCTCAGTGGATGATAGACTAACTGGAGCAGCGTAACAAACAGCTAGAAGATGAGCATACACTTTATGAGCTGCGGCGAATCCGTGAGGATCAACAGTTGGCCCGGAAGAGACCTAGTGATATCACACCGGCCGATCGAGATTCTTGCCTCACGCATGTTAACATTCATCTGGAAAAATTGTTGGCGAAGGCCAATCGAGACAAAGACATGCTTCGTCACATGAAAGGTCATTATTGGGCCCGCATGCATGTCTACAAAGCAAGAATGAAGATTCTGAAGAGGAGGTTGAGCGAAGCACTAAAACGGCGGAAAAGGCCTGATCCACTTCGGATTTTGGCTGAGGCTTCACTGGATGGGCATGATACATGATGGAGGGTCTTCACTCTGAATTTGAGCAAATTCGGAGAAATTTTTGTCATTTTGAAATATTTTGGTCCAAAAACAGATTTTTCAGCTATACGAGTAGCGCATCCACATGCTCACTTTTGTTCGGGACACTTGCTGAAGGAAATATTTGCATTTTTTGGTTTTTCATGGTAATTTATGCATGCTCAGGCATTTCCGAATCATTTCATCAGGTTCTGGATGGTCAAAAGGCCCAAAAACACCATGAAAACCACCTTGTTGCCACCTTTTGCACCAGCAGGAAGTACCTCTGGGAGAATGAAGTTTTGGAGGGTCAAATGAGCTCCAAATTGGGAAATTTCACTTGGGTTGGATAGCCAACATCCAGGGCTTTCCAACGAGCTATCATGAGATCAATTTGGATGCCAGGAAGTGCCTCAAAATCAGGCTGAAAGGCGCGCTACCCATATAGATTTTTGACTGATTTTTCACCTTCCAGCTCAGGATTTCGGCCAGTTGGGACCAGTTTTGCTTGTGGATGAAATTTTTGAGTTTTCATGATGTAAATTGATGGTTGGCATGTAAATTTGGTTCATTTTTACCTATTCTAGAATATTCACTCTCAAAAAAGTGAAAATCATGTAAATGAATCAGTTTCCACTCTTTTAGAGGCAAGTTGTTAGCTGCCTAGATTTTAGCTCCTTGTTTAGAATTAGTTGAAACTGATCCCTGAAGGAGGAATTCGACCCCTAGAGGCATGGGAAGGGGTTAGGATGCTCTATATGATGTAATTTCTCAATCATTTTCAGAGGTTGGATAGGTTGGACTCTTGGGAAACTTTTGGCACACTATTGTACATATTTTTCATATTTTGGCTAAGGAAAGATCAGAGGTTTTGCAGCACCTGTTGGGATTCTTGTGGCTTTCAGTTCTTGATGGTGTTTTCTCTCAGTTTATTTTAAGTTATTTCATGTTTAATGTATTCCATCCCTTCTTATGCTTCTGAAACTAAAATGAATGAGTAGATGAGGTTGAATCCATTGTTTACAGTGCTCTGCCTTTGAATTCGTTTAGTTTTGTATGTTTTCGCCTGTTTGAAAAGGATCCATGTTCATCCTTGCCCTTTCCAGCTCCGTGTCTTTCTGATACATCCATATACTCAATCAAAAACATCAAGACTACTGCCTACCTCGCCCCAACTCGAATTCTGCAAAGATCTGGCCTTATCCCCGGACCCAAAATTGTTTTTTCCCATTTCTCCAACAAAAACCCACAAAATCAAAATCAAACTTTCCTATCTCTTTACTAGCCTAAAATCAGTATTCATTGTTCATTATAAGTCATCTCAGCCCCTCTGAAAACCTTTTGCCGAGATAGACCCGGAGAGATCCCTCTCCTATCCTCGTAGGGCTAGCTACGAGGCTGAGCGTGGTTTGATGTAGCCTTGAGTTTTACCTTATTTCAGCCTAAGGAAGATTTGAGCGCTAACAGAAAGAAAGAAGGTTTCCACTTACACCTTCCACCTTTTCATGATGTGAGCCATTTTGTTTTGCATACTTGGGAGGACACATTGGAGGGCAGATTTATTGCAGATTATTTTGAGCAGTGGTGGGGACTATTGATGAGGAGGCCACAAGAGGAGGAGGGGAGGAATTTTTCTCTCTTTATACAATTTCTTGATGACAAGCAACATCTTGGAGGGGAGGACTATAATATTCCAAAAATTTAGCCTTAAGCTAAATGGAATATTATAGTTTGTTTTATCACTAGGTAGGTGAATAAATGGGTGGGAAGGCCCATAAGTCTTCTTAGCAGTGATAAAAACACTTGAAGTGTGAAAGGAGGCCTTTTTTAGAAGATAAATAAGGCACCTCCAAGTGTGGATAGGGTTGGATCATGTTGATTCAGTCACTTTGACCAAGTCAACATCGATGTTATGGAGTGGAGGAGGGTGAGTTATGGCATAGGAGATTGGGCCATATACACCATGGAGCTTTAAAAGTCATGCAATTTATTTATACGGGGCTTGCAAAGGGTACTCTTGTGTAGATAGACACATGCAAGGGATGTACCATGGGGAAGTATGCAAAAGCCACTTTTCACGAGAAGAAGAACTGAGCAGCGGAAATCCTTGAGAGAGTTCAATTAGATGTATGTGGACCATTCTCTACAAATTCTACAACAAAGCATAGGTATTATGTGATTTTTGTTGATGATTTTTCTAGAAAGTGTTGGATCTACTTCATGTAGAAGAAAGATGAGATGTTATCAAATTTTTTTCAGTTCAAAGCACTGGTGGAGAAATATGCGGGGAAGCATGTGAAGGCTCTGAGGAGTGAAAATGGTGAGTACATCTCCAATGAATTCAAGAAATTCTGTAGAAAAGAAGGAATTCAGAGAGAGTTGAATGCACCTCATAACCCACAACAGAATGGGGTTGCAAAAATAAGAATCGAACAATTATGGGTGCGACACGAGCGATGTTACAGGATCAGGGCCTATCATTGCATCTGTGGGCAGAGAAATGAAACACAGTGGTATTTTTGTAGAACCATAGTCCTCATCGGATAATTGGTATGAGTACACTAGAGCAGGATATTTCTGGTAAGAAACCTGATGTTTCATATTTTAAAATTTTTGGTTCATCTGTCTATTTCCATGTGACCAAAGATTCCAGGAAGAAGCTAGAAGCAAAAATTGATATTGGGATATATTTGGGGTACACTGATACTCCCCAAAACTTTCGGGTGTATTTTTCAAACAACAGGATGACTGTTGTAAGACGAGATGTAAAATTTGATGAGGAGAAAGCCATGCGATTGTCCCTTGAGAGGGAACTTGATTTTCATGCAGGATGAAGAACTCTTGGTTCCAAAGGATGAACCTCAAGATGTGGAGCAGCCACATGTGGAGGATCATGTAGTGACAGAAACTACTGATGCAGATCCATTCACTAGACAAGGTAGGAGGCACACCACAAAAGTTGACAGATTGAGACTTGATGCGGCAGAACATGTAGGAGAACCTACATCACTGTGCAGACAGAGACATTCTCTAGACAAGTTTATTGGATACAAGGCTCTTATGAGCAAGTGTATTGTGACAGAACCATCCTCTTTTGAGGAAGCAGTGCAGCAACCAACTTGGGTTGATGCCATGGTTCAGGAGTATGACTCCATCATTAGGAACAGTGCATGGGAAGTTGTCCCAAGACCAGTCAACAAGTCAGTTTTTGGATCTAAATGGATCTATAAGGTGAATC
Organism: Pinus albicaulis; assembly: GCA_034641835.2. Classification (NCBI taxonomy): domain Eukaryota; kingdom Viridiplantae; phylum Streptophyta; class Pinopsida; order Pinales; family Pinaceae; genus Pinus; species Pinus albicaulis. Next base: position 140,918,941 of record CM076584.1, on the reverse strand, counting down.
ATGCAGCAGATTGGAGTGTGGAGAAGTACAAGGCTAGATTTGAAGCCCGGGGATTCTTACAAGTTGAGGGGATTGACTATGAGGATACTTTTGCACCATTGCAAGGTACTCATCGATTAGATCTATCCTTGCACTCTCGGCACAGATGAGGTGGCATATACATCAGATGGATGTGAAGAATGCATTTCTTAATGGATTTATTGATGAATAAGTGTACATTGAACATCCAGAAGGTTTTGAGACCTTTCACAGTGAGTCGCATGTGTGCAGACTCAAGAGAACACTGTATGGGCTGAAGCAATCACCTCATGCTTGGTACACCAGGATTGACAGTTATTTCACCGAGTTGGGCTTCATGAAGAATGAAGCAAATGTGAACTTGTACTAGATTGTGGTTGATGGTAAGCTTTTAATTATCATACTTTATGTTAATGATCTTATTTTGACAGGTGATGAGAAGCTCATAACTTCTTGCAAAGAGGATCTTGCAAGATAGTTTGAGATGAAGGACATGGGACTCCTTCACGATTTCCTTGGTTTGGAAATATGGCAGTGGGATGGGGATCTATTTGTTTCTCATGGCAAGTATGCCAAAGTGTTTCTCAGGAAGTTCCACATGGAGAGTTGTAAACCCATGGAAACTCCTCTTGCAAGAAACTGGAGGAAGGAGGATGTTAATTCAAGTGAGGTAATGGATGCTACTATTTATAGGCAACTTGTGGCTTCACTCATGTAGTTGGTGAACACACGACCATACATTTTCTATGCAGTTAACCAGCTTAGTAAAGCTATGGTTAAGCCGACCAAGATCTTTTGGAAGGAGAGGAAGCATGTCTTGAGATATCTCAAGGGCACTATAGAGTATGGATTATGGTACATTCGGATAGAGCGAGTGAAGCTTCAAGGCTTCACTGATGTAGATTGGGCAGGAAATCCATCAAAAAGGAAGAGCACATCAGGAGGGATCTTCAACATAGGATCGATAACTTTTTTTGGTACAACAAGAAGTAGAGATCAGTTTCACTCAGTTCAGCTGAGGCATAGTACATGGCAGCCAGTCAGGCGGCATGTGAGGCCATCTGGATGATGAAGATTCTTTTTGTTTTTTTCTGGTCATCAAATGGATCCGATGGTGATACATTGTGATAACCAGAGTTGCATAAAACTCTTGATTAATCTAGTATTCCATGACAGGTCCAAGAATATTGACATATGGTACGACTATCTCAGAGATTGTGTTCAGAGACATTATGTTACTTCAGTACATTCCCATGGAGCATCAAGATGCAGATATTCTAATGAAGGCGCTTGCCAAGAGAAAATTCGAATATCATAGAGGCAGGATCGGGGTAGCTGATAATCCATTTATTGTTGAGATGGAGTGTTTAAAATTCAAAAATAAATGTGTGTATAATTTAATTTTCCCTTTATTAAATTGGACAATAAAATGTAATCTTATCTCATAATCACTTTTAATAGTTAATTGAGTGTGATAAACTTAGTTAGCTCATGGAATTCAAGTTGAAGGTGGTTGGTGAGGCATGCAAAGTGATTCTATGTGTTTTGGAGTTCAAGTTGCAATTAGTGCATTAGTTTAATGCATGAGAAATCAGTTAACTCAATTAATTGAGTTAAAATCAGTTTAACTAGTTGTAATTGATTGTTACAATAGTGAGAGGTCAAGTGAATTAAATCAGATTTAATTCACATGCAGCGATATTTCAAGTAACTGATGATTTACTATTAATAGCTACATGCATGTCAGTTCTGATGAAGACCTAGTTGAGACAGAGGTTAAAGGGATATTAACTATTAGTTGTATTATTAGCAAACTACCTGCATGCAGTAATACACCCATAGGATTTCCCATGAGCATTGTGCAGTTTTGGAAGGCTGAAATTCCTAAATAATAGGGATTGCATTCCACATGAATTGCGCAAGGTAGGCAGGCTGAACAAAGGCAGGAAATTGACTAAATGTTGGTCGATTTTTTCAAGATCAATGTGAGACAATTTGTAGAGTGCAGCAGACTCTTGTGAGAAGAGTGCATTATATTTGTTTCATGATTCCTTGGTTGAATATACAATAGAAGATAGAGGGGTTTTGAGCATCAAGATTTCCCCGGGGAAAATATCTGTGTTGTGTATTAATTTTCTTATTTCTTTACTTGGTGTGATTAGCGATTTTGTTTATTTTCCGTAATTAATTTGTAGAAGGATTCAATATCTTGCTTTATCATATTGCATGATCGGATTGAATCCATTGGTATACGTATTGTTTGTATAATTTCTACAAACAAAGTGGATAAGTGGAGATGACACCCTCACTTAAAGAGACAGGAGGTGGTGTAACAAACCAAACCACCACCTGACAAATGAAAGGATGTGCTTGGACAAAAGGGAAAATATAATTTCATGCAAAAACATATAGTGTAGAACATGGGAGTAGAGAAGAAGAGGGGAATCTACCCATTTGAACAGGATAAAGTAGTTGATGGGCCTCCAAATTAGACACAAATTAAGGCCCATCTAACCATCCTTCAACATATTAAACCTCTCTTTTTGCATTATATGACATATTTTTATCTTTAATTTGTTCATTAAGAAGTTTTAGAGATAGTTATGTGCCTAATATTATTTATTTTTGTAGAATATTGTGAGAATATTGGGCAGATTATAAAGATTTGGAGGATGAGATAATCTAGGGACTTGATCTGTGCTACATTATGGACCAAGATTGGATAATAAATGAACAAGATATTATGAAATTATTGAAAAAATTCTGGCGCTCCAATGATTGAGAAAATCTAGGAAGGTGCTCCTTATCATTTAATGAAAATTCCTAGTGCTAGAAACCAGATCCACTTTTTGAGAGATTTTGGAGGGGAAAGTTTCCTCCTTTCAAGGAGGATTCTTCCCCATCTATTTGTATGAGTACCAATTATAATTTTCATCTAGGGGAACACATTTCTTAGTCTTATTGTGGAGATGTTTTTTTTATTTAGCAGCTCTACTTTCATTTCTAGCAGAGATGTACTTGGATTGATTCAAATAATGAATTTTGGTGTCATTTTAGCATCTAAAGCTTGGTTTCCTTCATAGGACTCTGAGTATCCTTTGGCTTGTCCATCCTAAGAACCTCACAAACTTTTTGTACAATTTCTTTATCTTCTTTGAATGTTTTCACTTGAATCTTCTATTCTTGTTTTCCTATTTCTGCATTTAGTATTCATGTTTCATTTGTTGTAGGTTATATTGGTTAAATGATTGAAGTGAGTTGTTTTATAGGTTATTTATGAATTCAAAAACATGATGCATCTTTAGAACAACCTTGCAAATTCATATCCATGATTGATCTACTTGTATTGGTTTACTAGTTCACAAATATAGAATTTATGGAAGTCTCTTGTAGCAAAATAGTAGTAATTTTCTACTATTTTTTAGAAAATGTTAACGAGAATATTTTTATTTTATTCCACTTGGATTGATTCCTTAAAAAATTCTATTTAATAACAAAATTTACCCATAAAATTTTCACTTGATCAAGCTATGCATTTGGTAGGTTAACTAGCCCACTAGTTCTAGAATTTATGGTTTTCATTTTTTAGCACGTCTTAACAAGGGTATTTTTGAATATTTCCACTTGGATTGGAGTCCTAGGACATCCTAATTAATAAAAAAAATTTCCCCATCTAATTTTCATTTGATTTTCTTGGGAATTTTTCAAATTAACCCGAGCAACAAACATCCCGTACCAATTTATTCTCGAGATCTTCCTTGCCCACATTCACTCAAAATTCATGGTAAAAATAAATTTATAGCCTGTGAATGCGTTGAGATAAGGCATGGTTAAATCACCATTTATCTCTTACATTGCTTGATTCTTGAATGTTTATTTATGCAATCAACCTATATTTTATTTCCACAATTTACTTTAAGCAAAGTGTGCTTTTCTTCTGAAAAAGTAATCTAGGACCTTTATTTGCTGCAAAATAGAATAAATTTCCTTTAATTCCATTTATTTTCCATCAATATAGATTGGATTTTCTTGGTTTTCATTGTGCTTTCATTTTTTTGCAAATTTCCTTTCTGTCATTTATTTTCCAGCAAAAGTATAATATGTTTGCTTATTTTTATTTACCTTTTGAAACTTAGGATTGGTGGCTTACCTAGGTATTTACTCATTTGAAGTTGTTTAATTTCCTTCTTCCACTTGCATCAAAGGGATTCAGACTAAGAAGAGGAAGGTGTTTGTTGCACATACAGTGCTGACCCCTCTTAAGTTTGTACGAACCCCGGGTTGATAATTAAATTTGATAGCCTTAGGAGTTGCAACATTCTTGTTGCAATACTAGAGATGATCACTTTTTGGCACCATTTATGGGGAGTGTGTCAAAGAAAGAACTCTCTTTTTCTTGTAATTATTCCCTCTTTCTTTTATACAAAAATGAAAAAAATCATTAGGCATCTTTCGTTGCATTGCATTAACATTCTAATTTAATTTTATTATATATATATATATATATATATAGTCAACACCATAAACCCCCCAACTTGATCATGTACAGTTAGAAGAAGAAGAAGTGGAAGAGAAGTTAGAAGGAGACATGGAGCAACCATATGTTTTTAACTCATGTCAGCAAGATATGAACTACTCCTCCTCTTTCAATACAAGCTATAATGTGCAATTTCAACCTTGGTATCCTCCTAACACCTCACCTTGGTCTCCATGGTCTTATCCTTTCCAAGGGATCATCCATATTCATGGTATTATCCTCCCCAATATGGAATTCCTCCTTTTCATCCATATACACACCAACATAATCAATGGGGCGATCTATATTTCCCTCAAGATCCTCAATATCCTCCATAGTAAACTCAATTCTATCCATCCCATCAACCTCCACCACAACCACATCCTCAACCACAACCATTTCAAGGACCCACTCCCACTCAACTACCTGCAAAACCATTTCCAAACCCAAACAATAAAGTAAGTCAACTCACTTACAACAATGAGATAAAAAATATCCAAACAAATCCTCTTGAGCCAAATGATATTCATCCTGGATCAGGAAGAGTATTGAAAAGTATAGATTATCTTACTCCTATTGAGGAACAACATCAAGAAGAAGAAGATCTATAAGAATCATGTACTACATTTGATGGAAAGAAACCATTGGAGCACGAGATTAAGAATTTTTGTTATTCTTATCATCAGATCCTTTATCCGTTCAAGGTACTAATCATAAAATAATAGAAGATTTGAATGTGATGGAAGAAGGAGACATGAAGAATGATATAGATGAGCAAGTGAACAAAGGGCATCAAACCTCTATTAAGCTTTGGTTCCAAAAAATCAACAAGATGGAGCATCACTCTCTTCTTCAATAGTGCTTGATATCATCAAAGTCAAAATAGTTGGTCTCTCATATTTAGGTACATGTCAAATCATATGTTTTGGAAATACACATGAGTTTATTTGTCATATTGTTATGTACATGGCTCCATTGGAAGTATTCCTATACTCGAAAGAGTTTTTTTTTTCAAGTAGGGTAGGATAGATGAATAAAAGAAAAAAAGGAAAAAGAGGAAAAAAATAAGAGAAAAAAAAATCTCAAGTGAAAACCTCCTTTGAGGCTTTTGAGACTGTCTCATTAATTGAAAACCTCCTTAAGGCGGTGAGTGGGTTGGAAATAAAAAAGATAAAAAAGGAAAAATGTCCTAGATGAAAACCTCCTTTGAGGTTCTTAGCAAGACCTATTAATTGAAAACCTCATTGATACAACTAGTACACTTAGAAAAAAAATTAAAAATTAAAAGGAAAAAATAATTATTTGTTCTAGGTATCCCTCTTTGATATATGCAGGGTCTTTCTAACTTACAAAAGGAACAAAAATTTGTTCAGGGAAGCAAGCATCTATGCAAGGGAAATCAACATTGATTTTTCCACCTTTTGCACCAAAATTCTCCAACATGGATAAGAAGAAGTATATACATCCCCACAATGCATCCTCATGTCATTTCCCATCATTCCCAAGCCTCTCCCATTCATTTTACTCATTGTCCTGAAGTGCTACAAGAAAAATTTGTTTTGCTATAGGATTTTCAAAATAAAAAAGGTGTAAATTGTTTTAGCCATATCTCAAATACCATGCATCTTTTTGCTGAGTTGTTTCATGGGGAGATGCATAAGGATGATGGTAACATGCTCAAGATATTTTTGCAAATTCCAGTGCATAATTTTCTAGAAATTGGCCTCCATCACCTACAACCCTTTTTCATTTTTCCTGAGATTCATACATCCGTTGGCCAATTATTTTTTTGGGAGATGCATAAAGATAATGGTAGCAAACTCAAAATATTTCAACTCAATCCAATCTACCATTTAAATAAGGTTTCTACAGGATTGACACATAGTGCTACATGATTGAGATCTTCTTAGGGAAAGGAGTCAAAAATATGTTTTCCTTTGAGAAATGTTAGGAGAGGTTCATCAAACCTACTTCACCTCATCCACTCCATTTAACCAAATTCCTTCTCAATATTCCAACTTTGTTCATGAAGAAAACAAAAAAGAGACTTTTTCTTCACCCTTCTTCACAAGATTTCACCACCATCAAAGCTCGTTTTCCTATCCCTAGGCTCACCATGATTTATCCAAGTCACTGAATGTAGTTCATGAAGCAATATGAGGTGTTGGAAGTGATTGTGTGACTGTTATAGGAATGAGACCAATCTTGTAGCAGCCTACACAGATCCAACAAAACCAAAGGCAGAGGGTTTTTGTAGCTCCAGAATGAAGATTTGGCCACCCTAAAGCATCAAGAGGCCATCCTTGAGATTTAAAGAAGGCACACCATCCTTCAAAGGAAATTGTAAGGTCACCAATCCACTCTAGCAGCAGTATATTGAACACTGGAAAATATGTATGAAATAAATATTTCATCAATAAATTACATATCGAACAACATCATCATATTGTTTTGTTCAAATTAGAATCTATTCACAAGAAAAAGTATGGAATATAGCAACCTCAAAGGCCAATAGATCAATCACTAGTTACATAGAAACATGCATGCATCTAGAACAACTCGACATCAGGTAGGCATAGGTATGAATTTTTCTTCACTTCTCCTCTTGAGCGTACTATGGTTAAATTTTTTTTTATCAATGCATGAGAGATGATGTTTTATAAGTTGAGGATGGTTTAGAAATATATGCCACCATCAAACAATGAAATGAAGTTATCTTTTCCTCATCACATGTGGAAAAAATACAAATTCAAAAAGGGTGATGAATACGAGGGTGGCCCAATGGGTCAATGAGGAATTTGTGATGGTGGTACCTAATATAACATACTGAGCCCACCACCAAGCCATAAAAGGGAATAAAACAAACTTAATGTTTATTTGTATCAACAGTTTCATTCTGAAAATGGTAAAGGGGCCCACTTCCATCCTTGGAGGTCGAATAATCTACACCAAGAATCTCATAGGATGCCATAGAGAAGCTTTAGGACCACAAACCAACTGTTATAGGAGATAGATTAGGTGCTATAAGAGATATTATTCTTGCTAAATGATTGTCCCAAGAGGCAAAAATGGGCCCTTTCTTGAACATTATTTTCCACAAAAACATAGAATTTTTAAGGATTCTTCAGGGAAGGGGTAAGTACTTTATCCCCCTCACCTCCTACAAACTGAATGATCTAGAAGGAATGTATTAGTTTTGTTGTGCTAAGTTTCCTTTCAGTAGTAAAAACATGTACATTTTTTCTCCATTTGTTTGCTTAAGGAATGAGTGTTTTAACCATGAAACATAGATGAATTTGTGAAATTTAAGCATGAAATAAGCCTAAAAAACACTAAACAACAGTGTACAACAGAGAAATACAATCACACATAAGTTTCACACAGTAGGCATGATGAAGAAATTCACCCCTCCTGGGCTACATCTGCTTGTCTAGCTTCCAATGGCATGTCCCTCTTTGTCATTATGCTCAAAATTGTAAATTTCGTGTGTTTAAAGTCCTATAATGGTTGTTTTCTCTACACCAATGGTTCCATAATGCTCAAATTATTCTAGGTAGACTCTTTTTTCACCCAAATTGGTCGAAAATTGACCTCTCAATGCATTTTTCCCAATGTCATCTAGAAAAGCTCTACTAAAAGTGGAGACTAGCACTTAACTAAAGTTAAATTAATGGAATGCCCTAAAATTAGGGGCGTGCTCCAACTCTCACCGGAAAGAATGTTTGGATTAAATGTTAATGGTTAGGTAGGGGTGGTCACAAGCCGACCTCCCGCCTAAAACCACACGGTTATTGATTTTAAAAATATGCGTTGAGTTTGGAGCGGAACCATAACTCCATGTTCCACAACCATTTGAACTAACCATCCTTAACTCTGCCATGTAGACAGGTCTAACATCTTCGATGGATAAGCCACCCGAAGAACCGTCGGCTGCAATGTTAATGTTACAGCGACATGTGACTAAAGTTTGTTCCGCCAGAAGTTATGGTTTGTAAAACCATCATGCTATTGTTTTAATGTCACAACGTGACATGTGAACACGATCATCGCTGATGGTTAAGGTTTAAGGCACCGATTTAGTTTTTTGCTGTGGGTTGATATAACCTTTGATGCCATGATTTTAATATACCATGTGACTACAATCACGGGGCCGCCAGTAGGTTGGGACCATTGTTGGTCCCCTCCCCTAACACAAAAAATTTAACAAAATAAATTAACATGGAGAACCATATTGTTAAGAAACACATGGTAGGCAGAATGGTCAGAGGTCTTCGCGGGTGCTATGGAGGTCACGAGGTCGACCCCCCCCCCGGACTCTAATAAAATTTTAATCAACCCTCCTAAGGAGACGTGGTAGCCTTTGGGCTTGCCATGTGCCTCTCATCCAACAGACCATTAAAAATGCGTACAAATCTATCAATGGTCAGAATCACTTCCATACCACAAAAATAAATGGCCCAGATTAAGCCACGTGGCGTGATCTAATTGGTTGTGAGAAAAGGGAATATTCCCATAATATGCCATCTGCAGACTGTACCTATATGCTGACTAGGAATCCCAGTCACAAAATTTTAGTTGTTTGGGAAAACGAACAGAATGCGATATCTTCCTCATACGACATTGGTTTTTCGAACCGTTTGCGATGCCAAAATCGCACGATGAGACCTTTCCGATCGCTTAGGTTCAATACAATTTCGAGCACTTTCAATTTTGAGCATAACACATGATCTCCTAATCACTAAAAAGTTTGTGAATTCTTGCAAAAATCCTTCACTCAATATCTTATAAAAAAACCATGAAAATGAAATAAATTGAAGTGTGAATTTTTTCTCATGTGAGGATAAGCATTATAATAGGATAACGTTGTCTTGATATTGACATGCAATTTTCTTTCTCTCCCACCAAACCACCACTAACTTATGTGGGCTATAACCTCATGTGGAACAAAGAAAAAAGTTATTTTAAGCTAACGAGGTCTACCACTGGTGTTGGAGGGAAAAATACTAGAGATATTTCTTTCATATACCATTGTAGAGGGGCTACCGAACCTAGAAAGCACTTCTACAATATTACAACACACTGCTACATGATCAAAATAGACTGTTACATGATTGAGACAGTCTTCTACACAATAAGACAATATGCTATAGGAAAGTCCAGAAGGATATAAAAGAGCCCTATTTTGAGCAATTCCATCCACCGAACCATATAATTGAAGAGGGAAATTTAAGAGAAGGGTAAGTACACTTTTTTCTCTACCATCTGTGGACAAGAAACCTGCAAAACCTCTCATTCCTTCAATAATGCATTCTGTAACAAAATTTTGATAACAAATTAGGAATACAAAAATTGAATGTGAATGTTTATTTTGAGTTAATCAATATAAGAAAGGAAATGGGATTTTTTTTGAGTTGATCCTGAATTTTTCCTTCCTCTAACCAGTATGAATAAATTACGCTTTTACCCCTATTCTAATTTCTCATAAAACCTCTAAAATTGGTATAAAATTAGGAGTATTGGTTTGCCAAACTTTGGAAAATCATAATGGAAATCATGGGGGGATGGTTTCAATTTAAGAGAGTTCACAAACTCATCAAGGATGCTAATTATCATATGTGTTGTGGATAATGTTAGAATACTTGTATCATGGGAAAACTTTGTGGACATAAACAAGGAGACTTTTCCTTGGAGAAAAGGATGGATCTATTGAAGAATAAGATGGAGAAGAAAAAGAAGAGGCTAGTGAATAAGAGGAAGAGGATGGAGTAAGATAATATGTGCCAAAATTCCTTCTAAGGTATCTTGGGATGTTAAGGAGGCCACCAGGGCCATGAATGAGGCACAATTAGGTCACTAAGTTTCTCAGAGGATGAGCAACACTTTCATTAGGGGGTATGATGGGCCTCCAAATTAGACACAAATTAAGACCCATCTGACCATCCTTCAACACATTAAACCTCCATTTTTGCGTTGGGTGACACATTTTTAGCTTTAATATGTCCATTAGGAATATTTAGAGATAATTGCGTATTGTAAGCCCAATATTATATATTTTTGTAGAATATTGTGAGAATATTGGGAAGATTATGAAGATTTGGAGGATGAAATAATCTAGGGAATTGCTCCCCATTACAGGATGGACCAATATTGGATAATAAATGAATAGGATATTGTGAAAATATTGAAAAAAAATTGGAGCTCCAGTGATTGAGAAAATCTAGGAATCTTCTCCCTATCATTTAATGAAAATTTCTAGTGTTGGGAATTAAATCCACTTTTTGAGGGATTTTGGAGGGGAAAATTGCCTCCTTTAAAGGAGGATGGTTCCCCATCTATTTTTATAAGTATAAATTCTAATTTTCCTCTAGAGGCATGTATTTCTTAGTCTTATTGTGGAGAAAAAATTGTATTCAACAACTCTACTTTCATTTCTAGCATAGATGTACTTGGATTGATTCAAATAATGAAGTTTGGTGTCACTTTTAGCTTCTAAAGCTTGGGTTCCTTCATATAAATCTGAGTACCCTTGGGCTCAGCCATCCCAGGAGCCTCGGATCCTTGTTGTACAGTTTCTTTATCTTCTTTCAATGTTTTCACTTGCATCTTCTATTCTTGTTTTCCTATTTCTGCATTTAGTATTCATATTTCATTTGTTGTAGGTTATATTGGTTAAATGATTGAAGTGATTGGTTTTGAAGGTTATTTATGAAATCTAAATCTTGATTCATCTTTATAACAAACTTGAAAATTCATATCCATGATTTATCTACTTCGATTGGTTTACTAGTTCACAAATCTAGAATTTATGGAAGTCTCGTGTAGAAAAACAATAGTAATTTTATGATATTTTTTAGCACGTGTTAATGAGGCTCTTTTGATTTGATTCCACTTGGATTTAGTCCTAAAATAATTCTATTTAATAACAAAATTTACCCCATATCATTACCAGTTGATCAGGTTAGGCATTTGGTAAGTTAACTAGCTCACTAGTTCTAACTTTCTGGTTTTTAGAGTAGTAATTTTCTGCTATTTTTTAGCACATATTAACAAAGGTATTTTGGAATTGTTACATTAGGATTGGAGTCCTAAAAATAATAATTAATAAATTTTTTTACCCCATCTCATTTTCATTCTATTTTCTTGGTACTTTGGCAAGTTAACTTGAGCAACAGACATCCTGTAGAAATTTTTTTTGACATCTTCCTTGCCCAAATTCACTCCAAAATCATGGTAGAAGTACATTTATAGCCTATGAATGCCTTGAGACCACTTTGGTTGAGCTAAGGCTTGATTAGGTCACCATTTATATCTTACATTTCTTGCTTCTTGAATGTTTATTTCTGCAATTAGTCTAGATTTCCTTTCCGCAATTTACTCTAAGAAAAGTGTGTTTTCCTTCTTGAAAAAGTAATCTAGGACCTTTCTTTCCTATAAAATATAATAGATTTCCTTTAATTCCATTTATTTTCAATGAATATAGAATAGATTTTCTTGGATTTCATTATGCTTCACATTTTTGCAAATTTCCTTTCTGTCATTTACTTTCCAGTAGAAGTAGAATATGTTTGCTTATTGTTATTTACCTTTTTTCCATTGATGATTAGCGGCTTACTTAGATCTTTGCTCATTTGAATTTTTTTCATTGTCTTTTTTCACTTACGTAAAATGGAGTTAGACAAGGAGAAGGAAGGTATTTGTTGAAAATACAACGTCAACTCCTCTTAATTTTGTACGAAACTCGGGTTGATAATTTAAATTGATAGCCTTTGAAGTTGCAACATTCTTGTTGTATTAATGGGGCTCATACGTAGTTCTAAGTCAAGGAAGGGGACAAAGGCACCCTCTCAAATAGCCTATGGTGAATGAGAGTGGTTTTCAAGGATCAATGGATTTTTTTGGTAGAAAATTTGGGTAGAGAAAGAGTAAGGAGCTAAAAGGGCCAAATGGAAAGACCAAGTTGGGTTGAACCCTGGATTCAAGCCCTATAAACGAGCTCATAGGAGTGAGGGAGCTGCTATGGTGCTTAGTGCCAGAGGAATTGGATCATGAAAGAATACCTGAATCGTTGTATTTTCATGGTTGACCAACTATCATTTTTTGTACGTGGTGTTATTGAATGCTTGGGTTATGTGGTTACCACCTTCTTAGTGCTTTACAGATTGTCTGATATGCTCATGAATAGTGGTTTGAAAATTACTTGAGACTAACTCGGTATATCATAAGTTTGTAGTTATATTATATGTTTATGAGTTTGGGTAGTTCACTACCATAACCATGATTGTAGATTATCTTACTGGTTATGAGTTCAATTTACATGATCTATGCTAGATTAATGTCTAGTTATATTTGATGGAAACTTAGTCAATGAATGATGTGATGATCCTTGATTTTATGCATATTTAAATATTTATGTAATTGAAAATTATAATTATTTGTACCATCCTGAGATTTAATGTTTTAACATGATCTGTAGTATCTTTACTAACCATATAAATTCATGTATCTCATTGTTGATGACTAAAGAAATCCAAATTACTTTAAGAGCCCAATTAACCTGTAAAAATTCTTAAAGATAGGTCGCCTTGCATAACACATCTTACACAACGTTGAAGTTGGGAATTTGACTTATGGCACCATGCCTTTTCTGTGTTCAGGACCTAGTGTAGATTTAGTCCCACTAGCGCCTAAACATGCATTCTAGACAATTCAAAGTGCCGCTGAGAGTCCAAGTTCAAGCCTTGGCCATCATCCTCAGAATTTTTTCATTCGAGCTAATTCCCCCAAGCCTCAAGAAGTTCCTCAAATTTCTTGATTACCTTGTCTCTTCATGCACTTTAACATTCTAGTGTTTAGGGGAATTCGGGATTTGGAGGGGGTAAAATATAGCACAACCATATGCACAACCAGATGCCAAAGGGTTGTATTCCATGCCTTTAAGAATGGATAGGTGGTGTTAGGGTCCTATAATAATAGGGTTCATAAATTTTGAATTGAATTTGATAGTCTTGTAAATATGTACATACCTTGCTTTCTGCAAGTTGTTTTCCCATATTTTGAAAAAATGAAAAATAATAAAAAGGAAAAAAAGGGTAAAAAGTCCTAAAAGAAAAATCAAGGGACTTAGAAAAATATAGACCCTAAAAGAAAAAGAAATAAGATCTAAAAGTGAGCAAGTCCAAATACCACTACTTTTACTTTTTACTGTAAGAATAATGATTATGTGCAGAGTGTCAATAAATGCCATAATCCATGAACAGTTAAACAAATTAATCTTAACTTTTCATGTTTTACATAGAATAAATATTTGTCAAACAGTTTAAACTTGACAAATCAGTAGATAGGTAGAGAATAATGAGGAGCTCAACAGTTTAATTTGAGCCCTCGGATGAAATAAGGTAGATTTATATAGTTTTATGCTTTCAAAGAAAATAATTTTAAGGTTACAAGCCTAAATGCACCTACAAAATGAAGAAAAAATGTTAGAAATAAAGTTGGGTAGGTAGAAAGCAGTTGAGAAATCATGTAATAAAACATCATCGGGCAAAATCACTAATTTCCCCTCCCCTACAAGCATTCAGTTTTCTAAACTATCAGTCAAAAAGGCTCAGAGCATTTCTCTGACTTTTGTTGGGACCGGAACCAAGGCTCGATGACTAATAAGTTAAAAATATTGAGTTCTACATTAAAGCCACGTTTCTCAGCATTGACCCTTCATTCATACATCAAAACCCCTTTTTCCTAACTAAAGACACATTCTTACTTAGTAAAATTGAAAACCCTAAAACAATTAATTTATTTCCCTTCAAAATCATTCATAAAACCCTCAAAATTACTTTTATCCTAATTATTAGTGAAGTAATATAAAAGATGAGCAATGCTTTATTTTTACACTTTACTTAGAGATAACATGTGTTTTATTTCCATTTCACTACCCTTTCCATATTAACTTTTAACCTATTTTTATTAAATCCCTAAAAATACCCTCCCATATGTTATTAATACCCTTATATTAAAATAAAATCCCAAAAAACCCACTACTTTAAACTTTAGACCAAGGTTAAATATCCCCATGTGCGTAAAATAAAAACCCCGCCCTACAAACCCCTTGGTTTAAACCCATCTCTATTGAAATAGTCATGCCCCCTATAGTTTTTACAAACTGTCAAAAGGTTGAAAACTATATAATAAAGTAAAGCCCACACCCACATATGTTTTTATTAAAACATTTCATAAAAATGTTTTAATTTAATGTATATTATATTTTTTCCCCTCCACCATTATAAAACCTATCCTGTCGCTATATCATAAAATTATGGTTTAAACATATTTTAAATGTTTATTTCATAAATTTTAACTCATCCACGCATATAACGCATCCCGGCCCCACCTCCTATTTTGATGCATCTCCCAAATCAATCTAGACCGTTCACTTTCAAAGCCCAGATCCTACGGCAGAAATCCAATATTGTGCAGATAAGTTACACGATCACCCAAATGCAAAAGTTGCGCAAAATAGCTTATTTTGCAATGAATTCTCTCCTCCACGTGCCCTTTTTCTATTCAATCACATGGGTTGAGTCCAATACCACTTACCACCCAATTGCCCTGTGATAACCACTGGTTGTTTCGATCCATTAAACTCTGAAACCGTCGTCCCACCCAATGTGACTACAATTGAATGCCTTTTATATTAGCTTTGAATATGCATACAATACATTTGAAATACATTTATTCCATACCTTTCTTGCACGTTAACACTGCAAAGCCTCCTTGACTGTAAAAACATTATTTTCCGCCATTTTTATGTCTGAAAAGCCTGTATAATTTGCCCTGCAACCTTTGAAGACTGCTGAGGAGCTGCACATTGCTCCAAACAATTCACAGAAGTTTCCAACTTGTTCAAAAACCTCAAAAATCATTCTGAAGCCTGATACCTGCATTACAACAGGTATTTATCTAAATTTTGAACCTGCAATCAATTTGAAAAAACTATAAAGAACCAAAACATACTTAGAGCTTTAGAAATCAATTAAAATAAACTGCCAAAAAGCCCCAAAAATAGGCTAGACTCTGGCAAATTTTTCCCAAAAACCTTGTTTCTCTGCTACACACAACTTTTCAGGAAATTGTGAGTTTTCACAGTTTAATTATCTTTTCCAAGCTCTGAAATAATCCAAAAAACCTCTGCAGGTACCCTAAACCTATGTGATCATTTCAAAAGAGTTTTTCAGCCCTATTTCTCAGTCAGAGATTCAAGAAACCATTTTTTTATGTTTTTAAAGTAGTTCTAAAGCCTCTAAACCTCTTTGACAAGCCTAATTGGATAGAAAACCCAAAGAAGAGACTATACTTTGCCTGTTTTTCCCATAAATTCTCTGCTAAAAATAAATTACTTCTGAAAACTGTCTAAACTTGCAGAAGTAGACAAAATACCTAAAAAATAGACTGCAAGCAAGCCTGAAGCTTATAAAGCACCTAAACCTACCCCTGCCATGAATTCAAGTACTGCTATTGTTTTCAATCCTTTGCAACCACCTGTTGTGAATACATCCCACTAGCTGATACTGATTACAAGATAGCAGATCCCATTGTTGAATTTAACCTGCTAGATATCCATAACTGGTGCTATGAAAAGTCATTATATAATGAAGAAGAAGTTCCTATTTGGGAATCCCATTTGCCCAAATATGTTGTCCCATTAACTCACCCATGTTAGGAGGTCATTAGATTGTGTCAGCAGTACTATGTTCCAGAGCAAAGAGCCATTGTAAAAGAAAGTAAACAAGTGCTTTTTACCATCACTGTAGAATCAATTAACCAGATGTTACAGCTTCATTCTGACCCCCAAGCAGTCCCTCTATTTATAGAGGCCCTTACCAAGTTATATATTGGCCTAGATTTTCCTAAAAGGTTCATGATTTTTAAAAATTTTATGCCTCTGCATGTAGAATTCCTAAGTTAAATCCTCCATATTCTACTGCTAAATTCCCTGAAGTTTTAAGACATGTGATTTCCATGTTGTCCTTCATCCTTGGATATTTCACTAATGAACACACAGATGAGTCCATATTGGGATTCTTATCCACCTTTTCTCCAAGTCAACCACCCTTAGTAATATTTGATTAGGCTGGTTTCATTGCTGATAGTATTCATTATCAATTGACCAATTTGCA
The DNA here is from genome assembly GCA_034641835.2 of Pinus albicaulis. NCBI lineage: Eukaryota > Viridiplantae > Streptophyta > Pinopsida > Pinales > Pinaceae > Pinus > Pinus albicaulis. The sequence goes on along the minus strand of CM076584.1, from coordinate 140,902,234 downwards.
AATTGAGGGAGTATTCAGATATACCTCCTACCTTTTCCATACATTTTTATACATCCAATCAGATAATTTTCCAATTTCTCTCCAAAAACATAACATAGAGGGAAATCCTCTATCTGTCATTTTTTGGACATCCATGCTCAGGAAAGAATGTACAGATTTTAGTTATTCAGAGTTTTCAGAGTTATTTTTACATCCAATGATCACAATTTTGACCAAGATAGAGCAGCCAAGAGTAAATGAAGAAATGAAAAATATATTTCAGTTATCAGAGCAGAGTAAATTCAGTGACTGGTATTTGTATGAGAAATATATTGAAATCAGAGTCTTTGGGTCAAAATTGTTACCTTACAAGTTACCCAAACATCCTTCAATGAGGATCTTTGCCTTGGAGTATATTAGGCAGATCCTAAACTCTGATTCAATAAATTTCATGGCAACTAAGAAGAAGACACATTTCAAACTTAAGAATCAGATAGGGACATTCATATGTAATCACTGAGATGTAGAAAAAGAGGCAGCTAATCAATTATTGGAATATAAATTTGAAGAGAGTTTCCCTTGGAACTATGATCCACAAGGGTTCTTGAGCAAGATAAGGGTTAAATGCAAATTAACACCATTTATTCATGAAGCTAAACCAGAAATAGAAAAGTTTTCCAATCAGATTGAATGGACTGAAAAAACTTTAATAGATGCAGTGAACAAAGGTAACACTAGTCATACCTTAGACACTGAAAATCAACTAGAGAAGTCCATTAAAAGAGTAAGGGAAGAAGGAGCCTATGTGGCAGAAACTCCAACTAAAACCAAGTTTAATATCATATACAACAAAAGGCCCAAATTAGATTCAACAAGTAAAGGTAAAGTGACAATAGATGTGGAAGAAACAGAGCCTTTAAATACCAATACAAATTTTCTAGAGACCAATGTTGCTACTGTAATTATCAATGAGCCAGCTACTAAAAATCAGAATGAAGGAGAAATCAATAATGAAGATACAAATTTAATTGAAAGACATCAAAGCATGGAAGCCTCTTGCTCACAAGTAGCTGAGGAAAAGGATTTGGATATCAAAGAGAAATATAAGCAGATTAAATTGAAGAATGAAGAGATAAAGAATAACATTTATTCTCAATATCTCAAACAGACTCCTAGTATACAAAATAGGTTCCTTTATGCATTTTATTATTCTAATCAAAAGCTAATCATGTCAGTGTTGCAGCCCACAGTCAAAACTCCTAGGAAAATGGCTGATTATAAGAAAGTTGATTTGGAGGTCCAGACAGATAAAATCCATGCTCTTGATCAAATTGAGTTCCACACGCAGACTTCAGAGATGATTTATTCTACTGTCACAAATAAATCTATGAGTTCTCAAAAGCTCCAAAATACCATCTCCAACATGCAAGATCATATGAAGATGGACAAAGCCTCATTGTATGCCAAGGATCTAAGGATTAAAGCCTTGGAAGAACTAGTTTTACAGGTGGGATATGATCCTACTAATATCAAAGTAGTAGAATTATTGGTTAAAAAGAAAGATAAAGATATAGCAGCCTTGAGGAAACAAATCAAACTTCCTCAAAGTGAGCATCCTCAAACAAAAGAAGTCATATAGGAACAGAATGAAAAATATTAAATGATGAATTTAATTCTTCAGTTGACAGCCCAAGTTAAGGAAATGGAAATACAGATGGACAAAATTGTCCAACAAAAGGAGACAGTGAAAGAATCAGTGATTCCTATAGTCATTCCAGTTATCACTGCAGCAATGCCTTCAACTTTAGGTGAAAATTTGGCACCCAAAGAAACACTGGCTACTGCAGTGCCAGTGACTTCTTCCACAACATCAACCACTGAATCATCTACAACATCAGTACAACCTACTAATGAGGCTAGCAAAATAGTCAAAGAAATGGAAGATATGTCTTTAAAGACAAATGAGATTAATAGGTTGACAAAGATGGTTGAAAATATTGAGAAGTCAAATAAATTAGCTCAGGTAAATGCAAAGACACATGAACAAAATTCCAGCAGACTGAGTGAAGAGTTAAATAAGTTGCAAAAGGAGTTAAATTTAAAGGATCAGATATCATACATCAAAAATTACCTTTGGAATAATATCATTGAAGCCATCCATGATGTATGACCTTCAATTCAATTAATTTTTTAGCAAAGAGAGTTATTCCTAGCAGCCCAAGCAGAAATTCAAAAACTCAAACTGATTTGGCTGACAAACCAGAGAAAGTTGTAAGGCTAATCAATTTCCTTAACAGCAAAAATAGACAGGAATTGGAAGAACTAAAAATCACAGACATAACTGTAACTATCCTAGAAATTATGAAAGTCACAACAAAGAAAAATTTGATGAGACAATTGGAAGAAAAATGTGAAGGTATGAATACTGCCATAACCAGGTTCATGGTTAAGTTCACAAGTTTGAGGCAAAAAGGACTGCCTGATATCATGGGAATTAATGATAAATTGATGCCTCAAAATGACTATGATAAGAAGATTAGAGAGTTCGCAAAATAATAAGTAAATAAACCAATAGGTCAAGGCATCCCAACATGAAAAGTGTTACTTGAGAGTTTTGAAGACTTATTCTACTTGCAACATGATATCAAACACTTGTTTGTCATCGAGCCAACCTTTTCTAGATATACAGGAGATGATGAGAACTTTAGGAAATTAAAGAATATACAAATTCCTAAAAATGAGGATTGGTAAGTACTCACAGATTTACTGTGAAGGATAAAAACAAGCAGATGAAAGGAAGACATAAAAAATGTTTTCTAATTTAACAGTCAAAATAGATTTTCTTTACAGCTGTAAACAGTTTTTACTAAGGGTTAAAGAGTATCAGTTTAGAGAGTATCGGTGAATAAAGAGTATCCGAGAAAGAGTATCAGACAAGGCAGTAGTTTCCAAAAAATATTTAAGAGCTAGCAAGGAGGACACCAAGGTAGCCAGCTACATCCTATCGTCGAAATAATTTCTATTTCTTTTGGATAAAATAGGACAACTTGCTGATTTGTTAAGCAGCTGTCTCTATTATTATTGTAAAAATATTTTATTTTCCTAAGATAATTCCTAGAAGTCTTCTAGGATATTTTGTAAAAAATTATGTATAAATACTTCATCTTTAGAAGTATTTTGTTTGAAATAAAATTGTTGGGATTTTTGTAGTCATTTCTTCTTGGAATTTAAAGATTTTGTGTGTCAAAACTTCGAGTAGCAGGCTAGATCAAACCAAATTGGCATCATACTTCAGGATTCCTGTGATGAGCTATTTGGAGTGAAGTATTTTATAAAATTGTCATTGTTATCTTTCATTGTTTTTTCCACAGAAAAAATCGAACCTTCTATTATATAAGAGGGTTACATAGCATATGCATTGCATTGTCCCTTCCCTTTACCAGAGAAGACCATAAGCAGCTGTTTTTTTTTTTGGAGAATATCAAAATCCACCCTACAGCCCTGTCAACAAAATCTAATGGATAAGCACAAAACTGTGGTGTAAGCTACCCCCGGCTTCCATATAGGATAAAACACCGAAACAGGGTATGCTTAGAACCACAACTGTCAAAAGACCAGCGAGTAGACACTATGCTGGCTGAAAGTACTGTTTTAGCAAAAATAATACAAGTGTTCAGGCCTCCGATTAATGGAAAACGGTATTTGAGTTCAAACAGTTTTAAATATACCAAAAAAGTTTAAACGAACGAGAGTTTTATGTGAGAAAAGTAAATGAGCAGGCATGTAATAAATTTGGTGGCCGGCTCCCGATTAACAAAAAACGGGAGGAACAGAGTCTCGCACATTTATTACTTATTCAGCCGACCATGAATCCAAAACACCTTTCAATCGCTTTTTGAAAAAATTTTTATTAATGTTTCTTTCCCTATAAATGTGACAAATTTTCAGCTCAGCAAAACAACTTTTAAGACGAATAATTTCAGCAAGCAAAGGAGTTAAGAGAAAATTCCTGCAAAGATGTGAACCATTAGCCCACTTGATTGTGTTCAGAGAATCCCCAAAGATCTGAACCTCCCGTTCATTGCGCAAAGAGAGCCAGCAAAGAAGCAAATGTAAGACTTTGAGCTCAGCAAAATTATTTGTTCCGGTACCAAGTCTAATGGAGGCTTTGAGAGAAATTCCAGTGGGATAGTGTATGACCAGACCAGCTCCACAATTTTTGTTTATATCTGAGGCTCCATCGAAATAAGCCCACGGGATGGAGCCCTTTATTTATTCCACCTGGACAGGTCTGCAGCTCGGAGAAGTAGATGGAAGTGGTATGCTTTCATATATGGCCACTCCTTCGGCTGCTAATCTGGCGATGGGGAAGGAGGAGTCTTTGAAAATTCGGTGATTCCTGGCTAGCCAAACTCCCCATACAACCAGCAGGGGCATCGTTCTGACTTTGTCATTGGGAGCCTGCTGCCACCAATTATACCAGGCCTCTGATATTTCCTCCCCCTCCCAACAAAGGGGAACCTTTGATTGTCCTAACATTTCGTTCCAGAGGCTTTTGGAGAAAGGACAGGCAAGGAAAATATGCTGGAGAGTTTCCTCACTCTCCTTACACAAGGAACACCACCCAGGACCTATCTTCCCCCTTTTTTGGAGGAAATCCCAAGTCAGAACTTTCTTTTGAAGAACACACTAGAAGAACAGCCGAGTCTTTGCTGGCCCTTTCAGTTTCCACAAAGGCTTGGCCCACCATTTTGGCTCCTCCCACCCCTTTTGAGACATGAGCCAATCATATCCCATATTTGGAGAGTAGAAGCCTGATTGAGAGTGCACCCATCTCAGCTCATCTGGCTCATTTGTGATACGAATATGTGAGTTCAACAGACCTGCGTGAAAAGCCCCCCATTCATCATGCCATCTTTCTTCTAGAGCAAGAGCATCCACTGAAAGCCACTCCTGCCTCCAGATTGATGAGTTTGCATTATCAGCAATTTGGCTAAGAGAGAATAAGCCTCTATAATTTAAATGCTCGAGCAGGTCTCTTGAAAGTGTAAAGGAGTCCGAGCAGCCCACCCATGGGTCCCTGCCTAACCTTATGGAGCTACCGTCCCCCACTTTCCATGCCAAACCTTTTTCAATAATCTGTACGGCTGCCACCAAAGCTTTCCATACCATAGAGGAATTCCTTGTTGATTTGAAAGGCTGTCTTATCCATTCTAGAGGCAAGACAGGGTCAATATACTTCCTCCTAGTCACAGCAGTCCAAAGGTTATCTGAAACAATCAGCCTCCATGCTAATTTAGCAGCTAAAGACTGAGAGAAAGGGAACAAATCCTTTATCCCCCACCCCCCCCCCCCCATTTTTTGGGTCTGACAATTTTATCCCAGGCAACCCAAGGAGAGACATGATCCTTCTTCTGGCCAGCCCATAAGAATCTGCTACAGATTTTGTTTATTTTCAGCAGAATGCATTTAGGCACCCAAATAAGACTAGCCCAGTAAACTGGAATAGCCAAAACCACAGATTTTATCAACACAAGCCTACCTGCCCTTGACAGCCATTTAAAACTCCAATTTTTCATTCTGTCCTCAATTTTCGCCAGGAGCCAATTCCAATATTGAGCCCTATATGAGTCAGGTTTCAGCTTAAAGCCAAGGTATTTGAACAGATCCTGAAGAGACTTTATTTCAAACGTGAGTATCTCCTTCAATCTGTTTACTTCGAGGGGGGGGGAGCCCTGCTGTTGTGACAGAAGATTTCTGATCATTTATGACCAGACCCGTGGCTTTTAAGAAAAGATCTAAGAGCCTTTTAAGACAGCAGCAGTCCTCCCGGCTTCCATCACTAAAAATAAGAATGTCGTCAACAAAAAGGAGATGAGTCACCCAAAGGTTCAACCCAACTTCAATCCCTTTCATATCACCCTGTCTCTTCGCCACTTTGATCGTTAAAATTAAACCTTCAGCTGCTAGCAGGAACAGTAGGGGTGAGAGAGGGCATCCCTGGTGTAGTCCCCTCTGCAGGTTGAAGAAATCTGAAGCAGCACCATTTATCAGAACTACAATCGAAGTCGAGGTAACACACGCCATAATCCACCTAACAAAATCATGCCTGAACCCCAGATGAGTTAGGAGAAGCCTTAGATACATCCAACTGATTCTATCATAGGCCTTGGAGAGATCAATTTTAATGATGGCCCCTTTTTTCCAACTTCTTTTTAGACTGTGAAGGGTTTCCTGGGCAACACCAACAGCCTCGTGGATTTGTCTCCCATCCAAAAAACCAAACTGTTCCACAGAGATGCTTTTGGAGAGGAACGGTTTCAGCCTAGAGGCAAAAATATTTGCAATAACCTTGTATAAGCAAGTGCAGATTGAGATGGGACGGAAGTCATTAAAAAAGGAAGGGTGGTCCGACTTGGGGATCAGGGTCAGAAAAGTAGCATTAAAAGGCTGGTAGACCAAGCCTGAGGCCCTGGATTCTTCCACCACCGTTGTCAGGTCATCACCCAGAAAATCGAAAAAGTGGAGAAAAAATTCCACAGTCCAGCCATCCGGACCTGGGCTTTTCTCTTTTTGCATCGATTTTAGGGTAGATTCCACTTCATCCTTGGAGACTGGTGCCATCAGAAGATCATTTCCTTCATCTTCAATGAACCTTGGGAAAAATTGGGCTACTCTTATAACTTCAGCAATAGTAGCTTCTGCAGGGGCCTTAAAGAGATCTTTGAAGAAAGAAACCCCAAGGGAGGCAAGCTCTTCAAAGGACTGAGCCTTTTCCCCGTTTGCTTTTGGCATTTCCCAGATGGTATTTAAATTTTTCCTCCCTTTAGCATAATGCTGAAATTTTTTTGTGTTTTCATCCCCCGCTTGAAGCCATATAGCCCTGCTCTTTAAACGCCAGCTTTCCTCCTTTACTTGAAGAATTTTCCTTCTGGCTGCCTCTAGCTCCCGAATTCTGTCACGAGATTCCACCGTGGCATAACCCCCCCCATCCGGGGCTTCCAAGAGCTCAATTTCAGTGTTTATGACCCTTAGTTCCTCCTCTTCGAGCAAAACCTTTTGAGTAGCCCAATTTTTGGTTGCAGCTTTCAAAAGCTTTAGGTTATTCATGAAAGCCTTACTTCGACTTAAATCCCCCTCATCACATAGCCCTTCCTTCCTCCAAGTAGAATGGACCAGAGATACAAAAGAATCATCAGACAGCCAAGAGGAATTAAATTTGAACGGGGACCCAGGTTTTTTAAGAGTTCCTTTTTCCTCCATCAGAATCGAGAAATGATCAGACAGGCCCCCTTCACCCACCCAATGTCGGAAAATAGAAAATTTCTCAGATAGAACTTCACCCAAGAGAAAATGATCCATTTTCTTCCCAACCCAGTCATCACCAACTCTTTTATTGCACCAAGTAGGCCTGGCTTTAAGAAGCGAGAAGTCAATCAAATGGGAAGAGGCGATATTTGAAAGGAAAAAATCTGTTAAAGGATCCACTCTGGCATTTTCTCCCCACGATTCAGAGACCCCCAGTGAAAAGTTTAGGTCTCCTCCAATGATCAAATTCTGATGGTTAAGGAATGAATTTTGGAAAAAGGAGGTCTAGAACATCTCCCTTTCCTGGCAAGGCCCATATACATTTAGAAGAAGTAAGGGAAAGAAGAGCTCCTTAGAGTAGAGCTCCACCGCCAGGGTGTGTTCAAACCCGCAGGAAGAAATTTCTTTAAAATTTCCAGCTCTATAGCCTGTGACCAAACCACCAGAGCGGCCATCTGCATCAATGGCCTGAAAGAGCCAGCCTGGCATAGATTTTGAAAGGAAAGCTATAATTTCCTCACCTTTACCAAGAGTTTCTTGAAACATAAGAATATCCCGGTTATACTGTCTGATTAAGTTCCTGAAAGCTAGTTTTTTAGGTTGACTAGCTAACCCTCTACAGTTGAAGGAAAGAAAAATCATTTCAAAGAGTCAGAGGGTGGATTTGCTGCTCTAAGCACCCCAGTCAAAGATTTTTGTTTCCCATCAACGATATCAATAATTGCCTTCTGCTTGGCCTTTGACAAATTGGATTTCCTACCTCTAGTTTTCCTGGGCCTGATTGGCACCAAATCCTGCTCTAGACCACCAGGGACTATCTCTTTCCCAGGACGAAAAACCAAAGATCTCAGGTTATAGGGGGGAGCGGTCGAGGAAGGAGCAAAATCCAAGGAATGACAGGGCAGGAGGGATTCAATCTTAGAGGATAGAGGATCTCCAGAGGACAAAGGTACCGAGACAACTAGACTGTTGACCAGTGGTGAATTCAGATTTAAACAAGAAAATTCCATCTGAAGCTGCCCAGAGGTGCTAGGCATCGAAAAAGCAGAGCCAGAAGCTAGATTAGAAAAACATAAGGAAGAGGGGAAAGAAATAGGCATACCCGCCTGTGGATCCATCACTTCCCCAGCTGTCGGAATGACCTGAGCGGCAGTCAACACAGGAGCTTGCTCTTGAGACTGGGCGGAAATATTCTGCTGCAAAGGGGCTCCGGAGGTCTCACCCTCCAACCCATCCTTTAAATCCTCCTCCATTGGTTCCTTTGGGAGCTCCTTTCCTGTGTTAGAAACAGGACACACCACTGACTTTCGGGGCACCTTGAGGGGGTTCCGTCGACGGCGATAGCCCAGCGGGCATTCTTTGGCCAAGTGCCCATAATTGTGGCAACAATGGCACCGGAATGGCAAGTTTTCATAATCCATCTTTTGCACGAACTCCATCTCTTTATACTTTAAATTCATGGCTTCAGCAAGCCCTTATCGAGGGTTAAGACTCACTAAGATCCGCGCCACACTAAGATCATCTTTCTGCTCAAAAGATTTGTCAAAATCCAAAAAATTCCCCAAGGTATTTCCAATGGACATGAAAACCGAATCGAACCAGAACTGAAGGGGCAAACCAGGCAATTTAACCCAAACTGGAGATTCGTTTAGCTTCTTTGTCTGGGCATCGAACATAGGTCTCCATCTTTGAAGAAGGACTGGTCATTTACCAAAATACCAATTCCTGTCAAGAACCCAATTAACATGGTCTTTGTGGGCAAAGCGCAAAGTAAACCATCCTCTCTCCAATGCTTTGATCTCCACAGGCTTTCCTGGTGCATTTTCCCACTCCGATTGAACCCATTCCCGAATGTAATCAGCCATGAATTTCCGCCCTCGCACTCTGCCAACGAGCCTTGTCTCAGTGGCTGCCATAGCCTCTTCTACTCGAATATCCACTCCTAATGTGCAGCAAGGCTAGGGCTCCTTCTTTCTGATAGGACGCTGTTTTTTTCGCTTCCCACCCACCTTGGTAACCTGCACCTCGCCCTCCCCTATATCGTTATGTTGCCGGATATCAGAGGCCTCTACCCCTGACGGGCCCTAGTACCTCTCCTCCGAAACCCTGTTCACACAGAAATCATAGGTCTTCTGTCTCTCTACCAGAGGTTGCTTTTCAGGATGAGACTTCTCTGCATCCGTGGCGCCCCCAGATTCATTCTCTCTCTGTGGGCGCCCCTTCAAACCCACTCCCAACAAAACCAGATCGTTTGCATGCCCAAAACCAGCACCCAAAGCTCCGGCCTTGGTAACATTCTGAGGTAAATCCCGAAACACCTCAACTGAGACCACATTGACGCTTTTTGAGCTTGATTCCAGATTTTTCCCTTGGGCAGGGGCCCAATTTTCACTTCCAAAAGCCCATGGAAAGCCTGTTCCTGAATCAAAGCCTTTCCCGGTCTTTTCCTTCGCATCTATGGGCCCCTTCAAGACATGCAGGCTGCAGCTGGCCACCACATCCTCTAGCCCTCCAGAAAGGGGAGGAAACCCTGAGAAATCAGAAAATTCTAACCCCGAGGAAAGGGGAAGAGTCCCGCGCGCATCAATACGGTTCCTATCGGAACATTCACCCTCAGAGAAAGCACCCTTAGAGGGTAAAACATCACAGTCGGCCTTTTTATTCTTTGCTAGATCAAGGAAAGCAGATCGGTGGGGGGGAGAAACCACCCCAGACTCTTTGGAGGAAACCCCTTGCTTCACAGGCGCCTTAGGAAAAAAACGCTCAAGATTTTGAACAGAAACATCGTGTCCCCAAACAGTGAGAAGATCCTCCGGCGCCGGTTCCAAATCTACTAGTTCAAGGTCGATCCCCATCCCTGCAAAATAAAAGCTAACCCTAACCCGACACTGTAGGAGCTGGAAACCCGTGAGGAGGTAAAACTTCGTCGATCCAGTGAAAAACAACTGAAAAATGTAAACTGCTTACAAGCTATGGATGAAACCTCACGTTTTCCAACCTCGGTGAACGCTCGTCCTGACTTGGCATGGAAAAAATTCCAGAGGTTAGGCGAGGCCCTGACAGGTAAGGACCCCTGTCACATCTCGCCTCCCGCGTGGCCTGAGGCAGGCCTGGCCTGCAGACGATTACTGGTCCACCATTGCAGAAAAACCCTAGCACTCCAACACTCTCGGGCTGTGTGTATCACATTTTTATTGTCGTTGTGGAACTTATCTTTCATTGTTACATGCATCCATTTATGTTTATGCTAAATCTGAATGTATAACTAGGAGTAATACCACAGGATTTGTTAATAGCACCCTGTTTTTAACTAGTTATAATTTATATGTTTTCTTCTGATTTCCAGTGTAGGGAACCCTTAATTTCTCCCTCTCTCGTTTGACCTCTTCCTACTACTTTCTTTTCCGGATTTAAGGATTCTTAAGTGCCCTTTATCCCGATCACACCATCTCATAAAAATAATTTTCCAAGATCTCCAAGGGTTATCTATCTTTCCCTGAAAACATTTGAACTTTTTGCCCTTGATCCCAGTCTTGTTTACTTGATTTTGACTCCATAGCCCAATGGAAAAATATATTTCCCACTATCCATCCTTTCAAGTGATTTTTCCCACCAAATCCACCAAAACAAAAGCAAAGCTGCACTTTCATAACTAGCCTAATATTCACAAATTAACACAAAGTTAAACTTTAAAGAGAGAGCCCTTTCTGAACCCTAGGAAGGCTAGATCCTAGAGTTTGAAGTTGGTTTGTGGTTACGTCTATAATTCTTTGACTAAAAACCAAAATCACACAGCTTTAGAATTAGTAGAGTGATAACATTACTGGCGACCATACTGGGGAACTAACGAATCCTTAGTCATAAAACTAGTCTTAAAGAAAATCATTTTATACATCCTTTTACTTTAAGATTGCTTTTATAAGTTTTGTGTATTGAAAACAATAATTTTGGCTTCTAGGAAAGTTTATTATACTAGGTCTAACCCGGATCCTAAGCCTGCAGTTATAGTAGACAACCCAGACCGAATTGGTAAAAATAAAAAACAGTTAGAAGATTTAGAAGCTGAAGTATCATTAAAAAGAGTCAATTCATTACCACAAGAGTTAGTAAGTCTGCAAGATATTGGTTTTGAACTGAAATTTGAGCATTCTTTATTTATAAGTAAATCTGAAAGTGATTTGAAAACTGCTATTTTAGACCCTGTTTTAATTTCATTCTTGAATACAAAACATAAAAGTATTACAGTAGATTCTAAATCACAGAAAGTTCAATATCAAACTAAAATTGAAGAACTTAAAGTTACTATTCTCAAAGATATTGATGAAGCTATTGAGTTAGCTCAATTTTTGACCTACTCAAATAAACCTCCAGTTTCTCAGTTACATACCACAATAATACTAGCTAGAGATTCATCTCTGTATGTTGTTACATAATATATAAATTCCACTACAACCTCATCTACAGATCCATTTATCCCTAGATTACCTTTACAGCCTAGAGTATTATTTCCACCACTCACTTCATCCACTATATCCATTAGCTCACCTTTTGATTTCCTAAACACATCAACCTCATTCCCTAGTAGTTCCATATACAGTCCAGTTTCATTTCCCAGCACTTCAACTACAACTTTTAGTTGATCAAATATTATTTCCAGCACAGCTCCAAGAAGTTCTACTTTACCTCCTAGCCAAGCTAAGCTTCGAGCTATGGCTTCTAGATATGCTCCCCTAGTCTTACCACAACAGCTTCATGACATGCCTCAAGACTATCAAATTAAGATACCACAGTTTGATGCCACAACCACTATACAGCTCAACAACACATAAATAAAATGACTGATTTCTTTGAACTTCATGAGATTGATGATTTTGATGTTCAAATGAGTTTATTTGCACAAACATTGACAGAAGAAGTTAAGAAGTGGTTTAGAGGTATTGCTGCTGGGAGTGTAACTGATTTAGCTGTATTTCATTTATTATTTTTAAATAAATGGGAAAAGAAAAATAATCCACTCCAAATATTGTCTAAATTTGATACCATGAGAAGAACTCCAAATGAGTCAGTCCAGGATTACTGCACTAGGTATAATAGTGTTTACAATTCCATCCCTGCAAATATTAAACCCACTACTGATAATGTCCTACTCAAATTCCCTGATGGATTTGACATGGACATGGCTTATCAATTGAGGGAAATAAATGCAGAAACCTTAGAGAGAATGCAAACAAATGTTGTTAGTGTAGAAGTAAACATTTTAGCCAGAAAAGCTAGACTAAGAAATGAGAGAAGAGTGACCATTAAAGAAGAAACTTCTAGTTCAGACTCAAAAATAGACATTTTAGCTAAAACTTTAGATAGGATGATGGATAGATTAGACAATATAGAGAGAAGAACTCAGTGGGATAACCAACAACAAATCAAAAATCCCAATTTTAGAAAAAACACAAATTCTGGAAAAGAAAAAGAAACAACCCGAGACCAAACAATAAGGCCCCCATTCCAAGAGAAATATGCTGAAAGTTCTCAGAATAATGATGATGATGAGGATGCAATAAATCTAATCCGAATAGATGATAATAATACTATTTTTCTCACTCAGGAAGATCAGGAATTATTTGAACTCCAACAACTCAAATTAGATTCTAGTGAATCCTTTGATTATAAACAAGGTAATGATTATGCTATAAATGAAATACAAAGTCAATATAACCTTAGAAATAAGAAAAACAATGAGTCTTCTACCAAGAAAACTTCCCAAACTCAAAATAAGAAAACAGTAGAAGCTCCCAAAACAAAATTTCTGCAAATTCTCCCAAGGGAAAATAAGCAAAACTCTAGTTCTTCCCAAAACATTTCTAGTCCTAAAAATGCATCAAGCCCTAAAATTGTTGATATTACTGAAGAAGTTGCTCAAGCTGAAAAATATTCACAGAAATCTACTGCTGCTAAAGCTTCTAATTCTGTTAAAACAACAAATTTAGATCCTAAAACACCTTCTACTGATCCTAAATTAGTAGATCCAAAAAATGCTACTTCAAAAAAATCTGCTGATAATTCTAAGTTTGAAAGAACATCTACTACTTCACAAACAATCCCTGAAAAGAAAGCTAGGAGTAGTAAAACATAGGAAACAAAAATAGACAATGACAAACCACTTGAAAATGAAAACATGACTGTAGAAAAACAAGACAAACCAACACAAACTACAGTTACTAAAGAAGAATTGATTCAAATCAGTAAATCTCAACCTACATTCAACATACAATATGGAATTGCAAAGCTAAAAATACCAATTCCTCTAACTGAATTAGTAAAACATGACTTGTATAAATCAACCATAACTGAAACATTAAATATGAATGATGGAGAAGATTCCATAAATCTAAATGATGATCAACCAGAGTTGATTTTTGGCCCAGATGTGAATGGAAAACATGCAAATGGAGCAATTCCTCCATTTTATATCAGTCTTACCATTCATGATCAAATTTTACATAATTCCATGCTATATTTAGGAACTTCCCATAATCTAATGCCTAAAGCCATAATGGAAACTCTCAATCTAGAAATCACAAGGCCCTACAAAGATTTGTTCTCATTTAATTCAAGTAAAGTTAAATGCCTAGCTTTAATCAAAGATTTGTGTGTAACACTAGTTCAATATCCCGGTAAGAGTATATTAATGGACATTGCAGTATCTGACATCCCACTTAAATATGGAATGTTACTTTCTCGCTCATGGGGAGAAAAGTTACAAGGATCTCTACAATTGGACATGTCTTATGCTACTATATCAGTTTTTGGCCAGCCTAAAAATTTATATAAGGAAACATTGATGAAGTACATAGTTAGTAGTGATGAAAGATCTATAAATTGCCCAATTTACTCTACACCAACTAACCTTGATTCTTTTATCTTATATAACTATGAAACTAATGAAATCCAAACTGAACTAATAGAAAAAAAGAAAACACCAAACAATGATAATATCTTTCATGAATCTCTATGGCATTTAGACTTTAATGGTTCAGTAAATAAGTTAGGAGCAGGAGCAAGAGTTTGGATAACCAACATGGAGAGTAATCACTCAGAAGGTCATGCTTTTAGGCTTAATTTCAAATGTACCAATAATATGGCTGAGTATGAAGCCCTCATTCTAGGACTCCAAATCATTAGGAACTCAAGAGGGAAAATAATATTAATCATGGGAGATTCAGAGTTGATCATAAAAAAAGTAAATGGAGTTTATTCTATTTACAATCCTAGACTAAGAAGATACAGAGACACCGTGATAGATTTAACTGATGATTTATTGGAATGTAAATTTGCTGCTATACCTAGAAAAAAAAAATATACAGGCTCACTGTCTAGCAACCTTTGCTAGTACATGCAATTTACCATTCCAACCTAATCATAGATATACTGTTGAAGTCAAACATAGGCCAATAATTCCAGATAACCTTAAGTATTGGCAAATTGTTTCTCAGGATGAACAAATTTACAAGTTTATGAACAATGAAGGTGAATTTTAGAACTGTAAGATAGATACAGATTATACTATAGATTAAGATTTAGATTTTGAAATAGATTTGAATAAATTAGATGTAAATAGAATAAAGTTTGATAAACCAGCTAGATTTAGTCAAGCAAACATAGATAGCTTGGAGAAAGTAGAGATTGAAGAAATTATTGATGATGAATCAGACACATTTAATCTTAAGAATAATTTCTTACCTAAAGGTTTAACTCCCTTAGAAGATCTTTTTGACTCCAATGATGTAGCTAGAAAACCCAAAATGGAGCCAGTTAGATCTGATATAGAAGAATGCAATATTGGAACAGAATTAAAACCAAAAATAATCAAAATTTTCAAAACATTACCTCAACAAGAAAAGGAAAAATACATTACTCTTTTAAAGGAATATCAAGATGTTTTTGCCTGGAGTTATGAGGATCTCAAATCCTATGATACCAGCATAAGCCAACATAAAATTCCAATAAAAGAAGATCATAAGCCATTTAAACAAAAGTTGAGAAGAATTAACCCTGTTTTATTGCCTTTGATAGAAAAAGAAGTGAAAAGACTGTATGATGCACAGATAATTGCACCAATCAGATATTCTGATTGGGTTTCCAACCTAGTCCCAACAAGAAAGAAAACATAAGAGATTAGATTGTGTCGACTTTAGGAATCTAAACAAAGTGTCCTTGAAAGATAATTACCCTTTACCTAAAATGGATCATATATTAAAAATGATAGTTGGTTCTTCTAGGATGTCACTTTTAGATGGTTTTTTAGGATACAACCAAATTTTAGTCCAAAAAGAAGATCAAGCCAAAACAATATTTACTACTCCTTGGGGCATTTTTATGTATGTAAAAGTGGCTTTTGGTCTAATGAATGTAGGGGAAACCTTTCAAAGGGCTGTGGACATAGATTTTGCAAAGGAAACACATGATTTCTTAGTAATTTACTTAGATGACATTACTGTGTTTTCCAAAACTGATAATGAACACTTGGATCATTTGAGACAAGTTTTTATTAAATGCAGGAAATTTGGCATCTCTTTAAACCCTAAGAAAAGTTTATTTGGATTAGAAGAAGGCAAGTTACCTGGATCCATAATTTCTAAAGAAGGAATCAGAATAGTTCCTGCTAGGATAGAAGAAATTCTTAACATCAGTCCACCAAGAAACATCAAATAATTACAAGCCTTTCTAGGTAAGATAAATTTTTTAAGAAGATTTATATCCAATTTAGCTAAGATAATTAGAGAACTAGATAACATGCTTAAAAAATATCCAGTTCTTAAATGGAATATTGAGGCCAAACAGTCATTTGACTCCGTCAAATAAGCCTTAACCAAAACTCCAATCCTAATAAGTCTTGATTTTAAGAAGGATTTCATAATTTTTTCATTTTCTTCAGAACATACCATTGCTACAGTCTCACTGTAGAAAAATGACCAAGGATTTGAAAAACCCATATATTTTTTCAGTAAGACTCTTAGAGATTCCCCTTTGAAGTACAACATTATGGAGAAACAAGCCTTTGCTTTGGTTAAGGCCATTAAAGACTTCAGAGTTTATATTCTCTACTCTCATATCATTGCCTATGTCCCAAATTCTGTAGTAAAAGACATTCTTACTCAGGATGGTCATGATGGAAGAAGAGGTAAGTGGATTGTCACTATCTTAGAATATTACATAGAGATAAAACCCACAAAACTCATCAAAGTTCAAGGATTAGCCAGACTTATGGCTGAATCTAAATGCAATTCTCTAGACATAAATTTTATTACCTAAGTAGATGATTAGGAAGAGATGGCGACTCCAACGATCAGTGAAGCCTTCTCAAACTCACCTTGGTATACAGATATCATATTTGTACTCCTAAACTTACAAGATCCTCCTGGATTGTCAAGAACCAAAGCTAGATTCTTAAAACTAAAGGCAGTAAGATTTTGTATTTTAGACAATGTACTTTTTTGGAGAGATCATAGTGGTATTTTATTAAATTGTTTATTAAAGGAAGAAGCTGACAAAATACTTGAAGAATTTCATGGAGGTGACTGTGGAGGACATCTATATTGGAAAACTACTACACACAAGATCCCAAGAGCTGGTTTTTACTGGCCTACTTTGTTTGCTGATGTCAAAAAGTATGTAACTTCATGTCATAAGTGCCAAATTTTTTAGGGTAAGAAGAAATTATTACCCCTCCCCTTAAAGCCTATTTCAACTGAAATGCCATTTCAACAAAGGGGTTTAGACTTCATTGGTGAAATTCACCCTCCTTCTTTAGGCCAACATAAGTGGATTTTGACAGCCACTGATTATTTTACCAAGTGGATTGAAGCCATACCCTCCAGAAAAGTCATAAATATTGTCATTATCTCTTTCCTTGAAAACAACATTATTTCAAGATTTGGATGTCCCCAAAAGATAATTACTGAAAATGATTGGCTTTTGCCAAAAATACCATATTACCTTAGGTCATTCTACTGGATATTACCCCCAGGGTAATGGCCTAGCTTAATCCTCAAACAAGAGCCTTGTAAATATCATAAAAAAGTTACTTGAAGACAATAAAAAGACCCGGAATCAGAAGTTAGTCAATGCCTTATGGGAAGATAGACTTACTACTAAAAACTCCATTGTTACTTCTCCTTATCAACTTGTTTATGGAATGGATGTTGTTTTTCCATCCTCCCTAGGTGTACTAGTGATGAAAATTATCCAAGGGTTATAAGTTGAAATGAATGCCATTCAAAGAAGAATCAATCAAACTATTCGCTTGTAACAAACCAGGGAATAAGTTTATATTAAATCTCAAGTCATTCAAGATAAAATTAAGAATTTTTTTGATAAAAATACTATACAGGATGATTTTTACATTGGAGATACAGTATTAAAATGGGATTCCAGAAGAGAAGACAAAGGAAAACATGGAAAATTTGATTTTCAGTGGAAAGGACCTTATGTGATTTATGGATATAGAGGTAACAATGCTTTCTTTTTGAAAGAAATGGATGGAATAGATCTGCAAGAAGGACCAGTAGATGGTAGAATGTTGAAGCACTACTACTCTCCTGAGTTAACAAATAGTTATTTTTTAATCACTTTGATCATTGTACATATACATTGCAGAGTTTAGATTGGATTGGATGTTTCCCTAAAAACGTTGAAGCCCGAAGAGAAGGCCCTAAGATTTGAGAGGTAAATATCATAAGTATGAATAAATTACAGATATCAGAAGACATTTACAAGGTCATCATAGTCAAATTCCAAAGGCTACTAGTCTCAAAGTTCTTGATATTTCACCAGGAAATGTCATCCCCATGTGGAGCCACTATTAGGGTCCTATAATAATAGGATTCATAAATTTTGAATTTACTTTGATAGTCTTGTAAATATGTGCATACCTTGCTTTCTGCAAGTTGTTTTCCCATATTTTGAAAATTTGAAAAATAATAAAAAGCCAAGAAGAGGGTAAAAAGTCCTAAAAGAAAAATCAAGGGACTTAGAAAAATATAGATCCCAAAAGAAAAAGAAATAAGATATGAAAGTGAGCAAGTCCAAATGCCACTACTTTTACTTTTTACTGCAAGAATAATGATTATTTTCAAAGTGTCAATAAATGCCATAATCCATGATCAGTTAAATAGTTTAATCTTAACTTTTCATGTTTTCAATTTCATGTTTTAGATAAAGAATAAAGATTTGTCAAACAATTTAAACTTGACAAATCAGTATATAGGTAGAGAATAATGAGGAGCTCAATAGTTTAATCTGAGCCCTTGGATGAAATAAGGTAGATTTAGATAGTTTTATGCTTTGAAAGAAAAATGTTTTAAGGTTGCAAGCCTAAATGCACCTAAAAAATGAAGAAAAAATGTTAGAAATAAAGTTGGGTAGGTAGAAAGCAGTTGAGAAATCATGTCAAAAAGGCTCAGAGCATTTCGATGACTGATAAGTTAAAAATATTGAGATCTACATTAAATCCACATTTCTCAGCATTTACCCTTCATTCATACATCAAAACTCCTTTTTCCTAAGTAAAGACACATTCTTACTTAGTAAAATTGAAAACCCTAAAATAATTAATTTCATTTCCTTCAAAATCATTCATAAAACCCTCAAAATTACATTTATCCTAATTATTAGTGAAGTAATATAAAAGATGAGCAATGCTTTATTTTTACACTTTACTTAGAGATAACATGTGTTTTATTTCCATTTCACTACCCTTTTCATATTAACTTTTAACCTATTTTTATTAAATCCCTAAAAATACCCTCCCATATGTTATTAATACCCTTATATTAAAATAAACTCCCAAAAAACCCACTATTTTAAACTTTAGACCAAGGTTAAATATCCCCATGTGTGTAAAATAAAAACCTCGCCTTACAAACCCCCTGGTCTAAACCTATCTTTATTGAAATAATCCCACCCCCTATAGTTTTTAAAAACTGTCAAAAGGTTGAAAACTATATAATAAAGTAAAGCCCGCACCCGCATATTTTTTTATTAAAACATTTCATAAAAATGTTTTAATTTAATGTATATTATATTTTTTCCCCTCCTCCATTATAAAACCTATCCCACCGCTATATCATAAAATTATGGTTTAAACGTATTTTAAACGTTTATTTCATAAATTTTAACCCATCCACGCATATAATGCATCCTGGCCCCACCTCCCATTTCGATGCATCTCCCAAAT
This sequence comes from Pinus albicaulis, assembly GCA_034641835.2. NCBI lineage: Eukaryota > Viridiplantae > Streptophyta > Pinopsida > Pinales > Pinaceae > Pinus > Pinus albicaulis. The sequence continues at coordinate 140,882,715 of CM076584.1, read as the reverse complement.
AAATTTGGGCCATTCGCTTTGAAAGCCCAGATCCTACGACAGAAATCCAATATCGCGTAGATAAGTTGCATGATCACCCAAACGCCAAATCTGCACAAAATAGGTTGTTTTGCAATGACTTCTCTCCTCCACGTGCCCTTTTTCTATTCGATCGCATGGGTTGAGTCCAATACCACTTACCACCTAATTGCCACGTGATAACCAGTGGTTGTTTCGATCCATTAAACTTTGAAACTGTCGTCCCACCTGATGTGACTACAATTGAATGTCTTTTCTATTACTTTGAATATGCATACAATACATTTGAAATATATTCATTCCATACCTTTCTTGCGCATTAACACTGCAAAGCCTCCCTGAATGTAAAAAGATTATTTTCTGCCATTTTTATGCCCGAAAAGCCTGTATAATTTTCCATGCAACCTTTGAAGATTGCTGAGGAGCTACACATTGCTCCAAACAATTCACATAAGTTTCTAACTTGTTCAAAAACCTCAAAAATCATTTTGAAGCCTGACACCTGCATTACAATAGGTATTTATCTAAAATTTGAATCTAAAATTAATTTGAAAAAATTATAAAGAACAAAAACATACTTAGAGATTTAGAAATCAATTGAAATAAACTTCCAAAAAGCCCCAAAAATAGGCTAGACTCTAGCAAATTTTTCCCAAAAACCCTGTTTCTCTACTATGCACAATTTTCCAGGAAATTGTGATTTTTCACAGTTTAATGATCTTTTTCAAGCTCTGAAATAGGCCAGAAAACTTCTGCAGGTACCCTAAACCTCTTTGATCTTTTCAAAAGAGTTTTTCAGGCCTATTTCTCAGTTAGAGATTCAGGAAAACCTTGTTTTTTGTTTTTAAACCAGTTCTAAAGCCTCTAAATCTCTTTGACATACCTAATTGGACAGAAAACCCAAAGAAGAGACTATACTTTTCCTGTTTTTCCCATAAAGCCTCTGCTAAAAGTAAATTACTTCTAAAAACTGTCTAAACTTGCAGAAGTAGATCAAAATGCCTAAAAACTAGAGTGAAAGCAAGCCTAAAGCTTCTAAAGCACCTAAACCTACCCCTGTCATGACTTCAAGTACTGCTATTGTTGTCAATCCTTTACAACCACCTGTTATTCATATTGAACACATCCCACTAGCTAATACTGATTACAAGATAACATATCCCATTGTTGAATTTAACCTGCTAGATATCCATAACTAGTGCTATGAAAATTCATTAGATAATGAAGAAGAAGTTCATATTTGGGAATCGCATTTGACCAAATATGTTGTCCCATTCACTCACCCATGCCAGGAGGTCATTAGATTGTGTCAGCAATACTATGTTCCAGAGCAAAGAGCCATTATAAATGCAAGTAAAGAGGCGCTTTTTACCATCACTGCAGAATCAATTAACCAGATGTTGCAGCTTCAGTCTAACTTCCAAGCAATCCCTCTATCTATAGAGGCCCTCACTAAGTTATATATTGGCCTAGATTTTCCTAAAATGTTCATGATTTTTCAAAATTTTATGCCTCTGCATGTAGAAATTCCTAAGTTAAATCCTCCATATTCTACTATTAAATTCCCTGAAGGTTCAAGACATGTGATTTCCATGTTGTCCTTCATCCTTGGATATTTCACTAATTAACACACACATGAGTCCATCTTGTGATTCTTATCCACCTTTTCTCCAAGTCAACCACCCTCAGTAATCTTTGATTATGCTAGTTTCATTGTTGATAGTATTCATTATCAATTAACCAATTTGCAAATTGAGGGAGTATTTAGATATACCTCCTAACTTTTCCATATGTTTCTATACTTCCAATCAGATAATTTTCCAATTTCTCTCCAAAAAATTAACATAGAGGGAAATCCTCTATCTATCATTTTTTGGACATCCATCCTCAGAAAAGAATGTACAGATTTTAGTTATTCAGAGTTTTCGGAGTTATTTTTACATCTAGTGATCACAATGTTGACCAAGATAGAGAAGCCAAGAGTAAATGAAGAAATGAAAAATATATTGCAGCTATCAGAGCAGAGTAAAGTTGGTGACTGGTATTTGTATAAGAAATATACTAAAATCAAAGTCTTTGGGTCAAACTTGTTACCTTACAAGTTATCCAAACATCCTTCAATGAGGATCTTTGCCTTGGAGTATATCAGGCAGATCCTAAACTCTGATTCAATAAATTTCATGGCAGCTAAGAAGAAGACACAACTAAAAATTAAGAATCAGATAGGGCCATTCATACGTAATCATCGGGATGCAGAAAAAGAAGCAGCTAATCAGTTATTGGAATATGAATTTGAAGAGAGTTTCCCTTGGGACTATGATACATAAGGGACCTTGAGCAAGCAAAGGGTTAAATGTAAGTTAAAACCCTTTATTCATGAAGCTAAACCAAAAATAGAAAAATTTTCCAATCAGATTGAATGGAATGAAAACACTTTAATAGATGTAGTGAACAAAGGTAATACTAGTCATACCTTAGAGACTGCAAATCAACCAGAGAAGTCCATTAAAAGAGTAAGGGAAGAAGGAGCCTATGTGGGAGAAAATACAACTGAAACCAAGTTTAAGATCATATACAACAAAAGGCCCAAATTAGATTTAGCAAGTAAAGGTAAAGTGACAATAGATGTGGAAGAAACAGAGCCTTTAAATACCAATACAAATTTTCCAGAGATCAATGTTGCTACTGTAATTATCAATGAGCCAACTACTAAAAATCTAAATGAAAGAGAAATCAATAATGAAGATACACAGTTAATGGAAAGACATCAAAGCATGGAAGCCTCTTCCTCACAGGCAGCTAAGGAAAAGGATTTGGATATCAAAGAGAAATATAAGCAAATTAAATTGAAGAATGAAGAGATAAAGAATAACATTTATTCTCAATATCTCAAACAAACTCCTAGTATACAAAACAGGCTCCTTTCTGCATTTGATTATTCTAATCAAAAGCTAATCACATCAGTGTTGCAGCCCACAATCTAAACTCCTAAGACAGTGGCTGATTATAAGAAAGTTGATTTGGAGGTCCAAACAGATAAAATCCATGCTCTTGATGAAATTGAGTTCCAGAGGCAGACTTCAGAGATGCTTTATTCTACTGTCACAAATAAAGCGATGAGTGCTCAAAAGCTCCAAAATACCATCTCCAACATGCAAGATCATATGAAGAAGGACAAAGCCTCATTGTATGCCAAGGATCTAAGGATAAAAGCCTTGGAAGAACTAGTTTTATAGGTGGGATATGATCCTAATAATATCAAAGCAGCATAATTATTGGTGAAAAATAAAAATGAAGATATAGAAGCCTTGAGGAAACAGCTGAAACTTCCTCAAAATAAGCATCCTCAAACAAAAGAAGTCATACAGGAACATAATGAAAAAGATGAAATGATGAATTTAATTTTTCAGTTGATAGGCTAGGTTAAGGAAATGGAAATACAGATGGACAAACTTGTCCAAGAAAAGGAGACAGTGAAAGAACTAGTGATTCCTACATTCATTCCAGTTATCACTGCAGCAGTGCCTTCAACTTTAGGTGGAAAGTTGGCACCCAAAGAAACACTGGCTACTGCAGTACCAGTGACTTCTTCCACAACATCAGCCACTGAATCATCTACAACAGTAGTACAACCTACTGATGAGGCCAACAAAGTAGTCAAAGCAATGGAAGAGATGTCTTTAAAGACAAATGATATTAACAGGTTGATAAATATGGTTGAAAATCTTGAGAAGTCAAATAAATTAGCTTAGGTAAATGCAAAGACACATGAACAAAATGCCAGCAGACTGAGTGAAGAGTTAAAGAAGTTGCAAAAGGAGTTAACTTTGAAGGATCAGATATCATACATCAAAAATTACCTTTGGAATAATATCATTGAAGCCATCCATGATGTATGGCCTTCAATTTAGGTAATTTTTTAGCAAAGAGAGTTATTACTAGCAGCCCAAGAAGAAATTCAAAAAACTCAAACTGATTTGGTTAACAAACCAGAGCAAGCTGTAAGGCTAATCAATTTCCTTAATAGAAAAAATAGACAGGAATTGGAAGAACTAAAAATCACAGACAAAACTGCAACTATCCTAGAAATTAGGAAAGTCACAACAAAGAAAAATTTGATGAGACAACTGGAAGAAAAATGTGAAGGTATGAATACTACCATAACCATATTCATGGTTAAGTTCAAAAGTTTGAGGCAAAAAGGGTTGCATGATACCATGGTCATTAACGATAAATTGATGCCTCAAAATGACTATGATAAGAAGATTATAGAGTTTGCAAAAGATCAGATAAATAAACCAAAGTTCAAGGCATCCCAACAGGAAAAGTGTTACTCAAGTGTTTTGAAGACTTATTCTACTTGCAGCATGAGATCAAACACTTGTTTGTCATCAAGCCAACCTTTTCTAGATATATAGAAGCTGATGAGAACTTTAGGAAATTAAAGAATATACAAATTCCTAAAAATGAGGATTGGCAAGAACTCACAGATTTACTGTGAAGGATAAAAACAAGCAGATGAAAGGAAGATAATTTTTTTTTTTTCTAATTTAACAGTCAAAATAGATTTTCTTTACAGCAGTAAATAGTTTTTGATGAGGGTTAAAGAGTATCAGTTTAGAGAGTATCAGTGAATAAAGAGTATCCGAGAAAGAGTATCTAAAAAGGCAGTAGATTCCAAAAAATATCTAAGAGCTAGCAAGGAGGACATCAAGGCAACCAGCTGCATCCTATCCTCAAAACAGTTTCTATTTCTTTTGGATAAAATAGGACAACTTGCTGATTTGTTAAGCAGCTGTCTCTATTATTATTGTAAAAGTGTTTTATTTTCCTAAGATAATTCCTAGAAGTCTTCTAGGATATTTTGTAAAACATTATGTATAAATACTTCATCTTTGGAAGTATTTTGCGTGGAATAAAATTGTTGGAATTGTAGTAGTCATTTCTTCTTGGACTTTAAAGCTTTTGTGTGTCAAAACTTCGAGTAGAAAGCTAGATCAAACCAAATTGGCATCATACTTCAGGATTCTTGTGATGAGCTATTTGGAGTGAAGTATTTTCTAAACTTGTCATTATTATCTTTCATTGTTACATGCATCCATTTATGTTTATGCTAAATATGAATGTATAACTAGAAGTATTACTACAGGATTTGATAATAACACCCTGTTTTTTAACTAGTTATCATTTATAGGTTTTCCTTTGATTTCCAGTGTAGAGAACCCTTAATTTCTCCCTCTCTCGTTTGACCTCTTCCTACTACTTCCTTTTCCATATTTAAGGATTCTTAAGTGCCCTTTATCCCGATCATACCATCTCATAAAAACAATTTTTCAAGATCTCCAAGGGTTATCTATCTTGCCCTGAAAACATTTGACCTTTTTTCCCTTGATCCCAGTCCTGTTTACTTGAGTTTGACTCCATAACCCACTGGAAAAATAGATTTCCACTATCCATCCTTTCAAGTAATTCCCCCCCCCAAAATCTACCAAAACAAAACCAAAGCTACACTTTCATAACTAGCCTAATATTCACAAATTAATACAAAGTTAAACTTTAAAGAGAGAGCCCTCTTTGAACCCTAGGAGGGCTAGATCCTAGAGTTTGAAGTTGGTTTGTGGTTACCTCTATAATTCTTTGACTAAAAACCAAAATCACACAATTTTAGAATTACTAGAGTGATAACAGGTGGCACCCACACCTTAGATGATGTGGTAGAACCATGTGGTACTTTGTAGGAACTATGTGGTAGTGCCATAATGGAGGCACCATGGATCCAAGGGTTTGAGAGTGTAGCAAAGTTATATATTTGTCAAGAAGATTGAATCCTAGGTATCTATAACATGAAAAATTTGAAAAACGCTGAAGGGAAGGACCCATTAGAGACCCCACCATGTCATCATGGTGGTGGCCATGTGGAACCTTGCTACCAACCACCACTCACTGACAAATGCTTGAGAATGTATCCTTGTTGACGAGCACACTGATGGGGTTAGCCGACCCAAAAACGGTTCTGTGGTGGAACCTTACCACCACTCATTACTTGCTGCTCCATTCTTCTTTATTTGTAATTGAACAATATGGGCGATACAAACCTTAGGAAGCTTGACATGGAAATGAATTTTGGGCCCCTTTTTAATTACTTATAAAAGAGATGTGGACACCACATGGGAACCATATGATTTTATCACCGCATATCACAGGCTGTGAATAATTAACAACAATGGAGTGTTTCCCTGGTCTAGTGTGACGTGGGTCTACAAAGCCCACCAGAATTAGGGTGTGGGCTGAAAAGGCTTATAATGGGAAAATTTGTGCAAACACGAGTAGGACCCTATGGGCCTTGTGCATAAGATAATGTGGTAGTGGCTACATGGATGCCACATAGGAACACAAGGTGACGTACATTGGTGCAATGATTATGTGGCTTTCCAATAGGGGCCACATGTGGCAACCAATGCTAATGTGGCCTAATATAGTGTGAAAGTTTAGGAGGGAATAACTTTAAATATGAGAGTTGGATTGAGATACAATTTATATATTCAAATAGATTTGATGAGTTGAACATGATGGCGATATTTATTTTGAGATTTGAATAAGTTGTAAAAAGAGGATTTTTGTGACCCCATCTTCATAATAGACCTTGGATGTCAAGTTAATTAAATAAGTAACATGTCTCATAGCCCGGCAAGGGAATGGGAGGGAATGTTACACCTATAAAATTTTAGTGAGATGATAAATGAATCTAAGAAAAATTATTCTTCTTATGATAAATAATTATATGTTGTTGTTCAAGCCTTAAAAAAGTGGAGGCATTATATAATGCCAAAATAATTTGGATTATATTAAGATAATAATGCATTACAATTTATAACTCAACAATATAAGTTCAATTACAGATATGTCAAGTGGGTGGAATTCCTTAAAAAAATTACTTTTGTTATAAAGAATTTTAGTGGATCAACTAACAAAATTGCAGATTCTTTGAATAGAAGAAATTTTCTTTTATGGGAATATCATGCAAAAGTGTTGGGTTTTGAGCATTTAAAGGGGATTTATAAATAATGTCTAGATTTCGAGGCATTTGAATCTTGCGAAAATCCAGTCAACAAGAGCAAGAGTTTTTGGATGGCTTATTTCTTGTAGGATGGACTATTATTTAAAGGAAATCAATTGCATATTCCTAGGAGTTACATGAGAGGAATTTTTTGAAAGGTGAAACATAATGGAGGATTAGTTGGAAATTTTGGTCAAGAAAAGATGTATGCACAAGTAAATAACTTTTATTATTAGCCAGACATGAGAGCTAATGTAAAATGGTTTGTTCAAAGATGAAAAATATATCAACATGCAAAAGGAACTGTTCAAAATGTAGCATTGTATTAACCTTTACCAATTTCAAGTTGACCATGAGTTGTTGTAAGTATGGATTTTTTTTTTGGGTTTTCCTAAAAAAAAAAAAAAAATTGATTCAATTTTGGTTGTTGTAGACATATTTTAAAAAATGGTTCATTTTATACTATGTTTTAAAACTCATGATGCAACACATGTAGCCAAATTATTTCTCAAATAAATTGTAAAATTGCATGAACTACCTAGACATATAGTTTCACATAGGGGCATCAAGTTTATTGGGAATTTCTATAGAAATTTGGGGAAAATTCTTGGTACAAATTTGAGTTTTAGTTCAACATACTATCCTAAGATATATGATCAGAGAGAAGTAATCAACAAAATCCTAGGAAAATTTTAAGAAGCTTGGTGAATGACAACACTAAGCAGTGGGATCATGTTTTGGCTTAGTATGAAATTTATTATAATTATTCACCAACGAAAATTATTGGGTTGAGTCCATTTCAAATTTTATAGGAATGCACCCTAGAGGAGTCTGTGCACTGAGGAATTTCAGAAAACAAGAAAGTAAAAGTGTAGATGGAGAATATTTTGCAACAAGAATGCAAGAACTGCATGAGAAAGTAAACAACAATTGAAAATAAGAAATGGTAAATATAAACAAAAAACACCTTTGAAGAGAAGACTGTTAAATTTTGAAGTAGGTGTGTTGGTCATGGTTCATATGAGAAGAAGAAGATTTCCTGGAGGGGAATACAACAAATTGAAATTGAAGAAAATTGGGGCTTGCAAAATTGTGACAGTTTTTTCATCAAATGCTTATGAAATAAAACTTCCAAATGATGTTGAAATTTCTCATGTTTTCAATGTAGTGGATTTATACCCCCATAGGAAGGAAGAGATAGTTTCAAAAAATGTTTTAAATGTGATTAATTTCAAACCATCAAACGAGAAAAGCATCTATCCAAAATAGTTCAAAAATAAATTGAAGTAGTGTTGGATTAGAAGGTAGTGAAAAGTACAATGGATAAAGAATATTTGTAGTACTTGTTTAAATGGAAAATTTCAGGTAGTTGAATATTCTACATGGATGGCAACAACATAGATAGTTAAGCATGGAAATTAAATTGAGGAAATCATGGACTGTAATCGGTAAAAAAGTCCTTATTTCCCCTGCAGTCTAATATAAGAACATCTTTTTTTTTAAACAAATCATCGGTTGATCTCGTAAAAGTTTAGAATTTTACAAGACAAATTTGGTTTCCTCATATTCATTTTCTTTTAAATTATTTCTAAAGTATTTTCGTAATTATAGAAATATTGAGTTTGTTTCGAGGGTTCAACAATGTTATCCCTCTTTTTCCATCTATTTCCATGAAGTTGGATTGAATTAGAAATATGTTGGCGAAAAAGGAGGTCTCTAGGCAAGACCCAAGTTCAGGGTAGAGGCCAACAAGATTTCCACAGTAGTCTAGCACAACTCTGATATTTTCACCCTAATCTAGAGAGTAAAGCGCCTCACCCGAGGCATGTCGTGACCTTACTAAGATTAGGAGACAGATCATGTACATGATGATTACAACCATGAAGAATCAGTTAAGGAAACTTGGAACAAAAAACAGATCTCACCTCTCTGTATACACTATTACTCATCAAGAATGTTCAGAATGCTGAATTAAAATTTAAAATTGGGCATATATTCTTAGTAATCAAATGATTAACAATAAACTCATAACAATACACACTGCAATAACCATATTTCATTATCAATATCAAAACAACATACATCACTTTGCAGAGTCTATTACAGTGTGATTCAATACAACAGAGTTCTCACAGAGCTCTCCTACGACTCTTCTCTCTCTAACGGCCTTCTACTGCACTGACTAACTAAATCTTATATGTTGGTTGATTGCCTATTTTTTCTTCCGCCAATGTGATTGCCAGTCTTTCCTCTTTTCCTGCTCCGATGCTTGCTGCTTCTTCTTGATTACTAGGAGTTCTGTTAATTTTCCTTGTCTCCCATATCTGCCATCTGCACTATTCTCCGCAACTATCGCACCACCTATCTTTTGGCTTTCCGCAACTATGACAGCTCCCTGTCTACCATGATTGCGCTCTGCCACTTTTTCTCTGTAGCTAAAAATTATTTCTTTTTCAAAAAAAATGCCCCAATAGGCCCCAACCACATGCTATTGACTCATCCCAAGTCAATCTTTTATTGTTGTCGTGGCTTCCATTGGTCTGTTGGCTTCTGAGGCTGACTTTGTCTTTTATGTTTCTTCGCTTTGCCCAAACAAAGGCCCCAACTCTAGAACCTTTCTCAATGCTGAAGACTTGAGTTTTATGAACTCAGTGATCGCCTGTTGCCTATCTCGAATTAACTATTCGGTCTAGGTTGTGACTCTTTCAGCCTCAGTTTCACTTGCCACTGGCGGAAGCTTGTTGAATACTTCCTGTATTTTTGGCCCGGCTTCAACTGTCATCTGCTGTATCACCTCCGCTTTCTACTTGACCGGTTGTGTTAGCTCTCTTAGGACCTACTTTGTGGTAGTGGAGTGTTCTTCAATCTTCTGGATTTTGGTTTCCAATACCTCTGCTTGGTTGTAAAGTTGGGTTATGCTGACTAGATCAGTGGCTTCTTTGATCTCTTGTGAAATTTGTTGAAGCTATGCTGAGATAGGTTGGGCTTGCATGGTTAATGAGTTTGAGAATTCATGTAAATGCTTCAGTAGGTTGTAGGCCTCTTTGAATTTTTTCCTAGGGTTTCCTTCATTTCGGTTACCTTCTTTTGTTTCTTGGTAACCTTCTCAGCATATACCACAGTAGGGTCTAGTAATGTTCGTTTGGCAGCTAGCATTTCTTTGAGCTCTTGGTTCACTCTGCTAAGATTTACACATGTAGTCTTCACTTGGAGAGACCTATCAACCATTGAGCAAGCCGATATGTCCTCCGAAGTTTTCTTATCTGGGCAATTGCTATTGGACATAGATCTTTGAAGATATGTGTTACTTTTTCCAGCTACTCCTGTAATTTATCCTTCTCCTCTTTAAGTTGATTGCGCTCTTCAATACGTGTGATGACCTGCTGTTTTGTTGCTCGAACCTCTGTTGGAGGTCGTTGTGTAGTCCTTCTACTTGCTATGCTTCTTGCTGAATGAATTTGTATAATCGGCCAGTCCCCCAGCTCCGCATGCTCTCAGCGCCTGATATGTCCTGGGTTTGAGGTCTTTCTCTGAGGGGTATCCTACTGGCAATTGATCTCTCTGAGTGCTCCTGAGGGGATGCTAGTTGGTTCTGTTGCAACAATTGAGGTTCTGGGTTATTCATACTAATGGTCGGTTGAATTTGCTACAGTATTAGCTTGGCTTGTTGAAATGGGTTCACCTCTATTGGTGAGGGCATTGTATCTATTGTAAAAGACCCTCCTTGAACTAATAGTTCCAGGAAAGTGCCCTGCCCCACCAAAGGTTGGTTAACCTCGGGTACCCTAGCCATACTCAAGTTAAATTTTTCCTCAGTGTCCCTGTTTGTCTTATTTCTTAGCTTTACTGGGTCTAAGATAGTCACTGAGGTGGATGGAGTGTGGGTGCATTGGTCTTTGGAAGTAAATGAAGTATGGGGTGATGAATTGTGAGTGTGAGGTGGAGATGATTCCTGAATGTTTAAAACTAAGAACAGATCAAACACAGGTAGCGTGGATGTTACTTGGGTGGTAACCTATGGCTCTTCTCGAACTGGTACCTCTGTTTCCATAATTTGGGTCTAATCTGTTAGGGTCCCGTGATTTAGCATATTGGTAGACCAAATGCACAAGGTAACATAAGACCAATATTTGGAGTCCTAGGACCTAGCCTTCCTGGACTCAAAGAGGGCTCTCCCTTTTGTATGCAAAGGATGTGAACTTTTTGCTTTTTAGGGTTTGACTTTAGGCTAGTTGTTAAGTGTAGGGTTTGTTGTTTGTTTGGTTGGGTAAGATTGTTACACCATTTTTTGGTCATCTAACCTATTATCATTAGATGGACCCAAGTACACCATGTAAGACCAATTTTACCCTAAGTAAAATTGCCTTCACTATGTTAAAATAACTTAATAAACCACATATATTAGGTTGTTTATGGTCTAAACAGGAAACCCCAAAAGGAAATATTAAACAAACCTATATTTGTTTGATTTTCCTCATGGAATAATTAATTAAACCATAATTTAATTATTATTCCCAGTCATGTTTAACCAAAAAACAAAGAAATTAATTAGATAAACCTTCATTTATCTTATTATTTTCTAGGAATAATTATTTAAATCTTATTTAGATAATATTCCTTGTTAAATATGACCAAATCACCCACAAATAATTAAATAAATCACTATTTATTTAATTATCTTTCAACCACTTCCTTAAATAATTAAATAAATCATTATTTATTTGATTGTCTTCTAACCGCTTCCTTAAAAAGATAAATAAATCATTTATTTATTTATTTTTGACAAATTAAGGGATTTGACCCAAGTCAAATACCTTTTCCTTCCAACAAATATAATAAAATATTCCATAAAAAGTGGATCTAGATCTGGTTAACCCATGCACCAAGATCTAGAATGACCCAATATTTTGTTATAAATAGGAGGGTTTTTCCTACCATTCTTCTCCTTTTGTTGCCTATTAGATCACTCTGGATCTATACACTTGGTCACATTTTTCCATCATTTGTTGTGTGAGCTCCCATTGAGCTCTTTTCTTTGCATTGGGTTTTCTACACCAACAAGAGAGAGAAATCTTAGATCTGAAGTGCTGAGGACTTCCAAGAACCCATCCCACTGAGGAGAATTGGATACGCCTTCTTTTTTTCCTCCCAGGTGCCCAATTAATATAAAAATTCTTTCAAAAAATGTTCTTGTCTTGTCTATTGGTATATGGAGCAAACCCTTGTTTTTTCTGCTTAATGTCTTTCCATGCATAGATCTGGTTTTTGCAGCTCTTTTATGTTCAACTAACCGCAGATCTGAAGATATTGGCAGCCACTTTTGTTGTTAGGGCTATTAGTTATGCGTAGCTAAAGTGGTCATTTTTCGTACGCTTCGACAAAGGATTCATACTAACAAATGGCGACTCCACACGGGTTTTAAATTACGACCGCTGTCGTTTTTCATATTCCTGCATATCATTTCACCAGGAAAGAAGGTTCTTTTCGGTACATTTTCTTTCCTATTTTTATGTTGTTTTCTCACATAAGAAACCCTAAAACAATAAAATTTCTAACTTCGTGTGTTGCAGCTATTAACATGGATAGCGACACAGTATGGTGAGATGACAACTTTTAGAAAATCTTCTCTGAGACAAGCGAATGATCTTGTACACAGCCGCACACGACACAGACCTCCGAGTCACACTTTCCGACCTCTTTTCTACCGACACTGCCCAGCAGGTGAGAACATAACGACCTGTGATTTTCGATGGTTTTCTGCAATTTTTTTGGGTTTTGCTGAAGCTTCTGTCAGGGTTTTTCAGCCTCTGTCTCAGCCCATTTTGACCAAGTTCTGATCTGTTTTTACTCACCTAAGTGGGAACCTAGCCCCCTAGGGCTTTAGTACCCTCCACTTTTTGTGGAAGAGTTTTAGCTGCTTTAGCCGTCTGTTTCTCATAGTTTCAGCCTTCTTTTTTTTCAGATTTGGAACCTCCTCCTCAGATCCCTTTAAATCAGCCTTCCTTCCTTTCAAATCACCTCTTGTCATTTTGTTTGGACCTCTCTTTAGGACCTCCTCCCTGTCCTTTCCTCTTTTTTCTGATTTCTTCCCTTTTTTCCAGCCACCTTACCTCTGTCTCTTGGCTGTGATCTGCACCTCTTTTCAACAGCTTTATCCTTTAGATCCCTGTCCCTTTTGACCCTAGATCTATTGGCCTTTTTTTAAGTGTGTTTTGACTAGATTTTTTCCCTTTTTTACATTAGTTTTTAGCGACCCACCTTCTTGGGTTGAAGAGATGCAATAGTAGCTGTTATTTTTCTGTTATTTTAGCATTATATACTGTTCTCTACAGATTTATTTTCAGTTACACAGCACACATTTTCTTGCTCTCAAAACGAAAAGGGTTTAAAAATTAAAATTAACACACGCCACACACTGACCCTAAGTGAAGAAGCGTCTGGTTAACACCGCCTGGAAAAGACTCTAAAATCAATTGTCACTGCACATTTTCTGCCCGTGACCTCACTTGATTCTGTCCCTTTCTGCCCTTGTCGGTTTCCTTCTTCCCGTCGTCATTGCGCCCCCAAGGCGCCTTTCCCAGAGACTTCTTGGCCTTCACCCTTAGTTTCCGGTCGATTGACCTGCTCCGTTCCACCGTCATCGAGCCAGTCCTCCTCCGAGTCCGCACTCCGACTCCTCTTCTGATTCATTGGGTTCTCCCTCTCCTCCTAGTTCTCCCCCTGTCACCTTCACTATGTCTGGTCCAGGGCCTAACGTTAGCGGTGCTCCAGGCCCTAATGCCGGAACCACTACTAGCGGAACCGCCACAGGAACTACCTCGACCATACCCTTGCTGCCGTACATTGCAGGCCTCAGCCTCCCCGATTTCAATCAGTTGATCAATGACCCTATCCGCCACGATGTTGGTTGGCCTGCTATGCCAACCAAGCTCCCCTCCGACGATGGAGAAGATCCAATCAATCATGTCCGATCTTTCCACATGTGGTGTTCCTCCAATTCCATTACCGATGACTCCATCCGTCTTCGTTTGTTCCAACGCACGCTTACCGGCGAAGCTTCTAAATGGTATGTCGACCAAGCCACCTCTTCCCATACCACCTTTGCGACCATTGCCCAAGCCTTTTTATCTTACTTCCAGCTCCCTCTCCGATACGATACCGGTACAGAGCTCTTGACTTCCTTTAAGCAAACATCTTCGACCCACCTTTCCACCCATGTTCAGGAATGGCGACGTAGACGCAGCTTATGTCAAGCTCCCCCCTTTGAAGATCGGATCTATATGGACTGGTTCCTTCACTCTCTCCTAGCTCCCATCGGAAAAGATGTCACCTCCCATTTCCCTCAAACTGAAGAAGCCGCCCTCCAAATAGCCTTGAAATATGACCTGATCTACGCCCAGTCTGGTTATGTTTATACCATCCTTCCTGACCTCCCCAGGCCCGACGGCGCTAATGCCCCGGGGGCATCTCATTCCGCCGACGGTATCGTTGGAGCCCTTTCCCACCCGTATGCTCAACCTCCTATGGGCTACGGTCTCCCTCACGGAGGGGCCAACACCTCTAGCACTCTTCCCCCTCCTGGTAGCATGTACCCAGGATACAGCATGCCTCCCCCTTTTTCCCAACCTCCTGCTTAACTCTATGTTGCCCAACCTAACCATTACCCTTATCCGCAGCCTGGTGTGCCAGCTCCTCCAGCATATGCGCTTCCACCTCCCTTGCCTCCTCAACCCCAGCAGCAGCACCTACAGCCCCCTTCAGGGCAAGTATTTGCATAGCAGGGTGCGACTAATCCCCCTTCTTCTCAAAGAAGGCGGAGAGGCAATCCAAATCAATCTGCCCCTGGTACTCATGGACCCAATCCTTAAGGTTTTCACCCTAACACTGCTAACCAGAAACAGGGCACTCAGACCAAGCCGGACAGGCCTCTTCGTACCAACAAGCCTTGTTCGTGTTGCAGTGTTTACGGTCATTACACCCACGATTGTCCCCTTTTACCACAGATGCGGCAGATGTGGGAGTCTCAAGCCACATTGCGCGGACAACATGCCTCCCCTCACGCTCCCCCTAATGTGGCCACTACTCAACCAGCTGTGTTTACTGATCCTTTCCCTCAGCAAGGATTCATGGCTACCCAACCACCTGATGGGTGGGTCTCCACTCCACCCTCCATTTCTGGTTCCTCCGATTACCAGATCCTCATGATGACCTCTGATCCATCCCCAACTGTCGACCTTCACCTTTGAAGCTTGGTCTCGACGATTTCCCCAAAGCCTCTGCTGGTGCTTGCGACCTCCCTTCTTGGTTCTCTGAACTCTTTTCGACATCCAATGGTCCCTTACATATCCCTCAACCGAAATTTGAGGCTCATACCAAGATTCCTAAAGGACCATTACGCCGAAATGCTGCTCCTGGTCGATCTACTCATTCGTATAGCATAGTAGATGATTTGGCGCAGTCTCCTGCTGCCATTTCCACATTGGAACTCCTCTAATCATGCCCTTCCCAAAAGAAGGCTTTTCTATCTACCGTGGGTGCTGTAGATCCTGTCGATGACCAAATGATTATTTTCAACGCCCGTCAATCAGAACATCCTCCTCTTCCTGCTTCCGTCGCCTTCCAAATCCCGGTCAAAATCCGGAATGCCAACGTTTCTCGGTGTATAATTGATGAGGGGGCATCCACCTGTGTGATGTCCGCTTCAGTTTGGAAGCAACTCGGATCTCCTGACTTGGCCCCTTCCACGATCACCCTTCGAGCGTGGGACAGCCATGCCTCCCATCCCATTGGCCTTTTTCGTAATTTTCCTATCACCCTTGCCGGTAAGACTGTTTGCGTCGACATCGAATTAATCGACGCCCCTCTAGACTACAACATTCTATTGGGGCGGCTTCTTTTATGCTGTGTCGACATCATACGGTTTTGTGAATGTCTTTTACATAATGAAGGAATGATGTCACCATTGTTGGGTTCGACATGTCATGAGCCAAATCTCGAGACCTCACCTCGGACGACCATCTCTGCCGCAGCAGCCAACAAGAAAACGCGTCGATTCATTCTCAAGGTGTCTCCCCGAATGAATTTTTTAATATTCTATACTGGCCGGAACTTTCCCTGTCTCCTCCCTCCTCCTGCTTGATCCCAGCTTATTGAATGTTTGCATGATGCAATCGTCTCAGGCTGCCCTTAAGCGGTCTGCCTCGGCTAGTCAGCAACCTCCCCCTTGCCCTCCGTAACCCGCTCCTAGCCATTCATCTCAGCCAGCCGGACCTCCTCCTTCTGGCCCTCCCCCTACAGCTGGTATCCCTGACCCCCTTTATCCTCTTGGATCGGTTCCCCCAGGCCTTAACCATCTTGGAGCCATTCCTCTTGGTCATTACCCTGCTGGGCAGATACCTTTCCTGGCTCCCCCTCCCGGAGTATATTCTGTCCCTGTCATGGCCACCCTCTCTCTCCCTAACCTGACTTTGGGCATACCAGTCTGGTACCTTGATCCTCCAGCAGCTACCCCTCCTGGTCACCCCAAACCCTACATGGCTTTGACACCGGTTCAACCGGTCCCCCTCACTTCCTCCGTTGCCACTGTGCCCCCAGCACCTCTACAGGACCCTTCTCCTGTCGTGACGGCTCCCGGGAAGAAAGGCAAAGCTCGCAAGGGGGCACCCAAAGACAAGACCACCACGACTAACCCGGCCCCTCCTCCGCCCGCAAAACCTTGTGCCTTGTGTGATGTCGCCGATCATGCCACCCATGCTTGTCCTGAGTTGCCCCGTATTCAGCCCATGGTTAAAGTCGCGTTCCCTGAATCTACGGTCCCTGAAGCCTCCATTCCTTCTTCGTCCGTAACCAAGAACCCCAATTCTCTGCTTTTAACAAGCCACAATGGCTACACTGCGGTTGTTCCTGTGTTCTCACATTTTCCTCACCGCGCATTACGCGCCTCTTTGAAGGTGGTCTAAAAGTATGAGGGTTGAACGAATCCCTCCGCCTCTCCCTTACTGCGCCGATGTGCTTTGAGCCGGCCGAGGGATCACTTCATCGACATTCCCCACAGTATGGGATGGTTGAGTCTACCACAACCATTCTTTACCTATCCTCCTCTGCGAGACACTTGGAGCCCAGTCCCCCTGCATCCTCCCCTGTTGTTTCGCCTGACCACCTCTTTTCTACCCATACACGAGATCACTCCACCCGTATCTCTGTTGACCTCCGCAGCTCGAGTCCTCGCCGTACTTCCGATAGCCCTCATATACCACCCTCTATTTTGTATATGAGTCATAGTCATCCTGCTCATTGCACTCCCTCCCGCAGTTGCCGCTCGATGTCTTCTGTCCACTCATGCTGCCGTCATTGTCTCTCCTCCCCTCATTTTTTGTCTTGTAACACCATTCCGCAGGACCCCCCATCCACACCCTTTATCGGTTATGCCGATGGTGCAAGTCGTTATTCCCAGAATCTAGCCTCGGCAGGTTGGGCCATCTTCACCCCCTTGCATGCCCTTGTTCTCTCCAACGGGGTCTGCATTGGTTCTGCCACCAACAATCAGGCCAAATATGATGCAGTGTGTGGTCTCTTAGTCGATGCCCTCTTCCATCGCATCCTCCATCTGCACGTTCGTTTGGATTCCCTACTTCTTGTCACGCAACTCAATGGTGTTTATCGTGTGCATAACCCTGTGCTGTTTAGACACTATTTACAAGTGAAACTCTTGATACGTGCATTTGAAACCATAACTTTCAACCATGTACCTCGAGAATAGAATCATTATGTAGATAGTATTACAAACCATGTTCTAGATTGAAATTTATCACACGCATTTCATACAAGACAATAACATTTATAATCATTAAAAACGATGCATATCCATAATATGTGTCGCAAAACATGTGTTTAGAGTCCATCTACTCTGATACATACGACATGCCCATTGCATGTTACAAAAAACTCAAAACTGGGGGCACCAACTGCCCCTACATACACATTAGGAGGCACCACATGCCCCACACCTACTCACTATCTGGCGGATCCTGAGCCAATGGCTCTGCCCCTGCAGCCCGTAGATCATGTATGCCTTGACCGGCCATTTCCATGCGTCGCATGACACCTCGCCATTCCGAGGGAAGACCAATGCATGCCTCCACGTACTGGTCATCTAAATCTTGCCACCCGCACTCTGAAACTACGGTCAGCAACGTCTCGCATCTATGGCGGATGTCCTCCAGAAGGGTGGCCGCATCCTCATTGCGCGCTACTCTCAACCCACTCGGCCCTGCAGCTCCCGAGGCTGCCGGGCACCCCATATATCCGGCCGGTTTTACCAGAGCTATATCTGCATACCAAAAGTACATGAATCAATACCATATCTACTATTCAATAACTTTAACATGCCCATACAAGAATAGTTACTTATCACTTACCATCGGGCCCTCATACTCGACCAGGCGGAAGTGGTAGGTCCGGATCCCCACAATAACTCATCCCACTATAGGGATAGTCGTCTATGTATAATGGCATTTGATCCCAATGGGCAAAGAACTCAGGTTGAAACACTTGCCCGACCGCCCATCCTCCTCCTCTGCATAGTAGCCGCCCCCACTGGCGCATCTTGGGCTCTCTCGGGCCCCCATCTGGGAGCTGTATACGAGGCCGCAAGGTCGGGATCTTCTCAAAGAAGAAGGCGCACAATAAAGTCCCATACGAGCAATCGTGGTTCACTTGCCGCTTGCAGAGCGACAACTGTCGCTTTAGCGACACCAGCATCATTTGGGCCCACCCATAGTAGGTCCCACTCAACACAATCTACACAATCATCATCTGCCCCCCAGTGATGTGATGGAGCGCCTGGTTGCCCAGGATACGCAGCACTGCTGCGGCCACTGCACGGGTCTCTAATCCCTCTAGGTCCCTGATCGGTATCCGAGTCCCCTTGACTTGGAGACCCGGTCGACAATGTCGCTCCAAAAACTCCATGATATGACACCCCCGCGGTAATACTGGCTGCGTGTTTCCCACCATCCCCAGTGGCAAGAGACCCGTCAGGAAATACACATCCTGGACTGTCAGTTCGGTCCTGTGCACCTGCACTACAAAGACCTCATGCTCTGGATCCCAATAACTGATAATCCGGGCCAACAAAGGCTCTCCAGCTCTCATCAAAGGGTTCTCCAAAAACTTTAGAACCCCAAACCTAGCCAACACACGACGGACTCCCTGATCCGCCTGGATCTCTGCCCGTAATGTACCCAGGTCTCTCTCTCTCCAGTTAACCAGTAAATCTACCATACCTGCACAAAAACATCATCTTTGTCAGCATACAGATCGGGAATACCATAACCAAACACAAAAACCCAACTCTCAGCCATAAAACAACACTAAAACCCCTTCATCTCCCAGGTCGTAGTTTTCTGCCCAATTCTGGGACAGGTCACACTTTTTGTCCTGAAACCTGCCTCGCAGGTCACACTTTTTGGCCCAAAAAGTGCGACCCGACCGTAGAGATGAAGGAGGGTCTATTTCTGAGATTTTGGGCCCTAAAATGAACTTTCAATCCATCAAATGAAAGAGTAAGGTTAAGGAGCCTCATACACCATGGCCCGATGAATCTAGGGTCGAGTCGGTTGTCATCACAGCTACTTACAAGATTTAGGGCCTTCTCTCCTCTCTACATTCACAACAGCAACAATAGCAAATGAGTGAATTTGGAGGGAAAACTGCCTTATTAAAAGAGAACCCCTGTTTCTTCTTTCGACTGCTGCGACCCTACCGTAGCCCCATTTGACAAACCGTCTACACCGTTGTAAAGCTCTCACCGAGCCCTAAAATGGGTATCTGTTATTTTTTTGTGATTCGATACTTCACCAGGACACATTTTTTCTAAGAAGGGTAACTTCACCCCTCCCTAAAATCGAATTTCCTCACTTACGACACTTGTACTTGGGGCACCATTTTGCCTCCTTACTTGTCTTTGTTCATGTCAATTTTCGTCATGAGTTACCATCTTGTACTCATGTTTTCATGGTCCCCCATTGGGCCTTTACTGTATGGCAGCACCATCGAGTCGCCCTTGTTTAGAACATCCAAGATGAGTCATCATCGCATTCATGGAGTCTATCTCGAGTCCCTTTGTACCCCTCTATAGCCCTCCATCCTTCATTGCTTGGTCTCTCTCTTGTGTCGCACCTTATGACCTTCAGTCCCACTGTCCCCTATCCCTTATGATATTGTGTCAGTCGCTGCCATGTCATTCGTTCCCTTTATGCTCTAACAAGGGAAGTCGTCCATTCGCTACTCAATCCTTTCCATTTCACCATTATCATTAGTGTCAGTCTGTCCGTCGCTATACTATTTTCTCTCGTGCCTTAGTTGAGGATATCTCATTGCCTCACTTATGGCAGACCTCCTTCTGTCGACATCAGCTCATTTATTCCAGAAGTTGGGTCTAGAGGGCGGTGTACCTTGGTTCCAACTTCCACTCTTGTTCGGTGCCTCGGATCAGGCAAAGGGATCTCTCATTTCCCTTTGACTTGATTGTTTCTCCAACTCCTTTCAGCTTGACCAAGATCCGTATACTTGATGGTTCAGTGATACAGCAGCAGCTCTTGATGATTCCCGGGTGTGTGTGAGATGTCTCAACCCTCATGAGGGGGTGTCCCTGCAGGTAGCCCCCCACATGCCCGGATGACCTCCTCCTTGCAGCCTTGGATGCAGCTCCAGATATTTGATGATGTTGGCCTTCGCCACTTGCAGCGCCTCTTTGATTTGCATGTATCAGTCAGATTTTGTGAGCCCTTCCCCATTTACAGGGGGCATTTGGGTTGTATTTGTATCTCATGTACTCAGATATTATTGTATCAGTCCTGGCTGTTATCCCAGGCACAACATGTATGTGGGATTCCTCATTGTATTTTTATTTGGCTCATGATTGTGATGGTTGTACTTTATGGTTTGGTCCCTTGTTTACTGGACACACTATTCTTTTGTACTTTGTCTCGGTGGGAATAGGTATGCCTCCCCCGCCGCCTTCAGCACAGGTACCTTCTCATAAAAAGAGACTTGTTACACCTGCGAGTCTCGTCTCCTCAGGGTCTAGTTCTTCAGCACACTATCTACCTTGCATTTCTCTCTCTGACTTCCCTTTTGTTGTATGGTGATTGAGTTCTTACAACGTACTTCGGTCATACGATTTGCTCCAGACACTCGCACGCTGGGGGGCAATCTGTTACACCATTTTTTGGTCATCTAACCTATTATCATTAGATGGACCCAAGTACACCATGTAAGACGAATTTTACCCTAAGTAAAATTGCTTTCACTATGTAAAATAACTTAATAAACCACATTTATTAGGTTGTTTATGGTCTAAACAGGAAACCCCAAAAGGAAATATTAAACAAACATATATTTGTTTGATTTTCCTCATGGAATAATTAATTAAACCATAATTTAATTATTATTCCCAGTCATGTTTAACCCAAAAACAAAGAAATTAATTAGATAAACCTTCATTTATATTATTATTTTCTAGGAATAATTATTTAAATCTTATTTAGATAATATTCCTTGTTAAATATGACCAAATCACCCACAAATAATTAAATAAATCATTATTTATTTAATTATCTTTCAACCACTTCCTTAAATAATTAAATAAATCATTATTTATTTGATTATCTTCTAACCGCTTTCTTAAAAAGATAAATAAATCATTTATTTATTTATTTTTGACAAATTAAGGGATTTGACCCAAGTCAAATACCTTTTCCCTCCAACAAATATAATAAAATATTCCATAAAAAGTGGATCTAGATCTGGTTAACCCATGCACCAAGATTTAGAATGACCCAATATTTTGTTATAAATAGGAGGGTTTTTCCTACCATTCTTCACCTTTTGTTGCCTATTAGATCACTCTAGATCTATACACTTGGTCACATTTTTCCATCATTTTCTGCGTGAGCTCCCATTGAGCTATTTTCTTTGCATTGGGTTTTCTACACCAACAAGAGAGAGAAATCTTAGATCTAAAGTGCTGAGGACTTCCAAGAACCCATCCCACTGAGGAGAATTGGATACGTATTCTTGTTTTCCTCCCAGGTGCCCAATTAATACAAAAATTCTTTTAAAAATTGTTCTTGTCTTGTCTATTGGTATATGGAGCAAACCCTTGTTTTTACTGCTTAATGTATTTCCATACATAGATCTGGTTTTTTGCAGCTCTTTTCTTGTTCAACTAACTGCAGATCTGAAGATATTGGCAGCCACTTTTGTTGTTAGGGCTATTAGTTATGCGTAGCTAAAGTGGTCCTTTTTCGTACACTTCGACAAAGGATTCATACTAACAAAGATAATCAAGTAGGATAGGTGGAATGAGAGGTCATAAAATCATTGGGCTATGGAGTCTATGAAATTCATGGATATTTCAACAATGAGTCGGAGTGCATCATAGGGAAAATCTAGTATGGTCAATGGATCTTTAAGGTTATGTGTAAAGTGAAATGGACATTAAGTTGGTGAACCAAGGTAGGGCAAAGGGTAGTGAAGTATCCTTTTTCATATACCCATAAACAAGAAGGTCTCAAATATTGATAAGAAAAAGATAATAATGATGAGATAGGGCAAACCATTATTTAAATGACAATACTTAAACAAATAGATATTCAATATGAACAATTCAGTGAAACAAATAAAGCAAGAAAACTTATCTAGCTTTAGTGATTTCACCTTCAAGGTTTGAAAACATATAAGATGAAAAATAACTTTAATCAATGAAGAGAGAACTCCTAGAAATAATTGATCAAGCAATAAGAACTTTGAGGAAAACTTCTCAAGCATAGACAAAGGGCATGATAAAAACATGGCCTCTTTGGCTAAACCTAGCAAGTAACACATCAAAGAGAGATTCCACAAACATAGTTTAGATAGCATCAAGTAAGCATGGCTAACCATAAAACATATTTGAAAACTAATTTCTTAAACCATTAATGAAACAAACAAGCTTTGGTGGGTCTAAGGAGCAGCTAAGAATTCCTTAAACTAACCCAATAGAGGAAAACATAAAGACAATAGTAAACAAGAAGGACTAAGGTGCCTCAAACAACATTTCTTAGCCTATACTTTTAGGATCTACTACAACATAGAAGGATGGACACAATGATAAACAAGAAAACATGAAAAAATTACAGACACTGTTGAAATTTGGTTACTGGAGGACAGGTGGTTCCCTAAGGCTTTGATCTTTGGCCTAGGGAAAAGTGTCCAAAAGAATTTAATTTTTCTCCTAAAGTGACTTTATAATTTTTTTAAAGTCAAATCTAATTTAAAAGTGACTTTAAGTGATAAAGTTACTAAAGTCTAATTTAAAAGTGACTTTAAGTGATAAAGTTACTAAAGTCTAATTTGAAAGTGACTTTAATAAAGTCAATGTAAAATTAGAAAGGAAAAGTGACTTTGGAAATAAATGACGAAGTGGGTCTTTATTAAAGTGGGGTGAATTAAAAAATAAAAAGTGAGATTTAAATGAGCATTTAATCTCAGCCCTAGATCTCAATCTATTTCAGCCATTGGATTTAGGGATTCCCCAAAAGTCACTTAGGGTTAGGTTAAAGGAGGAAAAGGAGGGAAAAGGTCATTCATTCTTTCATGAGCAGATTGGTAGAAGGAGAGAAGGAGAGTTGGAGATTTTTCTGAGCAGTGAGAAGAAGGAGGGCAGCAGTGAAGAGATTTCAGCAAAGGTACAACATCATTTATTGGCACACATACCGAGGAAGAAAATCTGTACAGCAAAGGAGAGGCAGTGTTTCCAAGTGAGGAGGCATAGAAATCGAGGAAGAGGGTACAGCAGCAAGCACGCACTCTAAGGCACAAAAATCAAGCACGTTTTTCAAGGAAGAGGGTGGTTGTCATTTGCGGCACAAAAATCGAGGAAGAGGACAGCAGCTACAACTCTGTTTTTTTGGCACAAATTTCGAGAGAGGTTGCTGTACAAAATCTGTACAGTCCGTACAGCAAAGTACGGATGTTTCGACACGCTTCCCGAGGTGGCCGTACAACATTTAATGATGTCCTAAGGTGCTGTAAATTTTTTGTTTTTTGTTGTTGCTGATTTGGCACAATTTCTGAGGCAGTGTGCAAGCACGGAAATCGAGATAAGTCTGTGAATTGGTTGCTGGAATTTTTTCTGAGTTTTTCCTCTTTCACTGTAAAAAGCAATATTTAGAAAAATAAAAGAGAAGCTTTCGAACTGGTTTTCCCCAAGAGTTGTAGGGGGTTTTTCCAGGGTCATGTTGACCAAAAATATCAGTGTTAAATGTGTTGACTGGTTGTTTTATGCTTGCTGATTTTTATTTCTGCATTTTCCAGCATTCTGTAAATTTTCCAGAATTTGTGTTTTCAACAAAAAATTATTTTCCAGTTTGTTGAATGTAAGGATATGGGAAAGGGCATTTAACTATTTGAAGAAATAAGGTGAAACTGAAAACCGGGGTGGGAAACAGAAAATTTCTATAGACACATCACCATTGACAAAGCTCAGGGATCCTACAAGCAAGCTTTCATCATCATCAATCAAAGAAAATCATTCACAAGCTCCATAACACCAAATTGCTCTTCAACCTCAAAGAACCATGTGTTGCTCTCAAAACTCATCAAATGCCAACATTAACAATGAATCCTCAATGCTCTATTTAACCATAAAGGAGGAGAAAACCTAATAGAGTCTCTAAAAGCCTATTAGCTAATCAGAAATGTCACTATTGTCCTTGAGACCTTGCAAGGCCCAAGGCACAAAATATCTTTTCGGGCATTTTTAGTAAAGAAATTGAAATTTGAGCTCTGACATGCCTCCTAAAACTTGCCAAGCGTACATTGTTGACTTTTCCTCTGCTAAAGGCATAGCACTGTGTTCTAGGATGAATTCCCATGCCAAGGGCATAGCACTGGAGCAGGAAAATTGGGTCAAATTGCAACAATGTTTTGAAGGCCTTCCCGATATCGGAATAGGCTTTGTGATGGCCCGTTGGAAATTCCTTTGAGTCTAATTTCCATATCTACCCTTATTTCTCTGATTTCACCTCTACAACCTGTCCAAAAATAAAAAATTCCAAGGCTGGTAAAGGCGCAGCACATGTCCTGAAAACTAGGCAGAAAGGTGAAAATTAGGGTGTTTTTGACCCTTTTGGAGGACCAAAACAACTCCAATTGACATAAAAATTTGTGAGAATGATATATTCAAGCTGAGGATTCCAAAAATGTAAGCCTTTCCTCCTGAATATTCTCTGAGAAAAAACGTAGCACCAAGGGTGCTACCCCTTTGGCCTCAAAATTAGCAAAAAACCAAAACTTGTCAAAATTCTCCCAAATTTGGTGAATGTATGCCTCATGGGTTTTGAGAGACCTGTAGAGAAGCTTGTGCCAATATTCCAAGGTTAGCTTGGCCTTATCCTTCTTTTAGTGCTTTAATTTCAATGAGGGCTTCCTTCAGTTTGGCACAAGCAAGTTTGTTTTTCATTGCATAATGCTTGGTCATATTTTTCTGGAGAGCAAGGCACTTTTTTTATCTTCTTAAAATAC
Organism: Pinus albicaulis; assembly: GCA_034641835.2. Lineage (NCBI taxonomy): Eukaryota > Viridiplantae > Streptophyta > Pinopsida > Pinales > Pinaceae > Pinus > Pinus albicaulis. The sequence goes on along the minus strand of CM076584.1, from coordinate 140,857,073 downwards.
TTGTGTTCATTCTTATAGTATTGAATGATACACTGAGCCATCTCAAAATCTCTCTCCGTCTCCCTAATTTGTGCATCTTTTCTTTGGAGCAGTATTCTAGTGGCCATCTCCTCATCTTCATTATCACTGTCTAGGTCAATGAATTGAGGCTTTTGTTTAGTTTGCCTGCCTCTCTTGCCTTTCTCACCTTTCTCCATCTTTTGTTTTCCCTTGTTAGGCTTTTGAGCTGAATAAGTGGGCATGGTCCCTTACCTCTTGGAGGAAGCAAACACTAGCCTTGATCCTCTTTGATATGTGAGAGGGAGAAACTCAAATTTGTCTACTACAATGCTCTTACCATGACTAATCTCAAGACTGCCTTTCTTTTCATCAATGATCTCTGCATTTATGTCTCTTGCATTGTGTTCTTGGTACCCTCTTGAGAGTCACTTGAATTTTCCTCCATGCTAGCATTACTTTCATGATCTTCACCACTGTCATCAACCTCTTAACTGTCCTTTTGGTTCAAAGTGTCACTGTTGTTATTAATCTCTTGACTGTCTCTTTGGTTATAGTGTCACTGTTGTCATTATTATTAGGGCTATCAGTCACCATGTTTTATTCATTATTTTCATGACTGTCATTAGCTTCTGCACTTTCCTCACTGTCATCATCTTTATCATTGTCATCCTCTTCCTCATTATTGGCCTCTTTGTCCCTATCATTTTCATCACTGCCCTCTTCCTCCTCTTCATCATTCTCTGCCTCTTCTACATTTTCTGTCTCTGCATTTTCATCAATGCTCATTTCATTTCCACTTTCAACCTTCTCATCTTCTTCATCACCCTCTTCCATATTGTCATTGTTTTGCTCACTATCATACTCACAATTTTCATATTCATCACTGTCATGTTCACTTCCCTTTTCTTCAAATCCTTCCTCTGTTTCTTAGTCAAATTTTGCCTCTTCTTCACTGTTATTCTCACTGCCTTTGTCTTCATAATCTACCTTTGTCTCTCCATCTTCATCATCATTCTCTTCCCCATTTGTTTCTTCTTCTTCATCATCCTCTGCCTTCTCATCATTGTCATTTTCTTATTCACTGTCCTTTGTTTCTTCCTCATCATCACCACTTTCTTCATTTTCATTTTCCTCTTCCTCATCATTACCACTTTCTTCATTTTCATTTTCCTCTTCCTCATCATTTGTTTCATCATTTTTATTTTCCTCTTTGTCACTGTTCTCTTCTTGTTCTTCATCATTTTATTCTTGTTCTGATGCTTTAGGAGAAAGTGAGGGCAAGAAGTTCTCTTGAGGAGAGGATTCATGTGGAGAGGATGAATCATGGTCAGTGGGGGGTGATGGAGGAAGGTGGATGAGATGATGAGGGTAAACTTTGTAGACAAAGAGGTTGTGGATTTGTGAAAACATCATGGGCAATGAACACTTCCCATGGGATACCCTGTTGCTCTAATTGATGCAAGAAAATAATCTTGATAAGAGAATGGTGAAAAAGACTCTGCATTTGTTTTGAAGGAGGTCTCTTTTCCACAATGTATGACATCTTATCAATACTTATATAAAGGAAATAAGGCAAATGTACCAGCTTGGCCCTAGTGAAATGCATAAGCAATCTTATATGGTAGGAATAAAGTCTAGAAAACCTCCCCTTACATGTAAAATACTTCATGATGACTTTCATTAAGGGGGCATATCTCTCCAGCAAATGGGAAAAGAGAAAAATAGTTTTGCAATCAGCTTGGTATCTTGGTTTCAAGAAAGGTTGATAATGGCTCAGGTCCAAATTCACCTGCTTGAACCATTTCTCTCCCATACAAGGTATCTCAGTGGCCATAGAAATTGTATTGGTTGATAGCTCAAAATTTACCCCAGCTAGATGCACTTGATGGTCATGGAGGTTGAGGATAAAAATTCTGGTCAACTCAGGGTGACTTTGGACTCTTTGTACTTTTTCATAGAAATCAAAACAACCCACCTCTTGGAAATATGCAACTATTGTAGGGGAGGCTATCAACTCCTTGGTGTTCAAAGTTTCAAACATGTTTACTCTTCCACCCTTTCTTTGTTGTCCCCCTAGGTCTTTAGCCTCCCTTTCCACTGTCACTATTTCCTTCTCTTGACATTTTGTCTTTTATGGTTGCCTTGAAAACAAAACCTTGAAACTTCTTGTGAAATGATATGAAGAGGGTGAATAGGATGTTGAGGAGACAGTGATGTCAAGGCTTGGCAGTGTGGAGACTAATTTTGTAGATGGAGATATTGTTTTGGCAGATGAGTAGATTCTTAACAAAATAGTTTCAGTGTGCCTTCAATATGTAGATGGATGGGTGCCCTTTAAACAACAGTGTTGGTAGCAGGGAGATTAGGTTTTCTCTTCCTTTAGGGTTTTTCTTTTCTTTACATTTATTTATAATTTTACATTTTAGACAGTATGAAAAGGTGGAAGGTATCTAAATACCTCTTATAACAATATTTTTGAGGCACTAAGCAGAGGATTTGAGGAGCTTTGAGGTGTTTGGAGGCTTGCACAGGCTTGAAGGGATCCCTGGATAAATGCGTAGCACAGGAGCGTAGCAGTTGGGCCTGTCGGGTGGTCTTCGTGCAGTGTTGAATGGACAGGCACGTAGCACCGGCAGAGCTGCATGAGCTATCGGGCCCCTCTGAACATCCTTGCGCATAGCAGTTTGGGCCTGTGGGGCCTCTGCGTACTGCCGGGTCTGAACATTGATAAACGTGCTTCATCCTTTCCTAGACGCACAACGCTCCTTTATACTTTCTGAAGAATGCACACATAGGGGCATAGCGAGGTTTTCCAGGAGCATAGCACTGGGTTCTTCCTGCCCAAAGTCTTCCATAAATCCTAAATTTCCCTTTGGAAACCTTTCACTCTCTTGTGCAAATGATTAAAATTATTTTGAGTGACAAATGATATGCTTTTATACCCTTGGAACAATAAATTAAAACTAGAAACCCACTTTGCTAATGTTTTGAGTTTCATCTTGTCACTTTATCACTAATATCCCTTTTTCTTTTGCAGGAGGTGGTTTTAAAATGGAAAAATGATCTCTTCTCATCTCAACCTTTCCTCTTTTTTGTTCTTAGGTAACTGATATGATGGATTTTATTTCCTTTACCTGTTTATGCTTTAACACTCTGTTCTTACCCATTCTATCATATCAAAACCTTAAAACTTTCCCTCTCTATCATTTGAAAACTAACACATCTCATTAAACTCATTTAGTAAGGGTGAGTTCTTTAAAATAATATTTGAGGGACCTGCCTTTACCTTATCATTGTCAAAATGTTTCTTGCCTTCATTATGAAGTTTCGAACTCATGTATTTTCCCCCTTTGAGATCCCTGAGTGTGGGTGATCTTTAAAAGATAGTTTCTTGCCCTCTCACTGATTTTCCAGAGATATAATAGATCTGTCTTGCATATTCATGCTTTGTCATTATCTCCCTTTGGCCATATCCTCTCCTTTTAAGACAGTGAAATATTTCCAACTTGGCAGACCCTGGAGGTCACCTTCAAAAGCCTATTTAAATTATCTCCCTGTTGTCATCATGGAGGTTTCATTTCTAGTTTTAATAAATGTTCAATTCATGCTCAGTGGTGTTGATGTACCTCCATCCTTTTCTTCTTTGTTGTGAATTTCCTTTGTGATGATTTAGCCTCTTACTTTACTTCTTTTCTTTTGATAGTCATCTCAATCATTCCTACAGAAATGTTTAAGATGGGTAGTTGTCTTTTTGCAGAAGTTGTGCTTTGACCAAGGAGGCTTTCCTTGAAGGATTTTTGATACCTTTTGGAAAATCATGTGCCAACCCTCCTTTTCATTTGATTTCATCTTCTTGGCACATGTAAAACAGTGATTCAGAATACCAAAACAAACCTACAATTTATGAAACCCTAAATGACCTAGTGGGAGGCTTTTTGGACTTGGCCTTTGGCTGAAAACTTGACTCATGGTTTTTAGGTGTAAAACAGAGTTTTTGACAGAATTTATGCATTGCAGACCCAAAACTGCTAACTTTGATTTATGTAAAGAGCCTAGAAAGGTAGCTTGAAACCACTAATGCTTGAGGTATTTGGTGAATAGGGGAAAATATTAGGCTACTTGGCAATCCAAGGTGGAAGTATAAAGGTTAGGCAAGTAAAAAAAGAGTGGTAAGGTCAGAGGTGGAAAAATATAGTAAAAATGTGTGGCATGAGCCTATCATGGGTCTTTTGGGAGTGATAGGTTGACCATGATATGAAAGGGTAGTAAAATAGTGAAAAAAAAATCCTAAGGATAATGAAGGCAGTGAAATTTCTAGAACTCACAATATTCATGAATTTTGTTTCTAGAAATCTAGGATAAAAATTTAGTCATCTATAGAAATCAAAAAATTACTAATGACTAACATGATCTTCCTTTGTGAGGTCAACTATTTTCTTAGGCACCATAATTCTTGCTTTCTTGGCCTTGGGTGTGTTATCAAAAAATTGGATCTGATAGGTTTCTTAATCAGTCAACTTCATGTAACTATTTCAAACCTAATATTTTGACTGAGGCTTAGCCTCCTCAGCCTGAGAGGGCTCTCTCAAGGATTAATGATTTAGATTAAAATATAGATGGCTAACTCTATGTGGAGTAATAATCAGATAGAGGATAAATGTAGGTTAAAAATTATATCAGCAAGTACACATTGGGCTTATGGAGTCAAGATAGTTTTAGTAAACCAATAAATCTACTTAACATGGAATTTGAGGCATATCAGAGTTTTAGTCAAGAGATACACATGTGAGACTGTAAAAAACATAGTCAGTTCCTTTATATAGGAAGTCAGAGCATCAAAGATGAATTCTGAGTAATATATACAAACTCCACTGCAATGGGATAATAGAGAGGTGAAAAATAGAATAATAACACACTAAAACTCCTTATGAATCTCAAGTTGGTTAAGTATAAATCTCCTGTATTAGCTGAAAACTAGTAAATTACAATAAACACAGTCTTTTGCCAAAAAATGTCCAACCCTTGGCATATTCGACTTATTAATATTTTATAGACCATTTGCAACATGAGATAACCTTGTCTTATGCTACATACATCGAACTCCTAAATCTTGACACCTTCCTAACCATATGACATGGTATTTATTACAAAAAGACAACTAATCTACTAGCCAGTCCTATTAAAAATAGGATTCAAACTTTTTATCTCTATCCATAACAACCTTATCTAAATTAAATTACATCATTTGGCAAGTGTATCAACACATGGTCGAATCTGGATTATAGGCTTCAACTCTTCATGATCATATTTCTGTCCTCCACCAAAGTAGGAAACAGTCCCCTGTTTTTTAGGCATAGGGTCCTTTGCACTCTTGGAACATTCTAACCATCATGAACTCATTATTTTGAGGTCCTTAGCTATTTGAAATTGAATTAACACATGCCAAAACTCCTTCTTAAGCTTCGGTTGTCCAAAACCATCTTCAAACTATTCAAATGAGCTGTAATACACTGTGCTACTAAAACAAAACAGTTTCGTAGCGCTATCCATTACCCCTTTTTTCTTCAAGTTTTTGACTTCTATCCTCCAAAATTATGTTAATTGACTTTAAATACATCCTCCCTTTCAATTTCAGTTCTTGATCCATTGTTTTACCCCTCAAAATTTGATGAAAAAGGGCAAGAAAAGCTGCTATAGTAGTTTCGTAGCGCTTTTCTCCCTTTTTACACTATTTGCGCTACGAAATTGCTGAGTGCACAGTTTTGTCAAAAAAATTCCAAAGTGAAAATTGAAAATGTGCCAAAAACTCAAAATCAATTTGATTTCATCATTTAAAAAACATATCAAGTGAAAAACACAGTCATTCCAGCCTTCATGAGGTCCCTTTCTCATTTTCATTTGATTTAGCTATATTCTCTTCTATGATTGTTATCTTAATACCTCTGCTTTTTAACTCATCATGGATCAAATTCATCTGTTGCTCCAAGTCTTCCACTTGATCTTTAAGTCTACTTTTATTAGCTCTCAAGTGAGTATTTATTACTCTGAAAAAATTTTCTTCCTTTATTGCTGGGACTGTCCATGTGAAAAACTCCTCTAACCTGCTTGAAGTTTCAGAAATAGAACCAGTTTGACCTTCCCACAGTGCCTTCATTATTTTAAACTCTTCTTTCTCAATACTATGCTTTCTAGCCCTCTTTCTCATCACAACAATTTCTTGGTTTTCCAACCTCAATTTCTCCTCAAGATGTTGAAACTCTATCATTTCTTCTTTTCCCTTATTTGTTCTGCTCGTTGTATGATTTATTGTAGGTGATGAGAGATCAACCACTTCTTTAGGGGCTTTAGCTGTCTCAATAGGTTCTGTTAGCCACCTATAAAATTGCTCATAATCAAATGGTGGCTAAATCATTTTGGAGCCTTCAAGAAACAAGTTTTATTTCTAAAAATGTTATCTCTTGAAAACTCATGAAGACATCATGCTCTTTGTTTAATCTTCACTGTTGTGCCCCTTTCGAACTCAGAAATTCTGCTATTTTCATAGAGAAAAGACTGCTGCAAAATCCCATTTTTTCCCCCTTCACTCAAAAATAACCTTCATTTTTACCCCTTTATTCCCCATGAAATTCCTCTATTTTTTGTGTATTCCTCCTTCCCCTTCACAAAATCCCTTTTACAAGGTTTAAAACTCATTTTTAAACTTTACCGAAACCCCCAAATCCATCAAAAACCATTGAAAAATTCATAAAAAATAAGTGTTTTGACTATGGGTTTAAGCCCCTTTGGGCTAAGTCCTAACCACTTCCCCACATGTGCCCACGCCCGAGGACTAGGCGCTAACCTAGTTGGGTGCTTATCACATCGGCAATAGTCAGAGTGCACAAGTCTTTTTGTTGTATTAAGACCTCTGATCCGATGAGCCCCATTGTTTATAAGCCCCGATCCCATTGCCGCTTCATAAAACCCAAGAGCCTGCAATCGGGCGCTTTAAATGATTATATAAACCTTCCCTGTTCATATTTTCCCTTTGTTAAAACAAAAAACCAACTTTTTCCTAAGTTTTGATCTAAACCCGTCGGTTCATGTTATTATATAAGGACAATCGTTGATCTTATGAGCCGATCAATGGAAAACAGAATCTCACATCGGAGATCTATTTAATGGGTGATTGAAATACCCGCACCAAATTTCCGATGTGATTGGCCCTTGTACATATAAGCCCTGAGCCTTTGCTCTCCATACATCCAAAGGCCCCGCAGACGGGCGCCAGCCTTATATATATGTCCCACCCCGAAGCCAAAACCCTTTGATTTTCATTAATTTTTCGCCTTTTTATATTATAAATGGGGTCCCACCATTTATTTTTTAAAACCCATTCCCGAACATTGATCTAAAGCCGATCAATGATCGGCACAATATCGCATCGTAGGTTTTATCAAGCGCATTTTATTCCCCCTTCCGATTGACTGCCCCCGATGGATCCTCCATCTTTGGATCTATCCACCACATCTCCAATCCGACGGCCCTTATTTGCTCTGATCATAAGCCTTTTTCCTCCGCCTTGAACCCCTCTGATTCATCCTCCACCGTCGATCTAATCTGCAGATCGACGGCCCACAACTAATCGCATCGGCGCCATTCAAGTTCTCCCCCCCGCTGATCACATGCCTCTGATTCCATCTGGGTTGTCCACGTGTCCAGATCAGACAGTCTAGATTGCATCTCCCGACTTTGGTTAAATTCATGTGCCCGCTTCATAATGTTGTAGGTCAAATCCTGGTCATTGATCTCTGCAGGTCAACGATCCTTATTCACCCTTTCTCCGCCTCGTTTATTTTTCCCATTTATCCTAGATATGATACTGACCATTGATCTCACACATCCAATGGCTCATATTAACCTTGACAAGCTCGACCCAAGTGGGTCCTGCCTCCCTCCAGATCTGATCTCAGCCGTCCATATTTGATCCATCCCAAAACCCCAAATTTCCTTTCCATGTATTTCTCTCCACCAAATGATTTTAACCCCGTTTCCTTTGTATTTCTTCTTTTTCCATCAAAAAGTGGCCTTTCTCCATTATGTCTCCCCGGTCGCTCCCCACCGTTGATCTTTGCAAGATCAACGAATATGACTTAAAAACTCCACCACTTATTCATCAACCGCTTCCCTTTTTTATCTTTGCACGCAATCTCCATGGTTGGATGCTGTCATCCAATGGTCATGCTCCTAACCACAGCCTCCAAAGTAGTTTTACTCAATAAACGCAAGATTTCATAATTATTTCTTGGTTTGTGCAGGACTTCAAAGGTTTTTCAAATACTTTATATAAAATGGAAGGCCAAGAGTGACGACTCTCCAGGCCTTTGATTATTAAAGAAATCTCTTGGCAAAGGTTCCCATCAAGGTTTGTCAGTGCATCATGAGCACTGATATTATTATGAACCCTCTGCGGCACCTGTACATCAACAAGACACAGTGAGATTAAATCAAATCAAAGAGTATCGGTGTTGAAGACCTAGACACAACACAATAGAAGATCAAAAATTAATTCCACAGTTTAATGGATTACGGCTAAGGTCGATTATCAAAAGACTAACCCACTAAATTAAACACAGGTAAAGGAAAATCAAGAATATTTATCAGATAGAGGATGCCTCCACTGCCACATCAGAGGCAAATTGATTCCTCTCAACTACCAGATTGCCACTTGTGACCTTAAAGCATTCAATAGAGGCCGATTAATGACCACAATAGAGGATATTTGCCTCACAACAGTTGAACAGTTAATTTAACTGAAGGACTTATTGAAAAATATCTGTTGAGTTACTACAGATATGACATAGAGCCTCAAAGTCAACAAAATCTCTCCACCGAGCTCAATTCTTAAATGTAAAACATTAATACAGAAAAACATCTGTAAATTTCTCCATTGAGCCCCTCAAAGGCCGAGAAGCATTAACTATATTAATTGAACCCATAGATATTTTCTCTTTCGACCTCCTCATCCTTCTATAAAATCTGGTTGAGGAATCCATTGTAAACGTTGGTTGGTTAATCACTAGTTGTAATACTAAAACTCTCTGAAATAATACATAGTATGTTGAAGTTGAAGAAGAAATTGAAGTCTTGGAAGTCCTGATGATGTTGCTGCATGCTTGTTCTTGAGAAGGCTCTATCATTGGATCCATGAGCTTGGCTGTTGGTGAAGTATTCTGAACTGTTTAATGTTTTCCCCTGTTTTCATTTTGTTCCATAAATTCTTACTACAGTAGGATGAAATTTTTAGGCTAAGAAATGAATCTTGGAAGCACCTTAGACCTGTTTATCCTTCATTGTTTTATGTTTTCTTCTGCTGAGGTATTTTAGAGTCTTTAATCTCTCTCTTTAGTCCTCATTCTTGTTTATTTCTCTAATAGTTTGAATAGTATGTTTCAGCATGATTTATGGTTCTCCCTGCTTGTCTGCTGCCACTTAAAGGCTGTTATTGAAGTCTCCCTTTGAAGTATCTTTGTTTACAATGAGCCAGGGAGGTTTGTTCTGATCATGCCCCTTGTCATTGCTTGAACAATTGGCTTAAAGGTCTTTATAGTTATGATCATAGATGTATTTAGGTGTTCCTTCTTCTATGACCATAATTATCAGTGAATCTTTTATGTTTTCTAAGTCATTTGAAATAAAATATTTGAGGAAATAGGGTGTTCCTCAAATCTTAGATTTCATTTTAAAAGTTGTTTTGAAGTCATCATTTGCTTAAAGTGTGATTTGTAGAATTCATGGTTAGCCCTGTCTATCAAATAGCTCTTTATTGTTCAAAGTTGTGCTTTCAAATTCCCTTTGTTGAGGATTAAACTTCTCTTTCCAAATCATTGATGTCCATCTCATTCCAAAACCAAAGGATCCTACGGCCAAGTTAGATTTTCCCTTTGATATCCCATATCCATTTATAAGTTTTTCATGACTTCTTTTTGAATCCATTGCCCAAGGAAACTGACATTTATCCTTTATATCTATCATTCCTAGACCTTTTATGTTTTGTTGTATCAACTCAACCAAACAAACCAACAAACACTTGCACTTAATAACTATTCTAAAACCAATACTCAAAGCACACAAGATAAACCTTTGCAAAAAACATATAATCTGAGAGATCCCTCTCTAAGAGTAAGAGGACTAGATCCTGTAACTCTAAAGATTGGTGATGATGTTGCCTTGTCTTTTGATTTTCCAAACTATCAAAACATAGGGGACCAAAATAATGGCGATCATGGTGGGATGCTAAGTAAAATATTTAAAACAAAACACTCCTTGTCCAGTATAACATAAGTAGCCTTCTTCAAGCACTACCTAACATAAATGGTAATCATGATAGGACTTAATTGAATCAGTGACAAACTAAATAACTCTTAGGATTCCCATAGGACCTTATCAAACCTTCAAGGAACCAGTTACCAAGCCATAAGAGTGAACTCTATATGTTTAAACACCTTAGCTAAGTGTTAAATCAGATTTAGGACACTCTCTTAACCCATAGGATTCAAAAACTCAGAAAAACCCAAAAAACATTTCAGTTTGGCTTCATAATAAGCATGGTGGTGGAACCATAAAACATTTTACCTTCACAAAAGCTAAAATTTTTCCACCTGGCGACTCCACAATCCCAAAAAACCTAAACACTCCACTAATATAAGACTCTGAGCAATTTACAGAAATGCAGCCAATTCCCATAGCAGAGTTTTGTTGTGGAATATCAAGTATACCAGTAGAACTTAAATGTGAGGACCTTCCAAAGATGGTTCTTCTCAGCTAAAAATTCAATTCTAAACCTGAGCTTAAGAAAATTTTCCTAGACTTGGTAGTTGAAAGGTATGAAACTGAGATTGAAATATTGAATTCACAAGAACAATCATACTAATTTAGAGACCCTAGAGAATTTTTGGAAAGTCTCCTTTCCCCCCAAAAAAAAATAATTCCACTGCCATTTGATGTGCAGGAAAAGGATGAATATGCTTTCAAGAGCTAAACCAAAGACGTAGTTAAACAAGCTGTCAAGGATGCAAATAGCCTACCAGTCATGGAAGGCCTAAAAGTAGAAAGTTTAGATCATGTTTTTTCTGATCCTATGGAAGAATATATGAAGGCCCTGGTTGGTTCAAGTTCCCAAGCATTGACTCTTTGCAAGAGCCAGATATATTAGGAATGGTCACCACTGGTGGTGGCCTTGGTTTTAAAGACCCACATTCAAAGTACCCTATGGTTATCTCTAAAAAGCAATCAGATTTTCCACCCCTTTTTGTTACTGCTTAACTGGCCGCACTGGAACTATTGTATCATATGAAACAGCAGAGATTTCCAAGTTATATTAGGGTAGGTAGGAATGTAAATAAAGCTCAACTGTGAGAATTTAGTTAGTTTTTATTTTTTTCTTTGAAAGAAAAAAAAATCCAAAAAAAAAAAGCAATAGAAAAGAGAAAAGAGGGCAGATTGTAAAACAAGAAAGGTACAGCCCCATACCAAAAAAGAGAAACAAAAATCTGAAAGTGTGCAAGCTCAAATGCCACTCCTAAAAAACACACTTCTAGTTAGTCATACAGCTTAATCATGGCTAATTAGTTTTAAATTGACTGCTGATAGGTTAGAGAATTCGATTTGCCAAACAACTTAATCTTGGCTTATCAGTTAGGTAGATTAGGTTAGAAATTAAAGGTTCAAACAAGCTCAAAATCTGAATCTAAGTATCCAAGAGAAGAATGACTCAAATCTGTTTATTTCTTGAGTAAAAAATAGAGGTAAAATTGGTTCTAATTAGCTCAAAATCTGAACCAAATAACAAGAAAAAATAGCTCGAGCAAACTCAAAAACATAGTTGTAGAAAAGAGAAGGTCGTGCTGAGAAACTTTCAGATCTTAAGCCTTCCATTTTGATTTAATTTTCTGTAAAATAATGTCTATGTGCAACTTGTCTTTCATGCCATAGATTAGCTACAAGTTAGACTATTCAATCCCGACTTGTATGCTTTTAATTTTTTGTCTTAGAAATTAGAGAATAAAAATCTGTTAGACTGTTTAATCCTAACATATTAGTAGATTAGGTAGAGAAGCATATGAACTCAACTGTTTAATCTGAGTTCATGGAGACATAAGAAGTAGAATTATATTAGTTTCTTTCTTTCAAAAGAATAAAATTTTGTAAGAGAGTTCGCCAATCCAAGTGCACTCTAAGAAGAAGAAAAAATGTTAGATCAGTAGGATTGGGTAGGTAGAAAGCTTGTGTTGATAAAAATCCATTATGTTTCATGGCTGCTAATATTTTTTCAAAGCAAAAGGAGACCATCCAAATTAAGAAAAAGTAACCTAATGGATAAGACACTGATCAACCTCCAGAGAATGCAAGTCTGAAGTTAATTGATGCCTTTAAGAAGGCACCATCCCCATGTGGAGCCACTGTTAGCCACCTATAAAATTGGTCATAATCAAATGGTGGCTAAATCATTTTGGAGCCTTCAAGAAACAAGTTTAATTTCTAAAAATGTTATCTCTTGAAGACTCATGAAGACATCATGCTCTTTGTTTAATCTTCACTGTTGTGCCCCTTTCGAACTCATAAATTCTGTTATTTTCATAGAGAAAAGACTGCTGCAAAATCCCATTTTTTCCCCCTTCACTCAAAACTAACCTTCATTTTTACCCCTTTATTTCCCATGGAATTCCTCTATTTTTTGTGTATTCCTCCTTCCCCTTCACAAAATCCCTTTTACAAGGTTTAAAAATCATTTTTAAACTTTGCCGAAACCCCCAAATCCATCAAAAAACATTGAAAAATTCATAAAAAATAAGTGTTTTGACTATGGGTTTAAGCCCCTTTGGGCTAAGTCCTAACCACTTCCCCACATGTGCCCACACCCTAGGACCAGGCGATAACCTAGTTGGGTGCTTATCGCATTGGCAATAATCATAGCGCACAAGTCTTTTTGTTGTATTAAGACCTCTGATCCGATGAGCCCCATTGTTTATAAGCCCCGATCCCATTACCGCTTCATAAAACCCAAGAGCCCGCAATTGGGCACTTTAAATGTTTATATAAACCTTCTCATTCATATTTCCTTTTGTTAAAACAAAAACCAAATTTTTCCTCAGTTTTTATCTAAACCTGCCAGTTCATGTTATTATATAAGGACAACCTTTGATCTTATGAGCCGATCAACGACAAACAGAATCTCGCATCGGAGACCTATTTAATGGGTGATTGAAATACCCGCACCAAAGCTCCGATGCGATTGGCCCTTGTACATATAAGCCCTGAGCCTTTGCTCTCCATACATCCAAAGGCCCTGCAGACGGACGCTAGCCTTATATATATATCCCACCCCGAAGCCAAAAACCTTTGATTTTCATTAATTTTCCGCCTTTTTATATTATAAATGGGGTCTCGCCATTCATTTGTTAAAACCCATTCTTGACCATTGATCTAAAGCCGATCAACGATCGGCGCAATATCGCATCGCAGGTTTTATCGGGCAAATTTTATTCCCCCTTCCGATTGACTGCCCCCGATAGATCCAACCCCGATAGATCCTCCGCCGTTGGATCTATCCGCCAAATCTCTTAACTTATGGCCATTATTTGCTCCGATCATAAGCCTTTTTCCTCCACCTTGAACTTTCGATTCATCCTCCACCATTGATCTAATCTGCAGATCGACGACCCACAACTAATCGCATCGGAGACATTCAAGTTCCCCCCCCCGCGCCGATCACATGCCTCCGATTGCATCTAGGCTGTCCATGTGTCCAGATCAGACAGTCCAGATTGCATCTCCCGAATTTGGTTAAATTCATGTGCCTACTTCATAATGTTGTAGGTCAAATCCTGGTCGTTGATCTCTGCAAATCAACGGTCCTTATTCACCCTATCTCCGCCTTGTTTATTTTTCCCATTTATCCCAGATATGATCCTGACCGTTGATCTGGCACATCCAAGGGCTCATATTAACCCCGACAAGCCCGACCCCTATGGGTCCTGCTTCCCTCCAAATCTGATCTCAGCCATCCATCTTTGATCCATCCCAAAACCCCAAATTTCCTTTCCATGTATTTCTCTCCGCCAAAGGATTTTAACCCCATTTCCTTTGTATTTCTTCTGCTTCCATCAAAAAGTGACCTTTCTCCATTATGTCTCCCCAGTCGCTCCCCACTGTTGATCTTTGCAATATCAACGGATATGGCTTAAAAAATCCACCGCTTATTCATCAACCACTTCCCTTTTTTATCTTCACACACAATCTCCACTGTTGGATGCTGTCATCCAATGGTCATGCTCCTAACCACAGCCTCCAAAGCAGTTTTACCCAATAAACACATGATTTCATAATTATTTCTTGGTTTTTGTAGGACTTCAAAGGTTTTTCAAATACTTTATATAAAATGGAAGGCCGAGAGTGACGACTCTCCAGGCCTTCAATTATTAAATAAATCTCTTGGAAAAGGTTCCCATCAAGGTTTGTCAGTGCATCATGAGCACTGATATTATTATGGACCCTCTGCGGCACCTGCAGATCAAAAAGACACAGTGAGATTAAATTAAATCAAAGAGTATCAGTGTTGAATACCTAGCCACAGAAGAACAGAAGATCAAAAATTAATTCCACAGTTTGATGGATTATGGCTAAGGTCGATTATCAAAAGCCTAACCCACTAAATTAAACACAATTAAAGGAAAATCAAGAATATTTATCAGACAGAGGATGCCTCCACTGCCACATCAGAGGAAAATTGATTCCTCTCAGCTACCAGATTGCCACCTATGGCCTCACAACATTCAATAGAGGCCGAGTAATGACCACAACAGAGGATATTTTCCTCACGATAGCCGAACAGTTAATTAAGACAAAGGACTTATTGCAAAATATTTGCTGAGTTACTACAGATATGACACAGAGCCTCAAAATCAACAAAATCTCTCCACCGAGCTCAATTCTTAAATGTAAAACATTAATACAGACAAACATCTGTAAACTTCTCCATCGAGTTGCTCAAAGGCCGAGAAGCATTAACTGTATTAATTGAACCCATAGATCTTTTCTCTTTCAACCTCCTCATCCTTCTATAAAATCTTGTTGAGGAATCCATTGTAAACGTTGGTTGATTAATCACTAGTTGTAATACTGAAACTCTCTGAAATAATACATAGTTTGTTGAAGTTGAAGAATAAATTGAAGTCTTGGAAGTCCTGATGATGTTGTTGCATGCTTGTACTTGAGAAGGCTCTATCAT
Organism: Pinus albicaulis; assembly: GCA_034641835.2. Taxonomy (NCBI): domain Eukaryota; kingdom Viridiplantae; phylum Streptophyta; class Pinopsida; order Pinales; family Pinaceae; genus Pinus; species Pinus albicaulis. The sequence continues at coordinate 140,841,805 of CM076584.1, read as the reverse complement.
TGGATCCATGAGCTTGGCTGTTGGTGAAGTATTCTGAACTATTTAATTTTTTCCCCTGTTTTCATTTTGTTCCATAAATTCTTACTACAGTAGGATGAAATTTTTAGGCTAAGAAATGACTCTTGGAAGCACCTTAGACCTGTTTATCCTTCACTGTTTTATGTTTTCTTCTGCTGAGGTATTTTAGAGTCTTTAATCTCTCTCTTTAGTCCTCATTCTTGTTTATTTCTCTAATAGTTCGAATAGTAGGTTTCAACATGATTTATGGTTCTCCCTGCTTGTCTGCTGCCACTTAAAGGTTGTTATTGAAGTCTCCCTTTGAAGTATCTTTGTTTAAAATGAGCCAAGGAAGTCTATTATGATCATGCCCCTTGTCTTTGCTTGAACAATTGGCTTAAAGGTCTTTATAGTTGTGATCATAGATGTATTTAGGTGTTCCCTCTTCTATGACCGTAATTATCAGTGAATATTTCATGTTTTCTAAGTCATTTGAAATAAAATCTTTGAGGAAATAGGGTGTTCAACGAATCTTAGATTTCATTTTAAAATTTGTTTTGAAGTCATAATTTTCTTAAAGTGTGATTTGTAGAATTCATGGTTAGCCCTGTCTATCAAATAGCTCTTTATTGTTCAAAGTTGTGCTTTCAAATTCCCTTTGTTGAGAATTAAACTTCTCTTTCCAAATCATTGATGTCCATCTCATTCCAAAACCAAAGGATCCCGCGAACAAGTTAGATTTTCCCTTTGATATCCCATATCCATTTATAAGTTTGTCATGACCTCTTTTTGACTCCATTGCCCAATGAAACTGACATTTCTCCTTTCTATCTATCGTTCCTAGACCTTTTATGTTCTGTTGTATCAACTCAATCAAACAAACCAACAAACACTTGCACTTAATAACTAGTCTAAAACCAATAGTCAAAGCACACAAGATAAACCTTTGCAAAAAACAAATAATTTGAGAGATCCCTCTCTGAGAGTAGGAGGACTAGATCTTGTAACTCTAAAGATCGGTTCTGATGTTGCCTTGTCTTTTGATTTTCCAAACTATCAAAACACGGGGGACCAACAGGTTCTTGAACTTCCCTGTTGCCTTCCTTGAGTTTCTTAGCATGCCTAGTTATAGGTTTTCTTGCTTGAAAGATGAAGGCTGCATCTTCACCCTGAAATTCAAGCTTCTTTGCAGACTTAGCCATTTTTTTTTATGCTCATCTTCTCCAATGAACTCAGCTTGAACAATGGGTGTCTCCTCTATGTCAATAGCATGCAAGATTTCATCTAAATTTCCCTTTATTATTGGGTTGTCCTCTGTAGTTGTAGCAACTGTCTTTCCTTTTAATGCCACTAATTGGCTTCTTGTTACTCTTTTGATTTCCTACTTGCTGACAGCTTGTTTCTATTTTGCCTCTTTGACAATCTTTGACCTTTGTTTTGCAGGTGATGGAGTTGGTGTGTCAAGTATTTGTGTCTACTCTACCCTTTTCTCAACATGTTTCCTTAGCTTTAGTTTTGCAAATTCCTGTGGTTTTGCAACTATACGTTGACTAGTTTCTATTGCTGGTGATGATAGAACTCCTTTAGTTTTAGGGTTTGTAGCAGAAATTAGGGTTTCCAACTCGAAATCATTTATAAACAAAAAGGATTACCAATCCCTGCCTATCTTCTGAAGCTCATCTAAAATCGATAACTTCATTAAACCGTGATGAAACAAGGATGTTTCACTACCTTCAGATTTGGCTTGTACTTTATCAGCCATTTTTGAAAGACTCCCATACAAATAAAAAGGAAAATCGAGTGAAATCTTACCAGTGAAATGCAGAAGTGGCTTGAAATTAAATGTGTAAACCTTATGATATATGCCTTCACATTTAAAATACCTTTGAATTTTGAGTAGAAACTTTGCATAAGTGTCTTTGATGCAGCTTCTAGGGATAGCATTATTGACGTCCATATCTACATACTCAGGCTTCATGAACTTTGAACATGGCTCCATATCAAATTTGAAACCTTTGAACCAAGTTTCTTGACCTCTTGGTATCTCTGTAATAGCAGCAATAATCTCTGGTGTAATTGACACACTTAGCATCCCAACCTTGTTAGTTGTTCCATTGAAGTTCAAGGCAAATTCTTTTGATACCTGTGTGTGGAAACCCTGCAACTTTTCAAAAAACCAAAGCCAACCTACTCTTCTGAACGCCTCCATCACTATTGGGTCTTCAATTATGGCATTCATATCTTCAGGCTCATGCCTTAAGCAGTGTCCCCCTCTGTGAACTTTCTTTTCCTCTGCCATGCTTCTCAGAAATCTTGTCAACCTTACTTGATAAATTGAATTAGCCTTGCTTGAAAATGTGAAACAACAACCTCGCTTGATTAATTTATATCAGCCTCACTTGATAAGGATAAAGAAAACCTTTGTATAAAACAACCACAGGTTTGGATTTAACACTTCAATGCTCAGACATCTCGAATGGAGGAAAAGGAAATGAGAATGACTAATTAGGCAAGATTTTGAATTTAAAATGTCATCTCATAACTGAATGATGCCTAATTCATACCCTATCATGACAATGATGACTGCAACATGGGTAAGTACATTGAATTTAATCATTAACTGACTCATCATACCACTAACTTACCATTTCCAAATGGTTTCTGACCTTTTCCAGCTCAGACGACAAGAAAATTTAGAAACTGCGCTTTCGTAGTGCTTGCAGTGTATTTTTCCCTGTTTGTGCTATGAAACTATTAGCGCTTTCATAGCGCTATAAAATTTTTTGAACTATTGGTGCTACGAAAATGAGGTTTCTTGGCTAATTAACCATTTTTGACATGAAACTTTAGGAAATGGCCCACAAATGGAAATTATGGATATTTGACAATGAATGAACCTTAAAAAAGACTTTATTTGAGCTTAAGGATGGGCTTTGAACTTATAAAAATCTAACCTACCCTTGATCAAATCCTAAATTGACTTCTAAACCCAATTTTGAACTATGAACAAAAACAAACTTAACACAATGATGTTTTGAATTTTTTTTTGGGTGATAACAAGGTGTAGCTACTGGGGGTTTAGGTGCCTTGCTCTTGCGAATTGGGGTAACTGTGGTTGTTGGGGTTGAATTTAACATGGTGCAAGGTAGGGTGGTGACGATAGGGGTGGTTGTGGATGGTACTACATTATTTGAAGACTGAAAATAAGAAAAAGAAGGAAACACAGTAGAAGCACCTGTGAAGGTTTGTATTACCATATTGAAGCCCTTCACCCTCATGTCCAGCTAGTCTAGTAAAGGTCTTATCTGCAGTTGAGAAATCCTCCTCATTTTTTCCTCTGGTGTCTCCCCTGGAATTTCTTTCGGTAGCATTTCCTTGAAAGAATAGTGAGGTATTCCACTTCTGACCTCCATTGCAGCTCCTGGCCACGAACAAACCTCGGTGTGGAAGGATTTTTCTTCAACTTGAAACTTTAACAACCTCATTGTGAACGTGGTTTCATCCACACAACTAGGTCTAATATATATATGCTTTTGGGTGACCCCAAACCATATCTGTGAAGAATATATGTCCAACAAGTCCCTCGGAACCCTTTGTTGTCTCACCACCACATCCACCATCTTCCTGTACTAGAATGAGAAAGCCTCCTCATTGACCTCCTTAGTGTTGGGATCTCCTGAAACTCTCCAGGGTGTAAACCTTAACACCATTGGCTGGTCGTTTGTGATTTCTGCAAGCTGCCTTACCCCCGGGTGAGTCCATTTCCACATCACAAATACCATAACAAGATAGCCATAAATGAATTCTGTGGCTCGTTTGTAATTATCCTCGCAAGCCTCAAACAATTCGTTCAATAGGAAGGTAAACCAGTTTAGTTGGGCTCCCTAGATGTAGTGTTCCATGAATGAAATGGTGTCGAGGGTGCATTCGGCTTTCGTGTAATGCCTCATTGTCTTACTCGCTATTAGATAGTAGGAAAATTTCACTGTTGGATTGTTGATGAGGTGTATCTTCGCCCCCTTCCCTCCTCTTCTGGTCTCATACTTCTTATAATAATCAGAGTCCCCTGCCTTCTTGGCCCTCTTGGACACGTTATGGAATTTCGTTGAGACATCATCTCCTTTTGCTGATAATTCGGTAAGCCTATTGATGTCCTCTACATGTATAGGTATTTATCTCCCCAGCCACAATGATCAATTTTGGACTCTGTTCATTAGGAATTTCGTACACTGCATTGTCGCTCCCGTTGTTCCAAACACTGGGAGGTTCCTGAGGTTTAGTATTGTTGATTTTTTGATACCTCTGAACTCCGGATTCATTCTTGTTGCTTCCCCTCCTCCCTTTGTGGCATAATTTTCTATGTATACTTGTCGCTTCATAGCTGGGAATTGATAGGAATCCGTGAAATCTGTATCAATTAGCGAAGCATTATCATACTTGCCAACCAATGATTCTATCCTCTGAATTCTCTCATCAGGCTTGGGCTTGATGACTGCTGGTGCTACCTTAATCATCTTTGTTCTTCTTTTGTATACCTGGAGTGCTATTTCTGATCTCTTGTTGTGAATTCCTGCTGCTCGACTGTCTCTTTGAACTTCCGCTAATGAAATTTCACTTGTTGTTGTAGTTATTTCTTGTTCTAACTCGGAATTTTCCAGCATTCTGGTGGTTTTCTTTTTTCATGCGGGTTAAGTAATGTAACTGGCACGAATGAGGTTTATAAGACCCCATAACTATTTTTTTTTTCATGTCTCTTTCGCGGCTATAATCGTGAGATTAGTTACCTCGGTGAGGTGTATTCTGACATTGTTGACTATGTCTTCAGGATTTGGGTAGACATGATGGGTAATGATTATGGATCAATATGGAAAATTTACTACAGTATGGCTGTTACTAATTATGGCAGTTAATTCTCAAATCCAGGTGATCCTGCAGACTGACAACAATATGATGGGATATTATGATGAAATGATATTTGACACGCTTGGCTTTCTGACGCGAATGACCCGTTAGACGCTACCCCTCCCCCTCGACCACAATTGGTTGTGATGTGGTCTCCGCATCGCAATAGGTGGATTTACTCATTATTGTGATGTCTTTTTATCGGGATTCCTATTCTATCTCTCTTCTCAGGTGCGAGAGAGTTATTGACTCTATCTATTTCTATTCTACCCTACTGACTGCTCTTGGTTGCAAGAGTTATTTGAAAAAAATAAATGGTGGAACTTACTCGTGATAAGGCTTCATGCGTGCGCCATTCACCCATACTTGCAATACTTGGCCATCTAGTTGCGCTAATCAAACCATGCCTAAATCTTTAATCTCTATGACATGGTATGGTCCATCCAGTGCATTCTGAGTTTTCCCAGAAAATTTTGAAATTTTCTATCGTACAACAGAGCTTTCCCTTTGATAGTGAATGTATTATGATTGAAGTGACAGTCATGCCAATCCTTTTGTCTTTCCTTTTGAACCATCTGATGGAACTCCGCCAGGAATATCTCTTCTTCAAGCTCTTATATCTCATGGAGGCATTCAGTGATTGAGTCTTCATCTGTCATCTATATTGTTGAAGTGATTAATAGACTTGGTATGATAAATTCAGCAGGCACCACTGCCTCTCTCCCATACACCAACTGGAATGGATTTTGATTGTACAACCTTTTGACAGTTGTCCTGTATGCCCATAATGTTTCTGGTATCCTCTCATCCTAGTCATCCCGATTGGCATTGCAGATCTTGGTTAGTCATTTTTATAAGATATTATTGAATGTTTCAATGGTTCCATTTTCTTGAGGGTGGTACAGATTTCTTTTGTGATTTTGTACCATACAATTATTTAATGAAGACCTGATTGTTGTATTAATGAAGTGCGTACCCTGATCATTGGTTAGGCTTTTGGGGCAGCCAAATCTGCTAATAATATTTTTGAAAATGAACCTACCTGTTGTGTCTGTTGTGCTGGTGTTGCCTCCGCCCATATTGAGATATAGTTTGTTACGATTATTGTGTACCTTGCCTGTGAATGTCTTTCCAATGGTGCAATTGGCCCTACGAAATCAATGACCCATTTTTCAAATGGCTGCAATGCTCTTACAGGTTGCAGTGGTAACTCATCCCAGTGTGATGGGTGTAACTTTCTTTAGCAGACATCACATTTCTTTACATACGTTTTAGTATTTGTATGAACTATGAGCCACCATAACCCTACTTGTAATATTTTTCTTGTGGTGGGTTTTGCGCCGACATGGCCCCCCGCAACTCCGCAATGACACTCCTACAAGATATCCTCTCTTTCATGGTCCATGACACATCTCCGCAAGACATGGTCCAACCCCATCTTATATAGTTTTCCTACTATCAGTTGATACTCAGTTGCTTTTATGACCAAATTCCTTCTTTGAGTTGTCGTGTATTCTGTTGGGCACTGTCCTATGGCCAGATATATTTCTATCTGCTCCAGATAGTCTGGATGGCTTCTACTCCGAAGAGATCCACATCCAACAACTGATCATCAAGGGGTCCCCCATTCTCTCCATTCTCCAACCTTGATAAATGGTCAGTACCCATGTTTAACCTCCCTGGTTTCACTATCACTTCGAAGGTGAACTCCTGGAATAGTAGGAGCCATATATAGATTCTTCCTTCAAGCACAGGTTTTTTAACTAGGTATTTCAATGATGAATGGTCTGTGAATAATTTGAACGTACCTCCAAGTAGGTAATGACAAAACTTATAAAGAGAATACACCATCGCAAGAGCTTCTTGTTTTTTTTTTGTGTAGTTCCTTTCTATAGTAGACAACGTCCTGCTTGAAAAGTAGACTGGATGATCAACAGAAGTTTCTCCTGGCTGAGCTAACACCGCTCCTAATGCAATGTTGGAGGTGTGAGTATGGACATGGAAATGTTTGTCCCAGTTAGGATGGACTAGGATGGGTGCACTTGCTAACTTTTCTTTCAATGTATTGAGGACATTAGTGAATTTGTCGCCCCACATGAATTTCTCTTACTTCCACAACAAATTTTCCAATGGTTCTATTATCTTTGCATAGTCGCGAATGAATCTTCTATAGTACCCATTATGCCCGAGTAGTGATCTCAACTATTTCACAGTTTCTAGTGCTTCTATGTTAATAATGACTACTACTTTTGTTGGATCCACACAAACACCCTGCTTACAAACAACATGTCCTAGTAGTGTCCCAAAAGGTACTACAAATATTATTGAGTAAGGTTGCATGCTTCTTTGGTAAATTTTAAACTATCCAATCATCCATGTATACCTCAAGGAACTTATGGATATAATCCCGAAATTCTTCTATCACTATTCATGAAAACACCGTTGGCGCATTATTCAGTCCAAAGGGCATGACATGGTATGCAAATGATTCCCATTCAGTTGTGAAAGTGGTCTTATTCTTGTCTTATTATTCTCTTCTCACTTGATGATATCCTAAAAATCCATCTGTGAATGAATAGGATTCATTTCCCGCCACATTGTCGAGAACCTCATCACTAAACGGAGTGGGAAATGGATCATGTATGCATGCGTTGTTGAGGCTTCTATAATACACACATACTCTAATCCCAAATTTATCTTTTTTTCTTTGTATTACAATGGGACTGACCCACTCTGCTTCCTCCACTGGAAAAATCAGCCCTGATTTTAGCATTTTATCTATTTCTGCTTTGACTTTTTCCTTTACCCTTGGATTTAGGCGTTAAGGCCTATGCTTCACTGGTCTTGGGTTGGGCTTTAAGGGTATGCACATTTCCCCCATATCCCCTTTTATTCCCTTTAGCTTTGCTACTAAAGATGGGAATAAATCTTAGTATTCCTATAATAGGTCGAAGATTTCCTTGGTCGTTTCTGTATCCCAGTAGTCTCTGATGGACGTTATTTTGGATTTATCTATGCTTCCAATGTTCATCTTCTTAGTCTTCAAGGGTAATAGGTGCAGTCCTTCTGTGGTTGGTTCCTCCTGTATATCCCGCTCCCCCTCTTTCTCTTCGAAGTATAACTGTTGGATATTCTCTAAATTGTGATCATCCATCTCACTATCTATATGTTTGCATGCTACTGATTCTTTAGTTTTCTACTTTGAAAGCAATATTTCTTCATCTTCCTGAATCTCTAGGAAAAATTGTACCCTTATGATAGCTTGGAGTGCATATGTGGTTGGTCCTGTTTCTCCCTAAAAAGAAAAACATTGCATAAAATTTTCTGCGACTACTCACCAAGTGCCAGTTCCTCTCTTATTTTCTTTCATCAAGTACCAGGCTTGCAGAATGGTGTCCAGTGAATGTATGAAATCATGTATCCAAAAGGATTCTGGATACCCTTTTTTCTTCCAGTTATACTCACAATTCCTTAAATGTTCTAAAGGGTCAGAGTCCCCTTGGTACTTTACAATGAATTGTGGTCCTGAAGCTTCTTGGAATCTAACTCTTAGTGCTAGTGCAACATCTTCCCATTGCGGAAGTGAGTTGCAATGGTTGAACACCATCTTGTTGATGTGGATTGCAGTGCTACATCCATAATAAGGACTCTATGTTCTATTGGTACTTTTTCCTCTAACTTTGCAATAAATGTATTTACAACATGCATATTTGATAGAGTCAGATATCCTCTTACCTCAGTTCCAATCCGGTTGACCCCCCAGATGTTAGCACATCTTCTAGTGTTGGTCTCATATCCTCCTTGTTGCAAATCATCCCAAGATATTTCTGAGCCTAAATCTGAACTCTGAACACTTCTCCAGCTTACAGTTCCTCCTGTTGTTGGATTGATATAGTCTTCTCTCTTCCCTATCGTCATCTGGCAAAGGTGATCGAGAAGTTGAGCATCCTCTCTGTTGTCAACAATTTTTGTATATTGGGGTCCCTGATATGGGTCAAGTGGCTGAGTTACCCTAGCCTCCCTATCTTCAAATATCATCAATTCTTTTTTCAATTCGATCACTGCATAATTCTCGAAAACCCAGTCTATTCCCAATAAAGCAGGATAGGGACCCTTGTCCCCCATGATGTCTATCACCTCAAAATATGTATATGTTTTCACTCCCGCGACATCAAACTCAACCTATTCTATCCTTCCTATGGGTACAATACAATATTGATTTACCATTCGGAGTTGTATTGGCGAGTAAGTTAACTTTGGCCTCCCTATTGCTTCCCATGTCTTTCTAGGTAGAATGTTGACATCAGATCCTAGATCGAGCATTGTGTCTTTGATTTGAAATCCCACGACTTCAGTATTCACCTAGAATTCCTTTCCATCTCTTCTCTTGTTTCTTTTTACCCTTCTTATGTATCTTTTGTTTGAATTTCTTGACTCTCCCGGTTCTGCATTTTCCTGCACCACCAACTGTAATATTCCAAAATGGAAATAGCAGCAATACAAGACATAATAATGTAAAACACAAAAATTCTGAACATTTCATAAGAGCGATAAATATGCAGCCATAATTTTATTCATATATCATCAACAATATACAAAAATATCTTGAGGTTCAAGCCACTCTAGCAATAAGAACAAGCCTCCAATGATCAGAACCATAAGCACATGAGTTGCTGCTACTGTATAGAATTCCGGAAAGCAATGACATCACTGTATATATCAGTGTAGCTGCTACTGTAAACATACATAAATGTAATATGGTTGATAGATACAAAATAAATTCCCATAAAGGAAGATATGAGCTCTAATACATGATTTCTAGCAAACCCAGAAAAGATTGCTTGAAATACCAACAAAAATACACAATGTGACAAATAAACCTAGGGTTGATATGTCACTACAAACTGGAATTGAATAGAATGAGGCTATGATAGATCTGAAATGATAATTTCCTCCTCCAACAATATTTCTCAATAGAAGGTTGATCCCTCTATTTATAAATAAACCCTCCTGATGAGCTCAATAAACCCTCCCAGTAACTGCCTCTAAAAATAACACAGATCTGGTTTGTAACTGCACTGTGAGGGATGGTAGATGGTTGGCCTGATGCCAAAAATTTATAAATATGCCTAGGATACCTCATTTTTGATCTTCCAATGGATAGGCTACCTCTCCACTGAAAAACAAGCCCAGAATTGGCTCTATGTGATCCTCCTTTGCTGCACCCTGCAACACAACCCAGCTCTAAACAGAAACTACGCTATAGCTGAAGGAGGTAGCTTGTCCAGAATGCTATAATGAGGAAATTTAGTCTAATTAATCTCTCCTTCCCTGAGGATGAGGTAGGGATTCCCGATCAGGAACACCCTTGTGCTAAATAGAACAACAAACCCCGCTAAACAACTAAAGGATGCAAAGTCTAAATAGACCAATATCAAAAAATTATCTCAAAACATGAATAAAAATGGCTGCCATCCCCTCCATATATAGTGTGTGAGCCTTCTTACATTGGGTCCCATCCACAAATGCCACCAATATCATGCAAGTTGTCCTCCACTAAAATTGCGTTGTCTTATCATAAATGCCACTCCTCCATGACAACGCTGTTGATTTGGTCAAAGTTGACCTATTCAACATGTATCCCCTCCAATTCACACCCAAAGGTGCTTAATCCAACTGCTTATTATTCCTCCTTTCACATTAGGAGTTTTATTATTCCTTCTAAGGAGATTTATGGGCCTCCCCACCCACTTATTCACCTACCTAGTGATAAAACAAGCTATAATATTCCATTTAGCTAAAGGCTAAATTTTTGGGAATATTACAGTCCTCCCCTCCATAATTTTTCTTGTCCTCAAGAAATTGTAAAGATGGAGCAAAATTCCTCCCCTCCTCCTCTTGTGGCCTCCTCATCAATAGTCCCCACCACTGCTCAAAATAATCTGCAATAAATTTGCCCTCCAATGGTTCCTGCCAAGTATGCAACCCCCGGTTCATGTAATGTATTGGGGCTACATGGAGAGATTATATTTTTCCATCCATGTTGTTTCTCTCTCCATTTATGGTATATATGGGGCTGTTGCTGATCTTGGGCTGAAATATTATGGTCTCCAAGAACTTCCAAAGTTACCCCACCAATCAAAACATCCATGAATTTCCTCTCCCAAGAACTCAAGTTCTTCAAATGGCTCCTCCCACATGAAGACAAGAGATGTAGTGTGGCAATCATGATTTGACCATTGTTTCTCCTTAAACATGCAACATATGAAGTATGGAGAATCATACTCCCAATGGGCACCTCCAACTCTTGTGTCATCCTCCCAACAACGCTTTCCATAAGAACAAGAACACCATTAATATATGGAAGCAAAAGCAAATAAAACAAGCTGCCATATGACAACTGGGAGGTGGATCATAGTCCCACTTGTGGAACCAGTGTAGTGCATCCCCTACCTGCCTCAGAACAAATAATAACAAGTGTCTTTTCAACCACTTGTTTCCTGCCACAATCATCTTACAATATGAGATCATAGAAGTAAAGTATGGTGCCAATGGTGCACACCAAGAATCATGTGACCTCTTCCACAAACCACCAATAGAATGGCCAACATAAGCACTGAAAATGGCCTCAAGTACATCAAAATACAATATACAAGAAGGAATTATCCTTCTTGGCACAATATACTGCTCACAAAAAGTAAAAGAGTACAAATCATAATGCATAAATGTACATCCTCTACTATGTACCTTGGTCATTGAGATGAAATGGCTCAATTGAAAGTTCTCCCTCACTCTCAATGAGTATGGAAGTGGTTTTGACAACCTTTCCATCATCATCCAGGCTATGCATCTCTCCATATGCTGATATACATCCTGCTGGATGCCCTCCCAAGTGAACTCCTCCATCAAGGAATGATATGCATCAAAGTGCATGGAAAGAAAGTCCACATGTGTTGCATGTAACAGCTTCTCCTTGAGCTCAAAAGATCTAGTAAAGAATATTATGCCATAAGAATAGATGACCCCATCATCCACCATGTATTTATCATCTCCCTCTGTGTCATCAAGAATCATGCAAGCACCAAGATCCTTGGAGTACTCTACCAAAATTTGAGATCTCCAATATGGATCAATCCTCCTAAGGGACAGTGTTGAAGATCTGAAATGTGAAGCTCCCCACATGCTACTGTCTTTTCCTCTGACATCCTCATGCCAAAGTCATCCTCCAAAGTGCTTCCATGCCCATCATGCATCTGCTCATGCTTAAGTACAAGTGGTGACCTTTGGAAGTTGGCCTCCCATGAGAAGCTATCATCAAAAAAGAACCTCCTGAGCTTGGCCAATGTAAGCATGAGTGGCCTCCATCTGCTCCAATATGTGGAAGATTCCTTCCTTAAGGGAAGTACCCTCTATTTCTCTAAATCCATGGAGTGGTCTCCTTGCACCATGGTGGTTCCATCCTCCATCACTATAGCAACTTCTGTCAGCGCAAAATATGTAGTGAGAGTGGGTAATGCTGAAAATGGGAGAATGTCTCCCTCCTCCTTGAGTCTATCCCAGACTCTCTGTGCTGTACTAGACCCCTCCAAAGTATCCACCCCTCCAAGATCTAAGAGTGTTGAGCCAAATGGTAAGATGTCTCTCACCGACTCTAGATCTGGTGGCCTCCTAGGTGGAATGCCCCCATGTAGTGAGACATCAAGATATAAAGTAAATTGTATATATGAGTGGACTGATTTGTCCCTCCTTTCACTGCGCAATACAGTCTCCTTATTCTGTGCAGAAACCTCCTGAAATAGATAAGGGTGAATTCTCATCATCCCTTGATGTTTATCCTTCTTCCCTTCTTCTCCTTCCATCTTCCAAGTCTCACAATCCACAAAAACTGATACATGCTGCTTCGGAATTGTGCTTTGGTTCCCACATGTTAGATCATTTGGAACTCCTTGCAAAGACACAAGGGATCCTCTAATGGAAGAAATGGCTCCCTTTCCACCTCCATGTGGAGATGGATCTTCTCCTGATGCTACATCGTTGTTATCTCTTATTTTATCATCCGCTTCATCAATATTTGAGAATGCCTTAACATTAATGAGAGACCCTAGACCTTGGTCTTCCCTTGAAGGAGGAAACTCCATGTCTTCATCTATAGAAGAGGGCTCTTCAAGAAGTGGGGATATTTCCCTTGGCAAGGTATTATGCATGTTTTTATCTCCTTCAACAGAAATATGGAGTGGAGTTGGTAAAATATATCCCTCCAACTCATGCAAAAGTTTTGAATTTTTGGTTTCAACAAAAGATGCTTTACAATGTTTAATGTCAAATATTTTCATTATCTTCTTAGTGAAACTTGCATAAGTATTTATACTTGCATGATGAAATGAAGTAGAACTATAAAACCACCAATAATGGGCCATACCTTTAAGGTGCAGCGCTGCTACTCTAATGGCCTCCTTTTTAAGACTTGGTGTAGCTGGAAATAGGAATCTAGCTCCTTCACCCAAGCCTTGGTTGTGCACTTTGCTAATCCATCAAAGTTAGATAGAAAGATTCTACCTCTCTTGCTTCTATTATGGTTTCTAGATCTTTTGTCTTCCTTGAGTTGTAAAAACCCTTGGAAGTCCAAGTGCTCTTTGAATCTCCAAGAATGAGACTCATACTCCTAAAGATAGTCACTCAAGGTCTCCTCCTTGGGTGCATCTTCTTCCTCCATTTCTCTTGTAGTGAATGTGGGAAAAAAATTGCATTGTGGATCTGCATGTGTGGCTGAATTTCCACACCCATCATGTGAATATCTAGGGCTTGCTTCACCTTTAAACCCTCTTGGAAATTTCCTACACCTCTCCCCTTTCATCTCCTTGATATCTTCCTTGATATTTTATATAGTTTGGAAAAGAAGCTGAGAGATCCTCTCTTCCTTCATTTCTCCAAATAATGGAGTCATGCCCTTGTTTATTATTTAAAACTTCTCCTTCCTGTGAGAATCTTCTCCTCCTAATGGAAAAATGTCTTGAATGCATAGGCTGAGCCAAGATTATGCTCTGATACCACTGTAATATTCCAAAATGGAAATAGCAGCAATACAAGACATAATAATGTAAAATATAGCAATTCTGAACATGTCATAAGAGGGATAAATATGCAGCTATCATTTTATTCATATATCAGCAACAATATACAAAAATATCTTGAGGGTCAAGCCACTCAAGCAATCAAAACAAGCCTCCATTGATCATAACAATATGCACATGAGTTGCTGCTACTGTATAGAATGTCGGAAAGCAATGACAGCATTGTCTATATCAGTGTAGATGTTGCTATAAACATAAATAAATGGAATATGGCTGATAGATACAAAAGAAATGCCCAAAAAGGAAGATATGGGCTCTAATACATTATTTCTAGCCAACCTAGAAAAGGTTGCTAGAAATACCAAAAAAAATATAAAATGTGACAAATAACCCTAGGGTTGATATGTCACTACAAACTGTAACTGAATATAATGAGGCTATGACAGATATGAAATGATAATTTCCTCCTCCAATTTTATTTTTCAATAGAATTTTGATCCCTCTATTCAAAAATAGACCCTCCTAATGAGCTCAATAAACCCTCCCAGCAATTGCCTCTAAAAATAACGCAGATTTGGTTTGTAACTACACTGTGAGGAATGGTATATGGTTGGCCTGATGCCAAAAATGTAGAAATATTCCCAGGAGCCCTCCTTGTTGATCCTCCAATGGATAAGCTACCTCTCCACTGAAAAACAAGCCCAGAATTGGCTCTATGTGATCCTCCTTTGCTGCACCCTACAACACAACCCAACTCTAAACAAAAACTGCATTGTAGCTAAAGGAGGTAGCTTGTCCAAAATGTCGGAATGAGGAAATTCAGCCCATTGAATCTCTCTTTCCCTGAGGATGAAGTAGGGATTCCTGATCATGAACACCCTTGTGCTAAACAGCACAACAAACCCCACTAAACAACTAAAGGATGCAAAGTCTAAACAGACCAATATCAAATAATAATCTCAAAACATGAATAACAATGGCTTCCATCCCCTCCATATATAGTGTGTGAGCCTTCTCACATTGAGTCCCATACACAAATTCCACCAAGCTCATGCAAGTTGTCCTCTAATAAAACCTCATTGTCTTATCATAAATGGCACTCCTCTATGACAACGTTGTTGATTTGATCAAAGTTGACCTATTCAACATGTATCCCCTCCAATTCACACCCAAAGGTGCTTAATCCAGCTGCTTATTCTTCCTCCTTTCACATTAGGAGTGTTATTATTCCTTCTAAGAAGATTTATGGGCCTCCCCACCAACTTATTCACCTACCTAGTGATAAAACAAACTATAATATTCCATTTAGCTGAAGGCTAAATTTTTGGGAATATTACACCAACTCTATATTTTGATTTAGTTGTTCCAGCATTGGTGCATTGGTTACAATTTTCAGGAACAGTCGGAACCATTCCTCAATCATTGTACTTGTATGAGTCTGCTTCTCTTTTTCGACGGTCAGTTGTGGAATCTCAATGCCTCTACTCTCCCCTATCTGGGAAAATGTTCCCACTGCCTCCCTAAAATATTGCTTCTTTCTATCCAGTCTGAAAGCATTCTTTGGGGATGCGAGCTTGATCAGCTTTACTGGGTCCATATTCTATGCATCCTCCCCTGTTTTCTTTCCTCCATGGGTTACTATGGCTACACTTTGCATGGGCTGAGCTTCTACTATTCTCGATTCTGTATTCACCATATTCGCTCCTCTCTGTATGGCTCTTTCCTCCCATCTCTTAATTAATTTTGGATAGTCTTTAGCTGTGTGTGTATTGACTCTGCACTAAGAGCACCATGGTATTTTGGGTAGTGGACATTCCCTTACTATGTGCCCCTCTTGGTCATAGTTGTAGCACTTTACTGGTCCTCTTCCTCCAGTTCTGCCTCCTCTCATTCGTCCTCCTCAACCCCTTGGAGTTTCATTCAACCTATAATATGGTTTTTCCATTCATTCTGCCAGTGCATTGAGGGCTATACACTGCTCTATATTATGCATTGTAGAAGCACAAAATTCACAATATGTATTGTTTGGAACATTGGAATATTTCTGCAAAATTGAGCATAGTCATGGAGGATGACCAATGCCTTTGCATATTTCACAGTAGTCAGTTACGGTCTGATTCTGTTGAGCGGGGAACCCTGGAAAATGGGTTTGTGGTTGGTATAATCCCTAAGTATTTATCTACGGAATTCCCCCAACTGGTGAAACCCCCTGTCCCCCTGCTGCTAAAGCTCCTGCATTTTTCCCACGCAACCTCCGGAATTCTATGGCCACATGTCCTTCCATCAGGTAATGGGTACACCACACATTGGGTCTTGCAGGTCATATCGGCTAAATGTCTTTCAACTTCTCTGTTAAACTTCTATCTGATGTTGTAGCCCTAGTATGGAAGGGTATTGTACTGTTTCTCCTCCTTTGAAATCTTGCGGATGCCCCGCCATAGCTTCTATCTTCATGGCTTGCTCCAGGAAATTTTGTAAGGTATCAATCTTCTGTTGTGTCAATGGAGTTCTTGTGAATGGGAGGAGAGCTTTAATAAACCAATCTCGTTGGTGGTTTGGTTAAATTGTGTAACTCAGCTTCCCAATCACATTCTTGAACCTTCTCATCGGGTCCCAAGCCATTTCACCTTCTCGTTGTTTGATCTCCCACAACTCAGACAACCCTTTTTGATCTATCTGAGGAAATTTAAATTATTTGACAAATTCTTTCTTCACATCATCTATAGCTTGGTTTGGATGAGCTTCTGACCTTTTAATGAACCAACGAAGAGCTCTCTCTCTTAAAGTAGTTTGGAACTCAATCAACTTAACTGCCTCTGAGGTCTACCAAGCCCTCCATATTCCCTCGCAGAGATACCAGTGTTGCTCCATGTCATCGTTACCCCTCCCGGAGAATTCTGGGTATTTGGTGAACAATCCCGCCATATTTTCTTGTATGGGGGGTACTAAAATAAATTCTCTGTTTCCTAGCTGAGATATTATATTACTAGCACTGTAGCGAGTAGATATTTGTACTATAGACTTAATACTATTCAACTTGCTAAACTCTCTTAACTTAACAAAACTTTTATTTGGTGGCTGAAAGAGTACCAAGGGAAGTTTGGGACTGGCACTACTTGAAATTTGGGGAATAGGATTACCTTGAGTTATGGGTGCAGGCCTCTCTCGAAATAGTTGCTCCATCGCAACATGCAGCTCCACATCAGATTTCTCCTCGGGGCGCACATCCTCCACATTAGATTTCTCTCCCTTTTATCTTCAGGCTCGGCTCCTATACACTTGCCTAAATTCTTTGATGGTCCTTCCTATTCCTTGGGATCCCATCTAACCTTTCGTTTCCTTTGTCATCTGCAGTGCCTTTTCCTTTTCCTGTTGACTACTCTCCTGCTTCTCAAACTCTTTCATCACCCTTTCCTGACACTTCTCAACAATTCGCAATCTCCGATGTGTTTGTCACTCTCTCAATCTACTAGAGGTTTCGACATCCATATCCCTCCCCCTTCTTACTTACTTGTAGCATCTTTCCTACAGCTCATTCCCCCAATATTGGAGGTTTAAGTCTCCATCTCAAATTTTTGAAATGCCATCAAACCCTCATCCACCATTAAAGCTTTGATCCACAATGAGATTTCCTTCAACATTTCTTCTTGCAATATGGATCTGAATATGTCCTCAGCTTTTGTAAAGGATTGGTAACACTCAGCTGCGAATTCCACAATGTATCCTTCAAAGGTAGATTGTACCCAAAAATTTATTGCTTAGGTCAAATCGGTATCTAACTAATGGAGTGCTACTAGATCCGTGTGCGTCCACTTGTGACAAACTCTACGTGATCCCCTTGGGAGTGACTTGATTTTTAGTCTCTACAACCAATTATAAAGTTATTAAAGAAACTTTCCCAAGAAAATTTCGTATAGGTCGCTTGCAAATTCAGAAAACAGGACCCGATCTTTAACAATATTTTCCCTCTCCTGTCGCAGCTCCACTTGTTGTGATATGGACTGGTCTAAGTGGTTATCCCACCAACTTCATAGTCCCATCTCAGAGATCCATGATACCATGATCTAACTCCTAAGTGAATTTTCAGGTCCCGGCAACATAACCATTTTTTGGCGAAAAAGGAGGTCTCTGGGAAAGACCCAGGTTCAAGATAGAGGCCAACAAGGTTTCACAATAGTCTAGCACAACGCCGAAATTTTCACCCTACTCCAGAGAGCAGAGCATCTCACCCAAGGTGTGCTATGACCTTACTAATATTAGGAGACATATCATGTATAAGACGATTACAACCATGAAGAATCAGTTAAGGAAACTTGGAACAACAAACAGATCTCGCCTCTCTGTATACGCTATTAATCATCAAGCATGTTTAGAATGTTGAATTAAAATTTAAAACTGGGCATACATTCATAGTAATAAAATGATTAAAAATCAACTCATAACATTACACACAACAATAACCATATTTCATTATCAGTATCAAAACAACATACATCACCTCGCGGAGTCTATTACAGTGTGATTCAGTACAATGGAGTTCTCACAGAGCTCTCCTACGACTCTGATCTCTCTAACGACCTTCTGCTGCACTAACTAACTAACTCTTCTATGCTATTTGATTGCCTATTTTCTCTTTCGCCAATGTGATTGTCATTATTTCCTCTTTTCCTACACTATTGCTTGTTGCTTCTTCTTGATTGCTGGGAGTTCTGTTGATTGTCCTTGTCTCCCATATCTGCCATCTGCACTATTCTCCACAACTACCACACCACCTATCTTCCATCTTTCCACAACCATGACAGCTCCCTGTCTACCTTGATTGCACTCAGCCACCTATTCTTCGCAAATCAAAACTGTTTCTTTTTCAAAATAAAGGCCCCAACAAAATCAACTAGTTAAATTTAGGAAATTAGAATTTTATCTTAGATTTTGATAATTATAGTTAATATGGTGAAATCAAATGTACCATGTTTCTTAAGTGTATAAAACCATTGAATATCGTAGTGTAAGGGGTTCAATTTCTAATATTGTGAGGATAAGATTTATTTGAATATGTAATGTTCCCAAATGGGAAAAGCAAGAATATAGTGCAAAATGCTGGAACAATAGTGTAAATCATCATATAAAAGCACGAGGCCAATATGGATACCTTTCATATGTTATAACAGCAGCAAAATATTCATAAATAATGGGCCATCAGATGTACAAGAAGAAAGAATAAGCCTCCAATGGACAAAATCCCTCAAAAGAGGTGATGCTAATATATATAAAGACTGGAAGATTGTTACAACATTGTTTTAAATGCATTGCTACAGCAAATGAGTATAAAATAGATATAAGGCTGATAAGTGCTTCAAAAGATAGATCCAATATAGATCTGAGCACTATACAACCTCCAATGAAGAACCCCTTAAGGGTTTTTAGCAAAACACCATGTACAAGATGGGGATTTAGGCCCTAGGGCTAAAGATCCACTGCAAAATATAGATCTGGAAATTATGGCTGATATGATATGATCAATAGAATAGCCTCTTCCAATATATCCTCTAAATGAAAGGCAGATCCCTTTCACTAGAAAACCAGCTCTCCAAATGGTGTGCCAAACCACCCTGCAACTCCTCCTATAGAAATAATGCAGATCTGGAATTAAACTGTGTTGTATGGATAAATAAATGATTGGCCTAATGCCAAGATCTGAAAATATGCACAAGGGCCTTCCTTACTGTCCTCCCAATGGAAAGGAATCCTTCTCCACTAAAAATAAGCAATGAAATGACCTAGATCTAGTCTCCACTGCTGCAACCTGCAAAAAAACTCAACCCTCAATAGGATTTGCGTTGTAAATGAAAGATGAAGCTTGGCCTTAAGCCTGACAGTGGAAAATGTAGTACAAGACTCCTCCAATAGCTTATCAATGGAAGAGGTGGGATTCCTGATCAGGAATACCCAGTGCTAAACAACACTCAATATCAGCTAAACAACAAAAGAAATATATATGTCTAAACAGACCATATATTCAGAAATATCATATACATCAACATCATAAATAATGGCTCCCATCCTCTTCCTTAAATAATATAAGAGCTTGTAAACCCTAAGCCCCATCCAATAATAGAACTACTTCCATGCAAAGCATCTCCATCTAAAATTTTGTTGTCTCACATTAATGGCCACTCCTCCATGGCAGCGTTGTTGATTTGGTCAAAGTTGACCCAATCAAGGTGTTCCAGCCCCTTTTCACACCTAAGGGCACTCAATTAAGCTGCCAAGGTCTATCTCTTTCACGATGGCATTGATTTATTCATTATTAAGGAGAATTATGGACCTACATTGTCCTCTTATTCATTAAACAAATCAGCAAAACAAAATTTAATATTCCAACTAGCTCATGGCTAATTTAGGAATATTACAATCCTCCCCTCCCAAGTGTTTCTTGTCTCCAAGAAACTGCAAGGATAGAACTGAAAATGTGGGGAACCCTTATTCCCATATGGAGCTCCAATGTCCAAGCTATCATCCATAAAAAATGAATCACCCTCCAAAGTGGTATTTCATAGAAAGACTCCTCCCATCTACTCATGAGAGGCACCTCCCAAGTGATCAAGTTACCCAAATGGCTCATCCCATAAGGAAACACGAGACCCAATGTAGTAATCATGGATGGTCCAATGCTCTCTCAGAAATATGAAACATAAGAACCATGGAGAATCTCTCTCCCAAAGGACACATCCAATCCCTCCATCCTTCCTCCAATCATTTCCATAAAAAGAATAAGAACACCATCAATGTATGGGATCATAACCAAGTACATATAAACATCCATATGAAAAAATGGAGAAGGATCATAGTCCCACATGTGGAACCAACGCAGTGTATCTCCTGACTACATTAGATAATGATATGGTAATTGGTTTCCCCACCACTTACTTGCTTCCCAAGTCTCTCACCATGGCTGAAAGTGTGAGATATGTTTGGTGCTTTTGGAGTGCACCCACAATGATACAATATCTCCCTATGTCCTACAAGGGAGTGGCCATGTTCATAAATGTTTATGGCCCAAAGTTGGCCATGAATTTTATATGGAAGAATGCTCCTCCTTAGAGCTATCGCCTACATATACATGGTAAAGGAATGCAAATATTCATCAAATAAAACATTATGTACATAAGCATGTTCCTCACCAAAATTTCTTCTCATACAAATGGAGTGGTTCATAGATAGATCCCCTCTCATTCCAAAAGAGGAAAGAGGTGGTTGTGATAACTCCTTCATTGAGTTATGTATCTCTCCCATCTCCACATGGTTCATGCATCTTTGAAAATGCTGATATAGTTCCTCTTCGAAGCCTTCCCAAGTGTAGCTCTCCATGATAGTGTTGTAGGTTCTCATGGAATAAGTATGGCTGAAAAGGAATTCTTCATGTGCTCTTTGTAGCAACTTCTTCTTGAGCTTGGAGGCTCTAGATAATAATATCCTACCATGATAATAGATGACTTCATCTTGGACTGAATAGCCCTCTTCATGTAGTTGGTCATCAAGTATCATACATGTGAAAAGATCCCTTGAATAATCCACCAACAGTTGGGAATTCCAATATGGATCTATCCTCCATAGTGACAACGCTGATGATCTATCACAAATAAAATTTGTCATATGGCTACCCTTTTATTTGACATATCTCATGCCAAAGTTATATGTTGGAAGGTTGCTATCCTTCCCATGCTTCTCCTCCCACATCGCAAAATCTGAAATGAGAGTGGTAATGATGATGTTGGGAGAATGTATCTCTCCTCCTTGAGTCTACCCAAGACTCTCAGCGTTATATCATGACCTCCTAATGCTCCCATTCCTCCTAGATCAATGAATGGTGCATCATGATGTGATACATGCCTCATCATCCCTTGATCTGGTGGCCTCCTAGGGGTAATGCCTCCATACAAAGAGACATCAATATCAAGAGTAGACTTCATATATGAGTGGAATTCTTTGTCCTTGCTATCACTGCGCAAATCATTCTGCCTCTTTTGTGCATAAACCTTCTGAAATAGATAGGGGTGTGTTATGCTAATCATATGATGCTAGCCATCCTCCCTACCTTCTCCTTTCATCTGCAAGGTTTCACAATCTATCAATAATGGCACATGTTGTTCATGGATTATGCCTTGGTCTCCACACATGAGATCCTTTGGAACTTCTTGCAATTATACAAGAACTCCTCTTATTGGAGCAATTGCTCCATCTAGCTCTCCATAAGGTACTAGATCTGCTCCTGATGTGACATCATTGTTACCTCCAGCCTTCTCTTCCCCTTCATCATGAATGGAGGTTACCTCATCATCATTAACAGGCTCTTTGTTTAGTTCCTCTTTTAAAAGAGAGATTTCCATGTCTTCCTTTTGAGAAGAGAGCTCTTTTTGAAGTGGGGATCTTGCCTCTAGCAAGGTATTCTGCAACTTTTTAACCCCTTCAATATTTTTCTGAAATGGAGTTGGGATTATAGATCCTTCCAACTCATGCAAAGGTTTTTTTTTTGTTTAGGCTTGTTTAACTCAACGAAGGAAGTTTCAAAATGTTTTAAATGAAATCTTTTCACTAACCTCCTAGTGAACTTTGCATAAGTAGATACATTTACATGATTCAAGGAAGAAGTTTCATAAAACCACCAGGCATAAGCCTTACCTTCAAGATGAAACACTGCTACTCTAAAGGCTTCATCTTTTGAAACTTGGTGTTGCTACAAATAGGTGTTTAGCTCCTTCACCCAAGCCCTAGTTATACATTTAGGTGACCCATAAAAAGTTGGTAGAAAGAATCTACCCAAAGCATGTTGCTTTCACTTTTTTATTTTATCATGGTTGCTAGGTCTTCTGTTCTCCTTGATCTTGCAAAACTCTTGGAAGTTTAGATGATATTTGAACCTCTGTGATTGAGATTCATATTCTTGAAGATAGTCACCAAGATTCTCCTCCTTTGGCTCATCTCCTTCCTCCATCTCTCTTGCTATGAACAGAGGCATGGTAGAGTGTTGTAGATCTGATTGTGTGGTTGAATGCTCACACCCATAATATGAAAAGCTGGAGCTTCCTCTATGCACAAGCTCTTTTGGAGAATTTCTACATCTCTCCATCCTCATTCTATGATGTCTTTGTTAATGCCCTGAATAGTTTGGAAAATAAGTTTTGAGAACTCCTTCCTTTTCATTCCTCCTGAAAAAGGGGTTTTACACTTATCTTCTTCTTCGTTTGTATAATCAAACTTCTGGTGTCTTCTTCTTTGATACCTATTCTCTCTATCAGTAAGAGGATCTACGTCTTCATAAGACATATTGGCTTTTCAAGATGCACAGGTTGTGCCAAGATTATTCTTTGATACCACTGTAATATTCCCAAATGGGAAAAGCGGGAATATAGTGCAAAATGTTGGAACAATAGTGTAAATCATCATATAAAAGTAAGAGGCCAATGTGGAGACCTTTCATATCTTATAACAACAGCAAAATATGCATGAACAATGGGCCATAAGATGTACAACAAGAAAGAATAAGCCTCCAATGGACAAAATCCCTCAAAAGAGGTGTTGCTACTATATATAAAGACTAGAAGACTGTTACAACGCTGTTTTAAATTCACTGCTACAAAAAATGAGTATACAACTGATCTAGGGCTAATAATTTCTTCAAAAGATAGATCTAATACATATCTGAGCACTATACAACCTCCAATGAATAACCCCTTAAGGGTTTTCAGTAAAACACCATGTGCAATATGGGGATCTCTGCCCTAGGGCTGAAGATCCACTGCAAAATACAAATCTGGAAAGTATGGTTGATCTGATATGGTCAATAGAATAGCCTCCTCCAATAGATCCTCTAAATGAAAGGCAGATCCCTTTCACTAGAAAACCAGCTCTCCAAATGGTGTGCCAAACCACTCTGCAACTCCTCCTATAGAAATAACGCAGATCTGGAAGTAAAATGCACTGTAGGGATAAATAAATGATTGGCCTTATGCCAATATCTGAAAATATGCACAAGGGCTTTCCTTACTATCCTCCCAATGGAAAGGAAGCCTTCTCCACTGAAACTAAGAAATGAAATGACCCAAATCTAGTCTCCATTGTTGCAACCTGCAAAAAAACTCAACCCTCAACAGGATCTACGTTGTAAATGAAAGATGAAGCTTGGCCTTAAGCCTGATAGTGTACAATGTAGTACAAGACTCCTCTAAGAGCTTCTCAATGGAAGAGGTGGGATTCCCGATCAGGAACACCCAGTGCTAAACAACACTCAATCTCAGCTAAACAACAACAGAAAGATATATGTCTAAACAGACCATATATTCAAAAATATCATATACATCAACATCATGAATAATGGCTGCCATCCACTTCCTTAAATAAGGTATAGCTTGCAAGCCCTAAACCCATCCAATAATAGCACTACTTCCATGCAACCATCTCCATCTAAAACTGCATTGTCTCTCATTGATGACCACTCCTCCATGACAACATTGTTGATTTAGTCAAAGTTGACCCAGTCAAGGTGTTCCAGCCCCTTTTCACACCTAAGGGCACTCAGTTAAGCTGCCAATATCTATCTCTTTCACATTGGCATTGATTTATTCATTATTAAGGAGAATTATGGACCTCCATTGTCCTCTTATTCACTAAACGAAGTAGCAAAACAAAATTTAATATTCCAACTAGCTCATGGCTAATTTAGGAATATTACAGAATATTTGGAGCATCATTTAAATCTATTGTTTTCATCTTGTATGAATTAGCAGATCAAATATCTATCTCTAGCTCTAATTGTATGCAACAAATAGTTTATTCATTTTATTTATGTATGGTTGAATTTCTGTCTATTGATATAGGTTAACACTTGTATTCTTGTGTTTTGTTGAAGTTTCAAATCTTCATAAGACAAAATAGTCCCAAATTCCACTGTTATGAGAACCAAACATTGTCAAAATATTGTATGTCAATCATATATGTTAAACGAAATCAAAGAGTCTTGTCATATCAAAATTTTACAATTCCCATATTGGAGATATTTTTTGTTGGTTGACATAGAGCAACAAATGATCATTGTATTGTGTGATTTCTACGTGTATTTAGATAGAGAATTCAATATGAAATCGATGATGTAGAGTGTTTCTTCTTAAAATTGAACATAGCACGGATCTTGTCTCATCCCACATTGAAATAGGTTGTAGTTTGCACCATTTTTTATTTAATCAACATCAGTTGTGTTTAATTATACCACACATGCGAATTAATACTATAGAAAACTCAAAACTCATTTAAAAGATAAAATATGAACAATGTATACAAATATTTAATTAAAAACTTTATAAATATTTTTTTCATGGTGATAAAATCAGCAAGGAATTGTAACCATATTTTAGGAGAATAATAATAATAATGGTGGCATGAAAGCGCAACTTTAAAGACAATAAGCCTAAAAAAGATTAGAAATTGTAGAAAACAAAATTTCTATGTTACATATATTAACACAATGTTAAGATCTCAAACATTATCAACAACAAATTTTCATGAGAACTCTAATGTCATGTCCAAAATGCAAGGTATAGCCATATAGGTCAAGCACCAAAGGTAGATGTGCTCACACATAAAATATAGCAATGCAACATAAAATATAGCAATGCAACAATATTTACTTGGTTAATACTCATCAAAGAGATAAAGAGTCTACGACTCTAGACAACTAGGCCACTTAAGGTAAATGGTTAATACACAAAGTATAATTTATATAAACTCTTAAAGTCAACCAACAACAAATGATCATCTATAGTCTTTAAACAAAGATAATAGATAAATTAGATGCTAAAACATGGAACATGTGTCATTACTATCTCTGAAACATTTAAATCATTGAATCGTACATATGTAGCACATTATAATGACACTTAGATTAGTAAAATACAAAAGTGAACTAAAAGAAAACTTTAATTTAACATTACACTAAACCAAGTTGATTTCTAATGTTAAAACTCAATAAATATATATAGGCAATGAATTTGTGTGTGTGGGGTAAAAAAAAACAAATTTGAATAAAGTTTAAATAGAATAATAACAATAGAATGGAAAATTAAGATATAAATTGTAAAAAAGACAATAAGAATCAATTGAAATGAAAATTCCTTGACGGAGTTGATAGCACTAACGTTAATACATGTGCCTTGTGAGGTGTGCCTCCTTAACAAATGGCATAAATTAGCTATGGTGTGGTAGAGAATGGGCATCGGTAGTTAGATGATGTATGTCTAGTCTTAGTGTTTTAAATACACGCTTCAATCTCCGGGGTGGCTAGGGTACATAACTTGAGTGAAAGGAGGTGAGGTTGGTTTTCCCTCGGCCTCCCCCTCATTGGTATGGGTAGCATCATTGTTGTTGGTGTCTCTGTGGGTTGTGGATGCAGTTGTTCATGTCCAGGCATTCAATTATTGTACATCATTTTTGTTTGTTCAGAGTTGGGTGTTTCGGCACAGTGAGGTATTGTGGTTCCTTTTTTATCAATTGGTTCACTTTGTTATGATTTTTTTGTGTTTTTCTCTCCTTCAGGGTAGTGTAACTTTTAATAGGTGTACAGCAGAATTTCACCTAGGTAGTTATTTATGTGGGGGTTATTAGCGTTTAAATTGGTGTACCATCCCTTGGTGCATCTAGATTCCATCCTATATTTATTTATTGATATTTTGTGCATTTGTGTTAGTTCCTTTTTTTAGTCTCAATGTTGTTTTTGTTGATTAATCTATATTCTCCCCTCCGATAATTCTTGGTGGTTATCCTCAAAAAGTTCCTAATTTGGCCTTCACCTTGTCCTAGGTGAGTCACCCACTATTGTGAAAATGATGTTTGTTCTTAGAGGGAATTTGGATATTGTTTTATTCTTTGTTTTGCTTAGAATTTGGGGAATTTTGAGTTGCATATCTCTTACTTGTCTAGAATTGGATTATCTACTCGACTTTAGCCCTCTATTGTGGCATTGGGGCGATGATTTACTAGTTTTGCGCTCAAGTGAACAAGGGTCAGTTGTGTGCCTGTCTCATTGCTTTATTGTTCGAGGGTTTTTTCCTTGTTTAGTCTGTTCTACAATTTCGGGTGCCATGCCTCATCATTCAAGAATCCAGAGTCGGAGGGGTAGTATGACATCCACTGGTTTTAAACGTACTTGTCCTTTTTCTTTTGATTCTATTTGTACCTTCTTTTATTTAGTTCCTCTAGAAGTATGCAAAGAAATGATTCTCTTGGAGGCTAAAGAGAGCGAAGAGTGCCCTTACCATTCAGATTCATAGCTTCAGTTGTCTAGTTTCACTTTGAAGAGGATACCATACCCAAGTAGATTTCAAAAAAAAAGGTTGTGTTTTTTGCATTCCCTTTCTTTGCACTAGAATATGGAAACTTTTCTTTGTTTGATTTTTAAAGATAAATAGGTTGAAAGTTATAATTTGTTCTCTATATTGGAACATATTAAGTGTATGTTGCGTTAGCAACGTTTCTGTCTCGGTAATCTAGATTCTCAACTGGCTTGGGTTGAGGATCATTAGAGAAATTTTGAGGTCTAAAATGGGCCTCCTAAGGAATATTATAAAAAAAATAGTGGAATAATAAAATAAGATTATATTACATCATAAAATTTTAGAGAGAAAAAAAGAAAAAGAAAAAGAAAAATCAATTCATATTTTCAACTTATCTCCCTACGATTCTACTCAAATTTCGAGTAGGAACATTCATCAGATGTGGAATTTAATTCCTCATCCAAGGGTTACCCATGTTGCATACTTTCAAAGGACCCTTCTACATGAAAAATAAAAATTCATGAAAAATGTGATTGTAATCACGTTTTTCATGTATTTCTCATTTTTTTTGGTAGAAGGGTTCATCGAAAGTATGAAACATAGATACTCCTTGGATGAGGAATTAAATGATGCATGCAATGAGTGCTCCTGCTCGAAATTTGAGTAAAACCATAGGGAGATAAGTTGAAAATACGAGTTGGAAAAATAGGTTTTTATTTTCTTATTTTTTTTACTTTTTTACTCCAAAAATGATGAATTATCCCTCATGGTTGACATCATTATCTTGAATGCTATTGGTTCTTATATAGTTGATTTTTATTATATATATTTATTTTGAGGCCCACTTTAGACCTCAAAATCTGTCTAATGTTTCTTGATTCAGGTTCAGACTTTGGAGATCTAACATATCCTCATGTTGATCCTAGTGATTATATTGACCCTTCAGTGGACAGTGTGCAGGATCTCACCATAATCTCCTCTAATCATTATTAACTTCCAAGAACTCTTGTTTTGGGACAATTTCTTCCTATTTAAAATGCAATGTTGTTGCTATGCTTATTTACTAAATTCAACATGTAAGGTGGCATTCCCCTTCTGGTTAGTATGGTATATTGTGATGTTCATTCTCAGGCTCTTTTTGGAGTTCTTGTCATGCTCTTTTGGTATTTTTACTATCGATGGACAGACTTTGGCCATTGTTTGTTCGAATGATGATATGACTGATAGTTTCAATGGGAGGGCCAAGTTGATCTGTGCACACTTTATGGATATTTTGGGTTCTTGTGGAAAGCCTATATGAGAGGTATTGTACTTGGATATTTTTGTTTGGTGGCAACGCTTTGGTACTTTCCTTTACAGGTATTTATGATTGCATGCAGTTGGTTGGCTTATCGTTGGTATTCACACAAGCTCCTTTATCGTCTATACTCTGTTTACTCTTGCCCTGTTCATTGGTGGGATTTGGTCTTGGTTGTTGGTTTATGTTGTATACTCTCGCCTTGTTCATTGATGTGTTCCTGGATCTTGGTTTTGTATTGTACTAGTGCTCTTTACAACCAACATGTTGCTTCTAGTTGGACTAGTAACTATTTGGGTAATTTGTAATCATGATGTACCTTCTTTTTTATTACTAGATAAGCTTCAATCACAATTAAAAAAAAAAAATTGAAATGAAAAGAAAATTTAATGTATCTATAAAATGAAAAAAAAATTATATATATAATTTGGGTAAGAGAATAAATTTTTAATATAAGAGTAATATTGAAAAATAAATTTTGATTTTTTTTTTTTATTCCAAAGTAACCCAGTAGCCTACTTGACACATAACTACTAGTAAACCTCTAGGGGTCTACAATGTTTTATCCTCTATGTAAACCAAGTCACAACCAGGGGGATAAGAACTTTGGATCTCTGAGTTTTGTCACAAATTTCACATTACTTCAATCACCAATTGAGTTGCCCCCCATGAAACAATTAAAAACTATTTTTTATTAAAAAAGAAATTTTGAATATAATATTGAAAAAATAAAATAAATATATATATATATATATATATATATATATGAAGATGAAATAAAATTACCAAATAATATATATATATATGATATGGGATTAGATGTGCAACTCCAATCAATACCGATACTTTTTAAATAGTTTATGAATGTAGAGAATAATCAATAGCTTTTTAGACGTATATTTGTTGCATAAAATGCATTGAAAATCCAATAAAATGAGATTTTTTGAATAAAAATTAAGATTTAAAATATATTGAAAATCCAATATAAAATTTTAAAATAGATTTCGAATGAGGCAGTAAAATTAATAAAATAAAATGAGATTTCTTGAATAAAAAATAAAATTTAAAATATGTTTGAGATAAAAATGTAAACTAAGAATTTTGACAAAAAGAGAAAATTTGAAGAGGAGTCTCATCAAAAGAAGAAGTTATTTTAACATTCATGAGGTTAAAGATAGCCTATGGGAAAAATGGCTTCTCTATCTAACTTTTGTATTCTGCTATTTTCCTATTAAGTTTCACAATAAACTCTCTTAGCTTCTCGACAAAGCCGTCGCTGAATAGAATATCCCAAGAGCTAGCTGCCAAAATATCTGCATAACTTTCCCTATTGTCTTTGAAGGCCTCACACTCTAAAATGAAATGAAATTTTGACAAAAAAATATCGACAAAATAAAATGAGATCCTAATATATAATGGACATGTGCATCCCATATATAGATATTTTAAAGAGCCCATGACTGTGATTTATGAATAGTGGTTGTCGGATGCATATGTGTTGCATGCTCATTCTACATAATCTTCCAGTAAATCCCACGATATATATGAGAAAATGATTTTCCGTTGATGTTAGAAGACTTTCACCGTGACAATGAGTAGGGCTATGTCAATTCATGCAATTTATTTCGTTCAGCCACAAGTAAGGCTATTTCAGTTCAATGATCAATATTACATCGAATTGGATCAAAGCCTTAAAAAAATTTCACAATAATTTTGTTGAAAATAATTTAGAGTAAATAATTAGATGAAGAAGCAATTTTTCCTATAGGTTATGTTTAGTTTCGTGGACATTAAAATGATTTTTGTCTTTCTTTCTTTCTTCTAATAGAGGATAATATGTGGCCTCAATAATATGTGGCCTTTTAGGAAGACAATTATCATAATGGATTTTCAAGTGCTTGTTTTGTAAACTGCTTGTTATCTGCTTGTTATAATGTAAATTTTTATGATGGATATTTCACTAAACAGTTAATCACAAAAAATTACAATGAATTGAAAATTGTACTATGAAGGTTAAATTTCTCACAGGGGCTTCATTAGGGGAGCAATATCGTACCATACTATGTGTGTTAATATTAGGGGATTAGAATGGAGCTCAAATTTAATGAAAAAATATAAAGGGGTATAAAAAATGTTCATGAAAAAATGCATACCTACAATAATGAAATGATGTGTTTTTTAAATTGGAAAGGTGTACTGGGTTTGTATTGGTAAGGGGTTAAATAATGTGATTTTAGAGGTATTTTCCATTATGTACTCAAATTAAAGGTATTGTTTAGTATGCCACGAATGCACGTGATATGTTAGAGGCTCATTGAGTGAAGCCCCCGTGAAATTTCTTTAACTTGGGATAGGGGCTACCCATGTGATCATGATGAAAAAAAATCTAAAAGATTCAATATTGTAACTCTAGTTAAGAGTTGATGTTATCAAACCTAACCACTAGTAGGCTATCAAGTTTTTTTATAACCAGGCCACTAGGAGGGAAAGGGGTTCCATTATATTCGAGTGTATTTTGCTTCACATATGCGAAAAGTAGTCGAGAGTGGATAAGGACATACAGAAAACAAAGAGGATCAATGCACACTATAGAAACCTATGGCCAATATTCCTTATTTATTTGTACTTGCATTTATTTTCCATTCAAAGAACGAGGGAAGAACATCCTCACCTTCCAGCTGAGTTTTCTCTCGAAAGGGTTTCCCAAGGTATATCTTGTGTTCTTATGGTTGTGAGTAATTATATTTTTGTTTGTTCTCTATTTTATGCATTGTGTGTTCTTTTGTTTATACTCATTAAATTGTAACTTAATTAATCCAAAATTCTAAGGAAAAATATTTCACATAGTATAAATTTCAAATTTTTATGTATAATTTTCTTAAATATGTTGTTGTGGACTATCGAGTGGATATCCATGGGAGTTTATGGATCAATGGATGAGACTTTGAGCCGACGCTTCAAATTATCACGTCATTTTTTATTTATATATAATTAATTACGCCAAGAGATGCTCTCCAGCCCAGTGTGGAAGATATGTTGTAATTTTATGATATGTTATATGATGTTATGTTATGCTATGTTATGTAAACAATTTTCTCTATCAAATTACATAGTAAAAAAATAAAATATCACAGTGATGTTGTAACATCATCATAAATATTTTGACTCGGTTAAATTATCAATGGTTTTCGAACTCTGGGTTTTGTCAACCTATGGATTTTCCCATGGTATTCTTCTCTAACATAGCCTATTTAAAGGCATAAAATTCCAATGAAGTTTTATTTTTTCGAAGAGAAGGATTTGGTTGGGGCATTTGGTCACCAGGAAAAAAATCATGTTCTAGCTCAAATTCTTTGACCATTCATCTTGTTGAAGTTTGCAACAAGAAACGGTGAAGGAGGCATCCTGAAACATCATCCTTGATCCTAGTTGGAAAATAATCACCTAAACTAGGTGGGGCCCACAGAGGCTATTTTTAGGTGTATGTCTATTTTTAGACATGGTGAGCATATTCTATATGTAGCAGGAGGCTATTAGTAGATGGCTGGTCAAATGCGAAAAATAGATGAGATTCTATTTTTAGAAGATTGGGTGAAGTCTATTTATAGATCACTAATCTAAAAATAGATGCATGTCGATTATTATGAGCTCTTAATAATAATCAGACTCTAAACAGCAACTTATTCTCTTGGAGCACTTAATTTTAGTATACAGATTTTTCAAATCAGTGGGCTGAAGGGATTACACAATTCCTAAGGGTTTACTGGAGTTCATGCATGGAGGACTCAGTTAGAACTGAAGTGGCAAAGTTATGACAGAGTTGGAAGAGTAGTTCATGGAGTTGTATTCAGTTTAACTCAGTTAGACTCAGTTGGGCTAGTTGTATATAATCTAACTGAATGATACACTAGTGAGAGTGGAGTGAATTAATTAGTTAATTAATTCACAAATAATAACTCATTAATCAACTAAACAATACAGCAGTTAACTACAGTGCATGTCAGATCCAGTGGAGACCCAGTGGAGAGATAGGTGAAAGGGTGAGATAGACTATACGTTGTGACTATTAGTGATGCATTAATTGCATCTACATATACATTGGAGATGCCAATGAGAAAAACACAGTCAAGGAGAGTGGGATTGCATCAAATTGGTCTTTTTGATCAGCTTGGATTGCGCAGTGGAGGCAGGCTAGCAAGAGGGCAGAGATCAGTGCATGGATTTGCAGATTTCATCTATGTTAGTGTGTGACAATTGTATTGTACTGAGAGCTTGATGTACTAAGCTTTGTATGATATTGTTACATGATCTCCATGATACATAATATATGATAGTTGGGGTTTTTAGCTTCAAGATTTCCCGTTAAACAACTGTGTTATGTGTGTTTTTATTACTTCATGTGTTTTGCAATTGTTGATTAAATTTTCTGCAAGAATTATAGTGGAAGGATTCTGTATTTTGCAAGAAGATAAATATTGTGAGATTAGGAGAGTCTGGATATATAAATGCATATTGTATATAATTTCTACACATCTCTCCCAGAGGAGTGTATATCAACTAATTTATCAAAATTTGTTGTCCTTAGAAAATTCAGTGGCATCTGTCGTCCCATTAGCTTGTGTTGAGAATTTTATTTTCCTCTACCTATATGAGAAAATCCTCTCTCATGTAAAATAATGTCTTTGATCTTCAATATTTATTTTAGTCATGGAAGCATAAATTACACATGATTAATCAATGAAGTGGCAGGAAAAAACATGAAGCCATGATTTGAGATACGAAGAAGAAAATTTTGATCCAACTGATGGATTGAAGGTTCATGTCCATGGGACTCCCAAATTTCTCATCTCGCTGCAATAACCATCATAGTTGCAACTGAATACAGAGCAATTTTCTTGGTATAGGGTTTTTACCTTTGTCTAGGTCTTCAATTCGACACAATTTGCTACCAAATCCAAGCATAGCCAACATTTCTATATGTTGGATCGAGCTTCAATGCCTTAATAAACACACATGACCAAATTTACAAGGTCATTCACAGTAATTTGAGCTCACGTTCAACCAGTCTTATCCAAATATTGTTGTGTTTATGTTATGCATACTCTAGGCAGTTTCGTTCCTTAGCTAGAGGACATATTGGAATGGTTACAACATGAAATGAGATACCGAATGCATGACTGATATTTATCTTCCAACAAACCCCTATCATATATAGAATATATGAATATAATATGGAGGCAAATATGTTTCCTATTGTTGGAAACAATATTTAATACTGAGGGGGGTGAATGAATATTAAGGTTAATTTTAAGTTTGATGTCAATTTATATTTTCTCTTTTGACTTGGAAATAATTCATGTGAGCATTTCACAACTAAATACATAAGCAACAATGTAAATCATTGACATGAACATACACATCAAAACTATGAACAACCAACATAAGAACACAGATTTAACATGGAAACAAAAAATGAAAAAAGCACCAATCTTTGGTTATTATGATGCAAAATATGAGTTACTACTCTATTTACATCATATGTGTTTGTGAGCACCCACTCACGAGAAGCACCAACTCCCTCAGATTTTTTGTTAGCACCCCCTAGTAGGAAACACCAACTTTCTTCTTCGTGGACACTTGATCAGCTTACCAGAAGCACCAACTAAAGCATTGACTTCTTAGATTTGTTGCAAGCACCAACTTGCAGCTTCATGGATTTGTTGCAAGTACCAACTTATAGGAGGCACAAACCTCTAAGATTTCTTCAAATACCCACTAGATGGAAGCTCCAACTCTCTATTTTGTAGGCTCCAACCCACACTCAAAAAGGAACTTGATACTCTCTATTTTTGGCACTCACTCATCCTCATTTCAACTTTGTAATCACCAACTTGGCCCTTTATTCTCATTAGCAGCCTTCACTTATACCCATATGTTTTCTACTCATTCTTCCCACTCTCTAGTTATGTATTATTATCATCTTCTCAGCTTATTCAACCCACTCTACAACAACTCATTTTTCTCTCCTTGTTTGCAGCACACATAACTTCACATTGTTCTTGGCCCACATGCATTCAACACTTCTGGATGTTAGCCTTCTCTTTTGCATAGGCACACTTGACCTTTCTCAATAAAGCTCTCTCACACATATATCTCCACTCATCACAACAACAATGTTGCATTCCCTCGTCTTGCATAATTGCAATCCTCAGTTTTGTTCAACTATTACAAAAGGATCGATGTTGTAACTTTTACGTATTACACTTCACAAGTTTACTACTATATGGCTTACCATCTTTTTCTATTCGGTTTCTCAACCATTACAATTGTATTAAATTAGAGAATAGGCCGTGAAGTGTTTTTCCATTATAAGAATTAAATCTCATTCCACTTGCACACTCAAGGAGTGCCACAATCAAATTCCATATGTTTAATTCTCTAAACATCTATGTGGCTTTCCCATTTCCTTGTTGCACACCTACACTTATTCCTAACTAGGCTGACCCCTGACTAGGCCTGACTATACCTAAGTCTCAACTTCCTTTTTTTTCCACTAAGTCCAAAATTTCTTTAAGAAATAAATTTCTTCGAAAACAAGGAAGGGGTAGAACCTGGAGGCTTATAACCCTGCTTGTTGACCTTTTGATCTGCACACTTTGATCGCCCAAATCTTTCACTCCATGAATTATTTTTCAGACTTCAACATACCATTAGAAATATCTCTCGGAGCATTGTAGAACTATGCCATTTTCAAGAGAATCTGAGTTGATTGTTGAGGTAGAAATTACTTCAAATATTGAGCCACCTCACCACCATAACTATAAGGTTTATATCTTCTTCAATTGACTTGCTACTATGATGGTTCTCTACTAAAGACTGCAACAACCATAAGACTCCCACTGAGCTTGAAACACCATGCACTTCAATGCCAAACACATTATGCCTCTTACATCAATGCTAGCCCAATAGACATCAATGTCAACACACTTGATGTCATTTGTCATCCTAACAATGCCAATTGTCCAACATGTTTGTCTTTCGACAATTCATTGGCATCTATCATCCCATCTACTTCCGCTGAGAATTTTTTTCCCTCTACTTATATGGTAAAATCCTATCTCAAGTAATATAATGTCTTCATTATTCATTTTTTACAGCAAAAAAAGTCGTGACCATGAGGTTTTCTTTAGATAAAGTTACTTTGTTTTATGACTAAAGCTTTTGAGAATGATTTTATGATTATACTAATGAAGAATTTTCTTTTTATATTATTATAATATTATGAATGGAATAAAGAATGAAGGAAATTTTTATAATAAACATTAGAAAAATAGTGAAAACAATTAACTAGGACCACTCTACTGGAAATATGTGAGCCATGGTCGATATTTTTATCTTGGAAAGAAATTGTAAATTTGAATTTTTTAATTTTTTCCTCCAAAGTTTTAAAGTCAGCCTCATATTGTTTGGGTCAGCTAGGCTCCAAAGAGGCACCCATTCGACCCGCTTCAAAGTATATAAAAATGGGATCCTTCCTCCATCATTTGACACATCAAATTTGTCTTCTTTATTTTTGTTCTGGTGAATTATAGAAGAAGAAAAGTAGGGTCAAAATTTCAGGACAAAGGTTTGGTATTTCATCTTGTTTCTGGGTATTGGTTTGACTATTCTCTTAAAAAAAAAATTATGTATTAATGAACTATGAACTATTTCTCTCGCATAAGGAAATCCTTATGGGTTTTCTCCTTATGAAATTTTCCCTGGCCTCAGGCCTAATTTCTTTGTCTCTTATCTCAATATTTCACGATTATTACCTACGGCTTTTTTATGTTCATTAATTGATATTTTTATTTTGTATCACTGCTTAATGATATTGATTGAATGTTATGTAGAACTAATTTTAATCATTGGAAGTAGTTATATGCTGAATAAAAATTTAATTCTAGCATGTGCCCTAAAATCAACATGGTATCAGAGTGGGAGATCAAAGAGAAGTTGAATGAAAATAGACGAATTTATCTCTGTGACTATGATCCAAGTTGGCCGAGTTCTCAAGGAGGGTTCTTGGGCTATGCTTTGGTTATGATTTTTTGTGATTATACTGTGGTTTTGGCCAAGATTTTACAAGTTGAAGAATCAGGGTCTAGTCCCTTGTGATGGTTCGAAGATAAGGCCAAGACTAAGCCGAGGTATCCTAAAAGTAGAGTGAATTTAAGTACTATGTAAAAGTAAGGGTATAGCCACAACAAACATGTCTGAGAAAAGGCAGAGTCCGAGCTGCAGAGGTCTGTGATTTTAGGCCAAAAATATCAGGAGGATAAGTTCCCAGAACTAAGGCTTGTCATCTAAATCTTATCTCTGAGCTTGTATATTTCTGTGGACCAAACCTATGGAAGCATCTAAATTCAAGCACATATCACTGTGGAATTACACCAAATATGAGGCATATAAGTCATCTATGAGCCGTCCAAATTATTGACAAGTTGAAGTCCATGGAAAAGGGCTACAGGCAACGAATTTTGAGCTAAATTTTGATTATCCGAGTTCCCTCAAATTAGTATGCTGGTATGAGGAATAAGTATAGGACCCGTAGTAACTCATTTAATCAAAGCGTTGAACAGGTAGTTAAATAACTCTGATAAAATACCGCATAATATCTAAGGTAAGAAAGCTTATGTATGACATTATTCTTCTATTCATGTGAACGGTGAACCTATTATGTGGATGAATTATGCGTAATTGTGTATGGAATTTCGTGTGAGTTTTATGGCTATATATGTGAACTCCATGTCATCTACGATGCAATACCAGAGGCATGATATCTCTGCCTAAAGGAACTCATTCTCTGCCATCTGAATTCTCTCTATAAGGCATTTGAACCGTGTGTTATCTTTTGCTCTATGCGAGAAATGGAAATATGATTACCGTGTTATTGTTCTCAGAATCCCAAAAGATCCATACCTCTTTCTCATGAACTGTGAATTTCGTGTGAAGGTATATGACTCCTTATTATGTGATTTATATAAGGCTATTTGCTCTAATGGCCTAAGGATATAATAGAAGTTGCACTAAGGATATGTGAAATCATGCATTATGGAATGTCTCTATACGGTTCAATCCTAGAGTAAGATTGTATCTGAGATTGATATCTCTTTCCGTGGGTGATCCAATCTCTGTGTATATATTCAAGCTTCAAAATATTTTGAAAGTTTATTCGAGGAACTATAAGGATTTGAACTTGAGATATTTTTTATGAAAATTATTGTGGCATCTTATTCCCTGTAGTATGCAAGCTCCATGGCATCTAATCATGAAACCATGCAAAGGTCTTTGAAGCACATTCACTCATTTTTTTTATCCCTACCTTGGGTTCAATATATTCAAATTATGTGTCAAGTCTAGACTCCATCATAACATGCGAAGTTCGGATCCAGGTTACCTTACCTCCTCCTGAAATATGAAATTCTGAAGGGTGCGAAAGCTATGGAAAGATATGAGTCTTGTAGTTCGAACTTATATGGCATCCATTTGGATAGATATATATATATATATATATCCTTGGAATGTCATTATCTTTGTACCATTCAAGCTGCAATAGTATTGTAGATCGAGCTTACATACCTTTGATGATCATTATACATCAAGTCTGTAGATCCAAGAATTGAAGGGTATCTTGATTAATCAGGCGTTTTTCTGTGTGTTTTATCTATAGAATATCTAATTGAATCCCTAAGAAAGCATCTCTGACATTGAAAATTCAAGGATCTAAGCATAGTGACTATGTCAGTAGCTCCAATCTCTCTAAGATACCATGCGAAATATGAATCAAAATCGAGCTTCGAAAATCAAGAGTTGATGGTCTTGTAAGGCTAAGCTAGTTTATAATATTTGACAAGCTCTAAAAGAAGGGAAACTATCATTGCAACCGACTTGAACCATCTTGACCAGAAATCCTTAGAGAAAGAGTAAGATTATTGCTTCTTCAAAGATCTTAATATCAAGTTAAAGTCTTAAATGAATGAAGGAAATTTTAGAAAACCTTACATAAATGTTTATCTCAAGGTTGATACCTGAATGATATAGTTCCATCACTACTAATGATTTTCCTGAAGGGTTTCCAAATTTGAGGATTCTATGGCATTAGAATAATATAGGGTTTGGTAGATTGGTATGTCTGACTGGATTGGGAATTGAACAATCTTGAGTTTATGGTAGGATACTAATATTGTGTAACAAACCCGGTTAAAAATACATGTAATAAAGTTAATAAAGCCAAAAAATAGTCCCAAGTTCATGGAACATGTATTCCAAGATGAATGTTGGGAAAAAACATAGTGATGGGGATCACTTGTGATTAATTATTGGCTATGGAAATTGACAAAGGAAAATTGGCATTTATTGGCATTTTATTTATGAAATAATGAAAAATAGGAGAAAAGGAAAGTGAAAGGTCTCAAAATTGCATGAGGAGGAATTGAAGGAAAATTAAGGGAAATGAAGAAAATATAGGCCTCAATGATAAAAAGGATTCTGAGGATCATTTCATGCTTTTTGTATGTTTTAGCTTGGAGCTCTCTTCTATTATCTCTCTCTCTCACTTACTCTTGCACACTTCGAGAAATCTTGGAGCATTATTGGAGCATATTGGATTATGAGAAAGAAGGCAAAGGAAAGTAGGAAATTGCAAGGGGATAACGAGATCAGAAGCTACAGCTGGATTTCTTTGCAGGTACCAAGTTTCATGTATGATTTACTTGCTATTTTTGGCATGCATGGTGTACGCATGTGCTTATTTGGTTATGACATGTCATTGGCATGGAGGATTTCCTAGATTGATAGTGGTTTTGCATATCTTTTCCATCTCCTTAATATCCATGGTGTTTTTGGTTTTCCCATTTTTTTTCTGATTGATTCTCATGTTACTTATGGTTGTGGGCTGAGTTATTAGTTCCTGGAATCTTGATTGGAAAAATGCTCTGGAATCCCTAGAACAACTTGGGTTGAGTTACTAGTCATGGAAGCCTTGTTTGGAAAAATGCTTTGGAGCCCTTGGTGGGTTGAGTTATTGGCCCTGAAGCCTTAGTTAAACAAATGCTCTGGAGCCCTATGACAGTTGTGGCTTGAGTTACTAATCCTAGAATCGAGTTGGAACAAACACTCTGGAGCCCTGGACAACTTGGGTAGAGACCGAGATACCACATTCATGCTTAGAATATGGCATGGGGATGATTGGATGAAAGAGAGATTTGGTTCAGCCCAATCTATGGTCAGGTGGTATGTGGAATTCCCTGAATTTGAATTTTGCATGTGTTAATAAGAGTTATTTCCTCTTGTATTCTATGAGTAATAGTACTTTTTATGATGTGGATTTGATGGTTGTTCTGTCAGTATTATTATTCTGGTTATATATTAGTTATAAGCATGGTTTCGTGACATATTGTAGTTATGGCTCTTATCATGTTTTGATTGGTAAATGATTGGCTATTTAATGCATGATCTAATACTATTATGAGAAGGAATTAGACGTTCTTGAATGTTTTCATGTAAGTATCAGACTCCTATGTTTAGAGATGAATTTATGGCCTTTAGAGTACTATGTAAACAAAGTGTTTGTATAAATGAGTAATCTGGACCTCGAACTTCCTAGGGTCATAACTTTGGATTATGATCTCCATTTAATTAACATAATACCTCGTTTCGAATATCTCCATGAGGAGAGCGAAATCAACTAGTAAACTAGGTTAGCACTTTTCTGGTATCTCTGTTTTCCATGAAAAATTCGTTTAGGCCCTCAAAACGTCTTTGAAATTTTAAAACACGAAAACTTCCAAAAATAGAAATTTGTATTAAATTGAAGGAAACGAAATGAAAAAGAATAGTGTTGGGTCAATTTAGGATGATAGCAGTGTGATCATGTGGCACTGGGTGTTTGTAGTCAATTCTGGACATGTGGATCCCATTTTCCATAAGTGCATCTTGGAAATCGGATCTCGCATAATAACTCACATCTCATGTTTACCCTAGCAAGCTTGTGAATTTGGGTAAATGTGGGAGGAGGCATTACATATTGAAATCAAGAATAAATGTCACGCATCTAGGGTTTGTAAATCCTGAATTAAATTTTAAGGTCATTAGGGTTTGGAGTTAAAACCCTATCCAAACATTTGATAACCCTATCTGGAGTTTGGAAATGAAAGCCTAAGGCTTTTGTATTAGTTGCACCCATTTAAAAGAAAAAAACCTAGATTCTATAAGTTTTACATCCAGATGATAAGGTTGATTTTCAGGTTCAATTCAAGAAGGCTAAAGATTGAGAGGGAGTTGTCATGATAAAAAAATATAAGTATCTCGTATTTATTTTATTGTTTTAATCATTACTAGCATTGGATTTTTTATGGTTTGTAACCCTAGGTAGGGTTTGTAAAATAAAAGGCTTATGGAAGAAATTTGATGATGTAGATGATATGCACTCCTTAATGATGTGTATAATGTGAACTACACGACAATGTAGATTTCTTGATGATGTGGATTTCTTAATATTGATGATGAATTCCTTAATGATATGGATTTTTTTATTATGAAAATAACTCGTGGATAGTGTGGACTGCTTAATGATGTGGACTTATTCATGAGGAAATTGACTCCTTGATGTTAAACTCCTTAATGATGTGGACTTGGACTCCTTGATGATGATATGGATGAGGTTGACTAAATCTGAGAAGACTAATATCACAATGGAGATGAAATATGCTCTAGAGATAAGGACCTTCTCGGTATTTTCTATTATTGTTACATTATGAGTCTCTTGTCTTTGAATATATTGCTTGGTTGTATTTATTTTTCCATGGCCTCCTACTGATAATTGCAGGAACATAATGAAGATTTCCAAGGTGTGGAAATCGTTGGAAATGGATGAAAGAACAATGTGACAAGAATACTCGTGATTAGATGAGCTT
This sequence comes from Pinus albicaulis, assembly GCA_034641835.2. Classification (NCBI taxonomy): domain Eukaryota; kingdom Viridiplantae; phylum Streptophyta; class Pinopsida; order Pinales; family Pinaceae; genus Pinus; species Pinus albicaulis. The sequence goes on along the minus strand of CM076584.1, from coordinate 140,800,260 downwards.
TGAACTTAGATGGAGCAGAAAAGTCAACCTAATTGAAGCATGATCAGAGTTATGTCGATCCAAATATGCTAAATATGAGCCTAAGAATTTTATGTTATGTTTCTAACAAGGGCTAAGGACCTATTTAGTGTAAGAGGAAGCTAATTGAAGAATCGTAAGATTGAAAGTGGGGCACAAGCTCGGTGAAATACCTGTTGAGGTTTTGGCATAATTTATTGTGAGTCCATGGACACTTTCATGATGAAAATTTGAAGAGGATATGAGAATATTTTTTTGACTTGGTTGATTCTCTGATTGGTTTGTTGAACAACCCAATGCATGAAATTGCTGACCCTATTGTACTGGATGAATTCTGGATGTTGTGGATGATCCTGTTGCATGTAGCGCTATTGAAGCTAGAAGGTGGTTGTTGATAAATTTTATCTTCTACTGATGAGAATGCTGTTTATATTTTCTTCTATGATAAGCCACTTATTTTCTAATGGATTATTCTATGGCACACTTTTATGTCGATGAGTAGGGTGTTGATATTTTCTTCTATGAGAAGTAACTTGTTATATGTTGGATTTTTGATATTTGTTTTTGTGAGAAGATATAATTGAAGCTAAATGAATAGTTGGATGTTGTTGGTTTTTGGAATGTCTAATAAAAATGATGAAGTCCACCATAGCTACTTTTTTTCTATTGAGCTAGTTGTTGATGATTACGTGAATGGTTGAGAATATCTTTGGAGAGGGAACATTGATTACATATCATCATGAATCTTCCTTAGGATGTGTGCAGGGAGACCTATGGATTGGTCGAGAATATTGTCACTTCCTTAGGCTATGGGTCAGGAGACCAGTGAGTCTGGTTGGGGAGCTTGTTTTTGAGGCACTAAGTTTGTGATCTCTCCCTTAGGTTGTGGGCTAAGAGACCCTATTTGTGGTCGCAAATTGAGATAGGGATTCCTCCCTTAGGTTGTGGGCTAGGAAACCTTATGGCCAACGATATGTACCTTATTTATGTGATTGATATGGTGATTACTCCATTATTTTTTGTGTTGTGAGACCATGTGGTAAGGGAGATGCATTGAGATGTTGATTCATCCCTTAGTTTGTGTGTTGTGAGACCTTTTGGTCAAGGAAATGCATTGAGATGGTGATTCCTACCTTAGGTTGTGGGTTATGAGACCTTTTTTGTGGTTAGGGAGATGTACTCTATGGATATGATTTGTTGGCCTCATTTATAGATTGAATGCTATGTATCTTTCCTTATTATGATATTGATGATCTCTCCCTTAGGTTGTGTGCTAGGAGACCTATGGATTGGTTGGGGAGATTGATCTTGATTGAGAGAGAGACTTGTACTTGTGATATATTCCTTACATTGTGGGTCAGGAGACATGTGAATTGGTCAGGGAGATTTATCTTGAGAGACATAGAATGAAAAATACATCCTTGGATAACAGGGAGTGTTGGAAATCCGGTAGTCATGGTCAATATTTTTATCTTGGAAAGAAATTGAAAATTTGAATTTTTAAAATTTTGCATCCAAATTTTTGGAGTTAGAATCATATTCTTTGGGTCATATAGGCACCAAAGAGGCACCCATTCGACCCCCTTCAAATTCAATATAAAGGATAAACTTCCTCCTTCATTTGACACATTGAATTTTTCTTGTTTATCTCTAATCCAATGAATTTCAAAAGGAGAAAAAGTGGGACAAAATTTCAGGAAATGGTTTTGTGATTTCATCTTATTCTTGGGTATTGGTTTGGCTATTCTCCTTAAGTTGTTCTTGATGTCTTGATGAACTATGAACTCTCTCTCTCGGATAAGGAAATATTTTTGGGTTTTTCCCTAGCCTCTAGGCTATTTTTTGTGTCTCTTGTCTCATTGTTTCATGGTTATTTCCTACAACTCTTTTATGTTTATTTGTTTATATTTTTCTTTCGTATAATTGTTTAATGATTGAATGAAATTTGGAACTAATGTTAATTAATAATTGTAAGTAATTATTTTTTGAAGAAAAATTTAATTCTAACATGTGCCTTAGAAAATAAACGCACTCCACATTCCAAATAGACTAATTAAGATGAATGATCACTAAAATAAAATGGTTTTAATAAAAAGAAGAAATATATATATATATATATATATATATATATATATATATATATATATATATATACATATAACCATCCTAGATTCATATTAACTTTGAATCTATCAAGCGTCGAGAGGGATCAAATATGTCAAAGTACAAACCTTTCCTCAAGTTTTGCACTCAAAAAAATATTTACACCTCTAGAGATTTGATCCCTCTTGGTGTTTGATAGATACAGAATTGATATGGATCTAGTTGGTTAATTTATTTTTTAAAATGATATGTTATGGGAAATTTACATTGATAATTAATAATAATGAATATATGGTAAATCATTACAATTTAATTTTAATTATCATAAAGATTGGATGGTACTTAGGTTGATATATGACAAATGTTTTGGTTAGATATTAAAATATATAAAGATGTGTGGAGAGATACATGGTAATATATGTTTTGGGAGACATCTTTTCTTTGTAAATAAATATTGGTGAGTGTTCAATATTGGGTCTATCAATGTTCATCAACCATTTAACATATATGGTCAGGCTAGTATGTAGCTATTTCTATTTAATTCATTCCATTTCATAGTAGTAGGGAGCCTATTCTCCCTAACTATTGTCAAGAACCTTATCTCTCTATAATTTTTTTAAAATTTTCTGCATAATATTGTCTCTTTCTTGATCATTCATTTCTTTCCTTTGGCATTTAACTTCTTATCCTATTATTCCCTTCCTTGAAACCTGTTGTAGCTACTACAACCACCCTCCAAAATTTTTCCCATGCTTTCATTTTGGAGCCTTCCCTTCTGTCCACAGGAACTTATCTTTTATTGTCGTCAAGTATTCGTGTTTTTATCAAGACCAATATTTTGAAGTTGTGCTTGTGATGAAATTGATACTGACTTGATATCTTTCAAGCACAAGCTAACTCTTGACTTGAACTTGCAGCATTGTTGGTCTTGCCTCTAGAAAATACATAATATTGGAAGCCAGGCCAACTTAAGGATCAGAATTATGAAATCTCGACAAGCAGGCCAGCCTTGAGCTTCGAAACTACGCAATTCTATATGGAATCCCAACCTCAAGCCCAAAAATTGCGCAAAGCATATCATCAACTTAGAAACTGCGTAATGCATTGAGTCAAGAAGTTTCATAATCCTTTAGAATTGTGCAATAATTCTTGGCAATGCTCATGACAAGTTTGTCGGAAAAGAAAAAAAAAAGAAAAAACATCCCTAGAAGATAGTGAGTCATCATTAGTTTCTTGAAGGTGTCACAATTATTATTTTTGGAACTTTCCATCGAGTGTCGTTTGTTCCTTAATTTTAGGCATGCACATCATAAACCCTAATTATTTCTCTTTTGTGAGTCTTTCTTGTTTCTCTTCATGGTTGCTAGTGTTTTTTACTTGTATTAGCTTTTATAAGTGTTGGTTAAGATTGGTGTTCCCTCTTTATAAGTGCCGCATTTGTTTTCTTGTTTTTTCACACCAGTGATCGTTATTTCAGTGACTCTCCAAGCATGTTTTTTTTTCCTCTTTCATGTTGAATTTTTGCACTTGATTTGCATTGATCTATCGAAACTTAGTCAGATCTGCACTTTAAATTGCACCATCACTCAGATCGGCTAGTTTCCCACACCCTCACCTGGAAGATTTGTTCATTCCTTGGCCAATGTTTTCCTTACCTAGCAGGGAATTGCGCAAGTCCAAGGTTCAAGCTCTCAACTTGGCCTCTAAGACTACACAATGCATAGTATAGGTTCACCTAACTACACATTGTGCAGTTCCAGGGCTCAATCATGATCCATTGGCCACTAAGACTGTGAAATGTGCAGTCTCTCCCTCAGTATGCCTGGGTTGAACTGCGAATTGTGTAGTCTCAAGCCTTAGGTTGCATCACTAGCCGCTGAGACTACATAATATGCATTTCCTACATCCAGTCCTTCTACCTTGACCTTAGGAATTGCATAATTTTCCTCATCATTCCATGTGTTTTTTTCTTGATCTTGATTTGTAAGTTGATATGTTGAAGCTAATTTATTCTTTCCATGACTGCATTTTCCTCATACATTTACCACAATTTTTTAGCACTTCTCTTCATCAGTCACCGATATCATGGCACCCAAGAGAGTTTCTTCAAAGGATACCACAGAGAGTAGTACTAGGGAGGAAAATGAGAGCACACCAGTAAACTTGCCAGTTTATTCAAATACTCAACTTTTCATATAAAAGGAATCATATATCACATGGAAGAAAGTGAATGAAGAATTCTCAACAAGAATATTCAGAGCATATTTAGAAGACTGGCATGTGTATGTCAATGTCCAGAGATCAAGGTTACCCAAGTTTTCATGCAGGTACCCGACACTCCCATGTGTAGATGTTGTTAGTTGGATATTTTCTCACACATATCCAATGAATATGACTCTTAGCAGTACTAGCGAACAAAGGCTTGCTTCTTTTCTGGCACCATATTATCATCTCATGTACCATTTTCTAGAGCCAAAATTGCTCATGGATTTGTAATTCTATGCGACCAAAAACTATGTGAGAATGAAATATATTGTCAAAGGATGGGTGAAAGAGTCGGAAAAGTTCCGTCAGACACCCACCAGCACATACAAGACAAAATCTCTTGAGAGGTCTTATCAGTTATTGATAATTCTATGTTGTAGAATCTATGGTCAACAGAACACTGAGACCTTCCCTGAAGAGTGGGAATTATTTTTAAACCATGTTGTGAACAAAGGAATACCATTCAATTGGTCAAAAGTTTTTCTCTACAGTTAAATATCCATGTAGCCAATACCCTTAATCCTCCCAAGGGTGAGAAATATATATTTTATGTGTATGCATATCTATTGGATGCAATATGTGCACACAATTCATTCCCTGGCACGGATTTGACTTGGACACCATGAGACCCTGTCATGCACATCTACTACAGAATGCTATCAGAGTGAAACCACAGAGGAGTAATGGAAAAGAGAACTAACCACTTCCTCATTCTATTATACAAGTTTGTTTTTGAAGAACAACCACCTTGCATGTCACGTGGGGAAATCGAAGCAGTCTCGGAGATAGCAAATTGGTTTCCCTCACTAGATGGAACTTTCCTTAATTTTCGGTGGACAGAAGTTGTTGCATATTTTACCAAGGTATTTCACCGATAATCTTGTTACGCAAGAAGTTGTGTATCATCTCTCCACAAGGTTTTCATCATCTTTGCACGGGAAGAAGAAAGCACCTTGGCTAACTCTTCCTATGAAAATTGGATTGTATGATATAAAGAACCTAAAAGTCGTGGACACAGAAGGAAAGGAAATAAAAACTTTTGCATTCGGTACTTTGGACTTTAATCCGTATGATCCTTGGAATGTTTGTAGAGATCACTGTGTGAGAATTCATTTCTAGTGTCTAATCAAGACATTCTATTGGTCATAGGAGGAACCATGGAAGAATTGTTATAATGCCTCCAAGCCTGCAAGTCAGTCAGTTTTACAGGAAATTCACAAGTTATTCCACAGAAATAGGTCACTCTAGAAGTAGTACCAGCAGAAGGAAGAAACCCAGTGCGCGAAAAATGTAAGAGGAAGGTTGCATATAGCTGAGGGGGAGAGTAAAGCTACAATATGAAAGCATATCTAGTCATTATGAAAGTGGCCTTAGCAGCAGAGAGGAGGAGGAAAAAAAAGATACAAGAAGTAGGACAAGTGAAGAGGGAAGAATGAGAGCATAGGAGATTGGAGGAAGAGAAGCATAAGTAGGAAGAAGAAGAGAGGATAAAATTAATAGTAGAATAAACAACACAGAAACAAACCAAGGAGAAAGAACAAAACTGGCAACCAAAGGAAGAGAGCGGACATATGCAGGACAAGGAGCTTGCTCAACATATTGAAGAGTTAATTGAGATCAAATACATGGAGTTGGAACTAGAGTTGTAGAATCAAGATGTCAACCTGATTCCAAGCATACAGTAGGTGATCATTCAATCTCCGCGCCCTCTAGCAACATAGTTAGCTCCAAGTGAGAAAGATGAAGTTGTTCCTCTTGATGATGATCCGGTTATGGACAAGTAAAATGACTTATGATGAGATTTAGAAAAATATTGTACAAGAGAGGAAGAAACATTTTTCAGATGACCTCGCATCTCCTGCATTTATTAGAGAAAGGGTGATTGTGGCAGCCACTAGAAAGAATCCCAATGCTATTGCCACAAAAAACTTGGACTTTTTAGGTGCAGCAAAGTCAAACTATGATTATTTGATGGCCAAGAAAAAACAATTGGCAAAGAAATTGGAGGTTGTTAGGCAAGAGGTTTAATAGCTTTGAGTGGAAACTCATAAAACAACCCCGGCATAGGTTTATTTGGAAGAACTGAAGGCAGCGATACTCGGTGAAGTATTGACACTGGGAGAGACCATGCAGAATCTTTATGAGAAGCTTGTTGCCATGTATAAGGCATTTTTCCACTTGCACAACTTTCAGTATAAATGTAAACACCATGTTAAAACTCTCAAGGTTGTACAAGAAGCCACTGTTGTTGTGCATGAATATTCAATGCGATACAAACTGGAACCACTTGAATTTGGAAAGAAAACAAGGCAAGAGGTTGAGTTGGAGAAAAAAAAATTCCAGATGCTCATCCATAATAACAAACATCTTGCCTCGTTCATTGCCAACATTCAAGCCTCATATGCATGATTGTATAACGACATGGATTTCTTGGTGAGATTGCACAAGATCCCATTAGTTGGCTCACTCACTAAGGCCCAACCCAGGATTCAGATTAGAAAAGAGATAGAAGTATACTTGGATCAGTGTAGACAGATTGCCACCAGGGAATATCTTGAAGTGAACAGGAAAAATATGCAAAAGTACATGTTAATTTTTCATAGGGCTATATTGTTTTTTGCTTTGATAATTTCATGTATTCATTAAAACATTAAATTCACCCCATAGCATCATAACATTATTTATATTTACATCATTATTCATTAGCATATGAAACTATGTAGAAAGAAAAATATCATCATCATCAATGCAACGAAACATAAAGGAACAATACAAGAAAATCATTCACACTTAGAGACACCAGGATTGGTCAAAGAACAGGGCAAAACCCACTTTGTGGAAACCCCTTTCAAATTCTTCTTCTTATTAGATCGTCATCAAATCATTCAAAACAAGAGAGTAAAATGATCCATATCTTCATATATGCAACTATCCAACAAAATAACTACAACACCCATGAAATGAACCCAACAATGCTTATACTCAAAACCATGATTCTGAAGACTATAATGAACTGATATTGTTTGCAATCAATTGTCTAACTATGTGATAAACGAGTGAAAAAATTGTAACACTGAGATTTCATATTTTAGGTCCCAGTCACATGGAGAAGGAGTCATCCGAGCGATTGTAGCATCCCATTCCCTCCCTTAATATTGGAATTCAAGTGACCAGGGTAAGATATAGGCTATGGTGAGCATGCGACTGAGATTTTGTGACCCTGACTCATGGTCGCATGTAGAGTGAGTTATATGTGTGGATAGAAGGCTCTAGTCACATGGATGAGCCTCTGTGGGAGAAAATATGGTGGAAATACTTCTTTGTTGTACCTACGACTGTGGCCCAAAACCCTAGATCTGAAATGTGAACTTTAGACCCTACAATTTTACCTCAAAGTGAACATGTTCCTCTGTGGACGAGCCTTAGACCTATGCAAGTAAAAAAAAAAAGATAGAAGAGTGTCTCATCATGATATAAAAATGAGGTATAAGTCACGTGTATTTATAGCCTTCCAAGGGGGTCCACTTTACTTTAGGGCTGACCTTATCAAATATGCACATGTGGGATTTTCTTTATAAATACACTTTCCCTTATTCGATTTGAGTGATCTTTAGGTCGATTTTGGTCCTCTCTAAAAGAGGAATTTAATAAATAATTATCTCCATCAAGTGAGCTATCCAAATTTTAATTTCACCATACTTGCATATTTTTAACACTCCCTCTCAACTAGGGAGAATTCCACCTACATCATGTCATGTGTATCCTACGATCAGATCATATCCAATATCATCTTATTATCTTGTATCGTCACTGATCATCTCAATTCATCTCTTGATTATTCATTCTTATCTATTGATTTTCCCTGCTCGTATCTTGAACATTATCGAATCTAAAAGAAGAATAATTTTGACATTAGTGGGGAGCTCAATCTACCACCCTTTTTCCATTGGGCCGCTACCCAGAATCTCATGGGGGAGCTACACATCTATGACCCCATATCAATAAATAGGATTTCCAAACAAATAGGGGATAACATCTCAACCCTGGAATCATATTAGAGAGCTCATTCTCAACCCAGAACCACATAGGGGAGAAAACTGTGACCCAATCCTAATGTCTTTTGATCTTCCCATAGATGACTCTAAGTAGTCATGTGGTAGAACATCTACATCATAATCGACTTGGGTTGCACACCCCCAACTATACTCTCAACCCATTGGCCATTCGGGGAGTGGTATTCCCAGCAAGCCTTGCTTGTTGGTATGATGCCAACTAGGGTATACTCTAGAGAGACCAGATAGGGGAGAAACATATCCAAGCCTAGGGTTAGATAGGGGAGCAACATCTCCAACCTTAAGGGTGGATAGGGGAGTACCATATTCAGCTCTATGGGTAAAAAATATGGGTGATACCCTATTTTCCAGAGTTCCCTTAACCCCAGGAGCCCTCTATCTCAATTTCTCACCCTGGGAGCTCAAACACGGAAGGAAGAGTTGGCTTAGTGTCCTCGATTAGCGATTCTCTTTATCATATCATAATACTCATATATGGTAATCATCATGTCTCAATAGCAGTTGTCTCCTATTCATCCAGGACATCAAATCAAATATCATATTTGAACATAATATATATATATCACAAAAATGATACCATAGTCATCCTCCCAATCAAGTAGGTGCCAAACACAAGCCTAAGCTTGTCGTGTACATCAACATTGTCTCAATAAATGAAGGGATTTTATGCCCATCTATATATGGGATTTTCTACCAATTAGATCCCACTCTTTTTTATCACAATGTTTTCATGTTCTTCATCCTTCCTCATAGCTAATCGTGCTCAAAATAATCGTACTCATCCTCAATCGTGATTAAAGCTATGAACTTCTCATCCCAAAAAATCATGGTAGATATCATACTAAGGCAATGCTTCATCAATAAATATCGCAAACATCATCACTACATCCATGCAGTCACATATCATAGGAAGAATGTCAAATATAGCTCATCCCATGCAAATATCTCAAAGGGTGCTTAGTGGTAACTCTATGTGTATGAAGTAGCTCAATCATGAATAGACTATACAACATATATGTATACAAACGGGTGTTCAGTCAGAACATAAATGCTTAAATCAATTGTTTGTTGTCAATTTGAGTTCAACAATATCTCTTCACAACTTCTTGAAATTCAATCGAAGTGTCCAAGGATTTTCATTTCTATTTTCCAACACTTCTTTAATAGCTTCAAAATATATATTTTATTTTCCAAACTTCATAAATCATGCCATGATTCATTATTTCGAGCTTCAGAAGCCATATCCCTCTTACTTAGATCATGTTAGGCTCATTATCTGTCAATAGTAGACCATCAACATATAAAACCAAAACCAAAATTAAAATCATACCTTGGAACACTTCTGAAGTAGAGTTTAGATCAACACATCATCCTAGCTTTGCCAGATAACTATTAGTGCAGACATATACAATGCTCTTTGTAATTATAACACTTTACCAAACCAATATGTTCAGTCTTACACAAATCAATATTGTGCAATTTGTAACGACACCTCCCCTCACATCTACCCACTTTCAATGACTTTCCCGGGGTAAACATGAGGTGAGGGCCGATAGGACAAGACTCAACCTCCTAGGTGACCTTAAGGAAATGGAATTGACAAAAAAACCTTACAGACTTCCCTCAGGTGCCACCGGACCCTCCAAGAGTAACCCAACCCCTCCAAGTGTCCATCCTCTGAGCTAACTTGACCTTCCCATGAGTTTCACCCCCAATCACTCATTTTCCAAGGCATTAGTGCGACTAGAAACTCCTAGTTTCTCCCATAGGCCTTCATTAGTGCAACTAGAGCCTTTTTATGTAAGTGTTGTTCCAACGACTACGTATTTTAAGGCTGGGGATAGGCATCTTCCCTGAAATCCTTGTAACTTCCAGGATTCGTAAATTACACAAGGAATATTGTTGTAAACCAAAAACTGACACCAGGACTAGACCTGACCATCCCCAACTAGGACTGACATTTTGTCAAACACTTGGCAACAATATAACCTACAGGTCAGGAATACAATACTGGGCATAAGGGCCTGGAAATTCATATGAGACTTATTAGGAAGGATCACCACCCTCTCTCATTATTTGTCTTAAAATTAATTAGGTCTTGCATCCATTATTATTTCAGTTACAAGTAAAAGCATGAAATGAACCATGACTAGAACCAATCACATAACCAGGCTTATAACCAGCATATAACCACATAAATAAACATAAGGTAATAACCATTAAAGCCACATAATAACAAGTACAAAAGAAATATAACTTGGCTTTCATTCAAAATAGGAAAGATCCAACTAGGTTCAAGACTTCCACATACCACCCCACCATAGACATGGTTGAACCAAATCTTTCTTTCAGCCAGTCACCCCCATGCCATATTCCAAGCATGAATGTGGTACCTCATGGATAAATCAATTCAAAAACAACCAATGGAATCTAGAGGTTAAACGACCTCCACCACGACCATACTGTGATCTCAACTAACCAGCACCGAGATCACTAAACCAAACCGAGCTTGGAATTCCTTTGTATCTCATCCTTATCCTTGAGGAATTTTCCATCTCTTTTTTTCTAGGCTTTACTGCAATCCACTCCGGATCACTAGGCCCTTACCAAAACACCACCCTCAGTATTTACTGTGTATCCCACCAAAACTGGTCAAGGGATTCCTAGGCCTTTGGGAATGTTACTAAGACCACCTCCGCCCTGGATTCCAAAACCATCCCGAAATTCCGAAGCTCAAAACCAAGAAAAATCCCATCGCACCATGGCTATCTAGAAAGAGGCAAGGCAAGGCTGAAAACCATTGTCAAAACCTGGAAAAATTGTGCCAATGACAAGAAAAGAACTAAATACCAACATGCACATACCGTTCATGTCGAAACCATATAAGAAATTGTACATCCAATATGTTCTCTCCAAGTATTCTTGTAAAATATGCCTGATCTTGCTCTTCCTTGCTTGATATATGCTTTCCTTTTCCTTTCCTAGTCCTTCCTTTGCTTGAATTTTATTTCCTTTTATTTCTTGATCTCCTTCTCCTCTTGGTGTTATTCTCCTCTCTGAGTGTAATTCTGAAAATGAACTGACAAAAGGCTAAACTACCAAAAGCTTTCCCACTGATTCTTTGAGGTATTTTTCTCATTCATGCCTCTAATTTCTTCAATTTTCCATTATTTTCCTTCAATTTCCTCCTCACATGCAACCTGTGACTTTTCACCTTCCTTTTCTCCTAATTTCATTTATTTTCATAAATAAATGTGCCAAAATATTGTTTTTCCCTTTTCAATTCCTTAGCCATTTTCTTTTCCAATTCCCCCTTAACCATAAACACATCTAGTGATGCCCACTAGGATATCTTTTCCCAACATTTAGATTGTAATAAGTGTCCCTTAACCATGGTTTTATTTTTTCATTTATTAACTTTATTACATGAACTTTTAGCCTGGGTCTATTACAGAACCCTCCCCCTTGTGGAACACCATCCTCAGTGTTAAACCACACCTGTACCTCAGCAAAACCACTAAAAAGCAAACACATTTCCCATGGATCTTTATAAATTAGATCGATGTAGTATTTACAATGAATAAGCTTATCAAAAGAAAAAACCATCATGACAACATGACAATATAACAACCATACCTCTTATTGGAGATTTATAACTTAACTCATGGAAGTATTTACAATAGAAACCATACATAAATATGTACAAATACCGAAATTGATTTGCCTCAACTGGAAAACAATGAAGGATACATAAACCACATTTGATCCATCATCTCCCATGTATCTTCTTCAGACCCAAAGTTCTTCCATTGCACTTTAACTTGATCGATGGCTCTGTTTCTGAGCATGAGTTGTTTTTGCTTCAATGTGCATTGAGGTTTCATCTGGAATTCTCCTTCTTGCTCCACCTGCAATACATACCAATCAATAACATGATAAACATCCTTTGTATACCTTTTAAGTAATGAAACATGAAAAACATCATGGACTTTCACTGTTGGAGGCAGTGCAAGTCGATAGGACACTAGTCCAATCCTCTCAAGGATCTCAAAATGCCTGCAATACCGTGGTGCCTACTTAGCACATGATCCAATCCTCAAGGATCTCTTCTTGGGATTGACGTGAAAATACACATGCTCCCCAACCTAAAACTCAAATTCCTTGTGTTGATAAGCATAACTCTTCTTCTTGTCATGTGTTGCCTTTGTATTCTTCTTTATAACCTGCATTTTCTATTCCATATATGCCAACATGTCTGGTCTAATAAGTACCCTCTTCACTGGATCACTCCATTTGATCGGATTATTACAACTCTTCCCATACAGTGCCTCAAAAGGAATCACCCTCAATGACTCCTGATAGCCATTATTGTTTGAAAACTCAAGAAATGGAAGGTACTCCTCCCATTTCCTTTGTTGGTGCATCGCATACATCCTCATCATGTCCTCCAAGATTCCGTTGACCCTCTTTGTCTATCCATCTATCTGTGGATGATAATTTGTACTGAAGGCCAACTTTGTCCCCAATCCTGCAAACAGTTCCTTCCAAAACTTGGAAGTGACCCTGGCATCCATGTCTAAAACAATATTCTTTGAAACACCATGTATCTCACAATCTCCCTAATGAAGACTCGTGCCACCTCACTAGCTGAATATGTAGTCATAACTGGAATGAAGTGAGCCACCTTTCTCAGCCTGTTGACCATCATTAGGGGAATTTTGAGGTCTAAAATGGGCCTCCTAAGGAAATAATAAAATAATAGTTAAACCAATAAAATAATATTTATAAATTTTCATTTCACTTTTTGCACCACAGTCCATGTAACCATAGTTAAACTCAATTCAAAAGTTGTACCCAAATATAATTAATAAAAAAATTGTATTGATGTGACTATAGATAAGAATGAGTTTTTCAAGAAAAAGTCATTATTATTGAACAACTCATGCATTTGTCCTTTGTACTTAAATAACTTAAAATAAAATATAAATATAAATTTATAAATTCTTAATTATATTATATGATATTATTAAAATTGATATTATTTAAATTGTATAATAACATGTATTAATATACTATATAAAAATAATATAATAAATGTATAGGGATATGCATTGTTTCTTTCGAGAAATATGAAATAAAAATAATATATTTTTATTCAAAAAGTGTGAAATGACATTTATTATGGGTACTTTACTTTGACTTTAAAAGTACTTAGAGCACTACCGTGGTTAACCATGAGCTTTTATCCACCGTTAAGAATGTGACAAGTAAGTACCTTTAACTCAAGCAATGCCACCTCAACCATTAGAGATGATGCCAGCCCCTAAAATGTGATTGGTTCTCATAAAATGAATTTTGATTGTACCTTTTCCTTAGGAGGCCCATTTTAGACCTCAAAATTCCCCTAATGAACCATGATAGAATCGTGTTGCCTTGTTTTCCTCAAAATACCTGTAGTAAAATACATGTAAATGACCTCCCATTTACATTTCAGAATCGGAATAGGTTATAGTATACCATCTAGATGTTTAAATTTTTCCTTCACTTGCCGACAATCCAAACAACTTGCCACGAAATCCACCACATCCTTCTTCAGATTTGGCTAATAGTATAACTTCTTCATCGTCGTCAATATCTTATGATATCCAGGGTGACCCGAGTATAGTTTGACATGAAATTCCCTCAAGATAAGGCTTTTTATCTCACTTTCATCGGACACGTATATCTTGTCCCTAAATCTAGCTAACCCATTTTTCGTAAGATGATAGTCTGCATCCTGATCACATGTGCCTACACGTCTACCTGTACTCTATTGTAACATTTTCCTAAGCTCCTTATACCTATCATCCTACTAACCTTCCTATAATATTTGATCATGTAAGTCTATCCCATAGGAACTCATAGCTTCTATATGATTCACATGTACTTTCATGCTAAAATAATTTGCAACCTTGTTCTCCTTTCCCTTGATGTATCTGATCTTGAAATCAAACTCACTAAGGGTGTGTTATGTAACCAGCTCAAAAAATAGAAGAAAATATATATCAACGACTTAAAAATTATCCACTTAGAGGGGGAAGCCTCCTTTACATTACATAAATGAACAATTTTTTATGATACAAATGAAAAAACCTACTTTCTATATATAGGATTCTAAGGGGTCACAATATAATCAAAGCCTACAAAACAATAATAATGTAAGGGCACAACAATAATAATAGTGGGCTTCTATCGAGCACAATAATAACAATATGGGGACTACATAGGCACAACAATAACAATAAGGGGGATACACTAACAATAAAAATAAGGGCCTACACTTATAGGGACCTAGCATTCCCCTCTCCTTCAAAAAGGTATTGTCCTCGACACTTGAGTAATTTTGGATGCTTCTATATAAAATTATCCTCCTCCCATGTTGAATCTTTAGCGGGTAATTTCTTCCACTTGATGAGATACTCTAAAATTGATCGATTTCGTAGTTATCAAGTTCTTATTTTTGTGATTGATTCAGGTTCCAATATAATTTTTCCTTCCTTGTCAAGTTCTAGAAATATTGTTTGAACTGAGAGTTTTTCACCTATAACCTTATTTAAGCATGAAACATGGAAAACTAGGTGCACTCGGGAAGATGCAGGAATCTCCAATTTATAATCCATAGTACCAATATTTTGCAACCCCTTGTAAGGACCATATTACTTTGGTAATAATTTATTATCCTTCTTAGCTTGCTTGAGGAACATTTTTTTGTATGGTTGTAGCCATAAAAATACCCAGTCGCCTACATCAAAACTTCTTTCGTTGTGACGTTGATCTGCATGTTGTTTCATTCGATTCTGCGATAAAGTTAGGTTATCCTTTAAGAGTTGGAGAACTTTTTTTTGATGCTCAATGTGAACTTCTACTGCTTGAACCTTAGAATTTTCTCTTAAAGATGATTTTGAGGTTTGAAACTCTAGTGAGCATAATTGTGCAATTACACATCATTTTTATTTCTTTAGAATATTTTTCATGCCATTATAGATGATTATCTTTCCTGGTTTCCCTGTGATACCCCTTAATTCAACTTCCTTTCCTTCCCCAAAAAAATTCAAGAAAATTTCTTGAAAATTAAAAGCTATTGTACCCAAAGATTGTAACCATTGAACTGCTAGTACAACACCAACACCACCCATTGGAATGGAAACCATTGGGCTATTCAATACATATTCATCCATCGTTAGCTTGATATTATGGAACTTTCCAGAGCAATTTATAGTTCCTCCATTTGCAACCATCACTTAACACTATGGTGCTGGATATAGGAAGCAATTCAACTCCTTGGCTATATTAAAATGAAGAAAATTATGGGTAATACCTGAATCAATCAACACTATTACCTTTTTATTCTTGATATGTCCTTCAATATCGAGAGTTTGAGGAGTGGTAATTACTGCCAATGCATTACAAGATAAGGCGGCCGGATTCATTTCTTCTTTCCCTAAGGTCGGTTCCTCATGTATATCCTCTTCTTTTGATTTTTCTTGTTCTTTTTCTTCCTCCTCTTCACAATCTATGTAAACTAATTTCTTCTCAGCACACTTATGACCTTTAGTGTATTTTCTATCAAAAGTGTAATAAATCTCTTTTTCTCTTTTTTCTTCTAATTGTTGTGGTGTCAACCTTATAGGTTGTGGAAGGCTAGGAGAAGCAACACTTCCATCTTTATAGTTGTGAGTGGTATGCTTCCTTGTTGCCATAATTTTTCTTTCAATTTTTCTTGCCAACCTGAATGCCTTCTCCAATGAATTAGGTTCCCAAAGGTGAACCTCATGTTGGAGTTTATCCTTTAAAGTCCCTATGAATACATCAATCATACATTCCTCTGGAATATCATTTACTCTTATATTCAATTTTTGGAAGTCCTCATTGTGCTCTGCCATTGAACCCTTTTGTTTGAGATTTATCAATTGGCTAAAGAATGTGTTTCTCTTTGTATCTTCATACTGTGTTATCATTTCCTCTGTAAAAATTGACCAAGTGATAAGTGTTTTACGAGAAAAAAACCATTGATACCATACAAACTTATTGGGTTCTAAATATAAAGTTGCAATGTGTACCCTTTGAGTGTGTTTCATATTATGGAGATCAAAATATTGCTCCATCTGTAGTATCCATGTTACCAGATATTTTCCATCAAACTTCCTCATATCGATCTTTGGAATATGGCAGCTTTTCAATCCAGCATTAGAGTCTATGAAATCTGTTGGAAAATTTGTCATTAATGGCAAAGGAACAGAAAGGAGCAACACCAAAATTATCATTTAGAATAAAGGAGAAGATCAGGATCAGCTGGAGTATAAAGGAGCAATAAGGAAAATAAGGAAAATTTTAAGTGGAGAAACATAAAAGAGAGGTAGAGGAGTAGCACAGAGAAAAAGAGAGGCAGTGGAGCAGCATTAGAAGCAAAGGAGCAAGGCAGAGGATCAGCAAAGAGGCATGGATCAACACCAGAATTATCATTAAGGCAAAGGAGTAGAGAGGAGCACTAAAAAGGTAAGGAGAAACATTAGAAGCTTTATCAAAGAGCAAAGGCAGCAAAGGCAAAAATCTTGGGTCAAGTCGTGAACGTGCTAAGAAAAGTAATGAAGGCATTTATCAAATGGAAAAAGTTGTGAACATGTGGGTAAATTCAGGTTAGTTTGCGTTCAGATCAGTGCACGAGGGTGCGTGCAGTTCTGTGGGCAGAGTCAAGTATTTTCCAAAATAAAAGCATTCAGATCAGGGTTCGGTGGAGATATCGCAAATCGCAATCGCAATAGAAGGCCGGATCGCATATCGTAAATCGTAGCAGAAGGAGTATCGCAAAACAGCAGAGACATAGAAATTGAGAAATGCGAAGTGCAGAAGATGACATGGCAGTGATGTGGTGATGACGTGGTAGTGACATGACGATGGTGTGGAAGTGACGTGGCTATGACATGGCATTGACGTGGCGATAACGTGGCAGTGATGTGGCAAGGTGACGTGGCACGATGATGTGGAGATGACATGGACCTGGCCCGCATATCGCACATCGCTATCGGCAATTTTTATATCACTACTACATTTGGCGGAAATTCTGATACTTGGTTCTCACGCTTTTGACCAAATGTCGGAAATTTCCCCAATTTTTTTCCATCCCACCCGAAACCGTCGCTATACCAACGTTTATAGAAAAGTGTCGCAATACTGACACTTAGAAAAGTGTCACCACACGTTCGGA
Source organism: Pinus albicaulis (assembly GCA_034641835.2). Classification (NCBI taxonomy): domain Eukaryota; kingdom Viridiplantae; phylum Streptophyta; class Pinopsida; order Pinales; family Pinaceae; genus Pinus; species Pinus albicaulis. The sequence continues at coordinate 140,782,557 of CM076584.1, read as the reverse complement.
AAGACCGCAGACTGCTATTATCACCACAGCCCAACGTTGCCGCGTCAGGACACGCAAGTGTGACACAATGTCTAAGTGTCGTAATTGCGACGTTTGGAGGCTCTTCATCTCAAAGGAATACTGCCTTTTTCCGTCACGCATAACGACACTTATATGCTTAAATACAAATATGAAACTTATATGTATGAAAACATCTTATTGTTTTATCCGTGTCAATAGCTACATTAACGTCTCGATATCACACGTGCCTGCCCGCCCGCAGTAGTGTATTTCCGCCTTCGCTCTGCGTGCAACAGAATTTTTCCTCATTTGCCCGCCGTTCGCCCCCGTCATTTAACAAAACATTCGCTCAAATTTCATGCAAAATGGTACAGTTGTCACTGCAGCCTTCCTCCCGGCAGTAGGTGCTGACTTGTTCAGTTATTCAACACCCATTGATCGTGTAGTTATTGGATTTGTTCCTGACAAGAAGAAATCAAGATTCAATACCCTCTATTATCTTCATCACCCAATACAAGATTTAAATTTTTCCCCAAGAAACGCTTATTAATTTGGCAGCCATTATTTCTCCCTGCTTTAAAAACCCTACATTTAAATGAAAACAAGCATTGCATTTCAACTACAAAATCTATTAGTGTTCAAATGTACATGTGTACACACAATATCTCATACGCGCGGACGCCCTCCTTGCCCGCAACGCATTCGCCCTCGCATTCACCCCGCATTCGCTCGAGCTCTCGCAACAAAGCATTGTTCCAGCTTTTCAGAAACATCGTTCGCATTCGTCCCCGCCGTGCACACCGTCCACCCCGCCTCTCGCGTAACAACATTGGCCCGCTCTCGTAAAATGGTAAGTTCTTACCGCAGCCTTCTTCCAGGAGGCTTCAATTTGCCACCAATCAAAATATTCACTCGTGAATGAGAAAAATTTTCATAATCTTGGGGTTGGATATACTGCAGAGCAAACAATTGTAGTTATCATTCGTGCTCCAATATATTAATATACTTTTTACATTGAATTGAAGAAATGGAAACAAGCAAATGTTAGCCATCATACAATGCTTTGACATAAGAGTTTTGAGTGACATACTTGAAAAAAAGAACTCATCCACTGATATTTATAATCATTTGAGTTATTCAAGTTAAACACAATGTCAAGAATCAAGATTCAATACCCTCTATTATCTTCATCACCCAATACAAGATTTAAATTTTTTCCAAAGAAACGCTTATTAATTTGGCAGCCATTATTTCTCCCTGCTTTAAAAACCCTACATTTAAATGAAAACAAGCATTGCATTTCAACTACAAAAATCTATTAGTGTTCAAATGTACATGTGTGCATCACTTGTGTAGGGTATTCCTTTTTCACTTTCACATTATCCAAGAATGTGTGCAGTATAGTTCATATTTTTTGTGATTTATATTATCTTGAAAAAGGAAAGGTAAATTATTTCCCATGGAAAAAGAAGGTTTTCCCTTTTTAATACTGGAAATGGTACAACAAAGTTCCATTTCTACCCGAAACTCCTATGAAACAAGAACCAAATAAAGGCCATGTCCTCAATGGACATCATTTGGCTTTGAAAATGGCCATTGCACCATGTTGTTTCTTATATTACATCACGATAGTTTCTTAGGTCATTTCTTGTTTCTTGAGATGAAAACAACCAAAGAAATTGTGAAGATCCTTTCAAGAAATAAATGACCATTTCTCAATCATATCTCAACTATTTTTTATTTTATTCAGTGGTTGCTTATTTTGAGAGAAATTTGACACTTTTATAAGGAATATAACATAAAAACACAAAATGAGAAGGAATTGATGAGGTAGATGACCTTTAGTTGTTGTCAATTAAGAATTGATAATACACGATGCATGTTCTGTACTACAAACTAGATTCCTTCCTGGAGTTAAGACACAGAGTATTGAATCAAAGTTGTAGTTTATAACTTCTTGTATTGGTTCATCAATCTTGAAATTCAGACATTGCATGTCTTCATTGCTTCATGTTTGAATAATTTGCATCATATCGTACAATAGGAAATTAGGAATTATGATTATTATTACTTTATGGATCTGTTAAGTTACCTTTAAGTTTGCATGGTTTAGTGTGAAATTATTCTAGTCCCCAAACACATATAATCAAGGAATTATAACGTGATTTCAAACATTAAATATCAACAAAATCGTTTAAAGGATATTGAAAGGAAAAGGGTGATGGAAGATAGAAAGTGCCTTACTTAAATTCTCTAAGGATTTTTCAATAGTTGCTCCAAAAGCTTCACTTCAAGGCCCTTCAAGATCGTCTCCAACAATGCTATACCATCAGCTTCAACAATGTTGCTCCAAAAATGTCCTCAAGGTCTTCACAACAAGTTTACTAGAAGTTGCTCTAACAATATATTCAATAAGGTCTTCATTGTCAACTCGTCTCTTGTTTGGGTGCCTTAATGTGTAATGACATGTTTCCAAGACTGAATTCAATGCAAGGCATATTTGAAACTCTAACTCTGTCTTCTGGTGTCTTATTAGAAATTATTTCAGTTTTCATTTTGTGTTTTCAAGTTAGATATTTTTTTCAAGTTTTTACATTTATAATTTTATTGCAATGTGGCAGACTGATCAGAGCAGTGCAGGAACAACCCCGAGACAGGATGATCGCGGAAAGAGGCCAGCGGAAGAACATGTAAAGTGCCAGCATTGCTCTATCTTTAGGTATTTTAGTTATTTACATAATTAAAATAATATTAATTTTGTTCAAATATGCAGACACCTAGCCATGGTACGCCTGATGATTCCCTCTTTGAGGAAGAGCTTTCTTCATCCCTATCTCCAGTGTTCTTGTTGCAAAAAAAGGCACGAAATGCAAGGTCGGAATTTAATACTTTGATAGACGCGCCTCAAACACCTGAAACAAAAGAGAAGATAAAACAACTTATGAGCCAGCTAGAAAGATATCAGGTAATAATAAAAAGTCAAAAGGATATTTTTTTTGTTCTGCATGAGATGAATTGTGATAGTTTGATTTTTAATTTTTACATTGACTAAAATAACAAAAAGTTCTTTTGTATGTAGCGTTTTCTAGCACTTGCTGAATCCGGTGTTGGTGGTAGTGGGACACAAGGGCAAGAGATTGCCCAACAACCCTCTCGTACACCTTCTACTCCTTTAGGTGCTAGCCAAGAAACACACCCTGCCCAAGCAGACACCCAGCCAACCGCCGAACGTGTTGGCAATGATGAGGCTGATATGGCCAACTACATTATTGCGTTTCTTGGAGCTACACGTGTCAGCTCCACAGGGACCATTAATGGCACGTTGTTGGTGAATGATGAAGGTGTCCCTATAAAGCACGTATAACTCCCAGGTAAATTTTAATATTTTAACTATTTCATGTACTCTATCTAAAACATATTTATCATGATTTTTATTTTTAAATTAATGATAATATATTTTTTTTCTGTGTAGGAAACAATGAGTTCTATAGGTTTTTGGAGAGCCATGCGTTGGTAATTTTTGGCCCAACCATATGCACAAGGTGGAATTCCCAGAATTCCAACCTGAAAAAATAACTTCTAGATTATCTAGTAGCCCTTTTTGGGGTCGGCACATTTGACAGAACAATGATGGCTCGGGTAGCCGGCAAATATTTGAAATATACCAGGGACACCTATAGGACGCAATTGCAATTTAACCCTAGATACAATCGTCCTCTCACAGTTCCAGAGAGTGAGTGGAGAGCACTCATCCATGATGGAAAAGAGAAAAGGGCAAAGAAAGAAGGAAAAATGCCAACTAGACCCGCAAGGTAAATTACAACTTTAATTCAATAGCTTTAATTTTCTTTATGTCTAAAATAAAAGTGTGCTACGTCATATCTGACTTCAATCTTTTGATGCTAGGTTGCCTGACACCTCAAAGGAAACCAAAGCTAGGATTGAGAAAAAGGGCCATCACAAGCTAGGCCAGGGTGGCTACTTGAAATTAGCTGCAAGAATTGTAATTAAGTAGTTAAACATCTTATAATTAATTATATCGCCTTCCAACGTTTTTGTAATCCTATCAAATATGATTAAAAATACACAATCATATGTAATGTAGGGTGATGACTTCGGAACAGAAACTACAGAGGAAGATAAAAATATCACTTTCCATTTCGGCTATCAAGCCGTAGTTGAACGTCGCATAAGCTTGGGGCAGGTCCCAAGATCCAGAATGCCTGATAAGGTAAAACATTAACCTTTCAATATGATTGTTTTCATCCATAAATTTAATGTCTAACAACTTTGTTTAAATCAGGGGAGAAACACTACCGACGACACAAATAACCCAGTTTTAGAGCCAAATGTAGATGATCCTCACGTGCAACTTGATCATTGTAGTAGGGACCAGGTCGACAATGCTACTATCAGTGAGGGCCGTGACGGTAATTAATTTCCACTTATAATTTTTTCTAATTATACCTTGATGGTTGTCCTTATAACGTTTTTTGTTTAAATGACAGAGAATGTTTCCCTTGAGGATCTTACCACCAGAGAGGAAGACAGGGCAACAGCCTCAACAACGACAACTAGTGCACCAGGTAAATAATCTCATTGCAATTTTTTTTATTAATATTACCGAACTAGTTCAATGATATTTAAAAACTGACAATTAAAATTTAATATTATCTGTTTTTGTAGGCGATGCCCCATCACTGGATGAGACCAGACATCGTGACTACGCAACTAGGTCAGCGGCGACAACTGGTGCACCAGGTAAATAATCCCATTGCAATTTTTTTTATTAATATTACCGAACTATTTTAATGATATTTAAAAACTGACAATTAAAATTTAATATTATCTGTTTTTGTAGGTGATGCCTTGTCACTGGATGAGACCAGACATCGTGACTACGCAACTAGGTCAGCGGCGACAACTGGTGCACCAAGTAAATAATCTCATTGCAATTTTTTTTATTAATATTACCGAACTAGTTCAATGATATTTAAAAACTGACAATTACAATTTAATATTATATGTTTTTGTAGGCGATGCCCCGTCACTGGATGAGACCAGACATCGTGACTACACAACTAGGTCAGCAGTGCGGGTCGAAAGGCACGAAACAGGAGCAGAGCATGATGATATTGATGATGTAATTAAAGCTTTAAAAATAGGAAGAAGCAAAAGAAAATTCGATAATGTAAAATATTGTATTATTATAAGACAAACGTTACCAATGACCATACTTGGAACATTTTTTACGTTATATAAAAAACTCATTTATCATACTATTTTTAAGTCAAGCATTAATTGCAATGTTTCCTTGTGTACTTTTTGTTGAATTGTTTTTTTATTAGTTATTGAATATTTTTTTTTATGCTCATGAAAGTAAAAAATGAAATATAGATTGGGTATTGGGGAATTGAGAGTGATGTGAGGGGGGGGCACATAAGAGCTTCCACCTTCACGTGGTTGGCCCTGTTTAGTAGAGAATAATTTATTGGAGCGATTTAATCTTGGAGAAAACCTCCCTCGATCCAGTGTAGCAACAAAAAAGTCACTATTGACTTAGTTGCTACTCTTTCAGATCATGGGAGGCTTCTTCCAAGTTCATGCGACTCCAATAAATTGTTCTTGAAACGAAGAGGAGATTATTCAGGTATGTTTTGACATTTTCAACATATGTTCTAACATTATCATAAGAATGCATCTTAGAGTAAAAAATACTACATCAATTACTTGTATTTATTGTATAGATAATGATGGATTTTGATTGACTTGGCAGTGCAGGTACAAATCATCTTGCATCATGAGCAATACAACTTGTCAACCAGGGTCATGTACAGGATATTTTTGCTTGTGTGCTTGACCAGGTTCGTAATGTCACATTTTGTAAGTTCCTTTACAATTCATAATTCAATATTAAGCTTGTTCATGATTATTATCTAGGTTTTTTGTATGTGTTTTTTCATCTATTTGATTGTAAGCAACTCTGCATGTTTCCTGTTGTTCACTATGATTTCTCCCATTACCACTCCCAGGATGAATCTAACTTTATTGTTACATTGGTTACTTTATTGTTACTATGATTTCTCCATTTACGATTTCATAGGTTACATCATGTAAAGTTGTCAATCTCAGGTTGGTGATGAGCTTTAGTTCTACAGATTTGGGGCTTTTCTGATATTTTCTCCCTCATGTCATTCCTGCATCACCTCGTTGTTTGAGCATGCCAATTGTCTACCACTTGTACCAATTTTCACATGTCAATCTCTGAGTGGTGCCACATTTCACCTATTTTCAGTGAGAGTTTAGGGTTTCTCTAACATAGCTTCAGAAATCCGATTCGGTGCCTGCTTGAATATTGTCACATAATACTCATGGTTTGGATTGATGAGCATGTTCTAAATGGTTGGTTGATTCATAAGAACCACCCATATAGTCATCTTGAGATATTTCAGAAGGTTTCTCGGGTTTCCTTTTTCATCGTTTCTAGTGGGTGGGATGGTGTGGGGTGATCCATCAATATTGGTGCTCTTGTAGTAGGGAATTTGTTTTTGGGGATATAAAGGAACATTTGATGTAGATATCCCATTGGATGCATTCATAGATGGGCACGAGAGGTCAAGAATTTAAATTAAAATATGCAACCTCTAGCATGGTAACCTGAAGGCCGCGAGAGACACTGGTTAAAGATTGTTTTGTGCTGGCCTTAATATAGTCGTGATTTCTTTCTATTATCTTAATGCAAATATATAGTCCGGTCTCATTAAAATGAGGATTGTGGTTGTATTTCTCTTTGGTTGTTTCTCTCTTAAAGCTCCAGAAGTTGCCAAAAGTTGCGATAGTTGTTTAGTTTGCCTGTTACAACTTAAAAGTGGTTTTTAGCAATGGGAGTCATGTTTTTTAAGGTTCATACTAATATGGAGATCTTGTAATTCTATATTCAGCATAAGAGAAGATGGCCTCTGCTTTGGGCAGTATGACAACAATTGCCACATCTACCTCATTGGGTAACAATGGAAAGGGGAAGAAGTTGGGTGCAATGTTTGATAATTATGGGAGACAATTGTCTTCTCTTTCAGTTTTTTCACCCATTCCTTTAATCGCTCAAGCAGAAGAGGGACTCTGAGATTACGCGACAGAGAGAAGGTAGTTAATACAAGAGCTATGGAAAAGGAGTTTTACTTCAACAAGGATGGCTCAGTGACAAAAAAATTGCAGGTCAGAGAAAAAATTATGTTTAAAGGAAGGTCACCTGCACGTGAAAATTCATTGTGGTGGATCTTTCCTTGTCCACTTATATTCGATTTTAATGTGTTATTTTAATTTTTCATGGAGGGTTGTTTTGGCATATGGTCTGGCATTCAATTGCACACTTACCGAAAGCATTGTCAATTTGTCTTGCAGGCGGTGTGAACAAACTTGTTGATCTTGTTGGAGTCACCCTTGGGGCAAAGGGAAAAATGTTGTCTTGGAGAGCAAGCATGGTTCTCCGAAAATAGTTAATGATGGTGTGACAGTAGCTAAGGAGGTAATTTGTAGATGTATGCTCTGTTTTTCTTTTTAACGTTGTATTAGTTCCCCCTCTTAAATGTCTTAGATTTGGTAGGCATAATTTGAAAACTCAAAGGTGAAAGGAAACATATTTGTTACCCAGTGGTCTACTTGGCCTATGGACTAGCCACATTAGAGTAATGCATAAAGCTTTTCACAACAATAAAAGAAAAGGGTTATCGCTGAGTCAAATTTTATTGTTATTGAGAGTGTAATGAAATGTATCTCAATGCTATGGTTTTGGCCTTTTTATTGGTTGAATTAGCGGACCCAGTTGAAAATATTGGGGCCAAGTAGGCTGGTTTTCCTTTTTGTTGATGGTTTGGTGTATCTAATTGAATTAGTTGCCTAAGGTATTTTTGGTTGCAAACTCCTTTTCATTTTTCATACAGTATTGGCCTTGTGGAATACATCTGATTGTGTGGTCTTGTTAGATCTACAACATTTGTAGTTGTTTAGTCTTATGGTCGAGGTGCACTTTTATTATGGAAATAGTTGATGCAATATTGTCATTTAATCCTTACTGCAGGGTAGCATGTTGAGAAGTTTCTTGTGAAACATTTTGTATTCAAAATGACACTTGATCCTATACAGCATCATGCACTTGACTTAAAAATTCATATTCAAAGTGTGCCAAACAATTCTTGCAAAATTTCAAATATTTATGTTGTTTTAAACCATTATCTTTTTCATGTATTGGATGCTGAAAATGTGAAAAAGACTTTGGTATGAAACCAACTGGTGAATAATTTCCAGCAAACAACCACTTCCAAGACATGATTTAGAAGTAGAACATATGTACTTATGAAGCATAGAAATATATCCTTGATGCATTGTCAATGTTTGGCTAGGGTTATTTTTGGAGAAAATAACTCCTTATTCCTAGAATAGTGATCTTCAATACAAGTAAATGCCAGAGAAGAGAGATCATCGTGTGACGCAACAAAATTGAAATTGGACCCCCAAGGAGAGCTGGTGTGTCTACAATCACTCTGTCAGCATTTTCCCTTGGTGTACCCCGTTCTTTTCCTCCAGCCTGAGTCTTAATTGACTTCTTCTTTCTTCGGGTTTATTTATCAAATTCGTAGAATTTGATAAATAAATACCATCCACAATGGTTGGACTTTAATTTATATTCCCGACTTTATATTATCTCCAAGCCTTATAACCAATGTTTAACTTTCAACACTTTGTATTTATACTCCACGTTTCTTTTTAAATAAATAATTTGTAATGAACTTTCGGCTCTATATTTCACCACCCAGCCTTACAACAATCACGCTCCAGACTTATGCTAATTATCCGCCAATCGTTTAATTAAACAATTTCATTATACTCCGGCCCCACCTATATATATCAATAACCAATCAAAAACTCGTATCGTACTTGGCTATCCTCCGCACACCTTAGTTAACCTCCGGGCAAGTTCAACGTGCGACCACCGTCCGATGGCCCTTCTCCAAATCAACGACTCTTGGCAATTTCGCTCGGCTTCCAACGTCGGGCTTTAACGTGCGATGGCGCGGGTTAAATGGTGGTTTTCCGAGGGTCACTTCGCCACGTGTCGCATTCCCTATGGAATCGCTCGCGAATAGGAAATACCGCCTACTCTGCAAAAGCGGTGCGATATGGGCAACCCGCTTTTGTGATTCCGCTCGTGGTTTTGGTACAGGGCTTGACCACGGGTGCAAGTCTGGTTCCGCTGTCCTTTTGTTTGTTAACTCATGTCCAATCCTCGGGTCAAGTTCTGAAAGCACAACAATATTGTCTCTTTATTAAGCGGGATTTTTATTTTTGAACAGTGTTCACGACCCCGGTTCTCTACACAGACCTCGCCTTCGGGTGGGGTGAGTTCACAGGGTTATCCAAAAATTTACGGGAATTCAAAGACAGAAGAATGGAATTATCAGTACCCAATCGCCTCACAGTTAAACAATTCTTCACAATTAGCAATTCGAGATAATTCAATGGCAACTAAGCTTGGAAATCATTTAACTGGAAACAATTGTTCACACACAGAGGTTTATTGCAGAAATCCCCTCTCTACTCTCCTCTTCCCTCTCTACTTTTATTCATCCAAGGAATTATAATTTATATACATAACATATGGCTCTTCGGTTCCTCTGAGAGGACCGTTCTAGAAATCGAAAGGTCTAATTATAATAATTCAACTAACTGAAACTGTTCGACTCCTACAACTCTAACTAGTCTAAGTAATACAGTCAGCTGAGGTATTGACACCTAGCTGTTACAACTCAAATGTTTTCGAACCCTCCTAGCCACAACATGTGGACAAAACCTCCTACATTGTTGGCTAGTGCCTAATGCCCCTGCATCATTGTGTGACATAAACCTATTAACAAAAGTGAACAGGGAATGATTATTAATTATGGCATACTAAGTTGTCAGTGATTTTGACTATTTTTCTTTAACATGTAAAAATGTTAAATTCCAAACTTACATCATCATGGTATTTTAGTAGATGTGTGATAGGTAGTATGATAGTATCATATTACCATTCTTCCTTGAGGAACCCACTTCATCCATTAAGATTGCTTTTCTAAAGAGTAACATTGTAGATAACTTTAAAAACATTTGTTAACTATTTTTGGTTGACCATTTGATTGTGTTTGATATGTAGAACTCATGGCAGCTAGTGTTTCTCCACTCATATTAAATAATTATTTCCAAAAGTTTCTTGTTACTATTACTTTAGGAAAACCATGAAGACGATGAATTTCTTTCACGGACACTTTTGCCACTTGGCTTGTTGTTTATGTACTTTGAGCTCTACAAAACAAATCTACAAAATTTGTCTATATAAATGACCACAAAAATGTAATACTTACCTTTATATTTCAGTAACCCTGTAATAAAGTCTATTGATATATCTTCTAGTCTTTGAATATGTATGTGGAATGGTTGAAGTAACCCTAGAGATTTTACTATCTCTCTTTTATTTATTATGCAAACCTGACCTTCTCTTACAAAATTTTGAATATCTTTCTTCATTCATTCCAAAAATATATTTTTTGATCCTTTGATATGTTTTAAGGAACCCTGCGTCCTACCATCAGAGAGACATGGGACTCCCTTAATATTTTTTTATTCAAATATGCTTGCGTGCATAAAAATATTCTACATTTGCACCAAATTATATCTCTCTTTCACCCCCAATGCTCCATAGAGTTCATCCTATCCTTTATAAATTTTAGTTTTTGTTTAGTACTATTGTCATTTTTCCATTATGGCAAGCTTCTTCTAGCCACCTAGGAATAGAAAATGTAATTGGATATAAATTTGAGGCCTCTTCTATTTTATAAAGAGCATCATGTACTAAATTTTCCTTACCCTTTTTGCAGATTATCTCAAAATTAAAACTTTGCATTTTTTCTCCTAATTTTTGTTAATCTTCCAATGAAATCCATAGCTTCAAAAAATACTTTATGCTATCATGGTATATCTTGACTTTAAAGTACCTCCCAGTGATATACTATCCCCATTTTTTATTGCATGTAATATTGCTTCCATTAATTTTTCATACGTAGATTTCACCAAATATTTTCTTTGAATTCTTTGCTTTTAAAAGCCAATGATATCCCTTATTGTGTTAATGTTACGTAAATTCCTTGTCCTAGTGCCTCACACTCTACTATGAATGTCAATGTTGGTGTAGAAGACATGGCATCCATTAAAAGAGAGAATGCCAAAGTAGCCTCATCATTCCATATAAATGATATTTTCTTCAAGAGATTGTGAGTGGACTTGAAATGCATGCATAATTCTTAACGAATGATCAATAATATCATGTAAGTCTAAAAAATCTTCTAAGAACCTTGATTTTCTTAGGAATAGGTCATTTTGTAATAGCTTGCATCTTTTGAGGCTCTAACTTCACTCCTTCCTTTAAAACAATATGAACCAAATACTCGAATTCTTATTTCCCAAAAGCACATTTGGATATTTTTACATAAAAATGATTGTTCTCAATAATTTATATAACTTTTCCACATGTTTACTAGTGTGGTATTCCCATGATTTATTATAAATATGTGTATTATCAAAGAAAACCAACACAAATTTTATAAGATGAGATCAAACAAAATTTTTCTTAAGTCGAGCCCGCCAGACTTCAAACGGAGATAAACCATCATTCAAACCAAATTCGCGTTCCAAAATAGCCTGCTGACGTCGGCCAATTTTGTGACACGAAAACCAAATGAATTCCGCCCTAATATTTTTCGGGTCCGAAGTTGGGCTGGCGTATGGAGGGAGAGTTGTGACGCGAATTTCTTATCAAATTCGCCCTAATCTTTTTCGGGTCCGGATTTCCACTGTGTGAGCGGCCCAAACAAAGATCCGCTCCTATCCCTCTGTGATGAAACCATCGTACATGCTTACGTCATCAATCAAAACCCGCCACCCTTTTGACTTTGTAAATAAAACAAATTGCGTCTGCGTCATTTTCATTGTTCTGTGCGCTAGCCAGTCTTCCATGCAACAAAATTCAAAAACCAATTGTTAACGCTTGCTGACCGTTACCTTGCTGAAGAGAATTGAAGCCGAGTATTTCAGGGTTCTTCTATCATAACCAGCGCCTGTTTAAACACGTTTCATTTCCCGTAAACAGGTATTTATTCCAATTCCCTGCTAAACTCTGTAAAAAATCTTGGTTTTAGTTTTAATTCTGCACTAAGGTCCGAAAAGAAGTTCAGTTTGGTCTTTTTCGTTCCCAGAACTGCAATTATATTCCCAAAACTGGTAATTGTGCCCCTTTTCCACAAAAACCCCGAAATTCCATTTCTGAATCCACAAGAACCAGAAATGGAAGTTCATGTAGCTCTGAATGTCATGCCCATCAATGCCCCTCACAAGGACTTGGATTATTTGCCTTTAGCCGATATGGATTTTCAAATTAAGGACTTGCGTCTCAGTGAGAATCCTCTTTGAATATTTTGTCGTTGCAGAGACAATTATTTGAATGGTTCTTACATCTTTGGACTTTGGGAATCAAATCCTCCTATGTGCCTTCTCCCCTCAGTCCATATTTTTCCTGAGTTAATCCATTATTGCTACGCAAATTATGATCCCAACCAACGAGTAGTTTTATCCCCAAGTCAAAATGTCCTTTTCCCAATAACTGCTCAGTCCATAAATGAAATGCTACAATTCCAACCTGGTCAAGCTCTCACTCCCCTATCCATGGTTGAATTACTTGAGAAATCTACTAAGTTATCCCATGAAGAGTTAAACCGCCTATGCCAAACCTTCATGTTACCAGAGCATCAGCCTAAAAACCCTCCCCCTTATGGTTATACTTTCTTTACTAATGAGGGTAGACTTATTTTAAACATGATATCTTCCATAATGGGCTTCAATACTAGTGAGTATGTTGATCAGTTAACCCTAGTATTGTTATCCATTTTTACCCCTGGATAGCCTCCTGCTGTCAAGTACGATTTTGCATCTTATATTGCTGACAAAATCCATGATCAATTCATGAGATTTGAGAATGAGAGAGTATTTAAGTATTCTTCCGTCATATATCATCTCATGATTTACTTTCAGTCAGAAAATTTCCCTTTTTATGTTAAGAAACTTGATGCCAAAGGGAATCCTAGGTCAGTCATCTTTTGGTCTGCCATTACTCACAAATCTGATTCTCCTTATTCCTATAATGATTTTGTCGACCTTTTTGTTCATCCTGCAATTACCTTGTTGACAGGAGTCTCTCCTCCTAGAATTAACAATGAAATCAAGAAAATCCTTCAGCTCTCAAAGCATTACAAGATAGGTGACTGGTACCTATATCAAAACTACACAGAGATCAAGATATATGGATGTGAATTATGCCCATTCAAACTGCCCAAGTATGTCCCAATGAGACTCTTTGCATTAGAATATTTCAGGCAAATGAATAATTCATATATAATTCATTTTTGCAATGCAAAGAAAAAGGCTCAACTCAGGATCAAGAGCCAATTAGGTCCCTTCATTTGTAACTCTAGGGAAGCTGGAAAGGAAGCCGAAAGGATTTTAGAAGACTATCTCAGACTACAAAAGAGTTTCTACTGGGTGCCTTATGATCCAAACAACTTTATCTATGATAGAAGAATGAAAAATAAACTATCATTATACATCCATCAAAGAATCCCAGAAATAGAACAATATGCTAATATGGATGAATGGACAGAAGGGACATTGGTTGAAAAAGATAGTGAGCAGGTCAATGTTGAAAATGTAATGAAAGATCTTGAAAAGATACTTGACCTAGAATCTTTTGGACAGGTGCAGGGATCTTCTTCAGCCATGACTTTACAAAAAAATTTGCAGGAGATTAGTACAGTAGCAGTAGAATCTAAAAGAAAAGAAAAGGAGCCTGATATACAAATAATTGAAAAATTCATAATGACAGCGCAACCAGAGACTTCTAAAGAACAAGGTCAAGGACAAATTCCTCCTACTTAGATCAGTGAACCAGAAATTTCTATTTTACAAACTCCTCTGAATATAGAAAAGGGAAAAAAGAGAGAGGATGAAACAACTACTCCTATTGGTGGCTCTTCTGAACAGCAAGATGTTAAAAGGCAGAAATTAACTCCCCTTCTAGAAGATGAATCATTTCAGGAAATCCCTAACAGCCAGGGAAGAGAAGACAGTCAGAAAACAGGTACAGGTAGTGGGACATCCACTGATTTTCAAAAACAGGGAATACAGAGGCAACAAAGTGCAGAAATATCTTCTTTCAAACCTCCAGTAAAAACTTCCTGGGACATCAAAAGAAAATTCATCAATATAAAGGCCAAGAACGATCCACTTAGACTTCAAGTGTACAACCAATTTTTGAAGATGGCTCCGAAAAATCAAGAAAGATTGATGTCAGCTTATGACATCCAACAGGGTAAGATGTTAATGAGCCATTTGAATCCCAAGGTGCAGCAGCCTCAGACAGCTGCAGATTATGTTAGGACTAATTTTGAAGTCTTAGCAAAGGATATCCATCCTTTAGATCAAATTGAGCTACACAAGCAAACAGGTGAGATGATTTATTCTACTCCGACGGATAAATCAATGATGACCCATAAGTTGCAGGATTCTTTGGATAATACTAATACACAGTTGTAGCTTGAAAAAGCTTCCTCCCAGGCTAAGGATAATAGAATCAAAACTTTAGAGGAAATAATCATTGGTTTGGGTCATAATCCTAAAGATGTGAAAGGTATTGAAGCTTTGATCAAGAGAAAAGATGATGATATTGCAGCTCTGAGAAAAAAATTAAAGTTACCGGCCTCAAGACATCCACAGACTGCAGAAATCATCAAACAAAATTCTGAGGAAGAACTAATGGATTTTCTCTTAAAATTGAATGAGCAACTTACTGCAACTGAAAAAGAGCTTGAGAATGCATTAAAAGATAAGAAGGCAAATATTCCAGTATCTACAATAGGAGTAGTGACAGGTACAGCAAGAACAGGTCAACCAACAGAATTGTCACATAGAAACACTGCAAATTTGAACACTGATGAATTAACAAAGTCAATGGAAGATATGAAACTTTAGGCCATAGAGATTCACAAAACAAAGGAACAATTGGCCACTCTAGAACATAAATATGATCTTTCAAAAATGAATGTTGCTGATAAAACAGGAGAAGTGAACAAATTAGAAAAAACAGTTAAAGCATTGGAAAAGGATCTCACATTGGAGAAACCTTTAAAAGAAATAAATGATATTCTTTGGGATAATATCATTCAATCAATAAAGGATGTTTGGTCCTCAATTCAAATAATGGATGAATAGAATAACTTAGTTAAATTGGCTCTGGATGAGATTGAGAGATCAAGACAAGAGTTGGGAAATATGCCAGAAGAGGCCAATAGACTTATACATTTTTTGAATACTCAGACTAAGAATCAACTTGCGGAAATTGGTATTCAGGACAGGACCGGAACAATTCTGGAAATAAAGAGAGTTTTTAATAAAAGAACTCTGGTACAGAATTTAGAACGAAGGTGCTCAGATATGCAAGAAGAAATCATTGCCTTCAGAGAAAGATTGAATATTTTGTTAAATAGAGGATTGCCCAGTCCTATAGTTGCAGAAGATAAGCTAATGGACCTTGATAGTTATGTTTAAAAATTGGACAAATATGCTGATAATCAAGCTAGTTCTTCAACCAGTTCATCAACAGCAGCATTGCCTACAGGGAAAAACCTTCATGACAGATTGGAGAATTTATTTTATCTTGAGCATGAAGTAAATCATTTATTCCCAAATCAGCCTAATTTCTTCAGATATACTGAGGCTGATGAAACACTAAGAAATTTGCAAAGGACCAGAGTGCCAGAAGTTCAATGGTGGGAAGAAATGATGGAACTTTTGTAAAAAATTATCCTTACATAATTTTTTTCCTATTTACCACAGTATATCATGATAAAAAGGATAAAAGGATGAACAAAGGTCAAAGAGTATCAGAGCAGTTAAAGAGTATCAGTGAGACAAAATAATCAACATATAATTACTGAAGAGGACAGCAGCAAGCCAAGATATAGGGCCTGCCTCCAGCACATTCTTAAAAGAAGGAAACAGCACAACATCAGTTATCATTTTTCTTATCTACGAGACCATCTGTCTCTATATTGTTTTAATGACTTCATGGATGGTTTTACTTCATATAATATATTCAAAACAAAGTTTTTTCTCTTTTGAAAAAAAAATGATTAATGTTTATCACTCTGCCTTCAAAACTAGCAATGCTGGTCTATGTTGCTGGTTTATTAATATGGTCTGATGGTCTTTTTATATTTTGGACATATCACACTCCTCACATGATTAGCATTTTTCTCTGTTCAAGGATTTTGGGTACTTTAATTTGTATTTGGAACAATGGACGTCGGTACGTACTCTATCTGTTGCTTTACTATTCTACATACTGCTATTTCACTTTCTTATAGATGCCTTGCGCATATTTGGATGCTTTCTCAGATTGTCGATAATCTCCATGTGGACCGTTACTGGGTTTTATATCAAGTCCCTGTATGTGACATGGGGTATTTTTCTATCACTGTCTGGGGTGGGACTTCCACATTTTTGGATGGATATTTGGGTTCCAATCTTCAGATGTGAAAATGTAATGACTTCATGGACTGTTTTACTTCATATAATATATTCAAAACAACATTTTTTCTCTTGTGAAAAAAAAATGATTAATGTTTATCACTCTGCCTTCAAAACTAGCGATGCCGGTCTATGTTGTTGGTTTATTGATATGGTCTGATGGTCTTTTTATATTTTGGACATATCACACTCCTCACATGATTAGCGTTTTTCTCTGTTCAAGGATTTTGGGTACTTTAATTTGTATTTGGAACAATGGACGTCGATACTCTATCTGTTGCTTTACTATTCTACATACTGCTATTTCCCTTTCTTATAGATGCCTCGAGCATATTTGGATGCTTTCTCAGATTGTCGATAATCTCCATGTGGACCGTTACTGGGTTTTATATCAAGTCCCTGTATGTGACATGGGGTATTTTTCTATCACTATCTAGGGTGGGACTTCCTCTTTTCTGGATGGATATTTGGGTTCCAATCTTCAGATGTGAAAATGTAATGACTTCATGGACTGTTTTACTTCATATAATATATTCAAAACAAAGTTTTTTCTCTTGTGAAAAAAAAATGATTAATGTTTATCACTCTGCCTTCAAAACTAGCGATGTTGGTCTATGTTGCTGGTTTATTGATATGGTCTGATGGTCTTTTTATATTTTGGACATATCACACTCCTCACATGATTAGCGTTTTTCTCTGTTCAAGGATTTTGGGTACTTTAGTTTGTATTTGGAACAATGGACGTCGGTACTCTATCTGTTGCTTTAGTATTCTACATACTGCTATTTCACTTTCTTATAGATGCCTTGGGCATATTTGGATGCTTTCTCAGATTGTCGATAATCTCCATGTGGACCGTTACTGGGTTTTATATCAAGTCCCTGTATGTGACATGGGGTATTTTTCTATCACTGTCTGGGGTGGGACTTCCACTTTTCTGGATGGATATTTGGGTTTCAATCTTTAGATGTGAAAATGTAATGACTTCATGGACTGTTTTAATGCATATAATATATTCAAAACAGTGTTTTTCCTCTTTTAAAGTTTCATTTTTTTTTTAATTGAACCTGCCGTCGCTATACCGACGCCTTGTAACCGTCGAAATTGCGATAGATTAGAAACATCGGAAGAGAGACAGTATAAAACCGTCGGAAGGGCGACGTCCAAAACGTCGGACCACATTTCGTCGGAATTGTGACAGTTTACAACCATCAGAAGGGTGACATCGAAAACGTCGGACCACATTGCGTTGGAATTGCGACAATTTACAAACGTCGGAAGAGCGACGTTCAAAAAGTCGGACCACATTTCGTCGTAATTGTGACAGTTTAAAGACGTCGGAAGAGCGACGTTCAAAACGTCGGACCACATTTCGTTGGAAGTGCAACAGTTTACAGGGGTCGGAACTGCGACGGATTGGGAAACGTCGAAAGAGTGACGCTTGTTTGGAAGCGACGGAAAAAGTGTCAATAGTGCGACACTTTTTAATTGCGTTGGAACTGTGATAGTATGGTAAACCACATTTTTCCCGCCCTTGAATTGTCGCTCTTGCGACGACTATGTGTCGGAATAGCGACGAATTGGTTGTCGGAATTTCCGCCAAATTTTCTAGTGTATTTATATGTTAATTTATTGCAATTTAATTGTTTTAAGTTACGATGCGATAACAAGTGGGGTTTGTGATGCGATGCGATTGCATATCGCATATGATAAGAGGAACCTTGTTATTGCTATGAGCTAAATCTTGCGACATGCGATAAGGGGTGGATGCAATGTAGTTTCAGAGTTAAATTGCAAGGATTTCAAATCCAGAATAAGCCCTTTTTGTGAAGAAATCACATCGGAGATGGAAGCGGTGAATATAACATAGAACCACCAAGAATTTCGACATGTGATATGAGGAGCAGATGCGATATAGTTCAAAGCTAAAATCTAAAGGAATTGAAGTCTAGCTATGGGACCCAATCGGATATCGCAATTCGTAAGCTCAAGAGGATAAGCACTCAAGGATCATGTTAAAATTCCAAAGTGCGAAACGCGATAAGAGTACCAGATGCGATGTAGTTTCAAAGAAAAAGTCTAAAGGATTTCAAATCCAGAGGTCTAAGGTTTCCCTTTGATAAATCGCATTGGGGTTTGGAAGAGATATGCATAACAAGAAACACATGAGAATGTCGACATGCGAAGTGCAATAATGAAGCGGACGCGATGCAGGTCAATGCTAAAGCCTAAAGGATTTCAAGTTCGGGAGTATGGGTTTTCGCTTTGCTAAATCGCATTGGAGAGAAAAGGATGATTATAACATAAAACAAAAAGGAAATCCTGAACACAAGAATAGACTCGGGTAAATACCCGACAGTCATGCAGAAAAATGGTTGATGTGGTAATGGCGGCTAAATGTGGGCAGAAAGGCTTGGGTAAGGACCCGATAGAGCAAAGGGCAGAGTCAGGTGTTGAGAAGAGCAGTGAAGGTTGAACGTTGTGGACATGAAAAATAGAGGTAGAGTCGAGAAAAAGGAGATATGGTGGCACTATTGGAAATGTTCCAGTTGGGTCAAGTCAGGCCAAAAAGACAGTTATGCAGAACTGTGTTGAATGTAAGAATAGAAATAGAAAAGACTCTGCCAGCAATAGAATAGACAAAAAGCACAACGAGCCAAGAGTTGAAAGGGCTAAGTGAAATATATTTTTGTAACTATAAATGTAAATGAATTAATTATTTTTATTGTATGTGATGCAAATGCAAGTCTCCGTAGGCATAGGAAAAACTCCATGAATGGTGTAATGATTATTTCCGATTTAATAACCTAAACTGAAGTGTAAGGAATCAAATGGGTGGAAGGCATAGGGTCAGGCTTGTTCAATTCGTATTCCCTGTAGAATGAAAACATTCATGTATTTATATGTATAAAACATGTAATATCCATCTGCATAGAGATGTTAGAGAGAGAGTAGCAGAATTGAAGAGAGATGAATATTCGTATTCTTGCAGAATGGAAGAGAGGGGAATAATGTAAGAGAGTTGCAGAAGGTTGGACAGTAAAAGAATCAGAGAGAGTTGATAGAGATGATTGTGCACATCAGGAACTGATATGAAACGGATATGAAGGTTGAAGAGGCAACAGTGGAGAAGGATTATAACAGAGTTGATATCCACGTAAATCAGCACTTTAGTTTCATGTTGAGTCAGGGGATTGTAGTCTCCTTTCAAGTTGTAGCTTGATAAATTTTCTATTGGAGCTGGGGGAGGTAGGAGCCTCTTATGGGTTGTATCCTACAGAAAATACATGGGATTTTTTGCTTCTGTTTCAAGTTGTAGCTTGATAGATGTCCAGTTGGAGCTAGTTGAGGTAGAAGCCTCCTCGTGCAGAAAATACATGGGAGTTGGTGCTTCCGTTTCAAGTTGTTTATTGATAGATGTCAAGTTGGAGTTGGTTGAGGTAGGAACCTCTTGTGGGTTGTAGCCTGCAGAAAATAGATGGGGTTTGAAGCTTCCTTGCAAGTTTTAACTTGCATAATTTTAGGTAGTAGCCTCCTATAGGTTCTAGCCTACAGAAAATTGGTGGTGAGAGGGAGTTGGAGCTTGCCTTTGCATCACAACAATAATAAGACATGGTTTTATCCCTTATGGGTTTCCACATATATCTGATGTCTATGTGCTTGATGATTATGTGTTGATGTGATTTATTATTCTTCTTAATTACTTGTTTTCCACACATTCAGTTTGTTGATTCATCATGTATTAAGTTTCTTATAAAATGAATTTTTTGAAGAGTTTAATGAAAAGAGTATTAATGACCAGGAATGTACTAAACTGATTCACCAGGCGCTCTCCCCCCCCCCTGCCTCTCAGTTTAGCTAAGGGTTCATCAATCATGATTAACATTTCTTGTGTTCTTATCATGAGTTTCATCTAATACATTTTCACCATTAGGAATCATTTCTTGTAGCAACTTCGTCAAACCTTCCATGTCTTCTTTTAAAACATTATTCAAATCTTCCATGTTGCCTTTCATTTTTTATTCTATGCCATCCTTTAAACTTTCTATGTCGGATTCTAAACCATTCTTCAAACCTTCCATGTTTTTTTTTAAACCATTCTTTAAACCATCCATCTTAGCTTCCATTTCATTTTTTGTCACTCTTTGCGAGAGCACATTTGTTGCACTTGGTCTCTTAATTTTGATATATCATGTTGCATTTCTTCCTCTTCTTCATGTGTCATAGCAGACTTTTCTGGTTTCTTATTAGATGTTTCCATTTTCCTTCTTCGAGTAATTTTATAATGAAACAATGATATTTATGTTTCACTATGCCCCTTGAATCACTTCAAATTGATTTTTCAAACAAAACTTATGAATTTTTTTTTTTTTAAATACACACCTTTTTTCTCTTTTTTATAGAATCTCGATATTGAATCTATGGTATCTATGTAACTTCGGACCCTGAAGATTTGAACTTTCGTCCTATAGTGGTCCTCTAATTTTTCTTTCTGATGTCAGAAATAATTTAGATTCTTAAAGATAAAGCTATGCCTAATCTCCCACAATGGCCTAATTATGGACTAATTTAGTAGAGAAAACTTGTACGGTGTTCCACGTGTCGCTTTTTCGACCTTCGGCTCTAAAATTGATATACCATAAAATAAATTCCGTGCCATTTTGGAAAATTTTTATAGAATTCAAATCCAATGCCTGAAATAAAATTTATGATGCTTTTCCCTTGGTCACCTATTTGAGGTGAAATTTTGGAGCCTGCAAAAACCCTTACTTCCTCAGATCATATATCCAAAAATATAGCGAACCAATTTTTGAAATTCGTACATGAGGTTCACTAGTATTTCTACTCCAAATGGTTTCAATTTCATATTCTGAAGCTTCATATAAAAAAAAAATTATAGCGGAATTTCCATCATGGCCTATTTGAAGAAGCAAAACGCTAGAATCCAAAGCTCTAATACCAAATGTTATGCAACCAACTCACAAAATAGAAATAAATATAGATCAATGACTTAAAAATTATCCACTTCTAGGGGAGCCTCCTTTAAATTACATAAATGAACAATTCCTGGATGATACAAATCACAAAACCTACTTTCTATATATAGGAGTCTAAGGGGTTACAATATAATCAGGGCCTACATAACAATAATAATGTGAAGGCACATCAATAAGAATAAGGGGAATACACTAACAATAAAAATAAGGGGCTACGCTAGTATTATAGGGACCTAACAGGGTGGCCAACCATATAGCTTTCCTAACATTCATATTCGGTTATTCAAACAAATATCTCAACCCACTGTGATCACTCATCAATACAAATTGTAGAAATTTTAATAAAAATTATGTATTTCCTCGATTCTCTTGATCTGACAATTATATTCCACTGTTAAATACAAAATCGCTTCCACAAAAACTTTGTGGAATTTAAAACATGATCGCCAATTGCAATATCAAGAAGATAGATCAATCACACATAACACAGATGTTTTTACCAAGAAAGAATAAAGCTAAAAACCCCACTATAATATATTATGTATATATCATGGATCATGAAACAATCTCATACAAAGATCCAATCCAAGAGCTCTCAATACAATATACAATCGTCTCACACTGTCATACAAAAATTGGCAAATTCATGTGCCAATTTACTGCCTCCAGACAGCCTACCTCCACTGCGTAATCCTAGCTAATAAAAATCCCTGAATGAATGGAATCCTACTTGCCTTGACTATGCAATCCTCATGGGCACATCCAATGTGTGTGTGGTTGCATGAGTGCACCCACTAATGTCACAACTGATAGTCAAATTGTCCCTTTCACCTACATCTCAACTAGGTCTCCACTGGATCTGACATGCATGTAGTTAACAATATTAAATCTTCAGTTGCATGTGAGACCACTGATTGTGAATTAATTAATAATTAATTCACTAATCTCTCACTAGTGTATCTTCAGTTACAATTAGCACAACTGAGTTTAACTCACTTAACTGAGTTCAACTACTTTAAAACCTTCATAACTACACTTCCAACTTTGTTACAATTTCGAATCACTCAGTTACAACTAAGTCCACTTGCATGTCCCACAAACCAACCTCTTAACTCAAAATTACTATAGCTAACTGGTTTTCCACTTCAGTTAACTATATCCAAGTGCTCAATGACAATAGATTATTATTTATTTTCCAACTATTATTAAGGGATAATAATAGTCGACATGCATCTATAATTAGACATGTGATCTATAAATAGAACTCGCACATACAGCTATAAATAGACCATCATCTATAAATATAATTTTCTCAACCATCTATAAATAGACATCATCTATAAATAGAATTTTCTTATGCATCTATAAATAGAACTCCACCTAAAAATAGCCTGAGGCTCCATCCTAGAGGTGCAGAATTTTCACTAGGATCTTCTTGTTGAATCTCAACACTCCCTCTAAACAAGAAAGGGATTATCCTTCACCCCGATCCTGTCTCTATGGTATTCGAATTTTCTCCTGGTGAGCGCCTTCGTCAGAATATCTGCATCCTGATCTTTCGTAGGAATGCACTGAAGCAACATGATCTTCCACTACACACAATCTCTGATATGATGATACCATATATATATATATATATATATATATATATGCTTAGATCTAAAACATAGGATTAATCGAGAGTTCCATGCAACTCTAATTATCACAATGAATCACTGTTGGATCTAAATGAGAACCAAACAAATCAACCAAGGTATTTCTCATCTAGATAACCTCACATGCAACTTGAATTGCTGCCATTTATTCTGCTTCCGCTTAACTGAGTGACATGGATATCTACTTCCTACTATACCAAGAAAAAACTGTAGATCTGATACTAAAGATCCCCCCCTGATGTGATATTTCTGTCTGTTGGGTTGCCTGCCCAATCTGCATTCATGAAGCCACATAACTTCACCTCATCCATCTATCTATACCATAAGCCATACTCAGATGTGCCCCTTAGGTATCTTAGGACATGCTTTCCCACCTTCCAAAAGAGCTTGGTAGGATTAACCATCGCTTGAATTTGTTGGTTAACCGCATAGAAAATGTCAGGTCTCATGTTCACTAAATACATTAGCGAACCCACTAAATGTCGATAGATAGTAGCATCCCCAGTACCTCTCCAGATGTAGCATCCTCTTTCCTCCAGTTTCCTGGAAGATGAGTATCCATGGGTTTGCAGCCCTCCATGTGAAGCTTACCCAGTATCTCCCTTGCATACTTTCCTTGAGATACAAAAATTTCACCATCTCGCTGCCATATTTCCAATCCAAGGAAATGATGAAGGAGGCCCATATCCTTCATCTCGAACTCCTTTGCAAGGTCCTCCTTGCATGAGTGTATCAACAACTCATCACTAGTTAGTATTAAATCATCAATATAAAGAACAATGATTAAAATCTTACCCTCCACCACAATTTTATATAGGTTTGCATCCGCCTCACATTTGGTAAAGCCAAATCCGGTGAAATAGTTGTCTATACGAGTGTACCAAGCATGGGGTGCTTGCTTCAGCCCATATAACGCTCTTTTGAGTCAACGCACATATGACTCGCTGCTAAAGATCTCAAATCCTTCAGGCTACTCTATGTACACCTCTTCCTCAATGATCCCATTGAGAAACAAAGACTTCACATCCATCTAATGAATGTGCCAGCCTATCTGCTCTGAGAGAGCAAGGATGGTCCTTATGGATGAATATCTTGCGACATGTGCAAGGGTTTCTTCATAATATATCCCCTCGATCTATGAGAAGCCTCGGGCCAAAAATATGGACTTTTATTTCTCAACACTCCCATCAACAACTTGCTTTACCTCATAGATACATCTCGAACCTACAGCGGATTTATCAACCAGCCTTGGAATAATTTCCCAAGAATTATTTTTGACAATGGATTCATACTCCTCCACCATTTCATCTACCCATGTGGGCTCCTTCACTGCTTCCTGAAAGGAAGATGGCTCAGTCACAATACATTTTCTCATGAGAGCCATGTATCTAGTAAATCAGCTAGGAGACTTTCCTTGTTTGCGCTACGAAGTAGGGGATCCTACATTCTGCGCAACATCAATTCTTAGCCTATCAGCTTCTGTGGCACTCCTTCTGCCAGTTCTGATGTTTGGCTCTGCGCGAATGGACTCCTCCACTCCATGAACCTCCTCTTGTGGCCGATCCACATCTTGAGACTCATCTTTGGGAACCAACAGTTCCTCCTCTACATGCAAGTCTAGCTCCCTCTCAAGCAACAACCGCATGGATTTCACCTCATCGAATTTTATATTCCATCGCATAACATTCATCTTACTATTAGGAAAATACACACGATAATTATGGGGTGTTTCTGTGTACCCCACAAATATCCCAACTTTAGCAGTTGGCTCCAGATTCTTCCTGGAGTTCTTGGTCACATGCACATAAACATATGAGTTAAAAATATTAAAGTGTGAAACATCTAGTTTCTTACCAGTGAAAGCTTCTTCACATGTACTCATGCCAAGTACTCTATGAGAACAACGGTTTACACATAAACCATAGTGTTGCATGCTTCTTCCCATAAATGCATTGGTAGGCCCTGATCATGCAACATTGCTCATGCTGAACCCACGATCGTTTTGTTCTTCCTCTCCGGGACCCCACTTTTCTGTGGGTTATGAGGCGCTATGAGTTCTCTTCAAATTCCTTCTTTGCTGCAAAATTCTTTGAATTCGTTAGAGATGTATTCTCCACCATTATCACTCCTCAGAGCCTTCACTTGCTTCCCCGACTCTTTCTCTACCAATGCCTTAAACTCACGGAACTTTGAGAATGTTTGATCCTTCTTCTACATGAAGAAGATCCATCATTTACAAGAAAATTCATCAAAAAAAATAACATAATACTAATGTTTTGTTGTCGAAGCAACCGAGAATGGTCCACACACGTCTGTGTGAACTCTCTCTAGGATCACTGAAGCATGGTTTTCCTTTTCATGAAAGGTGGAATTTACATACTTCCCCATGGTGAAACCCTCAAATTGATCTAATTGGGCAAGTGTTCCCATTGGAAGTCCAGTAGATATTTGTTGCATGAATTTCAAGGCTCCATGATGAAGATAGCCCAATCGCCTATGCCATAACTCACCCTCATCTCGACTCACCACTTTTTCTGCCTTCCCCATCATGGCAGCGCAACCATCTACCTCCGGCTTGTAGAGATTCTTAACTTGAATCCCGATCCTCTTAGCTTGACCCATTGTTTTATGTTGCAGGAAATCTTTTCCATCGCTGAAAAACAATGGCATGGCCTTTGTCCTCCAGCATTGCGACTAAGACCAAGTTTTTCTTTAGACCTAGAACATGCATAACATATTTCAATTGAAATGTTTTACCTGACTCCCTCTGAAAGGTAATGCTACCAATTCCCGTCACATTGTATCATCCATCGTTGCCCATCTCTATATGCATTTGGAGATCTTTCTCCTCCAAGTCACTAAAAATCTCCTTATCTCCCATCATGTGGAAGGAAGCGCCACTATCAAAATACCACACCGATGCCAATGCACTTGAAACCATGCATGCGATCAAGGAGAAGTCAAGTTCAAATTGTGAGGCAAGGGCCTCACCAGCTGCATCTCCAGCAGCCTTCTTGTTCTTCTTCTTCTGTAGATAGTTAATAGTGAGATGCCCATGTTCGTGACATTGAAAACACTTCACCTTGGAAAAATCCAGCTTCTTGCATTTAGACTTGGATTTTGAATGGAATTTCCCCCCTTTCCCTTTCCTTGCCTTGGCATCCAAAGCATAATTCTCTTCATCATCATGATTTGATGAAGAGTCATCTCTAGTGTTCCACCTGAACTCCTCTTGCACTAGATCCGACCACAGTCGTTCCCAATCCTACAGTTTTTCCTGTATGTTGACAGAGTCTTCATTATTGTGCCAACTCTTAGGAAGTCCCAAGAGATCCAAGCTCACCAAATCATCATCAGCAACAGTTATTCCCACACTCACCAGCTCATCCTGACATTGGATAAACTTCATGAGATACTTTGGAATGTTGTCGCCCTTTTCCATCTTGATCTTCCTGAGTTTATCTTTGAGCACCAATTTCCTATGATTACTGTTACCTTGGAAAATATCTATCAAAGCCTTTCACATAGCATATGGTGTGGCTTTCCCATGAAGGCTTGAGACAATGTGGTCTCGTACACCTTCCGACAGAATCCTCCTCACCTTTTCCACTTTCTTTTGCCATGCATCAAGTAATGTAACATCTGTCGAAGTTGACTTAGGAACATCACGGTCGATGAATTCCTTCAAGCCATTATCTTTGAGCACAGTCTCCATCCTGTCCTTCCAAGAAATGTAGTTCGAGCTGCCCTCGAGTGCATACTCTAGCCACAAGCCATTGAAATCCATTTTGATGTTTACTCTACTGTAGCACCAAGAAAATATTTCTGCAAATTCGAATTCTTTCCACCAACAAACTCAGCTCCTTCTTAAAAATTGTAATCTTCTGTGCTCTGATACCACATAGAAATTTTAATACAAATTATGTATTGCCTGGATTCTCCTGATCTAATAATTATATGCCATTGTTAAATACAGAATCACTTCTACAAAAATCTTTGTGGAATTTAAAACATGATCACCAATTGCAATATCTAGAAGAAAGATCAATCACACATAACACAGATGTTTTTACCAGGAAAGCATAAAGCTAAAAACCCCACTATCATATATTATGTATATATCATGGATCATGAAACAATATCATATAAAGATCCAATTCAAGAGCTCTCAGTACAATATACAATTGTCTCACATTGTCATACAAAAATTAGCAAATTCATGTGCCAATTTCTACCTCCAGACAGCCTGCCTCCACTACGCAATCCCAAATGATAGCAATCCCTGAATGAATGGAATCCTACTTGCCTTGACTATACAATCCTCATGGGCACATCCAATATGTGTGTGGTTGCATGAGTGCACCCACTAATGTCACAACTGATAGTCAAATTTTCCCTTTCACCTACATCTCAACTGGGTCTCCACTGGATCTGACATGCATGTAGTTAACAGTAGTAAATCTTCAGTTGCATGTGATACCACTGATTATGAATTAATTAATAATTAATTCACTGATCTCTCACTAGTGTATCTTCAGTTACAACTAGCACAACTGAGTTTAACTCACTTAACTGAGTTAAAATACTTTACACCTTTCATAACTACACTTCCAACTTTGTTACAACTTCGAATCACTCAATTACAAATAATTCCACTTGCATGTCCCACCAACCAACCTCTTAACTCAAAATTCCTATAGTTAACTGATTTTCCAATTCAATTAACTAATTCCAAGTGCTCATTGAGAATAGATTATTGTTTATTGTCCAACTATTATCAAGGGATAATAATAGTTGACATGCATCTATAAATATACATGTGATCTATAAATAGAACTCGCACATACATCTATAAATAGAATTTTCTCGACCATATATAAATATAAATCATCTATAAATAGAATTTGCTTATGCATCTATAAATAGACCTCCACCTAAAAATAGCCTGAGGCTCCATCCTAGTGTAGGTGCATAATTTTCACTAGGATCTTCTTGTTGAATCTCAACACAAACCTCTTGCTAAGAAGATAGTGCCTCCACATCTTCATTGCATGAATAATAGATTCCAAATCAATATCATGAATCATGTATTTATATTCATGCTCATTCAATTTCTTGGAATCATAGCATACCACCTATCCCTCTTATATAAGGACTCCACTAAGCCCTCCTTTACAAGCATCTGTACACACCACGAATTCATTATCCAGATCTACAATCTTAAGAACTGGAGCATTGGTCAACAAATGCTTCATCAACTCAAAACTAGATGCACATTCTTCTATCTATTCAAACTTCTTACATTTCCTCAACAGAGATGTAATAGGACATGCAATGCATGACAAGTTCCTAATGAACCTCATGTAGTAACTTGCTAATCACATAAATGATCTGACTTCCTCCACATTCTTAGGATTTTCCCACTCCATGATGGCTCTTATCGTCTCTGGATCTATTGATATGCCTTCCTTGGAAACAACATGTCCCATGTAGTGTACTTTTGTCTGGGAGAAACTGCATTTTCTAAGCTTAGCATATAACGGATGCTCTCTTAGCAATCTCAACACTGTTGCTAAATGCTAAACGTGCTCTTCCTCATTCTTATAATATACCAATATGTCATCAATGAATACAATAACAAACTTGTCCAGATAAGGATGCAACACATTATTCATCAAACAAATAAATGTAGTTGGGGCATTATTCAAATTGAATAGAGCTACAAAAAACTCATAATTCCCATACCTGGTCCTGAAGGCAGTCTTGTAGATGTCCTCTTCTTTAATGTGTACCTGATGATATCATGATCTCAAGTCAATCTTCAAGAACATTGTTTCTCCCTTCAACTGATCAAATAAGTGGCATCAATCCTCGACAACATATACTTGTTCTTAATCGTCACCTTGTTCAGCTTCCTGTAATCAATGCACAACCTGAGAGTATCATCATTTTTCTTAATGATAAACACTAGTGCACCCTGTTGTCACCAAAATCGTACCTGATTGGCTGCTGATCAGACAACTTCAGTGTAACTATTTCAAAGCAATATTGTGACGGAGGCTTAGCCTCCTCAGCCAGAGAGGGATCTCTCAAGGGTTAATGATATTGATTAATGATAAATATAGATGGCTAAATCTATGAATTATGTCTTGGTTTTTTATGTTTTCAGGTTGAAAAGATGAAGGCTAATACTACCATTGGGCTTATGGAGTCAACAAATTAGTAGGTTCAATGGCAAGGTTTCTTGACATGGAAGCTAAGGCAAATAGGCGTCTTTAACAAATGAAATTCACTCAATAACATATGTCAACACATTCATCTCATTACTAAAGGAAGTCAAAGCATAGGGTTATGAATTCTGAGTAATAGCAATGAAATCTATTGCTAATGGTTCAAAGGAAATTCACTCATAAAACATAGAAAAACACAGTCATCTCATTAGTAAAGGAAGTCAGAGCATAGGGTTATGAATTCTGAGTAATAGAAATGAGATACACTGCAAGTAGTTAAACATAATATGGAGATCAATAAAACATTAACACCCCATGAGAATCTTAGGTCTGTCAAGAAGAAAACCTCTTTGCATTACTGATCACAGTCAATTACATAAAGCAGCATTTTTGCCAAAAAGTCTCCAACCCCTTGCACATTCGACTTCTTGGTCTTTAATAGACCTTTTACAACATAATATGATCTCACATTGGGCTAGATACATCGAATTTATAACTCTTGACACCTTGCATAACCATAAAACATCAAATTTATGACAAACAGACAATTATCCTACTTGACAGTCTTATTTCAACTAGGACTCAAACTCTTCATTACTATATTTAACAACCTTATCCTAACAACCTTATCTATTTGAAATTACATAATTTTCCAATTTTATCATCACATGGTCGAATTTCAGTTCTTCATGACCACTTTGCTGACCTCCACAAAAGCAGGAAACCAAACCCTGTTTTTTAGGCATAAGATTATTTTCCTGCTTTGAACATTCTGACCATCATTTAAAATTTATTTCATGGTCCTTGGCTGTTGGAGATTATCTTAACATGTCTCATCACTCATCCCTAGCCTCCAACTATCCAAAAACCACTGCAAAACTTGTTCAAAAGGTTGTAATTTATGGTGCTACGAAAACACAACAATTTCGTAGCGCCCTTTGTAGTGCAGCCATTTCAACCTTTTTTCTTCAAAAAAATTGGTTCTTTTCTTATGTAACATTTTAATCATCCTTAAATACATCTTCCATGACAATTATATCTCTTAACATATCCTTTAACCCCTTGAAAACTGATCAAAAGGAGCAGAAAAGGTAGCTACAGCAGTTTCATAGCGCTTTTCTTCTTTTTTACACTAAATGCGCTACGAAACTGTTGAGTATGCAGTTTTGTCAAAAAAAATTCCAAGTGGAAATTAATATTGCCCCAAAACTCAAAATATTACTTATCTCATCATCTAGAAACCACATCAACCATATAATAACTTCATTTTAGCTTTTTTGAGGCATTTCTTCTTCATTTGCAATAGGTTGGCCTATTGGTTTTTCCTGTTTTTTCCTGAAAAATAGGTATTGGGACAGAGCCGATATCTCCTAATCCATGATTTATTTTGAGAAAATGAAGGATTTTTTTGAATTTAATTATGTCTTGAATAAAAACCTCTCTTGGTTTTTGGAAGCATATCTCCTGCGGTCCAGAAACTGCTTTTTAAAAACATGTGTAAAACAGTAAAACTTTGTTTCTGAAAATAGGGCTTCAAATAAACCCATTCATCTCCCAACTGATAACACCTGTGAGAAAAGTGAGAGAGGTTATTGTTACTTGATATGTTTTTGAAAATAACCTCTCTTAGTTTCTTAAAATACCTTTTTTTTGGCTCAGAAACCTACTTTGAAGTTGATTTCTCAAAACCAGAAAACAGAGTTTTGCTTCATATTGCGCTACGAAAAGATAGCGCTTTCGTAGCACAAAATGACTTTTTTCAATGGGTGGCACTACGAAAGTAAGGTTTCTTGGCTAATTGGACAGTTTTGATGAAAAAAATTAGGGAAATGAAATGAATAATGAAATTATGAATGACTTGACATGAGAAACCTTTAAAATGAATTTATTTAACACTAAGGAAGGTTCAAACCTAAAAATCTAATACTCCCTTTTGGTCAAATTCAAGAAATGACTCCTAAGACCCTATTTTGACCCATGATCATAAAAAAACTTGACACAATGATGTTTGAAATTTTTTTGGGTGATAACACACCCCAAGGTGATACACTCGGCCTAATGTACCCCTTGTCAAGCATTTCCTTCAGCTACAACTTCAACTCTACCAACAAAGCATGCTCATCTTGTAAGGTTCCTTTGATGCTGGTACTGCCCTTGGTACAAACTCAATAGAAAATTCCACTTCCCTATGAGGAAATAACTTTGGAATCTCTGCTAGAAACACATCCTGAAACTATTGCAATACATGATACCTTTGGAAAATTTATGCATCCTCAACATCCTTACCCTTGTCACTAGAAATATGCACTGCAAACATCACACAACCTTTTCTACAACTGCGCTTAGCCTACATAGCTGTGACCATCCTCATTGATGTAGGTTTCTTATTTCCCTGCAAAATTATATTTTCTCCATTATCATCCAGGCGCTCAATGGCCTCGTCATAAAATTCTACTCTGGTCATGTGAAGGTACAACCAATCCATTCCCAAGAGCATGCTACACGATCTCAATGGAATTACATTCAAATGTGTTCTCGTATTAATACAATTTAACTCAAATGCGCAAACTCTTACCCAATGGTGGACTCTCTTCTTTTCACATGTAGCCAACTACACCAACCAAGAATCTGCATGCACTTGTTTTCTCAAGCCACACTTATCCACCAGGTCAAGATTAACATAACTATAATTAGATCCAGGATCAATCAAATAGAAATAACTTGATCACAAAGTTTACTGTCCATCTCAATGATATATTTCTAGTGATTCTCCTTCCTGTTGTCCACAACTGCATAAATCTGAGGAATGTTATGAACAACATCCCCAATTGTATGTGCCTTCTGAGCACTATAGATCTAGGGTCTACCACCATGATACTGCAAACAATCCTTCCTGCAACGATCCTTGCCACATACCCAACACTGCAACAATGTTCTACCATCACCTCTAGTCTGTTGCTCTCTAGGTTGTGATCCATTTCCCTTCTCAATTATACTAAACTTCTTGTAAGGAACCACCTTTTATTTCCCACCTACATCTTGAGGTCTTCCCCACTTTGGTGTCCATATTCCTTTATCTTTCTCATTTAACTTCAATTCACGCTTAGGCTCAACTTTGCATTTTAACTTCTCATAAAAATGCTTCAGCTTTTGAATGGCTTCTTCTAGCAATCTAGGCTCATAGAACTCAGTCTGGTCTCTGTATGCTACTGGAAATTCACTGATAAGTCTCTAAACCTTGGCCTTCTCCTCCTTGAGGTAAGGAACATATCTCAACAACTCAAAGAACCTACTAGTATCCTCATCATTTGTCATGGAACCCATTTGCAACTCATAAAAATCCTTAGCTCTGGCATCATAGTACCTCTCTGACAGGCACTTCTTCTTAGTCTCTCAAACTCATTCCAATTCAAGTCATCCTCCTAAACACCTTTAACATTTTTCACATGCTCCCACTAGATATGTTCTTTCCCTTTAAGACTAAAAGTGGCTATCTTGACTTTCATGTTATATAACTACGCAATCTAAGGAATTTATTCAACCCAAGCAACCATGCCTCTACATCTTCTGACTTCTTCATCTCTCCATCGAATGTAAGCGACTTGAATTTCTTGAAATCCTTAGGAAAGTACTCACCCCTCCTATAAGGATGATGAAGGGGATGACTATGATGATGTTTCCTAAAAGAGAAACTAGAATGATGCCCATACATACCAGTCCTCTTGTCATTTGTGTTCAATGATATGTCACCTCTAAATGTGTCCCTTTTATCCAACCTGTGTCTGAAATGAGACTTGCTACCATAGGCTCCATTAGTATTTTCTCCTTGCTCTTGGATGATCCTCATATGTCCCTGTTTCTGCAACTCTGACAAGCTCTGAATAATCATTGCATTAACCTCTATCTACTTTTCCTAAGCCTCAACCAACCTGTCATTATCTTCCTTACAACTTTTGATCTCCGCCCTCAAGCTCCTCAATGTGTCTTCTACACCAGGAGAATACTCACCTCCTTTCTCCCCAACTGATTTGTAGGGAGAGTCATGGGAACAATAGTCTACCATTTTTCTCGTCATCCTTGATTCTCTTCTTCGTGCAAGTATATCATGTCAGAAAAATAAATAGATACCAAAATAAAATCCATACCTTATTGTTGTTCAATGGAGGCTTATATCATCTTCAAGATCATTCCATAATAGCATGTACATGTATAATCATAAACATATCCAGATAATCATCATATCAATATATACCATCATGCATGACCATACCAACAGTATACCTTCATCACATGTATGACGACAATAACCGCATGTTGTCAAGGTCATGAGGAAATCATACTTTTCCCCAAAGAGAATGCAACCACGCTCTGATACCACCTGTAACAATAACTCCCCTCAAATCTACCCACTTTCACCGTCTTACCTGGGGTAAACATGAGATGATCTCTGCTATGGCAAGACTCAACCTCCTAGGTGACCTTAAGGAAATGGAGTCGACAAACAAACCATACTAATTTCCCTCAGGTGCCCCAGGACCCTCCAGGAGTAACCCAATCCCTCCAAGTGTTCATACCCCGAGCCAACTTGACCTTTCCATGAGTTTCACCCCCAGACGCTCCCTTTCCAAGGCATCAATGTGACTAGAAACTCCCAATTTCTCTCATAGGTCGGCATCAGTGTAAATGGAGCCCTTTTTTGTCAGTGTTGTGCTAGCAACTGCGTATTTTAAGGCTAGATTCTAGGGATGGGGCTAGGCCTCTACCGAGAAATCCCTGATATTACACAAGGACAATTCTTCTAACCCAAAAAATGACACCAGGACTAGGCCTGACCATCCCCAACTAGGATTGACATTCTGTCAAAAACTTAGCAACAATGTAACCTACAGGTCATGAATACAATACTGAGCATAAGGGACTGGAAATTCATATGAGAATTATCAAGAATGATCACCATCCTCTCCCATTAGTTGTCTTAACATTAATTAGGTCTTCCATCCATTATTCCTCCAGTTACAAGTAAAAACATGAAATGAACCATGAGTAGAACCAGTTGCATAACCATGATTATAACGAGCATGTAACCACATGATAACCATAATTTAACAACCATTAAATCCACATAATAACCAGTACAAAATCAAGATAACTTATCTTTCATTAAACATAGGCAAGAGCCAACCTGGTTCGGGGCTTCCATGCACCACCCGACCATAGACATGGCTGAACCAAACCTTTCTTTCATCCAGTCACCCTCGTGCCATATTCCAAGCATGAATGTGGGATATCATGGATAAACCAATCCAAAAATAACCAAGGGAATCCAGAGGTTAAACCACTTCCACCCTCACCATACCGTGATATCACCTAAACCGACGCCGAGATCACTAAACCGAACCAAGATTGGAATGCCTCCATATCTCATCACTATCCTTGAGAGTAATTTTCCGTCTCCTTGTCTTTATGCTTTAATGCAATCCACACTGGATCACTAGGCCCTTATCGAGACAACACCCTCAGGATTTATCGTGTATCCCATCAAAATCGAGCAAGGGATTCCTAGTCCCTTGGGAATGTTTCTAAGACCACCTCCACCCCAGATTCTCAAACCATCTGAAAATTCCAAATCTCAAAACTGAGAACAATCCCATCACATCATGGCTATCTAGAAAAATGCAAGTCATGGCTTAAAAACACTGTTAAAACTTGGCAAAACCATGCCACCAAAATCAAAAGAACCAAATACCAACATGCACATACCATGCATGTCAAAACCAGCTAGGAAATCATACATGCAATCCGTTACCTGCAAGTATGCCTGCTGAAGTTGATTGACCCTTCTCTTCCTTGATTGATCTTTTCTTTCATTTTCCTTTCCTTGTCCTTCCTTTGCTTGCTTTCTCTTTCCTTTGCTTGCTTGATCTCCTTCTCCTCATGGTGTTCTTATCCTCTCTGAGTGTAATTATGAGAATCAACTAAAAAAGGCTAAACCAACAAAAAAAATTCCATTAATGCTCTAAGGTATTTTTATCATTCATACCTCTAATTTATTCATTTTTTCATTATTTTCCTTCAATTTCCTCCTCACATGAAACCTATGACTTTTCACCTTCCTTTTCTCTTATTTTCCATTATTTTCATAAATAAATGTGCCAAAATACTTTTTTCCCTTTTTAATTCCTTAGCCATTTCCTTTTCCAATTTCCCCTTAGCCATAAAAACATCCAATGATGCCCACTAGGATATCTTTTCCCATCGTTCAGCTTGGAATAAGTGTCCCTTAACCGTGGTCTTATTTTTTCATTTATTAACTTTTATTACATGAAATTTTAGCCCGAGTCTCTTACACAATCGAATCAACTAATTCATCTTATCAAAGTTTAGAAATCAAACCAAAACTAGTATCAATGTCATTAATATCACCATATTTGATTCTTTAGACTAGGTGTCATGTAGAGCTCTCATCAAATCATGACATCATCTATCGATAAGCCAACTAGTTTTCATAAGAAATATTAAACCAAACTTCATCCAAACGTCAAGTTATGACTTTATCTATGCCAACAAGTTGTCATTTCCCAAACACTATTAATTCATCCTTATGATCATAATATAAGTCTCTAGATGCAAATACATACCTCAATAATAGGTTTGATTCATTCATTGTGAGATTACTTCACATTGATTCATAACTGTCAATACTTCAACCATTGTGCTAAGAATAAGGATACCAATACAACGCCATTATCGAATACCAATATTAGTCACTGAAAGTCACTATGCCCATATAACATTGCTATCAAGGAAAATCGTCAGTTGTCAAATAAAATCATTAGTCATCAAGTCAAATCCCAAATTTTCTATCATAGTGGGATATTTAGTCCAAAACATATTTCAATCATCAAGTCAAAGTTCTAAGTCATTATCAAGGATTATATCAAAACTCCAAACACATTACTCATCTATATGAACCATATCATGTAAAACCCTTGCAACGCAAACTTCAATGGTTAAATAATAATGACTCACACACACACACAGATATATATATATATATATATATATATATATATATATATGCATATCTTGGTCATCTACAAACACAAATGCAGTCTAAATATTCACATTATTATGGTAAACACTCAAATTTATCTGCTCATAGAACTTTCAGTTGTCTGCTTCATGTTTGTAAGACTGACATCCTTCAAGTGAACATCTGATTTTCTGCACAAAACTTCATTTTTTCTGTCTTGCAGGCATAGTCACACCCATTGGCCTTCCTTTTTGTAGTTGGGAGACTACAGTCGCACCCTTGATATTACTTTAGCACGGATGAGAGGCTACAGTTGCACCTGTAAGCCTTCTTCCGTGCGACTGAGGCTTAGAGTAAGGGAGAAAACTCTTCCTTCTTATCATAACTTTGTTGTAGATCAAAAATGTCAGATACTTTTCTATTCATGCCCATA
Source organism: Pinus albicaulis (assembly GCA_034641835.2). Lineage (NCBI taxonomy): Eukaryota > Viridiplantae > Streptophyta > Pinopsida > Pinales > Pinaceae > Pinus > Pinus albicaulis. The sequence goes on along the minus strand of CM076584.1, from coordinate 140,745,544 downwards.
AATCATACTTCAACAATAAAGAATATATAATTCAAATAATAATGTGAATCTCATGGAGAGATTCTCCCTCTCAATGGGAACCTATTTCTTTCATATTTATTCATGACATCAACCTGTCTATATTGTTATCATGCATCAACAAATCTATTAGATCATAAAGTCAAACTATATCACACATCTATCATGATCATATCATGTTAGCATCAGCGAATTCACCATTACATCATGACATCAATCTTTCATCAGGGGTTAGTTTCAAATAGATAATAGAAGTATACTTTAAGAATCATGATCACAATATTACTTCTTTGTCACATAGCTCAATCCATCCAGTCGGGGCATTTAGTTTTACCATATGTAATACTAAGAATTTCAAAACATAACCATGGTCAACAAAAGATTTTGAATATAAATCTCATTGTTATACCTCTATCATCATGGCTACCATTATTTCCACAAACAATATCAATAAGATCAAGTTACCATCTACTAGAATCAAGGTGTTAACCTTCTTTATGGGATTAAGATAACCAAAAATAATAGATGGTAGCCAAACATTAAGTATGCCAATATGTTAAAGATCAATATTAAGTAGCCTCATAGAATCAAGAATTTAATTATGTCTAAAAGGTAAGATACTTGTTCAATACCAAGTGCATCATGTCATCATAAGAAACATGAATCCAAATCACTTTCATATGCATGAGCCTTTTGTGAAGAAGACATTCTCATTATACTGTAGGGCTTATCTTGTCATTAATTTACTATGAATACCTTGTAGTATTCAAATACTTGTGCACCTTGTTATTTTACATAGGCAGCTTTTAGCACATTGTCACCTTTTTTTTTCATCAAGTGCCTCTTTACTAGTTCTTCTCTTCCTGCACAATCCATGATCCTCAAGAGGGATCCACTTATCACAACTCATCAAGAGGTTAGAACCAAATATATATATATATATATATATATATATATATATATATATATATATATATATATATGCAGGAAGCATAAGTAATAATCAAAACAATAATCAGATCTATAAGTATAAACAAAAGTAAAGACACAGGGAAGCATCATAAATTGGAAAGTACTTATCTTCAATGAGAGGTGATCAACTCCCTCTTGAACCAACTTTCAAGAGCCATCACAATCCATGATACATTGTTTCCTTCACTATTTCAACCAACTCTATAAACAACCAAGCGTAATAGAGACTATCCCATCTAGGTTTGCATCAAATCTATCACAAGTGCTTGAGCATCTTCACATTGACAATGCTAGGGTTTCTCTCAAACCCTAACCTCATAATATCCATCAAAACCTAATACACAGATTGCCTAGGGTTTCCTTAAAACCCTAGAATTATTTTAGGTCTCCTCCATCCTTTCTTGCTTCCATCAATGGTGTCATCATAGGGGTGATATACATGACTTTTCTTCAGCCAGCTCTGATTCCATGTTAATTTTTCATAGGGCTATATTGTTTTTTGCTTTGATAATTGCATTTATTCATTAACACATTAAATTTTCCCCATAACATCAGAACATTATTCATATTTACATCATTATTCAACAACATATGAAATTATGCATAAAGAACAATATCATCATCATCAATGCAACGGAACATAAAGGAAAAATACAAGAAAATCATTCACGTGTAGAGACACCATGATTGGTTAGAGACCAAGGTAAAACCCACTATGGGTAAAACCCTTTCAAATTATTCTTCTTATTAGATCACCATCAAATGATTCATCAAAATATATTAAAATGATCCATATTTTCATGTATGCAAATATAAAACAAAATAACTACAACATCCATGAAATGAACCCAATAATTCTTATACTCAAAACCCTAATTCTGAAGACTGTAATGAATTTTCATTGTCTGCAATCAACTGTCGAACTCTATGCTCAGCGAGCAAAAAATTCAGAAGATTGAGATTTCATCTTTTAGGTCTCATTCGCATGGAGGAGGATTCATCCGAGTGACTGTAGCATCCCAATCACTCTCTTAAGCTTGGACTGTGGCGAGCATGTGACTGAGATTTTTCCACCCTAAATCTCAGTCGCATGTAGAGTGAGTTGTTCATGTGACTTGAAGGCTCCAACCTCAATCATGAGCCTTTGTGGGAGAGAATTTGGTCGAAATCATTTTTTGTTGTGCTTGTGAATGTGGCCCAAAATCCTAGATCTGAAATGTGAGCTTCAGACCCTACAATTTCACCTCAAAGAGAAATTGTTCCTCATTGGATGAGCCTCAAACTTGTGCAAGCCAAAATCTAAGATAGAAGAGTGTCTCATGTTTATATCCAAATGAGGTAGAGGTAACTTGTATTTATAGCCTTCCAAGGGGGTCCACTTTGCTTTATGTTCGACCTTATCAAATATGCACGTGTGGGGTTTTCTTCATAAATACACGTTCCCTCATCCGATTTGAGTGATATTTAGGCTGATTTTGGTCCTCTCCAAATGAGGAATTCAACACAATCATTATATACATAAATTGAGTTGTCCAAAGTGGAATTTGACAGCAGTTGCATATTTTTAACAATACATTGGTGGCCCTGTCCAAACCAACACGATGTTGCTCATGCTAAGGATAGAGGTACAGATCGGTTCCAAGTTAGTATACCCAGATGTCGTGGAGGCTAGAATTCGCTTCCATCCTTACACCATCACACATTTTGAGGAACTCATTGCATAGTACAGAGCTTGGTACCATTACATGACCGAGAAAAAACAAGTGGATGTTGTCGAGCTATAGTTTCCCCAAACTCAAGCATGACATGTTTTTGTCTTATTAGGTTTTTTAGTTGAATCTACCCTATTTTGTCTTATATAGGTATGAGTATATTGTAATATTATTTTGTAAATTTTTAAGTGAAATTCCAAGTGTCAAATGTGGAATGTGAAGAGTCACGATGTAATGAATTTGAAGATTCATATGTAAATAATTTGAAGAGTCATGAGGGAAGTCCAAGAGTCACAAAGGGAAGGTGCAGAGTTACCGCTTTTTCTATAAATACATCCTCATAACTCATGTAAAGGGATTTTTGGCAACTAAGCTTTTGGCTAGGCTAAGGCTTAGAATCAAGAGCTTGGGATTTTGTGAGAGCCTTGGCTTCTCCGTAGCATAGAGGGAGTATCTTTCTTTGGAGGAGAAGGTGTATACTTCATGTTCCACTATTGGGGCAAGTGGTTCGTCAATGGTATATGTATGATTGGAACTTTCACTTTAATAAAAGCTCAAATCCAACACATATCCATGCATATGTTGTGGATATAGTAGGACTAGTATTGTTGTATTTGCAATGTATGTTATTTTACTTATGCTTATGCTTATGAACTGTTTTGTTTGTATTGGTATGAATCTTTTTTAATATGTGTTTTTGTATATTTCCATCATTTTTTTCTTGTGAACTATTTTTCAATTTAGCTTGTGATGTCTTTATGCTCGTGTGTTCCTTTCAAGCTGCGTATTATTACAAGATTCTAAGGGTCTCACTCACTTTCCCTTCATGTGTTTGAACCTTGATGCATTACACTTGACTTTATGAAGAGTCATACACTTGTTCCCACCAAAGTCATCATACACCACTCTATGTGTTATTACAGCTAAGGCACATCATTAAAACCCATTGCATCAACAACCAGATCATATTCTAGATGGGACTCCTACACCAAAATGTGTGAGGTCTAATTGGGACTTCATATCGGGGAGATCCCCCTAAATTTTGGTAAGTCCAACACTGTCAACAACATCTCACACTTCTACTCCCTCCTTTTTTCTATCCTTATATCCTCATAACTTTGGCTCAAATGAATGAAAAAAATTCAACTTATATTTATTATATAAGTGCACCAAACCCCGTCACCTCTACCCTCTCAAATAATATATAGATATAACAAAGGAGAAGGCCAAAGTAAAGAGGATATTTGTATAAGATGAAGGTAATTGGAAATGTAGGCCAATGTGATATGGACGAGATAGATAATTTTTAAAGTCTCTGAAAGTGAAGTGGTTGTCGAATGCATATTTGTTGCGTAATTATGTTCAATTAAGGCCACAAGATATGGGAAAATGATTTGTTGAGTTGATGCTCTCAGGTCCACATATTGGGCTATTAATTCTAACATTGTCCCGCATGATACAATTAGTGCATTCATTACATCTAATTTTTTTCTATTGTTTATTCCACCAATCTACCCTTGGCCTATTTCAAAAAATTACCTTAAAAGTACACCTATTTACTGGCAATATGTCTATCGAGAATTGTGAGATTCTCTTACAGAATACAAGACTGGGGTGCAATGGGTGTCTAATTTTTCTTTATGGCCGCTAGAGATTTTTTCGTAGTTCACACATATACCATTCCATGGATGAGACATGAGCAGGTGCTTGAAATTGAGTCCCTTGTGTGTATCTATATATATAATGGTATGCTCCGAAAAAAAATACATTTTATGTTTAATCATAAAAATGGTATAATGGTTTTAATTTAAATTTAATTATAATAAAAATATGGGTATTATTATTGTTGATAAGCAAGTATTTATGTTGTTATATGACAATTTTTTTGACTAAATAAAATGACCGTAGTCTAATCAATCTACTTTTTTGCTCTGAAAATTATGGAAATTATAGCAAGATTTTAATAAAGTCTTGCAAGATTTTTTGTAAATCCAGGTTAGAACTGTCAAACTTCAAGATTTTGGGTGCCCCAAAGTTTTTTGATGGTGCTCAATCCATTTCCACCATAAAAAACATGATTCAAACACTGCTACTGCTAGATTTTTTGAAATGTTTTTTTCCGGGATTTTGGCATTTTTTGACAGTAAGAGAAATTCCTCTGCCTCAATAGACTTGTCCAATAAAATGTACAAAGATATGTGAGGAGATATTTAGTTTGATGTGTTTTGGTAGGTGTAGTTTCTTTATAAGTAAATGTTAGTGAGTGTTTAATATTGTATTTATCAGTTTTCATCAACTATTTAATTTATATGGTTGCTCTAAGATGTATTTTTTCTTAGTAGCAAGGAGTCGAACCTCCATAACTAGTTACCATGTGCTAAGATATTGTAAAGGGCCTTATCTATCTATAATATTTTCTTTTTCTTCTACATAATCCTATCTCTTTTATGTCCATCCATTTCTTTCCTTTGGCATTTCATTTTTTCTCCTCTTGTCTCCTTACTTAAGTACCATTGCTCTTCTGCTCCCTTATTTTGGCTATCCTTATATCCTCATTAGTCTTGCACTCTCAAAGCTCAACGAGATTCAAAGACTTGCTACAACATCAAGATTCTTTCCTCATCCCATTTCCTTCAACAATTAAATATATTCTCTATTTCCTCTCTCTTAACCCAACCTTCCTTTGGCTTCCTCTTGGATACTTTGTTTCCTAGCTTGACTTTTAAGCTAGTCAAATTTCCCTTTATTAGTGAAAATACCCCAACATGAAGCATGTTAGAAAAACGCAGGAAGATTTGGAAACAATGGCCACCCCCAAACTAGAGCTCAAATGAATGCAAAAAATTTAGCTGATACTAATTAGAGAAATGCCCCCGCTATCAGATCAAAAGTAGACATAGTAAAGGAGGAGGCCAAAGTAGAGAGGAGAAAAGTAGACATAGCAAAGGAGGATGCCAAAGTAGAGAGGATATTTATACATGATGAAGGGATCGTTGGAATTGTAGGCCAAAGTAGAGAGGAGATTTATACATGATGAAGAGATTGGTGGCATTGTAGGCTAGTGGGTGCCAGACACATGAACTAATGGAGAAGGGTTTAATAATTACATGCAAGAGGTTGACATTTACTAGAAAATAAAAATAATCATGGGAAATTCTTAGTTGAAGGAAGTGAAGAACTATGAGAGATTTTACTATGCATAGATGCCATATAGTTACAAGTGCAAAAGCTAGACAACAAGATCACTCAACTTTCTCAGAAGGTAGCTAATCTAGAATTCACTAAAACTAGGAAGCAAAAATAGAAAAGGTCAATGAGGTCTCAATATCTGAGTAGTCATAGTGTTTTTTTTTATATAATTTTATTACATAGTATAAATGGTACATAGCCTAGTATAAGAGTTAAGTAGATAGAACAAAAGTTGTTTATGATAGCAATATGAAAGCTATCCAATTTGGATTAGCCTCCAAGTTGGATTGACCCATTCAAACTAGTTAGAGGCTCACTCTATAGTTTAGTATGAGAGCAATAGCTCAGTATGAGGGATAGCTATAATTCCATCCATGCTCAATGTGTAGTTACATGTTAAAATAAAAAATAAAATATTATCTAAATAGAAAAACAATGTTAACTATAATAAATAAATAAAAATGAATATGTTATGCACATTTAGTTAGTTGTCCATATGGCATAATATAATTTCATGTAAAGTAATTAGAAGTAAACAAATTGTGAGTAAGATGTTTAAACCTTATACTTTTCAAAAATATTTGAGCACAAAATTTAAATAAACTATTTGAAAATCTATATTAACTAATTTATTTTGTATCTATATATGGAAAATATAATATTAAAAGAAAATAATTTAATATCGTACATAATAAAATAACAAAATATTCAATGTAGGTTATTTTTAAAACTAATTAATAGTGCTAGGTCATCCCACAAAATAACTTAAGAGCACAAAATAGTTACTCTACTTAAAACTTTAATAAGATATTAAATGTATTTTTTTGGAAAAAAAAAAAAAAAAAAAAAAACATTAGAATTTCATTTCAAAATCATCCATCATGATTAATGTGCACTAATACCAATGTGGTCTATCCAATCTTAAAGTTTAATTCATACTTTTTAATATATTATTTTTATGATAAAAGGAAGGGAAAGAAACTTCCTAGGTCAAGATATTTCTACTTACTTAACAAGTCAGGAAAGTTTGTACTATGGAAAATGTTTTAGAAATAAGAACATATGTGAGTAAGAACTAGGCAATTAAGAGAAAGTACACTTAAGAATATATTAATAACATAATACACTTAAAAATATATTAATGACAAATAACCATTTTAATATGTGCTTATAAATATCTTGATGCATATGTTATGTAAAATATTAAGTATATATTATATAAAACTATTGAAAAAAAAATTATAAAATGTTTGAAATATGTTTTACAATTTAATTTTTTAAATATATATACTTTTTTATAGAAATTTAAAAAAATAAATTTGAACTTACAAATTTAAATTATATACTATATAACATTCAAAAATACAATTAAAACAAACAATAAATTACTGCAATTTCCTCGTGAAAAACAATACACACTTAATATTTTTTAAAATCATGGAAAAGCAACGTATATAAAAAAAAAAAACCTAAAGAAACTCTAAAGAGGTATGTTTTTAATATGGAATACCATTAAAATGAAATGAAAATGTGATATGGACGAAAGATATCACATTCAAACCATGGATAATTTTTAAACAGCCTATGAAAGTGAAAGATAAATCTGTGGTTGGCAGATGCACCTTTTTTGCGAATCATTTCTGCAAAATCTTCAGTAAAGCCCACAAGATCTGAGAAACCAGTTTGTCAAATTGGTGCTCCTCTTGTTCACATCTTGGGCTAATAATTCCTCCATTGTCTGCTGCCACGACTGCCAACCACACGATACAAGTGCATTCATTCCATCCAAACTTCTCTATTGTTTCTTCCACCATTTGAGTAATACAATCAGCGTGCTCTTCCGGTCAGGCGCATCTTGTTTATCTGCTCACAATTTTCTCCCCAAACTAACAAATTGGAATCTTTATGAAACAGAAATGGAGAGATGTAGAAACAGCCCTCTCTTGTCTAAATATATGGAAAATGCTTGGTACTGTGTGCGTCAAGCCCTACTAAACCCACACTGCCTCCATCTTACGTACGTTGTTGGAATTTCCATACTGGGCTTCCTTCCTTTGCGTCTGAAAGTCAAAGCTTCCTGAACCAGCTAGATGCTTTTTACAGTTCTGTATCGGCTGTGACAGTGACCAGCCTTGGAGCTGTGAGAATGCAAGAATTCTCTGAGTAGTAGTACCAGCTTCTTGTTCTCACAATACTGATGCTACTAGGTGGGGAAGTCTTTACTTCCATGCTCCGTCTCCATCTCAGAAGACTTTCACGGCATCGTTCAGCAACGAGTAGGACTATATCAATTCATGCAACATATTTTGTTCATACACAAGTAAGCCTATTTCAGTTCAATGATCAAGAGTTCATTGAATTGGATCAAAGCCAAGAAATGTGTAATTCTGAGGATGCTTCAGCCATTTGAACCATTTGTGTGAACTTTGAATATGCACCCTTAAGCTTTTAGGGCTTCTAAGTTCTGAACATGTATATCAGATCAACTTTAAGTGGGTTTCAGCTAATATGCGTTGTCTAAATTCAATGGACTATTCCAGACACTGTACAACACAATCCACATAGCTTCTGTCGATGGAAAAAATACTGATTAGAATAGTTTGTGAATAACGACTGATCCTGGTTGTTGCAGTGCATATGGGAATGTTGGACTGTCAGTGGGTTATAGTTGTAGCCTCTTAACGAAGCTGATTATAAATTCAGAACAGCATTGTGAAGAGGTGGCTTATAGTTTCTCAGCGAAATCGAGTGCTACAGGAAAAGTTGTCATCATAATGGTCATGTTTTTCGGCCGGCTGAAAGGAATTACGCGAAACCGTTGGACCTTTTTAAATACTGACAATGCTAGACAGTAGCGCAGCCTGGAAACCCAAATCTTACAGACTTCATCATAGATCAAGTGCAGTTGGGTATTCCTGTTACAACTCATCATTCCTCGTTTTGTAAGAAAAACAGTTTTGTTTGCAATGCTTTTAGATGATGAACCTTACATTTTGTAAGCTTTTGGTAGGGTATGAGAGGCAGAGCATAAGTAAAAAATCCCTGTTTTGAATACATCTGTGTGTACTTTTGGTGTGGAGATGGTAAATGAGGCTCTGTCTTGGATACATCTGTGTGTGTATTTTTGATTTGGAGATAGTAAAGAGGCTCTGTTTTTGAACTCCTGATTGCTGAAATATTCTGTTTCCGAGCTATTGTAGACATGATGCTCCATTGCTAACTTTTTTTTTCACAGAGAAAAAACAACAGGCTTTACATTAATAAAAATGAAGCTGTTACATCTTACAAAATTGCTCTGCACCCAACCTACAACTGCAGAGCGTGCAATGGCGTCAAAAAAGAGAAACACACCAAATTATTCAGAGACTTATACAACAGATCATTCAGAGGTCAGGGGCCTCGCCCGGTTGATCAAAAGACACAAAATTAGGTCTGCTTATGACAACGAAGAGCCCACCATTGCTAACTGCTGTACAGATTCCCAGGAAGCCAGAGTTTTTGAGCAAACATGGTGCCCAATTTTGGAATTTTGTAGACAGACGGAGCTGAAGAGACTTGGCAATACAGCATCTGCTGTTATGGAACGACAGATGGAATTGAAGATGAGTTTCCCAGATGGAAACCCAGACAGTTACCATCTCAATAACAGGACGAGAAGTCAATTAAGATACCATGGCAATTAGATCTCGGAATTTGAGTATGTACGCCCAACATTCATGCTAGGTTAGAAAACCCATCCCAGATAGTTCACTTGCAAAATTCAAGGGATTCTTTCATGATTTTCTTAGAAAACCATCATTCGACAGAGACAATACGTATATGATTATGTTTTCTTGAGAATATCCGAGTCCAGTATGAACATTTTGGAAGTTACTACATGTCTGAAGTATCATAAAATTGTCCGGTATAAATTTGCAGTAGTAGAAGAAGACATGATGGCACTGATTACAGCTAGGAGAGCTGTAACATAGAACCAATGGTGTTCTCGGATAACAAAATATCTCTATGGAGAGAAGACTTGAAAGGTAATCTGGTCTTTAAATTTTATTTTAAAAATAAGTTGTCAATTGCAGATAGCAACAAGAGAAAGAATTGTGGCAGAGACCTTGCAGCAGAGAGGCTGCAGAAAAAGAAGTTGTTCCAACTGAGGTTGGAAGAAAGCAGAGGACAGAGGAAGTCCTCAAAGAAAGATCAAGGAAAGTTGAAGAGAACCAAGGAAGTTCTCAAGAGGTGAGCAGTAGGTGCAGAAGCTCAAAAGAGCAAGGAGTGTTAAGTAGGTTGTAGAGGGAAGAACCAGAGGAATACCAAAAAAGGCTAAAAGGCTAAGTTCTAGAGGAAGCTTGGTGAGGTATTGGGGCAACAAGTTAAAGGAGAGGTGATGCAGGGGCATTAGACACTAGCCAGCAATGTAGGAGGTTTTGTCCACATGTTGTGGCTAGGAGGGTTCAAAATCATTGAATTGTAACCGCTAGGTGTCAATACCTCATTTGACTGTTTCATTTAGATCAGTTAGAGTTAGTAGAAGTCGAATAGTTAGGTTCAGTCCATCTATCATGTTCCAGTTAATTGAATAATTGTAATTAGGCGTTTGATTTGCTAAACGGTCCTCGCAGAGAAACCGAAGAGACAAATGTTTATGTATATATGTAAACCCCCGGATCTCGTTGGGAAGAGATTTCTGCAATAAAATTCGTGTGTTAAGCAATTGCTTCCGGTTGAATGAATTTCAGTTCCTGTTGATTATCAAACTATCTTGAATTGGTATTTGTGAGGAAATTTGTTTAATTGGGAGGCGATTGAACTCTGTGTGTATACAATTGCTGAATTGAACTGTTGTACAGTCTCCGCATCCCCTTGTCCACTGTTTCTCTCGAATGGTTCAAACAAACTCTGTGAATTAAATTCCAACTGCAGACGAGGTCTGTGAGAAATCGTGGTCGTCGAATCTTGTTTAGCGATAGTGGAAATCACGTTTAATAAAGAGATAAATATGTTTATTGTTAATTAAATCTTGAACCGAGGCCGACCGGAGTTAACAAACGGAGAGCATAGGAAGGAAGGTGATTAACCCGTGGTCAATCACTGTTCCAAAACCGTGAGTGGGTCAGCGAAACCGGATTGCCCATATTGCACCACTTTTTTGAGATGAGTGGTATCTTCCATTTGGGAGTGATTCCATAGAGCAGTGTACACGTGGTGTACGACGGGATTTCGAAAACCGCCTTTTCGCGTGCCATCGCGCACTAACGTTCGACCAGGGAGGCCGCGCGATATCATTGAACGTCGTCGATCTAGAGGGAAGCCATCAGACGATGGTCGTAGTTGGAATATGCACGAAGAATAACCAAGGTACGGTGCGAGCATTTGATTGGGCCATCGATTGTATATGTGGGCCCGAGGCCTAAGGTTGTTTGGTTAAGAAAAGCGTCGGGTATTAATATAAAGTCCGAAGGGTTAAACCTTGGTTATAAGGTTTGGTGGTAGAATATAAAGTTCGGGAGATATAATTTAATTTTCACAGTTGTTGATTATGTTTATTTTTCAAATTCCTCAAATTTGATAAATGAAACCAAAGAAGTTGTGGAAGACTACGTGGAGGTGAACGGAGTTAAGCAGGAGAAAATGCTGACAGAGCGACAATAGCAGACCAGCTCTCCTTGGGGGTCCAAATTCAGTTTTTTTTCTGTCATTTGTGGTGTCAGAGCTGTTGTTTTTAAGTTGTTTTTGCAGATAATTAACATGGCAATCCGAGTTGGTAGAGTTGCTGGAAGAAGGAGAGGCGGACCTGTTGCCAATGCAGAAGTGTTGGGAATTTTGCAGAGGTTCGAGGCCAGAATGGATGCCATGGAGCGAAGACGGCCTGGAGATCCGGAAGACATCAGTGAACCTGAGATAGAAGAAGCTCAAGAAAATGTTGAGATTCCTCCTGACATGAGGCTCCTCGGAACTGTTCTGGGGTCTACAGTTAAGCCCAGGATTGAAGTGTCGAGTTTTGCAGGAGGACTGAATCCAGAAGAACTGGTGGACTGGATTAATGAGATGAACAAGTGCTTTGACTATGAGGAAATAAGCGAAGATAAAAAGGTCAAGTTTGCAGTGACAAAGCTGAAAGAACATGTTGCACTCTGGTGGGATGGAGTGCAGGCAGAAAGAAGAAGAGTTGGCAAGCAGCCTATCAAAAGCTGGACCAGAATGATGGCTAAATTAAAGGGTAAATTCTTGCCTAGTGATTATCATCTAACATTGTTTAGGCAAATGCAGAACCTGAGACAGAGGTTGCTGACAGTAAAGGAATACACAGAGGAATTCTATAGAGTAAGCATAAGAGCTGGGAAATTTCAAGACACACCAGAAAAGACTGCCAGATATGTGAATGGTCTCAAGCTGGAGATCCAAGATGAGATTGGTCTTCTGTCTCCTAAGACAGTTGAAGAGGCCTATCAGATGGTCTTGAAAGCAGAGGAGAAACTCCTGAGGAAGCAGTCTGCCAAGAAGAGAGGTACTTTCCGTGGAAGGGGAAGTTAGGGTGGTAGAGGAAAACCTACTACACCCAGGGATGGAGCTAACAATAGCTCACCTCATAATGCATCTACAGAGGATGATGCAAGGGGCAGAAGGGGTTCTTACAGAGGAAAAGGAAGAGGAAGCAGAGACAGAGGCAGAGGTAGAGAATTGAGGTGCTATAGATGTCAGGAAGTGGGACACAAGCACTATGAATGTCCAGAGAATGTGGGTGCTGGTCTAAGAAATGTTGTTGTTGCCCAAGCTAGAGAAGAGGCAGAAATTGAAGAAGAAATTCTACCAAAGAGGGAAGAGTCCTTGGTGGTTAATAAGGTCCTGTTGAAGCAAACCAAAGAGGTCACTGAACCTGCACAAAGGAAGACTTTGTTTAGGAGCATATGCAAAGTCCAAGGGAAATGTTGCCAGCTCGTCATTGATAGTGGCAGCACAGACAATCTGGTTTCCACTAAGGTAATAGAGAAGTTGAAGATGAAGACAAGGGAGCATCCAACTCCCTACAGAGTGTCCTGGCTGCATAAAGGGCACCAGTTGGTTGTAAAAGAACAGTGTGAGATAGAGTTGCAAATGGGCAAATACAAAGATAAGGTCCTGTGTGATGTAATGCCCATGGATGTGTGTCACATACTGCTGGGTAGACCTTGGCAGTTTGACAGAGCAGCGGTGCATGATGGCAAGAAGAACACTTACAAGTTCTTCAAGGATGGGGTACATCATACATTGATACCCATGGAAGAAGGAGAGCCATCCAGCAGAGTGATTGATCCAAAGACCTTGTTGTTGAGCGGGAAGGAATATCTGCAGCAGATAGAAGAAGAAGAGGTAAGCTTTGCTTTAGTTTGCAAACCTAAAGTAGTTCTTACTTCTACAAAGATTTCTGATTTGCCAATAGAAATCCAAGAGATGTTAGACAATTATTGTGACATTGTTGTGGATGATTTACCTGATGAGCTGCCACCTATGAGAAAGATCAGCCATCAGATAGATTTTATCCCTGGTTCAAATCTGCCAAATAAGGTAGCCTACAGAATGACTCCCACAGAAAATGAGGAAGGCAGGAGACAAGTACATGAATTGGTGGACAAGGGACTGATCAGAGAAAGTTTGAGTCCATGTGCAGTACTAGCAGTATTGAGCCCAAAGAAAGATGGAGGCTGGAGGATGTGTACTGATTCTAGAGCAATCAATAAGATAACAATCAGGTACAGATTCCCTTTGCCCAGAGTTGAGGATTTAATGGACTGTTTGAGTGGTGCTAAATATTTTTCAAAGATGGATTTGAAAAGTGGATACCATCAGATTAGAATAAGAGAGGGTGATGAGTGGAAAACTGCCTTTAAAACAAATGAAGGACTGTATGAATGGATGGTGATGCCTTTTGGGTTGTCAAATGCACCTAGCACTTTTATGAGACTTATGAATGAAGTGTTGAGAGAATTCATTGGTAAATTTGTGATAGTGTATCTGGATGATATATTAGTTTTCAACAAAACTAAAGAGGAACATTTAAGGCATCTTAATTATGTCTTGAAGAAGTTGCATCAAGAGAAACTGCTGATAAACTTAAAGAAATGCTCATTCATGAAAGAAGAGTTGGTGTATTTGGGCTTTGTTGTTTCTGCAGAAGGATTGAAGATGGACCCGGAAAAGGTTAAGGCAATTGTGGAGTGGCCTTCACCCAGAAATGTTTTTGAGGTAAGAAGTTTCCATGGACTTGCCAGTTTTTACAGGAAATTTATAAGAAACTTCAGTAAGATTAATGCACCCATCATTGAGACGATAAAAAAGAGCAAACAACCATTTAAATGGACTGCTGAAGCAGAAAGAAGCTTTAAACTTTTGAAGCAAAAGTGTGAAACCTGTTTGATCACGATTTTACTAAACCATTTCAAGTGTGATGCCAGTGGGGAGGCCATTGGAGCTGTGCTGAGTCAGGATGATAGGCCTGTAGCCTATTTCAGTGAGAAGCTAAATGACACCAGAAGAAAGTATTCCTCTTATGAGAAGGAATTCTATGCAATTGTTCAGGCATTGAAAAAGTGGAGATATTATTTGATGTCCAAAGAATTTGTACTATATTTTGATAATCATGCTTTGCAATACATTGTATAGCAGCCCAAACTAAATCATAAGCATGCCAAATGGGTTGAGTACCTCCAAGGATTCAAATTTGTTTTGAAACACATAAGTGGCCAAGCAAATAAAGTAGCTGATGCTATAAGTAGGAGGCACATGCTTGTTCAAGAAACCAATTTTGAAGTTGTAGGATTTGATTTTCTCAAAGAATTGTATAAAACAGATTCAGATTTTAAGGAAGCATTTGAGGCATGTTGTAATCCTGTTCTAACAGATAGAAGCCAATGGCTGGATTGTTTCTTGCAGGAGGACTTACCAAAATGTTCCATGAGAGAAAATTTGATCAAGGAAAAGCATAATGGTGGACTTGCTGGACACTTTGGTATTGATAAAACTTATGAGCAGTTGAGTCACTTCTATTATTGGTCCAAGATGAGAGAAAAAGTGGATAAGTTCGTGAAGAATTGCAAAATCTGTTAATATGCCAAAGGAAGGAGCCAGAATGCAGAGTTGTACACTTCATTGCCTATTCCAGACAGGCCTTGGGACATGGTGAGTATGGATTTTGTTCTAGGATTGCTCAAGACTCAGAGAGGGAATGATGCAGTCTTTGTTGTAGTGGACAGATTCTCCAAAATGGCACATTTTATTCCATGCTATAAAACTAGTGATGCCACCCATGTTGCTAACTTGTTTTTCAAGGAAGTGGTTAGGTTGCATGGGTTTCCCAAGAGTATTGTTTCAGACAGAGACACTAGATTTGTGGGCCATTTTTAGAGGACATTGTGGAAGAAAGTTGGTACCAAACTGAGTTTCAGCTCAGCTTATCATCCTCAGACTGATGGACAAATTGAGGTAGTGAATAGGAGTCTGGGAAATTTGTTGAGAAGTCTTGCAGGAGAGCATCCCAAGCAGTGGGATCATATTTTTCCCCAGGCAGAATATGCATATAATGACTCACCAAACAGGAGCACAGGGTAGAGCCCATTTGATATTATCTATGGAATGCACCCCAGGGGAATATCAGGGTTAAGAAAGCTGGGAAGGGCAGAGATGAGAAGTGTTGATGGTGAAGAATTTTCTTCAGAGATCTAGGCCATACATGAACAAGTGAAACAACAATTACAAGGCAGCAGCACCAAATACAAGGGCATAGCAGACTTGAGCAGAAAATAAGTTCATTTTAAAGTAGGAGATCTAGTTTTGGCACACTTGAGAAAGGAGAGATTCCCAAAGAAACAATATAATAAACTGAAGTTCAAAAATATTGGGCCATGCAAGATACTTAGAAAGTTTTCTGCAAATGCTTATGAGATTGAATTGCCACCTGATGTTGGAATATCTCCCATTTTTAATGTTGCAGATTTGTACAAGTATGAAGATGATGGTGAAGAAGAGAGATCAGCAGACAAGGAACAGATTGAGTGGGAAAAGCAGCTACCTCCAGCACAACCATTAAAGCCAGAGATAATATTGGATAAAAGATTGTTCAGGAAGACCAAAGGACAAGAGTACTTTCGGTACTTAATCAAATGGAAGGACAAGCCAGAGGAAGATGCCACTTGGATGACTGAAAGAATGTTGTAGAAGATAGGCAGATCAGTGGAAGAGCTCATGGACAAGATTCCATGAAGAAAATTGCCCTCGGAATTCTGATGCAGGGGCATTAGACACTAGCCAGCAATGTAGGAGGTTTTGTCCACATGTTGTGGCTAGGAGGGTTCAAAATCATTGAATTGTAATAGCTAGGTGTCAATACCTCAGCTGACTGTTTCATTTAGATCAGTTAGAGTTAGTAGAAGTCGAATAGTTAGGTTCAGTCCATCTATCATGTTCCAGTTAATTGAATAATTGTAATTAGGCTTTTGATTTGCTAAACGGTCCTCGCAGAGGAACCGAAGAGACAAATGTTTATGTATATATGTAAACCGCCGGATCTCGTTGGGAAGAGATTTCTGCAATAAAATTCGTGTGTTAAGAAATTGCTTCTGGTTGAATGAATTTCAGTTCCTGTTGATTATCAAACTATCTTGAATTGATATTTGTGAGGAAATTTGTTTAATTGGGAGGCGATTGAACTTTGTGCGTATACAATTGCTGAATTGAACTGTTGTACAGTCTCCGCATCCCCTTGTCTACTGTTTCTCTCGAATGGTTCGAACAAACTCTGTGAATTAAATTCCAACTGCAGACGAGGTCTGTGAGAAATCGTGGTCGTCGAATCCTATTTAGCGATAGTGGAAATCCCTTTTAATAAAGAGATAAATCTATTTATTGTTAATTAAATCCTGAACCGAGGCCGACCGGAGTTAACAAATGGAGAGCATAGGAAGGAAGGCGATTAACCCGTGGTCAATCACTGTTCCAAAACCGTGAGTGGGTCAGCGAAACCGGATTGCCCATATCGCACCACTTTTGTGAGATGAGTGGTATCTTCCATTTGGGAGCGATTCCATAGAGCAGTGTACACGTGGTGTACGACGGGATTCTGAAAACCGTCTTTTCGCGTGCCATCGCGTGCTAAAGTTCGACCAGGGAGGCCACACGATATCGTTGAACGTCGTCGATCTGGAGGGAAGCCATCGGACGGTGGTCATAGTCAGAAGATGCACGAAGGATAACCAAGGTACGGTGCGAGCATTTGATTGGGCCATCGATTGTATATGTGGGCCCGAGGCCTAAGGTTGTTTGGTTAAGAAAAGCGTCGGGTATTAATATAAAGTCCGAAGGGTTAAACCTTGTTTATAAGGTTTAGAGGTAGAATATAAAGTTCGGGAGATATAATTTAATTTTCACAGTTGTTGATTATGTTTATTTGTCAAATTCCTCTAATTTGATAAATAAAACCAAAGAAGTTGTGGAAGACTACGTGGAGGTGAATGGAGTTAAGCAGGAGAAAATGTTGACAGAGCGACAATAGCAAACCAGCTCTCCTTGCGGGTCCAAATTCAGTTTTGTTGCTGTCAAGAGGACTTGTTTCTAGAGCTTGATTGCAGCTCACAATAAGTCGCAGGAAATTCACAAAGGATGAAGGAAGGTGACCATTGATAGTCATTACAAAGGTTCAAGTACAAGTCACAACCGATAAAAAGAAGATGCCAAAGAAAATGGCATAAGAGGGAGGATGAGTCCAGAGGAATTTGATAGAGAGCTTGCTCAGTGAAAGGAAAGGTTTATCATAGTGATGTAGTTGCTACAAGAAAGGGAGGAAGACCAGAGACATGGATGGGTGTTATGGAAAAAAAGGTGAAATGGCCTTTGCTGCAAAAATGACCCACAAAAATGCCTAAGTGAAATGGCCTTTGTTTAACTCTATGAACCAGAACAAGGGCCCCTCCTTGATGAAGTTGAGAGTGAAGATGTGGAGAGGAGACTAGTGGAAAGTTTCATGGATTGTGTGAAAATCCCAGAAAAATGGATGATACCAAGATCATCAATAGAGGCTCGAGAGCCTCACATTTTAAAAACTAATCAATTATGTTCATGTGCGGGTCTTGAAGATTGTGAAGGTAGACAATCATTACAAAATTTCATGAAGAAACCTGTTAAAAGTATCATAGATTGTTTGGAGAGTGAAAATTTGCATGAAGATGAAGATTTGATGACAAAGGCATCAAATGAGTCCATAAGGCCTTATGATTCTAAAACTAATAATTAGTGCATGTTTGTAGAGTTTGCAGATACTGAAACTGGATAGTAATTTGGAACTATCACAAGTATAAAGGAAGATGAAGGAATATATTTCCAAGGCATTGAAGGAGGACAGAATTTGAAACTTTTCATTGATATGGAAGAAAAAAATCAGAATGAAGACCATACAGATTTGATGTATGAAAATTTAGGAGAAAATTTGCAAGAACTTCTTATTGAAATGAACGGGGCAGAATTGGCTTTTGAAGATAGTCCTGTGAAAGCTAATAAAATGTCCCTGAAGTGTGATGAAATCATAAAGTTTCCGATGGAATTGAAATCCTTGGAGGAGAGGTTAATAAAATGTAAATCAAATCGTGCACATTCAACATGAAAAATTGGAACTAGAAGATGATGACAGCAACATGTATCAATCAAGTACATGGTTAGATAATGAAATTGATGAGGCATGGATGCTAATAAGGCAGGTGCCTAAGAAGAGGCATATCAAAGCAAAGAAGGTAGTCAACATCCACATATTGTTGATTATTGCACAACCTTACATCAGCAAGGCAAGTGGAGCACTACAATATAAAGTCTGGAAATCTGAAGAATGAGGATGACAATAGAACAAGAGTATCTATGGATAAGTGAGCAACAACAAAGTAGGGTATGGGACCCTGGAACATTGAAGATATTAAGATTGGGGATAGATTAAAGACATAAATAATGATAGAGAAATGGAATAGAAACTAACTAATTAATCCACAAAAGTAAATACACAAAGATTTACGTGGTAAAACCTTGACAGGGTGTCGAGGAAACCTCCATGGGGCAAGGGATTGGAAAATCTATTAATCAATAATGATTCTCCATAGTTACAAGCCTCTCGGGCCATCCCAATTAATATGGGCTATTTCGTTACATAACTGCTTCTTCATTATAAAATCCACTGACCGGTAAATTACAATAATTACATTATTAGTTGTCATATTTCAACAAACTCCACCTTGACAACAATTTTCTTAATCACTTGCCCATGCCCATTCATCATCTCTTCTGCAAGCCAAGAGAAGTGAGACACCATCTTAGCTTCTCTACTATAATTGGCTTCGTGAATATGTTTGCATGATTTTCCTTGTACGGACCTTCTGGAGAACTACTTTGCTGCCATCGATTACATGTCTCACAAAGTGATACCTTACATCAATGTGCTTGGTCTTGTTGTGATAGGATGGATTTGTAGCCAGATGAATAGCACTCTGACTGTCACAGACACATTCACTTTCTCCTGCGTCCTTCCAATCTCATCAAGCAGACCTTTTAACTAGATTTCCTCTTTACAAGCATCTGAAGCAGCTATATACTCTGCTTCAGTAGTGGACAAAGAAACTGTCTCTTGAAGCTTTGACATCCAGCTGATTGCTCCACCTGCAAGAGTAAAAAAATAACCTGTAGTAGACCTACTTTTGTCCAAATCACCTGCATAATCAACATCCACATATCCGCAGACTGAACCTTCATGACCATCAAAGATGATGCAATGTTCACTTGTGCCTCTCAAATACCAAAGCACCCATATCACTGCTCGTCAATGTTCTTCCCCTAGATTTTCCATGAACCTGCTAATAACTCCAACTGCATGTGAAATGTCAGGTCTTGTAGATACCATCACATACATTAAGTTTCCTACCACATTTGGATATGGTACACAAGACATATACTTCTTTTCTTCCACATTTATAGGACTCAAAACCATAGAAAGCTTAAAATGGGAAGCTAATGGAACATTAACGGGTTTCACATTGTTCATACCAAACTTTTCAAGTACTTTCTCCACATAATTCTGTTGTGGTAGCCAAAGCTTACCATTCTTCCTCTCTTTGTGTATCTCCATGCCCAAGATATGTTTTTCCACTCCAAGATCCTTCATATCAAATGTCCTAAAGAGTTGAGCATTTAACATGTTGATTTCTTCCATGCTTTTGCTTGCAATAAGCATATCATCAACATACAACACCAAGATAATGAATATGCCATTAAAACCTTTGAAGTATACACAATGATCATACTCACTTCTGATAATCATGAAGGAGTCAAACTTCTTGTACCATTGTATGGGTGACTGCCTCAGGCCATACAATGATTTCCTGAGCCTGCAAACTAACCTTCTGTTGTGACCTTGTACAAAACCTTCTGGCTGGTCCATATATATTTCTTCATCCAAATCACCATGAAGAAAGGTTGTTTTAACATTTAACTATTCTAACTCAAGGTCAATTAATGTAGTTAGTGTTAACACAGTACGAATAGAAACAAGTTTAACAACTAGTGAAAAAATCTCATTAAAATCAATATCTTCAACCTGAGAATACCCTTTTGCAACTAGCCTCACCTTATACCTATCAATACTTCCATCAACTTTTCTCTTCAACTTGAAGACCCATTTGCACCCAACAACACTTCTCCCTTCAGGAAGTTCTACAAGATCTCGGGTATTGTTCTTGGCTAAGGAATCCATTTCTTCTTCCATAGCCTTTTTCCATTTCTCGCTATTTGCATCATCCACTACTTCCTAATAACAAGAAGATTCCCTATCTTCAGTAATCAACGCAAAAGATGAAGAAAAATCTTCATACCTTTTGGGTATTCTTCTTTCCCTTGTAGACCTTCTTAGATTGATTGGTTGCTGAATTGGTTGAATTGGTTTTGGAATTTCTCCAGTTTCCTTTTCTTCTTCACATTTTTCATCAGAAATCTCTCCTTCCTTTCGACTTTCTGGAAAAACGTTTAGTCTCCAATTGAATTTGTTGATTTGGTGATACCTGTTTTTGTTCAACTTTTCCAACATCTGATTTTAAAAGAGAAGATTCATCAAATGTTACATCTCTAATAATGACTATCTTCCATGAAGAGGGATCCCATAACCTGTATCCTTTCACTGCATAATCATACCCAACAAAGACATAACATTTCGATTTTGGATCTAACTTTGAATGTTGATTCCTAGGAATAAGAGCATAGGCATCACAACCAAAAATCTTCAAATGTGAATCATCGCAAGACTGACCCGACCAAAATTCTTCAGGAATTTTACAGTTTATGGCAACAGATGGTGATCTGGTAACTAAATAACAAGCAGTAGATATTGCTTCTGCCCACAACTCCTTTGGTAGGTTAACATTGATGATTATGCTTTTGGCTCTTTCCATAAGAGTCGGATTCATACGTTCAAAAATGCCATTTTGGTTAGGAGTATAAACAATATTTTTATGTCTAACAATCCCTTCATCCTTACAGTATTGTTCAAATTCTAAAGAAGTAAATTCACCGCCATTTTTAGTTCTTAAAAATTTAATTGATTTGCCTATTTTCTTTTCCACCATAGCTTCAAATTTTTTTAAAATGTTAAATACATCAGCTTTCTTTTTCAACATATGGACCCAAATTTTTTGGCAGAAATCATCAATAAATGTTAAGGAATATAATGCACCTCCATAAGACACAGTAGGAGATGGTCCCCAAAGATCAGAATGGATATATTCCAAAATTTCTTTACTATTATAACTTCTAGTTTTAAATCTCTGTTTACATTGTTTGCCATACACACAATGTTTACAAAAATCCAACTTCAAGGATTTCAAATCAAGAATCATCTTGCAGTTCATCAGTCCCTGAAGACCTTTCTCACTCATGTGATCCAACTGCTAATGCCATAGGCGAGAACCTTCTTCTATTTTTTCTGATACAATCACTGCCTCACTGACTTGATTACTTCCTTTGAGTCTATAAATATTTCCGACCTTTTTTTTTATTACTAGGGCACCTTTTGAGATTTTCAACACCCCATTCTGACCTGTAAACTTATAACCATCCGAGTCCAAAAATCCTAAATAAATCAAGTTTTTCCTTAATTCAGGTACATGCTTAACATCAATTAATGTTATAATTGTATCATCATACATTTTAATTTTTACATTTCCCATCCCAAAAATTTGACAATATGCATTATTTCCCATAAACACAGAACTACCATTTACAGCTTCATATGAAATAAACCAATTTTTGTGCAGACTCATGTGATGAGAAGCACTAGAGTCTAACAACCAATTTTTAACGTTCTGAGAGACATTACAAACAGGTAAAACTTTAGCAGAAAAAACTTCATCAATCATACCGAAATTAACTTGATTTGCTTCCTTATTCTGGTTTTCGGACTCCTTCCATTTCCAACAGCCTTTCTTAAGGTGTCCAATTTTGTTGCAGTACCAGCACTTGGCTTTACACTACTTGTCGCCCTTTGATTTTGATCTGGAAGAACCCCTTGCTTTCTCCCCTCTTTCCTTTGACTGATATTTCGCCCATGGCTTCTGGTGCAGATGTTTCAATACTGGATTTCCTTCATACTTCTTCAGATAACAGAGCTCACACAAATGATTCAAATTTCAAAGAATCAGTAGTTCTCAAACTGATTAAAGTTACGAAGTGGTCTCATGACTTGGGCAGAGAACACCAGAAAGTTATAGCCTTGTCTTCTTCCTGAATTTTAACTTCCATATCTGATAACTAGAAAATATTGATCTGCAACTTTTGTACCCTCCTTCATCTTAAGACTGTACAATTGTCTTTTCAAATAAATTCTATTGGTCAATGATTTGGTCATATACAAAGTTTCTAGTTTTTCCCACAAACCTTCAATTGTTTTCTCTTCAACAATATTAAAGAGAACTTCATCTGCTAGGCATAACCTAATGTTACTGAGGGCTCAGACATCCAAGTCCTCCCATTATGAATCTATTATGCTTGCAGGTTTTTTCTTCACTTCGTTTAATGCTTTGTGCAACCCTTAACTTTCATTTTCCAAAATGAAAAATTGTTCTTCCCAGTGAACTTCGCATTCATCATTTTGGCCATTCCTTCCTACTATGGTTTACTGGTTTTGCTTCTTTATTTCTAGCTAGGGTTTATTTGCTTGTAAGGGTTTCATTTTCATCTAGAGTTTCTCTAAACTTATTTCATTTGAAAAAAAATTGATTTTTTTCCCTCCTTAATTCAACAAATTTCTAGAAAAAAAAACAGTCCAAGCTCCTTTACACAATTCTTTTAAACCCTCTTCAAACAACATTGGTTTTCTGAAACCTTTTCGACAATTTTGTTTCTTGATTTCTTAAGCAAAGATTAGAACAACACCGTTTCAGAAAAAAACAGTAAATTTCTTATTTAAAAATTGTACCCAACTCTCCTATTTCGTTGTTAGTTCCACAAATGGGCAGAATTTCAGTCTGACAGAGGTTTTCATTTTAAAAAATATATATATTCTAAAAAAAATTACCTGATTTATGCTCTTTCAAGCATTGTAATAGACACCAGCAATTCTCCTTTAGACATATGTTCTCAGGCTCTTTCTTCGGTGGCAAGGTTCTCCCTACGGCCGTGGAAATAGCTTTTACGACTTGGCTCTCCCTACGATGGTGGCATAATTCTCCTTCAACAATGGTCTTTCCCTCGACAACTCCGACCTCGAGCTCCTCAACTCTTCATGCGCCACTTCTCCCTCAATGGTGGACAACTACAACACTTTTTAATGCATCACTTCTCCCTCGACGGTGAAATTTCTTTGTGACAGGTGGTGTCTACTTCAAACCTTGGATGTGTCTTTTAATACATAATAGAGGCAGCGTGCTTGGGGCTAGCAACAACCTTTTTTTTTAAAGCGCTCGCTGACTAGACAGTGTCGAGATTTGGGCTATTACAAACCCATCGAGCTGAAAACTTCTGCTCCAGGTGTGCTCTCTAGCTGCAGAGACTGACTTCAGGTCCATCCACTTCTCGCACTCCACACCCAGTAAAAGTATCTAATCCCGGATAGGCACTGGAACGACTCCTCTTGTGCTATGATACTCTCTAACAGTGACAACATCACAATTAACTTCAATAGCTCTAAGACCACTTATTAAGATTGGGGATAGATTAAAGACATAAAGAATGATAGAGAAACTTAATAGAAACTAACTAATTAATCCACACAAGTAAATACACAAATATTTACGTGGAAAAACCTTGACAGGGTGTCAATGAAACCTCCACGGGGCAAGGGATTGGAAACTCTATTAATCAATAATGATTCTCCATAGTTACAAACCTCTCAATCCATCCCAATTAATATGGGCTACTTCGTTACATAACTATTGCTTCGTTATAAAATCAACTGACCGGTAAATTACATTAATTACATGATCAGTTGTCATATTTCAACAGAAGATAGTAGAAAAACATCTAGAACAAGTCTATGACCCCTTGTAACACAAATCCTGAAACATTGAAGATAGCAGCAGAACAACTAGAACAAGTATGTGACCCATTGTAACACAAAGTCTAGAATCTTGACAGATTCTGAAATCAAAAGCACATGAATTAAAGGTCATGAAAAATGTTCAGCAAGTAGAGCTCAAGGAGCTTGAGAGGGGCAACATTAAGGAAAGGTAAATACTGACAACCAACCACTGATTCAATCATTAGTAGCTTAGTGTATGGCCCCATGAAATATCAAAGTATGTATACTCCTACACATCCCTACATTTTCCGACAGCTCTCCAACTCTTGGAGTGTTCAATGTAATTAAAAACATCATATTTTTTTATGAAGATATATTTACCGACACCCTTTCCTCAAGGAAAATATTAACAACTAGCCACTAAGTCAATCATTGGTAGCTTAGTGCATGGACCCATGCCTGATATGTAAAATCATGCACATCCCAGTAGCTCTCCAACTCCCAGAGGCTCTATTGTACGCTCTCTATACCAAACTCCATTATCATTTCCTAATTCTCAGGTTAGTTGGCTTCCATCCTGCCTTATAGACTTTAATAGTTGGTGAATTCAAATTTTAAAACTCGTATGGAGGGAATAGATATATGGGATATTCACCTGGAATATGAGGAAGTAGGGAGCCTTGATTTAGTTAGCCATTCAAGAAAATTAGTGTTGGCGTTCGAAGCCTTTCTTGGTGTTGGTGTTCACGGCCTTGCTGAACACAATAGAAGAGCTTAGGTGCTGGTCATCTGCAATTAAATCGCCGTCTATGGTGTTGTTGCAGAGATTCATTGGATCATGATCGGTCACTCAATCTCAATTCTTGGATTGGTATTAAATGGTTGTCATGTTTTTATAGAAAAACGTTTGCGATGGTTAGGTGTTGAATAGAAAATAAGAAGCTTCAATGAGAACATGCTCGACCAGGGGAGCTTATTGACAACACATACTGGATGAGTAGCAATGATGAAATTTATAACCGTATCATTATGCATACACAAAATTAAAACATTTGAACCAAAACCAATTGCATGGTTGGAAATATTTAATTCAAAGGATTCTTAGGAAAGGGAATATCTAAAAATCATGTAAGTTAATGATTCATGGGTACTTTATAATGAAAATATTTTACTTTTTTATATACATTATTAAAAGGTATTTTGGAATAGTTTGTGGATGATTTATATAAAAATCTGTGGATGATGTTTGTTTTGGCCCCAAACTTCAAGGAAGTTAAAGGAATTAAATATATTCTAAACATTTTTATGGATGCTTCAAGAAAGAAAGTTAACAAGGAGAAAATTAATATTTTTTCTTTAATTTTCCAGAGACAATCCAAGTCTATATAACAAGAGTACTAGGTTTCTATTGGGCTCAATTGCTATCAAAATATATGGGATTTTCCCTAGTCTTTTATTACAATAGAGTGGAAACACGGGAGGATCTAATTGAACATGTGCGGAAACGAATAAGTAATTGGGTTTTCAGGACACTAAACCTTACAGGGCGTCTCGTACTCACTAAAGTGTTCCTACAAGCAATCCCCAACTATCAACTAGCGGTAATTCCTATCCCAAAAATGGTATGTCACCATCTTCACTCATTATAGAGAAATTTTCTATGGAAAGGTACTCATAAAGCTCATAAGTGGGTGCTAGTTAGTTGGGACAAACACATTTTTCCTAAAATATTGGGAGGTTTCGTTTTGTGAGACCCTAAACTAATTAACAAAGCATATGGTATGAAACTATGGTGGGCCTGGATCCAAGGGGGTCCAGAACTTTGGAAAAATATCTAGCTTTAAAAATATGCACCATTAGCAACACAGGAGGCATGCTTAATCTTTCAAGGTAGAGGATTTGGGTATGTGCTCAACAATGCAAAGAACTGGTAAGGAAGTTCTCCTTCTGGGATATCAAAGGAGGAATGACGACATCCTTTTGGGAAGATGCCTAGAGACAATTCCCTCCTCTAGACAATAATATACTCTTATTCCCTATTAAAACCTTGACTCAGGGATTGGGAGCACGCAAGGTTTTAAACTTTCGGTTGCCTCTGACTGGAAATCCACTATGGAGACATTGGAAAGGAAAATAGGATTGGGGGAGTCTGATAGATCACTTACCATGGCAAGGATTTAGTCTAATACTTGTTGATCGAAAAAATATATTTTTTCTCAAGAATGATATGTTAAGGCGGGGACAACAATCAACAGAAGTATTCTCACTAAAAGAATCTTACTCCCTTCTAGCAGGTTGGGCACCACTGGATTATGAGGGAGTGTGGAAATGGATTTGGGAGAGCTTGTGGTGGCCGAAAGTATCTGCATTCATGTGGTTGTTAGCTCGAGGATTCTCTCTTACTTGGGATTGACTCCAGAGGAAGGGTTTTGAGCATGAGCCGTCATTCTTCCAGCTATGCAATCAAGCTGAGGAAACTTCCAATCACCTTTTTCTCTCAAATAACAATTGAGAAGGGTTTATAAATAACATTTATGCAAGGTTTTATATTTCTCAAAATTCATGGAGATTATCAGGTAGTACTCCAATGCATTTAAAAACTACTTAATAGACTACCCCCATATAAATCGGTGAGGAGTTGGAATTTGCATGATGTAGTATTCGGTATTAATGATATTATCCCTCATATCCATTACATTATTCTTAATCATAACTAGGGAAGGGGGCAAGGTGGAAGACGCATTGATGAATTAGGGTTGTAGGGAACAACAACTCACATTGGATACCATGTGGTCAGAGATATTAGAAAGGGATGACATATTCACAATTAAAATTTGATACAAAAATATGGGGCCACATTTTCAACAGTCTACAATGGGGGTGATCCCACTAAAGCACACCCTGAAAACATGAATGATTAACATTTTGAAGAGGAGAATGGCACAAATATTTCGAACATTTAATATCTCTACTATTCTTGCCACCTCTTCATTGGGAATCACCGCATGGCTCCCGCTTGAACTATGCCTCTGAGTTACCTCACCCAATTTTGTCACTATAAATGTGATGGTTGGGTAGGCATTATGGGGAAATACGAGGGTATATTTTTTTACAATATCTCTCATGGAGGATTAATGGTAACCTTAATTAAGGATCGATTGGAGCAATCTCCCAGGATTTATGACATCACATTCTTCATGATTATTCATGAGAGAATGTTGTTTGAATGGTTGGAAGGTGTTGAAGAGTGTGTCAGGCATGCCAAATGTCTATTTAGTGACCCAACATTCACCACATACAATCCTCTATTTTTGGTAACTATATTCTCATATAGCCTTTATAATTGCATGGACATCTCTCCTCGGTGACAAATTGTTTACGGCAATTTGGGTGGCAAAGCTCATGCGAGGTCTGATTTTTCTAGTATACTTATCCTTTTTCAATAATTAATCACCTTTCTTATGATTACTCTTTGGTTATGGTATATAATGCTTTAGTCATATTAATCGTTTTCTAGAATGCTCTTGTTAGTTTTGTCATCTCGTTAGTAGGTCAATGTTCTTCAGTTGCTTCCTCCATAAAATAGGCCCGGGGTTGTCCTTTGAATGGTGGCAGTATTGTCACCTTTATCGCTCTAAATATTTGAATCCATTGGTGTATCCTTTAAATTCCTTGTCTTGGTATGCAGGATTTTGTATCCAAGTTCCTTCTTTATCTGGTTCTAAAATGGTGAATCGGGTGTGGTCTCTTGTTGTTTCTCCCTTCCTCGTGTGTTTTCACTGTGGTTAAGTGTCCAATTTTCATGACACTTTTTGCCTAGGTCTTATGGTTTAGGATTTTTTTGACTATTCACTTGATTTAAATAGATGTGCCACAAATTATGCTCCTAATTTCCTCTATTGTTTGGGGTGATAAATTTTTTCTTTTCGCTCGGGTTCTATCATCTTTTCTCAAAAGTATCCATATTCAATGCACATTTTTTGCTTTGGGTCACTCAATTAGTGTAGTTATGGGGAGACTTTCTAGTTTCATGGCTCCACAACAATGTCAGCTTAGTCGGAGGGGAATACCATCAACTTCCTCCCCATCTACATCTAGGATATTTGGATGGGATTCAATGGTGAACTTCTTTGATTCTATCCCTCTAGAAGTTTGAAGAGATATCCTACTATTAGAGTTGAAAGAGTTTGGAGGGAGATCATATTTCTCTGATTTTGAAGTATCTGGACATAAATGCAATTGGGTTTTGGAACCGGGGCGATTCAGAAAATGTCGCCTACACTTTATTCACTCTATCAGTTTGCACCAACAACTTTACATCCTCCTACACATGGTTATAAGGGACAAAAATGTCGACAATTATCGATTGTTTGTGGGACATGAAGACATCAAAAGGATACAAAGGACTCTTCGCTTCATCTTCGATGACATTGACACCAGAATAGCTAAAGTGGAGAAATACATAGTCTCTTCTTCAGATATTGAATCAGTGGAGGTCCATGTGGAGGATCGTGAGGCTCCTGCAACTATAAATGAAGTTCCTTTGGTTGTAGTACCCCCGATCACTACCTCTCCTCAAACAAAATCCAATGCCTCCTTCAATGGTTCTCATCTCTGACTTGTCTCCTTCGACCCGTCTCATCCAGCAAATGATGTGATGACGTTGGTATGGTTGGCTACTTCCTGTTGCACTCTTGATGTTCATTATCCTCGGTTGTAATGGAATTTCTGACTCTCATTTTGGTTGCGCTCCTGGCATGGTTTTCTGGTGGTTCCCTAGAAACACAAATTTTGTAGTTCCTTGTCTTTATTTTGGAGTGTATTCATCTGGCATGCAACTCTTTATGGTATATGGTGACTCCAATCTTTTTTAATAGTGTTAGGAAGTGCTTACATTGTTTTTTTTGCTGTCAAATAAGGATTTTGTAACTCTATTTTGTCTATATTTCCTTCAACTAAATAGCACACATATGCCTCTATGAAGGAAGAACATGACCACAGTCTAGTTTTCGTCTTCACTCTTGTACTAGTGTCATTTTGGAAAGTCGGACCTTCTATGGAATAAATCTCAATGTAATCTCTTTTCATTATAATATAAATAATTTGCGATAATTTACAAAAAAAAAGGGTATATTGGAATAGTGGAATTGTTGAAGGTTTTGGGTAGTATTATTAATGGGTTTGAATTTTCATTGAAATAAGAACATAAGTTTTTCCATTGTGAGGGTTTTGATTTCTCTTCACAAACCCAAGTGTGATTCTAATAATCAATATATATCCTATTATATCTCTCAATTTGTAGATAAATACTTCAAATTGGTAGCTATAGTTATTAAGTGATTATTTAAGTATTAGGTAATGTTCATGGGAGAGTTGGAGCCTAGTTCTTGAACCTACCCATGTAGTTGAGTTTCAAAGGTGTGTGGTACCCTTGTTTTGCTGAATGGGATGTTTCCTCAATAGTTCACACTTAGAGGCAATATTTTTTTAACATTTTATAGACAAAAAATATGTTTACTATATGGCGTACAAGCCAAAGTGGATTAGATTGGATCTAATCACAAAGATAGGAGAAACATAGATAGATTGCTCTATTTAGTAATGGTGTAAAATCCAAGTGGAAAAAATTGGGTCAAGAAGATAAATAATGTGGAGATGATGGAATACACATGAAGATAGATAATTGGATCAACATTATTATGAGAAGAGTGCATATTAAAAGATAAGAAGATACAACTAATTTTCCAAAACATCTTATTTTGGACAATAGGTTTCAAAGATGATCGAGTGTCACCACCTTGAAAAAATTACATTAAGGACCTTTAAAATTTATATAGACTTTGAAGGATGTAGGTTCAAATGAGTACCAAATTTAAAGAACAAACTCTTGAGGTTAAATCTTACCATCCCTTGATCTGAAAGGATTGTATTAGTTTGTTGTGCTAAGTGTATTTTTAGTTAATAAACATGTGCATACTTGTCTCCATTTGTTTGCTTAAGTATTGAGGATTTAACCATGAAATATAAGTGATTTTAGTGAATTAGAAGCATGAAATAAGAGCAAATAACACTGAAAAATAGCGTATAAGAGAGAAATAAAACCACACATAACATTTACACAGTAGGCATGATGAAGCAGTTCACCCCTCTTGGGCTACATCTGTTGGTCCAACTCCCAATGGTATGTCCATCTTTCATTATGCTCAAAATTTTGCAAATACATGTTTTTACAAGCCTCTAATGGTTGTTTTCTTTGCTCCAATTAGTCTAGGTAGACTCTTGTTTCACCAAAATTGGTCAAAAATTGACCCTCCTAGCCATTTTCCCAATAACCCCTAGAAAACCTCCACTAAATGTGGAGAACTGCACCTAACTGCAATTAAATTTGGTATTTTTCCTAAATAAGAAGCTTCAATGAGAACGTGCTCGACCAGGGGAGCTTATTGAGAACACATGTTGGATGAGTAGCAATGATGAAATTTATAACCGTATCATTATGCATACACAAAATTAAAACATTTGAACCAAAACCAATTGCATGGTTGGAAATCTTTAATTCAAAGGATTCTTAGGAAAGGGAATATCTAAAAATCATGTAAGTTAATGATTCATGGGTACTTTATAATGAAAATCTTTTACTTTTTTATATACATTATTAAAAGGTATTTTGGAATAGTTTGTGGATGATTTATATAAAAAATTGTGGATGATGTTTGTTTTGGCCCCCAACTTCAAGGAAGTTAAAGGAATTAAATATATTCTAAACATTTTTATGGATGCTTCAAGAAAGAAAGTTAACAAGGAGAAAATTAATATTTTTTCTTTAATTTTCCAGAGACAATCCAAGTCTATATAACAAGAGTACTAGGTTTTAGTTGGGCTCAATTGCTATCAAAATATAAGGGATTTTCCCTAGTCTTTTATTACAATAGAGTGGAAACACGGGAGGATCTAATTCAACGTGTGCGGAAACGAATAAGTAATTGGGTTTTTAGGACACTAAACCTTACAGGGCATCTGGTACTCACTAAAGTGTTCCTACAAGCAATCCCCAACTATCAACTAGCGGTAGTGCCTATCCCAAAAATGGTATGTCACCATCTTCACTCATTATAGAGAAATTTTCTATGGAAAGGTACTCATAAAGCTCACAAGTGGGTGCTAGTTAGTTGGGACAAACACATTTTTCCTAAAATATTGGCAGGTTTTGTTTTGTGAGACCCTGAACTAATTAACAAAGCATATGGTATGAAGCTATGGTGGGCCTGGATCCAAGGGGATCCAGAACTTTGGAAAAAGATCTAGCTTAAAAAATATGCACCATTAGCAACACAGGAGGCACGCTTAATCTTTCAAGGTAGAGGATTTGGGTATGTGCTCTGTTGGTGTCAGTCTAGTCATACTGCCATCAGTGATCGAAATTTATTTTTTTCATTTGCATATTAGGTGTCTCATACTGAATAAATTTCACCATTCTGCTAGGTCATGGAGTCATTGATGGTAGTAATTCTTATCAGTTTTTCCAGAGCATCTTCAAAGTAGATCCAACAGAAAGAGCTCGGAAAGAGCTTTCCAACGGTATACTACACTCTCAAAACTGACTTCTGGATTGAAATTTATGCTTGAGTGAAGTAAAGGTCCCTATATCCTCATATATCCCCTATTTCCCATCCTTCCCTTTCAAACTTTGTATTATTAAAATTTAATATTCCTTTATAAAATCCTTTTTTCCCCTTTCCAATGGCAAAAATCACATTAATACATATATCCAATCCCTAAACCACTTCCCCACCACGCATATAGTCAAAACTTTATAATATAAAGTTTAAAGTTTTATTTATAAATCGCAATCACAAAAATATTTCGATCGCAACATCTATATGAAGAGCTCCGATCAGTTCATCACAAACACTTGCGATGCGATTGATCGCACAGAACTCTGATCATCGCAATCGCAAGTCCTACCCTAATCCCTCCAATCGCATCACCCCTGATTAACCCACAACCGTCGATCTTCCCCCTCCGATCCGAAGGTCCTCCGCCAATCAGGCATTCCAATCACAAGTTCTCCTCTGATCTCCTGATCCGCTCCTCCGATTAATCACTTCTGATTATCCCTCAGCCATTGATCTCCCAGTCCAATCGGACGGCCCACATCCAATCACACCATCGCAATCAGAGCTTCCATAAATCCCCCTCCGATTGGCATCCTTCGATTGACATACTCCCGATTACACCAGAGTCGTCGATCTCATCATCTAATCCAACGGTCCTCCGCCAATCGGAACTTTCCAATCGCATGGTTTTAAATCCCATCGCTGATTGACTCCTGCTGATGGCTCGTCCCTGATTAACCCACAACCGTCGATTTTCCCTGCCGATCGGACGGCCCACGTCTAATCGCGCAATCGCAAGTCCCCCTCCGATTTAAACCCACCAATTGAAAGCTCTGATCGATCTCTCCACCGTTGATTCCTCCCCGCTGATCCAACGGCTCAAACTCAATCAGGCTAATCGCATCGGTGCTTCACATATGTGATATGTCACTCCGCCCCGATTCCGATTGCGATTTCACCATTATTTCATATATATATATCTCCACTGTATATTATATACCCCTCTTCTGCCCGATTTGCGATTGCGATTTCCATATGGGTCCCACCTCTTTTTCCCTTCCCTTTTCCCATTTAAACGCATTTTTCCCTTCACAAAAAAGCATAAATTCATTTTATCAGCATTCTATTAAAGACCAGAGAATGAAAAACTAAAGGAAGTTGAAACGTCAGGGGGCGCGAAATAAAATTGTAATAGTCACATCTTCAGTTATGATTCAAAGCGATCCACACTACAGGTTTTCGCCTTCCCATTTGGTTATCAGTGAATTTCAAGTGGAACAAATTAACGCTGCTCTCCCTCTACCGAGAGACTGTTGGCTTTTGGCCTTCAATCTTCAGTTGTGATTTCTCCTCTCTCCATCGATTTGTCTTCATGCAAATCTGTCTATTTATTGTAAACATTAATCATTTTTTAAGAGGCTGGAGAGTCTGAGGCCTGAAAACTCAGAAGTAGGGGAAAGTGTGGCAGTGAGCTTTGCGCTCCTTTGTACAGTTTGGCAGGGAATTAATAAAGTGACGCAACTCTGATTTGTGGGATTCATGTGGTATGAGTTTTAGCATATGTTTCTCTTCTGTTTTTCATACGTACATTTTTATGTTTCACCATTCATTTATAAACATTTCCATGTTGAATGTTTCCAAGTTAGAAAGGTAGAATCCATCTTATATGCTCTGCCTTGGGGACTCATTCATACTCAATGTGTTTTCTTCTGTTTGAAAGGGATCCATGTATTATGCCCTTTTCAGCTCCTCAACAGTATTTCCATTTCACCTTATTTCAATTTGATTGCTAAACCTCCTACCTGCCTTGCCCCATGAAATATCCCGTGTCCTTGATTTAATTCCCCAGCTCATGCTGTCCTTTTGCCCCATACATCCCTGAAAATTTCAGTCATTTATTAAAACCCCTTTCACATTCATATATCTAGCCTAAAATCTGTTCATTATTGTCTATTGAATGTCTATTCTACGGAGAGAGCCCTCTCCTGTCCTTGTAGGGCTAGATACAAGGCTGAGTGTGGTTTAGTTGTTACCCTGATTTGTCTTTTTCAGCCTGAGGTTCAGATTGGGTGCTAACATCGCTGGCGACCATACTGGGGAACAGATTACAAACTTTTTTCATAGAAGATTTATCACCCGAGTAATATTTTTCTTGCAAAGTCTTGATGATGATATTTCAGAGTTTTCTAGGCTGATATAAATATTGTACAGTAGTAAGTTGACCGCACTGGCTTCAAGAAGATATACAAGGGCTCATCCTGATCCAAATCCTCCCCCTGTGTTTGAAAATCCAAATCTTATCCCTAGAATAGTCAGAAGACAAGAGGGATCACTAAGTCCTACACCTATTCTTAGGTCCCATACTTGGCCCAGTGAGTGGTTTTTTGTAGAAGAGCTTTCTTTTGACAAGAGTTTTGAGCTCTCTTTGTTTAGAATCAAGTCTGAAATTGCAATTGAAGACACGGTTTTAGATCCGGAGTTTCTTGTAGATATCGAAGTTCAGAGAGCAAATTCTTCCATTGATGACTACATTTTGAATTCTCCTCACTCCATCACTGCAACCTATATTCCTGAGCCTTCAGAATCATTAGGAGCAGCATTGCCTCCTCCTGATTCATCAGTACTCCCTTCAGTCAACTCCCAGTTATCATCTCCTCCAACAACACCTCCCCCAAATCCTGCAAATCCCATTGTAAACCCACCCAGAGTCATGGCTGCCCGCTATGCACCCTTGGTGTTACCTCAGGTTCTCAATGATATGCCTGCTGACTATCAGAGTAAAATTACTATCTTTGATGCCACTCAGGGCATTACAGCCCAACAACATGTTGACAAGATGAATGACTTTTTTGACTTGCATGAAGTAGAAGAAGAGAATGTAGCTACCAGGTTGTTTGTTCAAAGCTTCGGAGGTGAAGTTAGAAAGTGGTTTAGAGCTTTACCAGTATGCTCCATTCACACTTTACAAGAGTTACACACTCAGTTCTTAGACCGGTGGGAAGTGAAAAGGAATCCACACCAAATTTTGTCTAAATATTAGAATATTAAAAGAAATATGGCTGAAACGGTGCAAGAATATTGTTTTAGATTCAATTCAGTATACAATGCTATTCCGGCTAACCTCAAACCTCCCGTGGATTCAGCTATGCTGAAGTTTCCGGATGGTTTTGATGCCGATATGGCATATCAACTGCGTGAAAGAGATCCACCGTCACTTGAAGAGATGCAAAAGATAGCAGTAAGTTTGAAGCTAATCTGCTGGCTAGAAGAGCTAGAGCCAGAGCTAAAAAGAAAGTCGTGGTGAAAGAGGAAGCCTCCCCTTTGGACAGCAAAATGGACGCACTAATTTGTACAATGGAAAGGATGGTTGATCGATTAACAATTTCGGACAAACCGGAACCCCAAATAAGAAATCCGAATTTTAGAGGTCAGAAACAGCCGCAATTCAGAATTAGACAGAGAGAACAGAGGGCGCAGGACCAAGCGGCACCACAACAGCAGATTAAAATGCCATTACAGCAGAACTACGTGCAAGGGACTGACTCAGATGATGATGGTCCGCTGTTTGAAACCAATCATTTTTTCACAGCTGATGGTGAGCCCATTTTCCTCACAGAAGACGAAGAATACACAGTGGCGACTCCAGACATTCGAGGGGATGAAAATTTCATCCTGGAAAACGACGTAATGTTAGAGGAAGAATCTGACGATCACCAGAGAGGGTATATGAACGCTCTATCATCCCAGCAAAGGCAGTATTCTCTGAGGAACAGAAACGTCACAATCAGCCCCATTCAAAAGAGAAAAGAACTCCAAATGAAGGACGAGGTGCAGAAGAAAGGAAAAGATCCGGTCAATCCTTCATCCAACAAAGCACCTGCAGCAACTAACACAGCAAATGGAAAAATCCAGCAGAGCATAGCGAAGGAGCAAACAGAGAGGAAAGACCCTCCCATTAAAGAGGTAGAAAAAGCTCCTTCCTTTAATTTAGAAAATGAAATTTTGGTGAAGAATAGTGTGTATAAAAATCAGGTGTCTAAATTCTTGCAAATTGACCCTCTTTCTGATATGGTTAATGTGGAAGATGACTACCCTGAACTTATTTTTGGTCCAGCCACACAAGAGTCTGAAGAAAATGAAGTTCCCCCCTTTTCCCTAATTCTTAGGTTACATGAGTTTATCTTGCATAACGCCATGTTGGACTCTAGGGCCTCGCATAATTTGATTCCCAAAGATGTCATGGAGAATTTAGGCCTTGATGTTACTAGAAAGTACCATGATTTGTATTCTTTCGACTCAAGTAGGGTCCATTGTATCGGTCTCATCAAATATTTAGTAGTGTCTTTAGATCAAATCCCAACCAAAAATGTTTTGATGGATGTAGTCGTTGCTGATGTCCCACCACGGTTTGGGATGCTTTTATCTAGGTCTTGGGGTGCAAAACTTAAAGGGACCATACAGCTTGATTTCTCCTATGCTACAATCCCCGTATATGGTCAGTTGAGA
Source organism: Pinus albicaulis (assembly GCA_034641835.2). NCBI lineage: Eukaryota > Viridiplantae > Streptophyta > Pinopsida > Pinales > Pinaceae > Pinus > Pinus albicaulis. Next base: position 140,709,032 of record CM076584.1, on the reverse strand, counting down.
AAGTTATATAGGGAAAAGAAAATGAAATACATGATCACTAGCAAAGACAAGCCAGTAAATCATCCCATCAATGCGGTCCACACAGATTTAGAATTGTTTGTCCTATATTCATATGGTGGTCTAAATGATGAGGATGTTCAGTTGGTACAAGTGGAGGAGATACCTGAGATTTCAGAAAATTTCAGAGAAGTCCTCAAATAGGAAAAAGACAAAGCAGCAAATACTTCTGAGCCTCCCGCCTACCAGTAGCAAAGGGATAATGAAAAGGCAGAAATCAGTCAAGGTAAAAAAAAGGAAAAAACTAAATTTCAACATCTACAAGAAGAAGAAGAAGGCCTATGGGGTATGGATTTTGATGGAGCTGTTGGTAAGGATGGAGTTGGCATTGGAATATGGATTAGGAGTCCTATTTTTCAACCTGAGAAGGTCCCTAGTAATGTTCGAGTATGTGCTTATAAGCTGGCTTTTGACTGCTCTAACAATGAAGCAAAATATGAAGCTCTGATTGCAGGCCTCAAAATCCTGAAGAAGTTGAAGGCAAAAAGGATTTCTGTGTATGGTGACTCAGAGTTAATAATCAAGCAGGTGAAAGGAGAGTACCAAGCTAAACATCCAAGACTGAGGGCATATAGAAATGCAGTTCTGGACATTTTGAAGACATTCCCGGAGTACACTTTGACAGCAGTGCCCAGGATGCAGAATCTTATTGCTAATTCTCTGGCCACTACTGCAAGTAACCTGAAGATTCCGATGAACTCTAGCAACAAATTTGAGATCCATGTAAAACATAGGCCTGCTGTTCCGGACAATTTAAGGTATTGGAAAGTATTTTGGGATGATAATGAGATAAATGCATTTTTGCAGGGTGATGGAAAATTCAAGAACACTCCCATAGAAGGTGAGTATGTGATTGATGATCAAGAATTGGAAACAAACCAGATGGACATATTGCAGCTGAAAGATAATGTAATTCCTAGAGGTCTCATACCTCTAGAGGAGCTATTTGATCAGGACGATGTTGTAAAGAAGCCAAGCTTGGTGCCCACAGAGAAAGGAGTCGAAGATGTGAATATTGGAACATCTGATCAGCCCAAGTTTGTCAAATTGTCAAAGACATTGCCCCCTGAAGTGAAGGAGAAGTATGTGAAGTTGCTTTCCGAATTCTCTGATGTATTTGCATGGGATTATTCAGACTTGAAGGTGTATGATAAGAACATAATCCAGCATACTATTCCTATCAAGCCGGATCAGAAGCCTTTCAGACAGAAGCTGAGAAGAATCAACCTGAAGCTGCTGCCATCAATTGAAAAGGAAGTGAACAGGTTGTACAAAGCAGGAATCATATTTCCTATTAGATTTTCTGATTGGATTTTGAATTTTTTCTTGGTGTGTAAGAAGACTGGAGAAATAAGGTTTTGTATAGATTTTCAGAACTTGAATAAGGCCTCCTTGAAGGATAATTATCCACTTCCGAAAATGGACCATATTCTGTAGAGAGTAGTTGGAGCATCCAAGATGTCACTACTTGATGGCTACTCAGGCTACAACCAAATCTTGGTGCATGAGAAGGACCAAGATAAAACTGCCTTCACAACACCTTGGGGAACCTTCCAGTATGCCAAAATGCCTTTTGGACTGAAGAATGCAGGAGCTACTTTCTAGCGTGCAGTGGACATTGCTTTTGCAAATGAAAAAGATGTTTTTTTGGTTGTTTATTTGGATGATTTGATAGTTTTTTCAGGATCAGATGAGAAGCATTTGCACCATTTGAGCGTGTTTTTTCAACGATGCAGAAACTTTGGAATTTCTCTCAATCCCAAGAAGTGTCTCTTTGCCATGGACGAAGGCAAGCTGTTGTGGCACATCATCTCCAAAGATGGCATTCGCATCGATCCAGCTAGAGTGGAGGCAATTTAGCTCATAGACCTTCCATGAAACAAGAAGGAGATCCAAGAATTCAATGGTAAGATGAACTTCTTACGTCTATTTATACCCAATCTGGCTGAACATTTGAGGGAAATTACTAATATGTTGAAGAAAGACAACACGGTTAAATGGAGTGAATAGGCCATCAAATCATTCAATCTGGTAAAGTTTGCTTTGTCCAATGCCCAAGTTTTAATCAGTCCCGACTACACTCAATACTTTATCATATTTTCGTTTACATCGGAAAATACTTTAGTGGTTGTTTTAATGCAAAAGAGAGACGAGATCGAAAAGGCATTAAAGATTATTGAGGTATAACATTAGAGATGCTGCATTGAGGTATAACATTATTGAAAAACATGCATTGGCTCTGATCAAGGCATTAAAGGATTTCAGGGTCTATATTCTGCATTCACATACTATAGCTTATGTCCCTAATGCAGTAGTGAAGGATGTGTTGATGCAAATTGATCCAGAAGGTCGTAGAGGCAAATGGATAGCAGCTATGTTGGAGTACGATCTGGAGATCAAGCCCACGAAGTTGATCAAAGGACAAGGCTTGGTGAAATTGATGGCCCAATCAAATCTACGTGCTTTAGATATAAACCTTGTAACAGCAGTGGCAGAAGATGAAGATGAAGGTTTGTTGGTTCCAGTTGCAGATATTTTTCTACAATCCCCGTGGTATTCAGATATCGTCTATGTCCTTCAGCATTTGTCAACCCCTACGGGCATGTCCAAGAGTAAAGGTAGATCTCTGAAGCTAAAATCCGAAAAATACTGCATTTTAGACAGCACTCTGTATTGGACAGATCCGGGAGGAATTCTGCTCAATTGTTTGGTTGAAGAAGAAGCGCAGAAAATAATGCACGAGTTTCATAAAGGCGACTGTGGCGGTCACTTGTTTTGGAAGACTACAGCTAACAAGATATTGAGGACAGGATATTATTGGCCCACATTATTCTCTGATTTATATAAGACCGTGATTAAATGTCATGAATGCCAAATATTCCAAGGAAAGAAAAAATTTCTTCCACTCCCTTTGAAACCAATCTCAGTGAACACACCCTTTCAGCAGTGGCGGCTCAATTTCATTGGAGAAATTCATCTCGCATCCTCAGCACAGCACCGATGGATATTGACAGGGATAGACTACTTTACGAAATGGATCGAGGCCGTCCCATCCAAGCAAGCAACATACACGGTAATCATTCAATTCCTGGAATCAAATATTTTATCTCATTTTGGCTGCCCATGCAAAATCGTAACAGACAATGCAGTCACGTTCAAATCCAAGAAAATGATCGATTTTTGTGATAAATACAACATCGCGTTGGGCCATTCGACAGCGTATTATCCACAAGGAAACGGCCTGGCTGATTCCTCTAACAAATCACTGGTGAATATAATTAAGAAAATGCTGGAGGCAAACAAAAGAAACTGGCACCGAAAGCTCATCAATGCACTGTGGGCAGACAGAGTTAGTAGTAAAAGATCAATAGGTATGTCACCATTTGAGCTAGTTTATGGTACTAATGTTGTCTTTCCTACATCTCTTACAGTCCAATTATGAGATTATTGCAAGAAGTTGGCAGTGAGAACAATGAAAATCAACGAAGGATCAATCAAGTGATCCACCTTCAGCAAACAAGAGAGGAAGTGTCACAGAATGCTATTCAGTTGCAGGAGAAAATTAAAAAGATCTATGACAGGAAGACAAAAGCAAAGAAGTTTCAACTGGATGATATAGTGTTGAAATGGGATGCCAGAAATGAAGACAAAGGGAAACATGGTAAGTTCGACAATCTGTGGAAAGGACCATATAGGGTTTCAGCATACAGAGGACAGAATCCCTTCTTGCTTTCAGAAATGGATGGCCAAGGTTGCCCTGGAGGAGCAGTAAATGGTAGGATTTTGAAGCACTACCATTGTTGAAGACAAAGGATCAGAATATATGTCATCATCATTGTATATACCATGTTATGTTTATCAAAGCTCAGAGTACACATTCATTGAAGTTTGGGGCCCGAGGTGGAGGCTATAAAACTTGAATTTTATGTGTATAGTTTGGTTTTATTTCAGTCTTGAGTCAGTGTCAGTCTACATTGTGTTAGTTTTTTAGTATTTTTGACTCCATGCCCAATGAATAAGGCTACTTGGTCTACGGTGTTCTTGGCACCTCCAAGGAGCTACCATCCCCATTGGAGCCAATGTTAGTGTCAGTCTAGTCATACTGCCATCAGTGATCGAAATTTCTTTTTTGCATTTGCATATTAGGTGTCTCATACCGAATAAATTTCACCATTCCGCTAGGTCATGGATTCATTGATGGTAGTAATTCTTATCAGTTTTCCCTCATGAGGTACTTACTGATTTTCCTCCCTATGGTCTTTAGTCATTGGTCACTTTCATTCTCAAAATCATACCAGTAGGTCATAGGATGGGTCTCATTAGTCTCTAAGGTCTCACCCTGGTCAAAATAATGAGTCAAGTATCAATAAAGATCAGCAAGGTCATGAGGAATTCAATAAATACAAATTCACATCACCAGGAAGACCAAAGATATCATTTATTCAGTTTGGTGCAATTTTCACCTCAAAACCATCTTTTGAGGTGAAAACATAATACTTCGCCTTTCAGTCACAATTCAGAAGCTGTTATCTCCACAAAGCAATGTCCCTGCCTTTCAGAGAATTTTTCCACAACATGTTCAGTGCCAGAGCATCTTCAAAGTAGATCCAACAGAAAGAGCTCAGAAAGAGCTTTCCAACGGTATACTACACTCTCAAAACTGACTTCTGGATTGAAATTTATGCTTGAGTGAAGTAAAGGTCCCTATATCCTCATATATCCCCTATTTCCCATCCTTCCCTTTCAAACTTTGTATTATTAAACTCTAATATTCCTTTATAAAATCCCTTTTTCCCCTTTCCAATGGCAAAAATCACATTAATACATATATCCAATCCCTAAACCACTTCCCCACCATGCATATAGTCAAAACTTTATAATATAAAGTTTAAAGTTTTATTTATAAATCGCAATCGCAAAAATATTTCGATCGCAACATCTATATGAAGAGCTCTGATTAGTTCATCACAAACACTTGCGATGCGATTGATCGCACAGAACTTCGATCATCGCAATCGCAAGTGCTACCCCGATCCCTCCAATCGCATCACCCCCGATTAACCCACAACCGTCGATCTTCCCCCTCCGATCCGACGGTCCTCCGCCAATCAGGCATTCCAATCGCAAGTTCTCCTCCGATCTCCTGATCCACTCCTCCGATTAATTGCTTCCGATTATCCCTTAGCCGTTGATCTCCCAGTCCAATCGGACGGCCCACATCCAATCGCACCATCGCAATCAGAGATTCCATAAATCCCCCTCCGATTGGCATCCTCCGATTGACATACTCCCGATTGCACCAAAGCCATCAATCTCATCATCTAATCCAACGGTCCTCCACCAATCGGAACTTTCCAATCGCATGGTTTTAAATCCCACCGCCGATTGACTCCTGCCGATGGCTCGTCCCCGATTAACCCACAACCATCGATTTTCCCTGCCGATCGGACGGCCCACGTCTAATCGCACAATCACAAGTCCCCCTCCGATTTAAACCCGCCAATTGAAAGCTCTGATCGATCTCTCCACCGTTGATTCCTCCCCGCTGATCCAACGGCTCAAACTCAATCGAGCTAATCGCATCGGCGCTTCACATATGTGATATGTCACTCCGCCCCGATTCCGATTGTGATTTCACCATTATTTCATATATATATTTCTCCACTGTATATTATATACCCCTCTTCCGCCCGATTTTTGATTGTGATTTCCATATGTGTCATGCCTCCTTTTCCCTTCCCTTTTCCCATTTAAACACATTTTTCCCTTCACTAAAAAGCATAAATTCATTTTATCAGCATTCTATTAAAGACCAGAGAATGAAAAACTAAAGGAAGTCGAAACGTCAGGGGGCGCGAAATAAAATTGTAACAGTGACATCTTCAGTTATGATTCAAAGGGATCCACACTACAGGTTTTCGCCTTCCCATTTGGTTATCAGTGAATTTCAAGTGGAACAAAGTAATGCTGCTCTCCCTCTACCGAGAGACTGTTGGCTTTTGGCCTTCGATCTTCAATTGTGATTTCTCCTCTCCCCATTGATTTGTCTTCATGCAAATTTTTCTATTTATTGTAAACACTAATCATTTTGTAAGAGGCTGGAGAGTCTAAGGCCTGAAAACTCAGAAGTAGGGGAAAGTGTGGCAGTGAGCTTTGCGCTCCTTTGTACAGTTTGGCAGGGAATTAATAAAGTGATGCAACTCTGATTTGTGGGATTCATGTGGTATGAGTTTTAGCATATGTTTCTCTTTTGTGTTTCATACATACATTGTTATGTTTCATCATTCATTTATAAACATTTCCATGTTGAATGTTTCCAAGTTAGAAAGGTAGAATCCATCTTATATGCTCTGCCTTGGGGACTCATTCATACTCAATGTGTTTTCTTCTATTTTAAAGGGATCCATATATTATGCCCTTTTTAGCTCCTCAACAGTCTTTCCATTTCACCTTATTTCAATTTGATTTCTAAACCTCCTGCCTGCCTTGCCCCATGAAATATCCTGTGTCCTTGATTTAATTCCCCAGCTCATGCTGTCCTTTTGCCCCATACATCCCTGAAAATTTCAGTCATTTATTAAAACCCCTTTCACATTCATACATCTAACCTAAATTCTGTTCATTATTTTCTATTGAATGTCTATTCTACGGAGAGAGCCCTCTCCTGTCCTTGTAGGGCTAGCCACAAGGCTGAGCGTGGTTTAGTTGTTACCCTGATTTTCCTTTTTCAGCCTGAGGTTCAGATTGGGTGCTAACATGCTCAACAATGCCAAGAACTGGTAAGGAAGTTCTCCTTCTAGGATATCAAAGGAGGAATGACGACATCCTTTTGGGAAGATACCTAGAGACAATTCCCTCCTCTAGACAATAATATACTCTTATTCCCTGTTAAAATCTTGACTCAGGGATTGGGAGCACGCAAGGTTTTAAAATTTCGGTTGCCTCTAACTGGAAATCCACTATGGAGACATTGAAAAGGAAAAGAGGATTGGGGGGGTCTGATAGATCACTTACCATGGCAAGTTTTTTGTAACCAGCTCCAAAAAGAGAAGAAAAGAGTTATAAACGCCTTAGAAATGAGCCACTTCGAGGGGGCAACCTCCAATACATTACATAAATGAAAAATTCTTGGATGATCCAATTTACAAAACTTCCTTTCTATATATAGGAGTCCATGGGGCCATAATGTAATCCTAGTGGGCCACAATGTAATCCTAGCCGACCTAACAATAATAATTTAAGGGCATAATAATAATAAAATGGGGGTTACAAGGGTACAATAATAACAATAAGGGGGTTACACTAACAACTATAAGGGACTATACTAGTAATATAGGGACCTAACATGCCCCTCTCCTTCAAAAAAGTGTTGTCCTCAACACTTGAGTAGCTCTGGGTGCTTCTGTATAAAATTCTCATCCTCCCATGTAGAATCTTCAGTGGGTAATTTCTTCCACTTGATGAGATATTCTGAAATTGATCGATTCCGTAGTTGTCGATTTCTTGTTTCTGTGACCGCTTCAGGTTCCAATATGATTTTTCCTTCCTCATCAAGTTCTAGTAATATTGTTTGAACTGGAATATTTTCACCGATAACCTTCTTTAAGCATGAAACATGGAAAATTGGATGTACTCGCGAAGAAGCAGGAAGCTCCAATTTATATGCCATAGTACCAATCTTTTGCAACACCTTGTAAGGACCATAGTACTTTGGCGATAATTTATTATCCTTCTTAGCTTGCTTGAGGGACATTTGTTTATATGGTTGTAGCCGTAAAAATACCCAATCTCCTACATCAAAACTTCTCTCGCTGCGATGTTGATCTGCTGTTGTTTCATTCGATTTTGTCTGAATTTTCCTTTAAAGATGATGTGATGGATGGTGGATGATATCCATAAAGTGCCATAAATGGGGTCATTTTTGCTGCAGTATGGAAGGAAGTGTTATACCACCATTCGGCAAGAGGTAACCACTTGACCCATTGTGTTTGTTTATCAGATACAAAACAACGAAGATATCCTTCCAAACATTTATTTACTATATCAGTTTGACCATCAGATTGAGGATGATAAGATGAGCTATGAGCTAATTGAGTACCCAAACAAGAAAATAACTCCGTCCAAAAATTTCCAGTAAAAATGGGATCTCTGTGCTCACAATAACCTTCGGGTTTCCATGTAGCTTTTGAATTGTTTCCATAAATGTAGTAGCAACTATACTAGCTTTAAATGGATAAGATAATGCACAAAAGTGTGCATACTTGGTAAGTCTATCAACTACCACCATGATGACACTCTTTCCTTCGGACTTAGGTAAACCTGTGATAAAATCCATTGAAATCTCCTCCCAACGTTGACTTGGAATGGATAAAGGTTGTAGAAGTCCTGGGGTCTTAGTTGTTTCCACTTTATTCTGCTGGCAAACCAAACATTCCGCCACAAACTTTCGAATATCAGATTTAAGGCCATCCCAAAAAAATTCTTTCTTCACCCTGTGGTAAGTTTTTAAAAAATCCTGAGTGTCCTCCTAAAGGAGAAGTGTGCAATTCCAGAAGAATCTTTTGTTTTAGTTGGGAATTCTTACAAAGATATAAGCGATCTTTGTACCATAAGGAATCATTTTTCCAACTAAATGTATCGGATGTACTAGGATCTTGCTGCAACTTTTGAATGAGTGTCCATACATCTTTTTCCTTCTTCCATTCATCTCTTTCTTCGGTTATCCAATCTGGTTGGATAATAGAAATGGCACAAAGCAATGCTTCCACCTCTTCATTCTTTCTTGAGAGTGCATCTGCAACAACATTAAGCTTTCCTTTTTGTAGATTATTTCAAAGTAATAACCCAACATCTTTGTGACCCATTTTTGCTGCTCTTCTGAAGATAGTCTTTGTTCCAAAAAGTGTTTAAGACTATCATGATCAGGTTTTACCTTGAAGTGTCTTCCCATTAGGTAAGTTCGCCATTTCTTTAGTGCATGCAGTATTGCTAACATTTCCTTCTCATAAATAGGTTTCTGTAAATACTTTCCTTTGATTGGACGACTTTCAAAAGCAATGGGTCTTCCTTCCTGCATTAAAACTGCACCAATTCCATTTCCTGAGGCATCACATTCCACAATAAAGGTTTTTGTGAATTCTGGTGTAGCTAAGACCGGTGCTAGGCACATTGCCTCTTTAAGACGTTCAAAGGCCTTAGTTGCTTCCGGAGTCCATGAAAATGCATCTTTCTTCAATAATGTTGTTAGAGGTGCTGCTATTCTCCCATAATTCTTAACAAACTTGCGATAATAGCCTGTTAACCCGAGAAATCCTCGCAACTTCTTTATTGTCTTGGGGACTTTCCATTCCTTAATGGCTTTAATTTTGTTAGGGTCTACTTTAACACCCTCGTGAGATAAATATGACCCAGATATTCCACCTCTTGTACTCCAAAGAAACATTTGGATGTTTTTGCATATAATTGTTTCTCCTGCAATAGTTTGAGCACCCTGTCAACATGTTCAACATGATCCTTCCAATACCTGCTATAGATTAGTATATCATCAAAAAATACTAGCACAAATTTTCTAAGGAAGGGTTGGAAAATGGAATTCATCAACCCTTGAAATGTAGAAGGTGCATTGGTAAGGCCAAAAGGCATGACCAAAAATTCATAATGACCCTCATGAGTTCGAAATGCTGTTTTTGGAATATCTTCAGTCTTCATTCTAATTTGATGATATCCTGAACGAAGATCCAACTTGGTAGAATAAATTGCTCCATGTAATTCATCCAATAATTCATCAATCACAGGAATGGGAAATTTATCTTTAATGGTGAGCTTATTGAGCTCCCTATAATCCAGACACATGCGCCATGATCCATCCTTCTTGTGTACCAATACTACAGGAGCAGAGAAAGAACTTTGACTAGGTTGAATTATACCGCCTCTAACATTTCTGCAATCATACGTTCAATTTCGCTCTTTTGGAAGTAAGGATATCTATAAGGCCTGATGTTTGGAGGAACACTTCCTGGAATCAATTGAATAGCATGATCATGATCACGAATAGGTGGGAGTCCTTTGGGAGTTTCAAACACCTTGGAATGATTGTCCAAGACTTGTTAGAGATCTGCAGAAATAGATGATTTTGATGTTGGAACTTCTAGTGAGCATAATTGTGCAATTACGCCTCGTTGTTCTTTCTTTAGAAGCTTTGTCATGCCATTAGAGCTTATTATCCTTCCTGGCTTCCCTTCAATACCCCGTAGTTCGACTTCCTTTCCTTCTGAAAAGAATTTCAAGAAAAGTTCTTTAAAATTAAAAGCTACCGTCCCCAAAGATTGTAACCATTGTACTCCTAGTACAACATCAGCACCTCCCATAGGAATGGAAAGCATTGGACTAGTCAATACATATTCCCCATGGTTAGCTTGATATTATGGCATTTTCCAGAGCAATTTATAGTTCCTCCATTTGCAACCATCACTTGACATTCTGGTGCTGGGTATAGGAAAAATTTTAATTCCTTGGCTACCTTACAATGAATAAAATTATGGGTGCTCCTGAATCAATCAACATTATTACCTTTTTCTTCTTGATATGTCCTTCTATCTTGAGAGTTTGAGGAGTGGTAATTCCTGCCAGTGCATTACACGATATGGTTGGATTCATTTCTTCCTCTTCTAGGGCTGGTTCCTGATGTATATCCTCTTCTTGTTCATTTTCTTCTTCCTCTTCACAATCTATGTAAAATAATTTCTTCTCAGCACACTTATGACCTTTAGTGTATTTGCTATCACAACTGTAGCAAAGCCCTTTTGCTCTTTTTTCTTCCAATTTTTGTGGTGTCGACCTTGTAGGTTGTGGAAATCTAGGTGTAGCAACACTTCCTTCTTTATAGAATTGAGTGGTAGGCTTCCTTGTCGCCATAATTTTACATTCAACTTTTCTTGTCAACCTGAATGCCTTCTCCAATGAATCAGGTTCCAAAACGCGAACTTCATGTTGGATGTTATCCTTTAAAGTGGCTATGAAGAGATCAATCCTGTGTTCCTCTGGAATATCAGTTACCCTTATATTCAATTTTTGGAAGTCCTCAATGTGCTCCCCCACTAAACCCTTTTGTTTGAGATTTATCAATTGGCTAAAGAAGGTGTTGCTCTTTTTATCCTCATAATGTGCTATCATTTCCTCCATAAAAATTAACCAAGTGACAATTTTTTTCCGGGAGCAAAGCCATTGATACCATACAAATGTATTTTGTTTTAAATGTAAAGTTGCAATGCGTACCTTTTGTGTGTTTTGCACATTATGGAGATCAAAATATTGCTCCATCTGTAGTATCCATGTTACAGGATCCTTTCCATCAAACTTCCTCATATCCATTTTTGGAATATGGTGGTTCTTCCCACCAACATTAGAGTTTATGAAATCACGATTAACATTTATTTTGTTCTCATCATGAGGTTCTTCTATTATATTTCCGCCATTAGGAATCATTTCTTAATTTAAGCTTGTCATCAAGCCTTCCATGTATGCTTTAAGATCATTCTTCACGTTTTCCATGTTGTCTTTCATGTCATCCATATTAGCTTCCATGCACACTTCCATGCCATCCATCTTAGCTTCCACGCCATCCATCTTAGCTTCCATGCCTTTCTTCAAACCGTCCATCTTCACTTCCATGCCTTTCTTCAAAACTTCCATTTCATTTTTTGTTGCTCTTTGCGAGAGTGAAATATGTTGCACTTGCTCTTGTAATTTTGATAGATCATGTTGCAATTCTTCATCTTCATGAGTCATAGTAGAGCCTTCTGAAAGCCTAATGGGTGTTGAATTATTTTTAGGGGCCATTTTAGAATCCAATATTGATATCTATTCTACAATATGCCCTTGGAATCAATTCAACTTGATTCTTCAAACAAAACTTATGCAATTCGGAAAAAAATACACACCTTTTACTTGCTTTGAGGAGCTCGATATTGAAATTGAATTATCTTTGTAACTGAAAATCTTCGATATCTAAAATCCAGCCCTGTAGTAGCCCTCTGAAGCTTCTTTCAAATACCACATGTCTGACCTGATTTGGATTCTCCAAGACAAAGTTGTGTCCAATCTCCCACAATGACCTAATTCTGGACTGGTTCAGTAGAGCGAACTTGTACGACTTGCCACGTGTCACTTTTTTTTCCTTTGTCTCTGAAATTGATAGCCAAGAAACTATAGTCTATTTACTTATGACCACTTTTTACGGCACTCCAATCCGATCCCCAGAGAGAGATTTATTGAACTTTTCCCACGATCACCTCTTTGCGATGAAATTCAGGAGCCTGAAAAAGCACTACCTTCCACAGATCATATTTCCAAAAATATTGCGAACCAAGCTCTGAAATTTTTTGAAGAATTTCCTAAGGATTTTAGCTTCGCACCATATCAATTTCAGATTCTGAAACTGCGTAAAAAAAAAAATTATAGCAAAAATTCCACGATGACCTGTTTAGGAGCCTGAAAAAAGACCTAACATCCACAGATCATATCTCCGAAAATATTGCGAACCAAGCTCTAAAATTTTTAGAAAGTATTCCTCAGGATTTCAGCTTCGCACCCTAAAAATTTCAGCTTTTGAAACTTCTTAGAAAATAAGTTATAGTGAAAATGCCACGATGACCTGTTTGGAGCAGCGAAACCCTAGAATCCAAACCTCTGATACCAAATGTTGTGTAACCAACTTCAAAAATAGAAGAAAAGAGATATAAACGCTTTAGAAATGAGCCACTTCGAGGGGGCAACCTCCAATACATTACATAAATGAACAATTCTTGGATGATACAAATGAACAAAACCTCCTTCTATATATAGGAGTCCATGGGGCCACAATATAATCTTAGTGGGCCACAATGTAATCCTAGCCGACCTAACATTAATAATTTAAGGGCACAATAATAATAAAATGGGGGTTACAAGGGTACAATAATAACAATAAGGGGGTTACACTAACAACAATAAGGGACTATACTAGTAATATAGGGACCTAACAGCAAGGATTTAGTCTAATACTTGTTGAAAGAAAAAATAGATTTTTTCTCAAGAATGATATGTTAAGGCAGGGACAACAATCAACAGGAGTATTCTCACTAAAAGAAGCATACTCCCTTCTAGCAGGTTGGGCACCACTGGATTATGAGGGAGTGTGGAAATGGATTTGGGAGAGCTCGAGGTGGCCGAAAGTATCTGCATTCATGTGGTTGTTAGCGCGAGGATGCTCTCTTACTTGGGATTGACTCCAGAGGAAGGGTTTTGAGCCTGACCCGTCATTCTGCCAGCTATGCAATCAAGCCGAGGAAACTTCCAATCACCTTTTTCTCTCAAATAACAATTGAGAAGGGTTTATAAATAACATTTATGCAAGGTTTTAGATTTCTCAAAATTCATGGAGAGTCTCAGGTAGTACTCCAATGCATTTAAAAACTACTTAATAGACTACCCCCATATAAATCAGTGAGGAGTTGGAATTTGCATGATGTAGTATTCAGTATTAATGATATTCTCTCTCAATTCCATTACATTATTCTTAATCATAACTACAGGGAAGGGGACAAGGTGGAAGACGCATTGATGAATTAGGGTTGTTGGGAACAACAACTCACATTGGATACCATGTGGTCAGAGATATTAGAAAGGGATAACATATTCACAATTAAAATTTGATACAAAAATATGGGGCCTCATTTTCAACAGTCTACAATGGGGGTGATCCCACTAAAGCACACCCTGACAACAGGAATGGTTAACATTTTGAAGAGGAGAATGGCACAAATATTTCGAAATTTTAATATCTCTACTACTCTTGCCACCTCTTCATTGGGAATCACCGCATGGCTCCCGCTAGAACTATTCCTATGGGTTACCTCACCCAATTTTGTCACTATAAATGTGATGGTTGGGTAGGCATTATGGGGAAATACGAGGGTATATTTTTTTACAATATCTCTCATGGAGGATTAATGGTAACCTTAATTAAGGAATGATTGGAGCAATCTCCTAGGATTTATGACATCACATTCTTCATGATTATTCATGAGAGAATGTTGTTTGAATGGTTGGAAGGTGTTGAAGAGTGTATCAGGCATGCCAAATGTCTATTTAGTGACCCAACATTCACCACATACAATCCTCTATTTTTGGTAACTATATTCTCATATGACCTTTATAATTGCATGGACATCTCTCCTCGGTGACAAATTGTTTACGGCAATTTGGGTGGCAAAGCTCATGCGAGGTCTGATATTTCTAGTATACTTATCCTTTTTCAATAATTAATCACCTTTCTTATGATTACTATTTGGTTATGGTATATAATGCTTCAGTCATATTAATCGTTTTCTAGAATGCTCTTGTTAGTTTTGTCATCTCGTTAGTAGGTCAATGTTTTTCAGTTGCTTCCTCCATAAAACAGGCACGGGGTTGTCCTTTGAATGGTGGCAGTATTGTCACCTTTATCGCTCTAAAGATTTGAATCCATTGGTGTATCCTTTAAATTCCTTGTCTTGGTATGCAGGATTTGGTATCCAAGTTCCTTCTTTATCTGGTTCTAAAATGGTGAATCGGGTGTGGTCTCTTGTTGTTTCTCCCTTCCTCGTGTGTTTTCCCTGTGGTTAAGAGTCCAATTTTCATGACACTTTTTGCCTAGGTCTTATGGTTTAGGATTTTTTTGACTATTCACTTGATTTAAACAAATGTGCCACCAATTATGCTCCTAATTTCCTCTATTTTTTGGGGTGATAACTTTTTTCTTTTCGCTCGGGTTCTATCATCTTTTCTCAAAAGTATCCATAGTCAATGCTCATTTTTTTCTTTGGGTCACTCAATTAGTGTAGTTATGGGGAGACTTTCTAGTTTCATGGCTCCACAACAATGTCAGCTTAGTCGGAGGGGAATACCATCAACTTCCTCCCCATCTACACCTAGGATATTTGGATGGGATTCAATGGTGAACTTCTTTGATTCTATCCCTCTAGAAGTTCAAAGAGATATCCTACTATTAGAGTTGAAAGAGTTTGGAGGGAGATCTTATTTCTCTGATTTTGAAGTATCTGGACATAAATGCAATTGGGTTTCAGAACCGGGGCGATTCAGAAAATGTCGCCTACACTTTATTCACTCTATCAGTTTGCACCAACAACTTGAAATCCTCCTACACATGGTTATAAGGGACAAAAATTTCGACAATTATCGATTTTTTGTAGGACATGAAGACATCAAAAGGATACAAAGGACTCTTTGCTTCATCTTCGATGACATTGACACTAGACTAGCTAAAGTGGAGAAATACATAGTCTCTACTTCAGATATTGAATCATTGGAGGTCCATGTGGAGGATCGTGAGGCTCCTGCAACTATAAATGAAGTTCCTTTGGTTGTAGTACCCTCGATCACTACCTCTCCTCAAACAAAATCCAATGCCTCCTTCAATGGTTCTCATCTCTGACTTGTCTCCTTCGACTAGTCTCATCCAAAAAATCATGTGATGGCGTTGGTATGGTTGGCTACTTCCTGTTGCACTCTTGACTTTCATTATCCTCGGTTGCAATGTAATTTCTGACTCTCATTTTGGTTGCGCTCCTGGCATGGTTTTCTGGTGGTTCCCTAGAAACACCAATTTTGTAGTTCCTTGTCTTTATTTTGGAGTGTATTCATCTGGCATGCAACTTTTTATGGTATATGGTGACTCCAATCTTTTTTAATAGTGTTAGGAAGTGCTTACATTGTTTTTTTTGCTGTCAAATAAGGATTTTGTAACTCTATTTTTTCTATATTTCCTTCAAATAAATAGCACACATATGGCTCTGTGGAGGAAGCACATGACCACAGTCTATTTTTCGTCTTCACTCTTGTACTAGTGTCGTTTTGGAAAGTCAGACCTTCTCTGGAATAAATCTCAATGTAATCTCTTTTCATTATAATATAAATAATTTGCAATAATTTACAAAAAAAAGGGTATATTGGAATAGTGGAATTGTTGAAGGTTTTGGGTAGTATTATTAATGGGTTTGAATTGTCATTGAAATAAGAACATAAGTTTTTCCATTGTGAGGGTTTTGATTTCTCTTCACAAACCCAAGTGTGATTCTAATAATCAATATATATCCTATTATATCTCTCAATTTGTAGATAAAGACTTCAAATTGGTAGCTATAGTTATTAAGTGATTATTTAAGTATTAGGTAATGTTCATGGGAGAGTTAGAGCCTAGTTCTTGAACCTACCCATGTAGTTGAGATTCAAAGGTGTGTGGTACCCTTGTTTTGCCGAATGGGATGTTTCCTCAATAGTTCACACTTAGGGGAAATATTTTTTTAACATTTTATAGACAAACAATATGTTGACTATATGGTGTACAAGCCAAAGTGGATTAGATTGGATCTAATCACAAAGATAGGAGAAACATAGATAGATTGCTCCATTTAGTAATGGTGTAAAATCCAAGTGGATAAAATTGGGTCAAGAAGATAAATAATGTAGAGATGATGGAATACACATGAAGATAGATAATTGGATCAACATTATTATGAGAAGAGTGCATATTAAAAGATAAGAAGATACAACTAATTTTCCAAAACATCTTATTTTGGACAATAGGTTTCAAAGATGATCGAGTGTCACCACCTTGAAAAAATTACATTAAGGACCTTTAAAATTTATATAGAATTTGAAGGATGTAGGTTCAAATGAGTACCAAATTTAAAGAACAAACTCTTGAGGTTAAATCTTACCATCCCTTGATCTGAAAGGACTGTATTAGTTTGTTGTGCTAAGTGTATTTTTTGTTAATAAACATGTGAATACTTGTCTCCATTTGTTTGCTTAAGTATTGAGGATTTAACCATGAAATATAAGTGATTTTAGTGAATTAGAAGCATGAAATAAGAGCAAATAACACTGAAAAAAAGCGTATAAGAGAGAAATAAAACCACACATAACATTTACACAGTAGGCATGATGAAGCAGTTCACCCCTCTTGGGCTACATCTGTTGGTCCAACTCCCAATGGTATTTCCATCTTTCATTATGCTCAAAATTTTGCAAATACATGTTTTTACAAGCCTCTAATGGCTATTTTCTCTGCTCCAATTAGTCTAGGTAGACTCTTGTTTCACCCAAATTGGTCGAAAATTGACCTTCCTAGCCATTTTCCCAATAACCCCTAGAAAACCTCCACTAAATGTGAAGAACTGCACCTAATTGCAATTAAATTTGGTATTTTTCCGAAATTTTGGGGGTGTGCTAATTTTATCCACCAGTCTAGCAATAAAGGTTATGGTTAAGGGGAGGGGGTGGCCACATGCCAACCACTAAAACCCCAGTTACAATAATTACTAGCGAAACTCAGGCTGAAAACTAAGGTTAAGAGTAATGAAGCTGGAGTTTAGAGCGGAGTGATGGTGAATGTAACTGTCGCATGTGAATAGCATGGGAGTTAAATGCTGCAGCAACCTATCCGTCGAAGTAGCCGTAACCGTCGGCGCTTCAATGCAATGTGATAAGGTTTGTAGTCAAAGTCAATTGCCACGGGTTTCAAACTTCGATATAACATTTAACGTTGTAGTTTTTTGTGTGAACACATCATGGGGCCGCTGGTGGGTTGGGACCCCCGACGGTCCCTAACCCCCGCTATCAAATATTTTAAACTTTAAATATTGCATTTTACCCTTAGTTGTTAAGTCTTATGTGTAGCTCATGCGGTGTGGCGAGTGGCTGCTGCATGAGAGGTTGTGGGGTCAAACCCAGTGGCCTCCATAAAATTTTGTCACACCGTCCAGAGGACATGTGGTAGCCTCAAGGCTGGCCATGTGTCACCCTCCAATTGGCCACTAAAACCAAACGTACAACTCATCACCCAATGATATAGCGAGACTTTTCAGTCTTTGACTGGCTTGGAGAAAAAGTAATATTCTTAGGAATATTCCTATTTTGCTAACTGTGCACCTGCATGCTGACTGGGCATCCCAGTCAAACTTGTCGCAAAATTTAGCTATTTTGGAAATCAATTAGAACGTGATATCTCCCTCATACGAAATTTTTTTTTTGAACCGTTCATGGCACCGGAATCAAGAAGACGAGATCTACCCGGTTGCTCAGGTTCGGCACAGTTTTGAGCATTTTGAATTTTGAGCAAAATTTATGAACTCCTGATCACACCTCCCCATTGGGAAGCTTTTGGACCCCAAAATACTTCAATTACCTATTCAGTAGATGAGATTACAACTCCCTCACCTTTCCAACTTCCATCCACTTTTCCTTGCTTGGCTCACTGCCTTTGAGCCTAGCTCGAAGGTAGTCAACATTGCCCCTCTTGGATGCTCTTGTCCTCCTGTCAAGAATTGTATCTTCCCTGAGCTCATCCAGAAATTTTGGCGAGAAATATTCAATATAAGGCAACTGAACATCACTTCCTTGATCATCGATCAAAGGTGGCTCATCCAAACGTAAATTTTCAACATTAACAACTAAATACATTTGCAGATATGAAGGCAAGTCAAGTTGAAATGTATTATTACAAAATTCCCTTATGATCTTGAATGGACCATAGTGAATGGGTTTGAGCTTTTTACCTTCCCCTTGCATCCTTTCTTTGCTTATGTGCAACCATACCTCATCTCCTTCTTGAAACTTGTGATAAACTCTATGTTTGTCATGCCTCTCTTTGTTTTTTCTTTTACTTTTCTCAAGTTGTTCTTGAAATTGTTGATGTACAATCTGAATTTTCTCAATGAACTTTCGAGCCTTTTCAATATAACCGTGCCCATCAATTGCAACATCTTTCTCAAAGATGAAGTCTAATGGCGATTTTGGAAAATACCCAAATCATACTTCAAAAGGTGATGTATTTGTAGAAGAGTTCTTTGCCCGGTTGTAAGCATGTTGAATGTAATGCAGTTGCTCATCCCACAACTTAGGATGTTTGCTGTAATATCCTCTCAATAGATGCACAACAGTTTTGTTCACCGCCTCGGTTTTGTCATCAGTTTGCAGATGAAAAGAAGTACTCTTTTTCAACTTTGTGTCCATCATACTCCAAAGATTGGACCAAAAATTCCCAATGAACCTTAAATCCCTGTCACTAACAATAGAATAGGAAATCCATAATGAACCCATACATGTTGAAAATAAAGTTCAACAATAATGGTTTTCTTACATGGCATAAGTATACACATTTTACTGAATCTATCCACAACTACATAAAGATAATCATGTTGTTATCTTGACATAGGTATACCTCCAACAAATTCCATGGAGACACTCTCCCATGGCCTTGATGGTACCGATAGTGGTGTGTACAACCCAAACTTCCTATTGCTAGGCTTGCTTGTTGCACACATAGAAGAACCTCTTATAAAACACAAGACACTATCTATCATGTGAGGCCAATAGCAATACCTCTGTAGATGCACCATTGTTTTTCTTACCCCAAAGTGTCCAGCAATAAGAGATGAATGAGCCTCTCTCCTTATGGTATACACACTTTGCCCAAATGAAACAGAAAATTGTACATGTGATAATCATTTTCCTCAACTTGATTCCCTTCACTCAAACTAGCATACACATCTTGAAAATCAACATCATGTGCATATTGTTCTATGTAACTTTCATGTACAATAGGATAATTTTGTAGTAAAGTAGAAGCACTTATAATTGGTCGTGAAAGCATATCAACAACTTTATTGAAAATACTTTTCTTGTACCTTATAACCAAGTGAAACTATTGAATAAATCCCATCCACTTGAAATGTTGTGATTGCTGCAATTTTGTTTGGAATTGCAAGTATTGTAATGGTTGGTGATCGGTATGTATAATCGTCTCTTTACCCATCAAGTAGTGTTTCCACTTTTTGACAGTTTGTAAAAATGCATACAAATCTTTGTAATATGTAGGATAATTAGTTACAACACCATTGAATGTTTCAGAATGAAAATAGATAGGCTTACCATGTTGCAAAATAACTGCGCCCATTGCATAATCACTAGCATCAGTTTGTATCTCGAATGGCTATCTAAAATCCGGTAAAGCAAGGACTAGAGCTGAATTTATCTTGTCTTTTAAAGCTTCGAAAGATTTATTTTGTTTGCCTCCTCATTGGAAGCCTCTCTTCACACTTTTCATTGCATGCATAGGAGTTGTGATGGCAAAAAAGTTAGCAATAAACTTTCCCCAATGCTAAGCTGCACCTAAGAAATTTCTTACCTTGGTTACTATTTTGGGAGTGGGCCAATTCATAATGGCTTCCACTTTAGAAAGATCAATTCTTAACTTTCCTCCTCCTACAATGTGTCCCAAATCAACCAAATAAGTCTTTCCAAACCCACATTTTGACATTTTAAGAAGCAATTTCTCTTTTCTCAAAACATCAAGGACTCTATTCACATGCACGACATGTTCTTCTCTTGTTTTGCTGAAAATAAGTATGCCATATAAATACACAATCACAAAGTCATCAAGAAATGGACACAAAAAATTATCCATAACACACATGAAAGTCGCATGTGCATTATGTTGGGGTCCTGTGTTTTGATAGATTGGCTTAGCAAAAGACAAGGAAACATACAAACCAAAATTTAGAGCTCTAGGATCTATCCCTCCTAGTCTCAGAGAGGGATCTCTCAATATATTTATAAAGATGTATCTTGAAAAGCTTAGAATTTTATTTTAGGCTAGTTATGAGGTTCAAGGTTGTTTGTTTTTGTTTGGTTAAAGCATGGGAATCTACAAGCCATTGAGCAATGGAGTCATGTGAAGTCAAGATAGTTCTGACTGAGAAGGAAAGGAAACCAAAGGGAAAATCTAACTTAGTCAAGGATATGTTGAATAATATAGGTGAAATGGCATGGACATTAAGGACTAAGAGTGAACAGCAAACCAAACCCTTTCACAATGGCTTAAAGGATTTGGGGGATGCCCTATTTCCTCCAGTAAGCTCACTACTTTGGACTTAATCAATATAACACTCAAAGAAAAGAGAAATGCAGAATAAACCCTCAAAATGAGTTATAGGATTCAGGGAACGCCCTATTTCCTCCTACAAGCTCACCTTTGAAAGCTTAACCAACAAAGACATACAATTGCACTCAAAGAAGAGAGAACGCCTTAGACATCTAGGACTGCAATTATAGGGGCCTTCAACACAATGATGACAATAAGGAACAGAGGGTAAGATCGAGACAAAACCTCACTGTCAAACTGCCATCATTAATAACCGAAGGTAGACTCCAGATGCAACATTCAGTGGTAAAGAAAGAGGGAATGCCTAAACATTCCTTAACACAACCGAATTAACCATCACTGAAGTAAAAAATTTAGAATATAAAGGGAGCTATTAGACTACCCTGTCACATTCAGTAGCAGAAAACATATAAACAGTGAAGGATAAACAGGTCAGAGGTGCTTCTAAGATACATTTCTCTGCCTAAAATTTTTATCCTACTGTAGGCAAAGCATGATGGAACAAAGTGAAAACACAGGAAATAACATTTGACTATAAGAAGTACTTCACCCAAACCAGGCTCATGGATCCGATGGTCCAGCCTCCATCAATAGAAAAACACAGATCTTCGCACTCTTTCAGAACACCAAAGCTTCTTCAAAGCAGCAATATGTATTGCCTTAGAAATCACAAAATGCCAACCCTTTACAATGTGTTCTCAGGAATTCTTATAGGAGAAGAGAATAATAGGAGTAGATGATATTCATTAAATGGATCTCATTAAGATAGAGTGGAGAAAAGAGTTTCGTGCCCACTTTGCTTAATGGAAATCTGCATCGCTGTAAGTACTCTATGTTGGGAAAAATACTGAGAGGGGGGGGTGAATCAGTATTTAGAGCTGACTAAAAACCTTTTACTGTTTCTTTCTCTTAAAACCATATGCTACTTTACTGAATCCAACTTGTATGTCCAGAGATCTTATTATGTCTTTACTTAGATCATTGCATCATTCATTCATCAGATGTTTAGTAAGCAGTAAGCATGAACAGAAATAACAGAACAAACCATCAAACATAAGCAACACGTATGAACACCAGTATTTATGGTGGAAACCCAATTCGGGAGAAAACCATCGCCGTTGTTATCTCAGTCTTCAATATTTATTATAAAGAAAACATCTTATAATTTTATGCTAGTGCAGACTTATACCAGCACGCAGGCACCCACCTATAGAAGGCTACCACCATCTCTCGTTTTCCAGTCACCACTAAAAGGGAGCTCCAACCCCCTGATTTAACACCAGTTTGTAGAAAGCTTTTACTTTCGCACTGAAGGCTTCAACCCTCAAATCTACCAACTTTCTCTTAATTTCTTCATCAGATTTGCATCAGATCTTATTGACTTCATTTTCAGATCTTCCTAGAGATTCATCCTTTCTAGATCTAGAGATCATATCCGTAGGTGCATTATAGATTTAGATTCATCAGAGACAGAGTTCAATCAAGCAGATATCTCTTATAAATATTTATTCATTAACAACCCCTCAATCTGCACACCATGAACCATGATACACTTCTCCTTATATAGTTTTTGCCTTTATTAAAACCATGAGTCAAAACCAACAAACCGCTGATGGTATTCCTAGACGAGATCAATTAGATAATCCAGCGGGGTCTACCCAAACCCCAAACAACTTCTCATTGTTCTATTTTCTTGGTCAGGCAACTAATTAAACTAAGGCTTTTTAATATCTCAATCTGAGATTGAGATATTAATCCAATTCCTCCTTTTATTAAGAAAAGAACTCTAAGGTATATATATATATATATATATATATATATATATATATATATATATATATATATATCGACCCCAATTTTATGTGCATATGTTAACCCACGTTTATTACATCATATGCCTCATATTTCGCCAACTTCACATAATCAACTTCCTTTAGTAATGACCTTCATATGTCGACCCCCAGGTTTGTACGTTCCACCAACTTTGGAGTAAAAATGATGGCCCAATCGCATTTCGTCATAATTTATATTTAATTTAAACAACCTTGGTTAAACCCGCAAATATTAATTTGAAAAGGCCCAATTAATATAATTTAGACTGGGCCCACATATATGATCAGCGTCCCAATCAAATTTCCTCTCCGTACTTTGGTTAATCTTCGCACATCTTCATCAAGCAATCACCGTCCGATGACTCCTTCCCAGATCAACGACGCTCAACAATTTCGCTGGGCATCCTGGTTCAAACAATAATGCGTGATGGTGCGCAGTGACAAGCAGTTTGTGGAGTTGTATAGGGACATGTGTCGCCCGTTCTATGGAATTGCTCCCCAACTCGAAACACCACTTATCTTAGAAAGGCGGTGCGATATGGGCAATCCGGCCTCGCAAATATGCTCGTGGTTTTGGAACAGTGACCAACCCACGGTTAAGTTGGGTTACGCTATTCCTTTTGGTCCCTTAACTCAAGTTCACAACTCGGGTTTATTTCAATAGAGTTCGGTCCAATCATGTGGTAGGGAGTTTCATAGTAGTACTCCTCCGCATACTATAACGCACTGCTTCAACAGGTTATACATTCCCCATTGCTCACTGTATCATGACCTTATACAGATTCACGAATCTACTTCTTCCACAGAGCTTATGATGTTTACAAACCATGCTTTCACAATGATTCATAATTTTCCACAGGGACTCAACTATCCTTCCTACTGAATTCTATCAAGAATATACATATAATTCACAGAGAATTTAGAACCTTTTTCTGTTCGATGGCCTTTTTCTTCCTACACTGTCTCTAGACAACTCTGTGTCAATTCACTGCTTGTCCCTGCTCCTTGACTGATATTGCTCTCTGTAAATGCACTCTTCCTCTGTTCTTCTCTGCTACTGCCTAGTTACTGTTTCAGATGCTCCTTCTTTGCCAATTCCTTTGCCATCAATGACAATATTTCCAACAATCTCCCCTTTGGCATTGATGGCAAATACTCTCCGTTTGTCTTATAGAAACGCCTTCTTTGTTTTTCCTCCCCTTTGACATCAATGGCAAAGGGTTGATCAATATCCTTTCACTGACAATACCATGCCCCCCCGAGATCACAAGCACATCTTAAACATAATAGTTAATGGAAAGAACAAATGACTTATACAACTGCACTGAATTCTCAAGCATGAGATCGTACTACAACACAATTAGGAATGCCAACAATGCATCCTCTCTTTCCACATGACCAATGCTCCCCTTAACTCGTGCATCCAGGAGATACCCATCAAGATCAGGAATGTGTCGAAGAATGTCGACCTTAAAAAATTGTCAAAGAATGCTCCATACGCGGCTTCTCAGGAACCCGCATATCCAATTTAAATCTTCTATATTTAAGTAGATCTAATATTTTGCATGGTAGAGACTACTCCCAGCTTCTGTCTGAGATATTCGAACGCTTCCCTGGGTAAAGGTTTGGTAAATATATTAGCAACTTGTTCTTTGGAGGGAACATACTCCAACTTCACCTTTTTTTCAAGCACTTGTTCACGTAAGAAGTGATACTTGATGGGAATGTGCTTGGTCTTGGAATGCATAACAAGATTCTTTGAGATACCGATGGCACTTGTATTATCACACATAATGGAAATAGGAAGTGAACATTTGATTTGAATGTCTTTTAAGGTTTGCATCATCCAAAGAAGTTGAGTGCAACATGATGCGGCAGCCACATATTCTGCTTCTGCTGTAGATAAGGCAATAGAGCTTTGCTTCTTGCTGAACCAAGATACTAGCCGGGGCCCCATATAGAATGCACCACCACTAGTGCTTTTCCAATCATCAACATTTCCAGCCCAATCTGCATCAGTGTAAGCATGAAGAGTAAGATCAGCATTCTTTGGATACCATAGTCCAAAGTCTTGAGTTCCTTGCAAATATTTGAATATTCTTTTGACAGCCTGAAGGTGAGACTCTTTTGGATTAGCTTGGAATCGTCCAACAATCCCAACTGCATGCATAATGTCCGGTCTAGTCCCAGTGAGATAAAGTAGGCTTCCTATCATTGATCTGTATTCTGGTTGATTCACCATGGGAGAATCATCATGAGAACTAAGATTACATCCGGTTATCATTGGTGTACTTACAGGTTTGCACTCTTCCATGCCATACTTCTTCAGAATTTGCTTAAGGTATTTTGCTTGTGATAAGAATATACCATCTGTAGTTTGATGCACTTGCAAGCCAAGAAAGAATGTTAGTTCCCAAAGTAAAGACATTTCAAATTCTTGCTGCATGACAGAAGCAAATTTCTGACTCATAGATTCTTCATTACTTCCAAAAATGATATCATCAACATATACAACCACAATCAATAGTTTATTATTTTCAGTTTTTGTGTATAAGTTGCTATCAGCAGACCCCTTAGAAAATCCTTGTTGATGAAGATATTTGTCAAGACGATAGTACCATGCCCTTGGAGCTTGTTTGAGACCATATAGAGCCTTTTTAAGTCTACAAACAAGATTTTCATCATTTCCCAAAATGAATTCTTCTGGTTGTTCTATATAAACTTCTTCTTCTAGATCACCATTGAGAAAAGCAGATTTAACATCCATTTGATAAACTTTGATTCGTTGGAAGCTTGAAAAAGCAAGAAACATTCTTATGGCTTCAAGTCTAGCTACAGGAGCAAAATTTTCTTCAAATTCTATACCTTCTTGTTGAGCGTACCCCTTGCAAACAAGTCTAGCTTTATTTCTTATAACATCCCCATTCTCATTTAACTTGTTTTTGAATATCCATTTAGTTCCAATGACATTTTTGTCGTGAGGTCTTGGTACTAATTCCCAAGTGTGATTCTTTTCAATTTGATCAAGCTCTTCATTCATGGCTTGAATCCAACATTCATCTTTGCTAGCTTGATTGACATTATGTGGTTCAATAGTGGATAGAAATGCCAGATATCTAGAAGATCCCACAAGAGTCCTTCTTGTTTGTACACCTGATCCCTTTTCTCCCAAAATTTGAGATTCTGGATGATTCTTTTGAACATATCTAGATGGAGATTTTTCAGATAAATCATCTTTGGGTTATTCATTGGGTTCATTGTCTATATCATTTCTATTTGATGTAGAAGGATATATGTCACCATCATAACCTAAACAATGCTACTCTCAGCTATCAGTTAATGTTCTAATCGTACCTCTATATAATTCATTGCCACACGATGCACTGTCAGAAATAAACATAACCGAAATTACTCAACCAACCATGGGAATCATCATACATTGCTCCCCCTGTGATGATACATTACCAATTCCTATAATGTATCTCACATCACCCTGCAGTCATTATGAGAAGTAAGCTTTAGAAGCGGATGACTGCAGTAGGATTATTATCCTCTACGTTTTTGACCGGTCCTCCTTCCTTTTCCAGCTTTGCTTGAAATTTCTTATTGTGTGTTGGAAATTATCCAATTTCTCGATCTATTCATCCTCGCATTCCCTTTCACATGTTCATACTTGTTGCTAGCATTACATCTGAAAGGACCAAAAAATAAGGCATAGGGATCATAATGTGTTTTTCTATTCTTTTCTATTGCAATCGCTTTCGTTTTATGACCAAACTTGCTACATGAAAAACAATATCCCTTAAAGAAAACTCGAGTACCTTCGCAGAATATGCGTTTTTCAATCGCTTTTCTACAATTGGTCATAACATGCCCATAATTATGACATTTAAAGCATTCAAAATTATTGATCAAAGGATAGAATCGAATGATGCTTCTATAGTTAGGAGGGAATGATTTATTTTGAGAGTTCATGATTGTCGGTTGACCTTTTGTTTCTTTCAACACTTCAGGTTTTGCATTGATATCCTTTGAATATTTAGCACTTTCTTGTGAACTAGATTCTCCTTTAATAGTTTCATGAAAACCAAGACCAAATTTAACAGAAGGAGACCTTTGACTACTAAGAATATTGTCCAGAATATTAGTACTATCTTGAAACCTCAAGAGTTTATCTTTTTCTTCTAATTTACCTTTTAAAATGTTTACCTCAACCTCCAATCTTTGGCATTGCTTATTCATACTTTCTTCGACCCTTCTTCCTTCTTCTACTTGATCATTCAATTTTAAAATCTCTTCTTTCAACCCATTTTCTTGTTCTTCAAATGATTGTAGAAGTTTTTCATTCTTCTTATTTGATGCTTCGAGATCTGCTTTCAGAGAGATGATTTCTGCTTCAAGTCCTTCATTGTGATTGGTTACTTCATCGTAAAACCTTTGATACTTGTTTATCTGTCCATTCATTCTAGAGATCATATCTTTGTAGATAGATTCTCTCTCATTAAATAATATTTGTTGATCTTCAAATTTAATCTTGAGAACTTCTTCTAGATCCATAACATTACTTTCACTATCTTCACCATTGCATGCAAGAGAAAGTGAATCACAAGAACAACAATCAATACCTGTTTCATCTTCTTCATTTTCTGCTGCACATTTTTTCTGAGATATCTCGTTTCTTTGAGTATCCTTCTTCTTTTTCTTCCTTCCCATTGAGATGGATCTCCTTCAAGCGATCAAGCTCCTTCAGAAGGACCTGCTCTGATACCAATTGTTGGCAAAAATACTGAGAGGGGGGTATCGTATTTGAGAGCCTGTCTAAAAAATTTTTTACTTTTTTCTTCTTCTTAAAACCATATGCAAATTTACCGAATCCAACTTGTAATGTCCAGAGATCTTATTATGTTTTTACTTGTATCATCGGTCTACAAGGCCGATCATTCATCGTATGTTTAGTGTTAAAGAGCATGAAATGTGTTACGTAACAACCATCAAACATCAAGAACATATGAACACTCCTAAAGATTTAAGGTGGAAACCCACCCGGGGAAAACCACCGTCGTTGTTATCTCAGTCTTCAATATTTATTATAAAGAAAGCTTACAATTTTATGTCAGGGCAGGATTCAATACTCAAAGACGCAGTACTCAATTGTGAGAAGGCTACCACCTTCTTCTTGTTTTCCAACACCACTGAGTGAGAGCTCCAACCCCCGTATTTATCACACCCGCTTGTAGAAATATTTTACTTTCGCACCGAAGGCTTCAACCCTCAGATTC